>CM069861.1:49301041-49901041 GCA_036172795.1 Pelodytes ibericus | reverse complement strand
CGCCCGGTGTCTGTGGCATTGCTGCGTAAAGTGGTGGAGGTATTGCAAGTTATTTGCATATCGGAATACGAGGGTCGGCTGTTCACTGCAGTTTTTTCCTTGCACTCCGGGGGCACTCCGTATATCGGAGCTGGTTGGTCCTTCCTGGGCCCGGTTGGACGGCATCTGGACGGTGGACTTGGTGTGTGAGCCATGGAAGCTGCGGGTTGACTCAGGTCATCTTAAAGGGATACAGCTAAGAGGGGCCGTATGGTGGAATGGTTTAAGGTACCAGGTGAACGGGTGTGCCCGGTACCTTGCATCAGGGAGTTTTTTGGTGGTACGGGCGCAGGGGTCTCATTCCCTCCTGGTCCATGCAGACTCTTCTGGTTTGGCAAGGTTTCCAATTCCTCAGGGTGATGAGGATGGATTTGGAACGCCTGGGTGTGCATGCACACGAATTCGGCACCCATTCCTTCCGGATTGGGGCTGCCACGGATGATTCACGGCTAGGCCTGGGGGAGGCCATAGTTAAGATGATTGGACGATGGAAGTCGGGACGTTTCAAATCATATGTGCATCCTCATAGGTTGCTGTTATTAATTAAAAAAAAAATTATAATAAATAAAAAAAATAAATAAAAAAAAAATGAAAAGAATTTTGGGTTTTCAAAAAAAAAAAAAAAAAATTTAAAAAAAAAAAGAGGAGTGGTGGTTTGATGGATCTGGTTTCCAGGTGAGCTGAATGTATGGTGCTCTGTTTACATTTATTTTCTGTTCCAGGTTCCGGTTTGGAGGTGTGGATTGTCGGCCATTCATTCGAGTACTGGGCCGAGAGGAGAGCTGCAGTTCGCAGGAATGGAATCCAGCTGGGCTTTCCTCCGGATCGGGTTCGTCTGAAGTGGTTTGGAGTGTAGGGGATGCTATGGCAAGCAGTTTTGTCCAAGGTTGAACAGAGAGTGTGTCGGGGCGGCCGCCCTGACACACTCTTTGTTCGTGCTAGGGGAAATGATTTGGGGGTAGTGCCGTAGAGAGACCTGTGAAGATTATGCAATGGGGTGTTTCCCGCTTGCATACTCTTCTACAAGGTATCAGGATAATTTAAGCTGAAATGGTTCCCCGGTCGGTTTGGAGGCACGCCAGGGATTCGGCGGCCATGAACCGTTGCCGGGGGGAAAAGTAAACAAGTTGATGGTTAGTTTTACGAGAAAAATTGGTGGAGTAGTAGTACGGCATTCTAACTTGGAAGGGAAAATTGGGGGTTTATTCAGGTTTGGTGGGGTACATCCGAATGAGCTGGGGTTGGATTTCTTCAACCTGGCTCTCCAGGAAGGAATTGAGAAGGCCACAGTTTTGTTTGGGGGGGAGCCCATCCAGAGTGATGGGCTTGTGGCGGAAGCTTGCAGGGTATCCAGGAGGGTTAATGGAAGAATGGATTGGGGAGAGTCAATCGGGACTCTGGTGGGAGGTTCGAGGGGAAAGTGGTACCTCGAACCTCAGGTATTGGGGGCATTGGTATATGCCCAGAACATGGACTTATTCGGCAGCCACCTGGATACTCTTGCAAGCTTGGTTGGTTTTCTGTTTATGGATTGTTTATGTTTATGTTTAGTCATTGTATAATTATGGATATATATGTGGAATGTATATATGATTGGAATGCAATGACTATTTAAATAAAGTGCTGTGGCCTTTGTTTTACCCCACATTTTGGTTTAAGTTTAGTTATTTCTAGGCAAATACATATCCCCAATATAGAAGCTACCATGTCATGTAGCCCCCAGACAAGGTCGGGGAGGGGCAATCATACAGGGTGCTGAAGGGATATGTGCAGCCTATAGTGGGAATTAGTGGGAGGAGTTGGCAGTGTATAAAAGATAGGAACAGGAAGTTTGGGGGCCATTTTAGGAAAAGTTTTTCCCCATACCTGTTGTCCCACCCAACCTCCCTAATTTTATGGTTAATGAGCATTTATTTATTTATTATTTATTTATTTCCATGTCACAGCGTTGGCGGAAGCTTGCAGGGTATCCAGGAGGGTTAATGGAAGAATGGATTGGGGAGAGTCAATCGGGACTCTGGTGGGAGGTTCGAGGGGAAAGTGGTACCTCGAACCTCAGGTATTGGGGGCATTGGTATATGCCCAGAACATGGACTTATTCGGCAGCCACCTGGATACTCTTGCAAGCTTGGTTGGTTTTCTGTTTATGGATTGTTTATGTTTATGTTTAGTCATTGTATAATTATGGATATATATGTGGAATGTATATATGATTGGAATGCAATGACTATTTAAATAAAGTGCTGTGGCCTTTGTTTTACCCCACATTTTGGTTTAAGTTTAGTTATTTCTAGGCAAATACATATCCCCAATATAGAAGCTACCATGTCATGTGTTCTGCAGGGGCAAAGTTACATTGTGTTATGTTCTGGGGGGCAAAGTGACATTGTGGCATGCTAAAAACGTGTGGGTGCAAAGTGCTGTGGGTGCTGTATGGTGCTGTGTTAAGTTCTTTAGGTGCAATGTGGGTGCAGAGGAAGGAATACAAATAATAAATTTAAAAAAAATCAATAACAGTTTTATTACATATAAAAATAGTTGAAAACAATATCAAAAAGTTCATATAAGTATAAATGCAACTAGTTATATACATATATTTGGGGTCCACCTCAAGCTTTTCAAAAGGCTGGCAATATTTAATATTTTAATGTGTTTTTGTGGTCAGAAACTTAATATTACTTTGCTGAGAGGGTGGTGGGTGCATGGAATAGTCTTCCAGCATAAGTGGTAGAGGAGGAGTTTAAGCAGTAATGGGATAGGTATAAGGTTATCCAAGATATAAGATAAGGCCAGGGACTAGTGAAAGTATTACTTTCCTGAGAGGTTAGTGGATGTATGGAACAGTCTTCCAGTAGAGGTGGTAAAGGTTAAAACATAAAGGAGTTTAAGCATGCATGGGATAGGTATAAGGCTATCCTAGAAATAAGATAAGGCCAGGGACTAATGAAAGTATTACTTTACAGACAGGGTAGTGGATGCATGGAATAGTCTTCCAGCAGAAGTGGTAGAGGGTAATACAGTGAAGGAGTTTAAGCATGCATTCCATAGGTATAAGGCTATCCTAGATATACGATTAGGCCAAGGACTATTGAAAATATTACTTTACTGAGAGGGTAGTGGATGCATGGAATAGTCTTCCAGTAGAAGTGGTAGAGGTTAATACAGTGAAGGAGTTTAAGCATGCATGGGATAGGTATAAGGCTATCCTAGATATCAGATAAGGCCAGGGACTAATGAAAGTATTACTTTACTGAGAGGGTAGTGGATGTATGGAATAGTCTTCCAGTAGAAGTGGTAGAGGTTAATACAGTGAAGGAGTTTAAGCTTATATAAGATAATGCTAACCTAGATATAAGATAAAGCCAGGCTGTATTACTTTACTGATACTGTGTCATGTCTTGTTACTGTTTCAGACTCACTCTTTTCTTACCTGATGAGTGCAATATCATACCTCCCAACTGTCCCGCTTTGCGTGGGACAGTAACGATTTGCGAGATATGTGCAGCCGCGATCCACCTCTGTTCCATTTTACGGGACAGAGGTAGAGTACAGTGGGACAGCAGGACTCAGGACCGCAATCCTGATCGCATTCTCTGGTGTCCCAGATACCAGAGAATGCTTACAGAGCATGCACAGCTTATATAAGATAATGCTAACCTAGATATAAGATAAAGCCAGGCTGTATTACTTTACTGATAGGGGTGTGGATACATGGAATGGCCTCCTAGCAGAAGTGGTAGCTTCATACTAATGTATGTTTATTGTGTACACACAGCTCTCTGACTAAAGCACATCTCCACCAGGTTATACTATATTTCATGTAAAAGTGATCAAATGCACCTGCCTGATGTAGATGGTGTGCTGTGAATGTATCTGTTGTATACCAAGGATGCATGGTAATGTTGGTGTGAACTTGGTGATATAATCTACACTGTGACAAGTAGGTGGAGTTACATTATGCTAATCATATCTAGTAGGCGGAGCTTTTTAAAGGAGGTGTGGTCAATTGGAAGATAAGCTGCAAAGTGTCCCTGGAATTTTTTTGTCAAATGTTGGTAACTATGCTCTTCTCCTCCTGTGCCTCTCCCCTGCTGGAGATTAAACCTCCGATTCTGAGACCATGTCCCGGAAGGAGGAAAGCTCAGGGGGATGATAAAATAGTTCAAATGATAGCCTTCGAATCTCAATTCAGTGCTATGCACCAGGGATTTGGGGATTCAGCGCCAGTAGCCCAACCCTAGCCATGCCACTGGGTGGGAAAGCAACAGGTGGGAAAACTATATTACCACATATTTTAACAAGAAACAGTACATTGAGCTAGCCTCAGCAGACTGAAAAAAACTTACCTGGTAATGAAAATTAAAAGAAAGTTACAAGGAAACATGTTTCTGTTCACAAACTACTCACTGTAAGTCAGTTACTTGAAATAAAAATAATATATGCACAAAGAGATGATATGACCAGTACACAACTATAAAAATCAGTTTGTATATGACATTTACTATAGAACACACACAAATTATGCTCATACAGAGAAGAAAGGGGTTGTGCCAGCTGTGCAGTCCTGATCTTCTTATTGAGTGCAGCCTGGATACAAATCAACATCAGTCTACTTTCTGACCATTTGCGCTGATCGGTTATTCAACCTTATATGTTTCTGTGCAGGGGGATTTGTAGTGTCAGACCGTTTCCTTTTACAAAAGTCACCTGTAACACTGATGCTCCTCCCTGACACAGATTGAAGGGTCATTGATTGCATTCTCTTGGCGTGCTGCAGATGACTAGATACCTTGCCTAAAGATTGCAAGCATCGTTTTGCGGTGTTGCTGGTAACACCATATCGCTTAGCATGTGCTGGCTTGTTTAACACTTCTTCTTTTTTTCTTGGATATAGTGCAGGATCCCCAAGGTAACAGGCTTGTAATCCTGAAGTTTTTCTAGCAGAAAATGGCCTACCTCTAAAGGCAGAAATGGTAAATGATGGTTTCTTTGCCCTAGTGGCAGTATTCTGTGCAAATGGATTTCCATTAACATTGTTTGATGCTTTATCTGATGCAAAAGAGGAGAAACCTCTAGTTGTGGACATTTCATTATTTTTCTGAGAAGTAGCAAAGAAGCCAGAGCTACCAAAGAGGAAGGCAGAAGGGGTTGAGGGTTGGCAGTGAAATTGTCTCCGGATTTTACCTCTACCTTCTCTTGCTGCAGCCGTCTGACCTGCCCAGACTATGTCTAGTCTCTAGTCCTCAAACTACTTGAATGACTCGCTTAACTGAGGATGTTTATGACATCACGGAATGTCCACTCTGAATCATTTAAAGGCATACTGTATTGCTAGCCTCATAAATCTGTGCTTTGTCATTACACTGTAAATTCACTAACTATAAAGAGAGTTATCTTTTTCTTTTGGCTTATAATATAACAATACCCTTAACCGGTATTATCCTGTGAGGTTACTTTAAGCATTGGCCTTGCTGTGAGGCTAGTCCTACTATGTGAGGTTACCTTTAGCCCAGACTATGTGTGAAACCTCTCACCAGTTAATCTTCTGTAAGATGATGTTTGGCAATGGCATTGATTTTTTTTCATCTGCCTTTTCAGTAGACTTTATTCCCAGACTGTACTGTGTTATGTCTTGTTACTGTTTCAGACTCACTCTTTTCTTACCTGATGAGTGCAATATCATACCTCCCAACTGTCCCGCTTTGCGTGGGACAGTAACGATTTGCGAGATATGTGCAGCCGCGATCCACCTCTGTTCCATTTTACGGGACAGAGGTAGAGTACAGTGGGACAGCAGGACTCAGGACCGCAATCCTGATCGCATTCTCTGGTGTCCCAGATACCAGAGAATGCTTACAGAGCATGCACAGCATTGTGCACGTGCGCAGTAATGATCTTGGCATCAGAAGCCGGAATCAAAAATGGGTAACAGTGTTACAGCTGAGACATGAGCATTGACACTCTCTCCCCAGACTCTGCCCCCAGTGTCCAGCCCCAACCCCAGACTCCAAACATCCCCAGACTCCCCCCCCCCCCCAATGTCCCGATTCGCCGGGGACAAAGTTGGGAGGTATACAATATATTATATATTTGTCTTACTATATAGTAGCCTTTGTTGGCTTAGTAGGCTTCGATTCACTGCTATTTGAAATCATGAGTTCTCATTATAGTGGTTCATGGCACCTGACAACAGCATTCTCAGCCTCCGTTTTTGTTTGTGCTGCTGCAGAACTTGACAGTTACAAGTTACTACATTGTTTAGCATAAATATCAGGTTAGTTATTTTTGGGGCATGTTTCCTCTTTTAAACTGCCCAGATAGATGGATTCTCTCAAACTTTTAAAGAAGTCTCATCTTAAGGTATATCAAAGTTGCCAACATCGGCCATGTTTCCAGGGACAAATATTTGTAACGCATGCTGCAGAAAGACCATGCAAAGTGCAGCCCGGCAGTATGTAGGATGGATATACGCACAGACATAATCCAATTAATCAGGGTGGAGATCTCTTATGCACCTTGATCATTGTGGTTGAACTGGATAAGATACACAACCCTTTTGTGTGCATTGATTACTAGATTTTGTCATGACGAAGTCGTGACGCAAACTCATGATTAGTAAAGACACAGAGGCAAGTATTATGCTTAAACTCTCTATTTATTTCCCTAGCAGAAATTTAAGAGTACCCAACAACAAGCACAGTTTAACCAATCAGATAGTACAATGAAGTTCCTCCCACCAATAACAGTCCATAACATTCCATAAACGTCCTCTTTCTTTGGATAACAACGTATAATCCCATCAACTTCCAAACCTGTAAGGTTTGGTATAGGAGGTCAGGATACGGGTACAGGAATATAGGTGTAGAGTGTAAGGTACTCACCAGGATACGATAATATGCAGCAGAGAGGAGCAGTTTAGTAATCCACAAGGTGCTGCAGTAGTTCAGCAAGGAGGTGGTTAATACACAGCATACAACAGCAAGAGTAGTTAGAAATCCGAGGTCAGGGGCATAGGCAGGCAGGTAATCGGTAAAACAATCCAGGTCAAGGGTATAGGCAGGCAGGTAGTCCAGTGATACAGTCCAGGTCAAGGGTATAGGCAGGCAGGTAGTCCAGTAATACAATCCAGGGTCGGGTAGGAGAAGGCAGGAAACAACAATAGACAATCCGGGTCGGTAACGGGGAGACAGAAAGGCAGGTACGCAATATAGGCAGTACATGAGCAAGAATCACCAAGCACAGTATTCAGTTTGGTGATTCCTTTTAAACTTCGCGCCTGGTGACGTCATGACGCGCGTGCCGGCTTGGATGATGCTGCAGAGAGGAGGGGCGCGTGCACCGTCGTTGGTGACGCGCGCTGGAAGAGAAGCCGCCGATACAGAGCACAGGTCCCCTGCTACTCCGTGACATCCAGCGAGGGCTGGGTACTCCGGAGAGGAGCTGCGCGGTGGGACCTGACAGATCCCCCTCCCAAGGCGGGACCTCCGGGCCCGTGAAGGACAAGGTCTGGAGGGGTGTAAGGCATGAAAGGCACGAACCAGATCACTCGCATGGACTTCTTTGGCTGGTTCCCATGAGCGATCAGCAGAATCGTATCCCTTCCAATGCACCAAGTATTGCAATTGACCTCTATGGAGTCTAGAATCCAGGATCTCTTCCACTTCATATTCTTCGATTCCATTAACAAGGATCGGAGCAGGAGGCTGAACACATCTGTCAGGATAAGGATTGGGTAACCAGGGTTTGAGAAGCGAGGAATGAAAGACAGGGTGGACTCGTATGGAGGAGGGAAGTTGCAATTTCACAGCCAGAGGCCCGATAAGTTCCAGAATAGAGAAAGGACCAATGAACCTAGGGCCCAATTTGCGGGTAGGACAGGACAATTTTAGGTGTTTAGTAGAGAGCCACACTTTATCACCTACATGATAGGAAGGAGCCGGGGAACGGTGACGATCAGCAAAGAACTTGTACTGTAGTTGAGCACGACGTAAGGTGGTACGAATCATGGAATAAGTACTGACAAGGTTACGCACATGAACATCCGCAGAGGGAACGAGACCAGTTATAGGAGAACCAGGGAGCATGGAGGGATGGAACCCGTAACTGGCAAAAAATGGGGACATTTTCAGGGAGCAATGGATATGATTGTTGTATGCAAATTCAGCTAATGGTAGATAGGAGGCCCAATTGTCTTGTAAGTGAGTAGAGAAGCACCGTAAGTATTGTTCAACTGTTTGATTTGTTCTCTCTGTTTGTCCATTGCTCTGTGGGTGGAATGCGGTGGAAAGAGAACGATGGATATGCAACCCCTTGCAAAATGCCTTCCAGAAACGAGAGGTAAATTGTGACCCTCGGTCAGAAACAATGTTCTCAGGGAGTCCATGGAGTCTGAAGATTTCACGAATAAAAAGTTCTGCTGTCTCAGTAGCGGAAGGAAGTTTGATTGAAGGGATAAAATGAGCGGTCTTTGTGAATCGATCAACAACAACCATAAGGGTGGTATAACGTTGTGACGGTGGGAGATCGGTGATAAAATCCATGGAAACATCAGTCCAGGGTCTGGAAGGAATGGGGAGAGGCTGCAGGAGGCCGGCAGGACGGATATGGGTCTCCTTGGAACGGGCGCAGATGGGACAGGAGTTGACGAAATTCATCACATCTTTTATCAAGGATGGCCACCAAAAGGTGCGCAGGATAAGGTCCTTGGTTTGTCGGATTCCTCCATGCCCTGCTGTCGGGGTATCGTGGAATGTCTTGAGGATGAGAGGACGAACTTCAGACGGAACGTATATTTTATCTTTGTGATAGTATAATCCTTGTCTCAGTTGTAACAGAGGTAGTGGAGGCGATGTCAAGGTAGAGGAATGGGTTCGTAGAGTGTCCCAGACGGATTGAGTCATTGCCAAAAAATGGTTAGGTTGTAAGATAGTGTGGTTGTTTGACGGTACTACATCTTCTTGTTCCGTCATTCTCGATAGTGCATCTGCCTTCCCATTGCGTGAGCCAGGCCGAAAGGTAATGTGTAGTTGGAATCGAACAAAGAATAAGGCCCATCGGGCTTGACGAGGTTGGAGGCGTTTAGCCGTTTTCAGATATTCTAAGTTCTTATGATCAGTGTAAACCGTGATAGGGTATGTCGCTCCCTCCAGTAGATGACGCCATTCCTCCAATGCGAGTTTTATCGCTAATAATTCTCGTTCTCCCACATCGTAATTACGTTCAGCACTGGATAGTGTTCTAGAGAAGAAGGCAACTGGATGTAGACGACTGTCATAGTTCTGCCGTTGCGATAGTATTGCCCCAACAGCAGTATCGGAAGCATCAACTTCCAAGGTGTAGGCGGTAGAAGGGTCAGGAAGAGCCAGGACGGGAGCCGTGGTAAATCTCGACTTTAGGGTATCGAAGGCGTCTTGGGCAGCCATTGTCCATTCAAACCTGCTATTTTTTGAAGTGAGGATGGTGATAGGTTGTACAAGTTTGGAGAAATTCCGGACGAATTTCCTATAGAAATTTGCAAATCCAACAAATCTCTGGACGGCTCTCCTGTCAGTGGGTATGGGCCATTGGAGAATAGCATCCACTTTCTTTGGATCCATTCGGATATTATTGGGGGATAGTATAAAGCCCAGAAATTCTACAGTTGTAGTTTCGAAAATACATTTTTCCAACTTAGCGTACAGTTTGTGTTGACGGAGACGTGATAATACAGTCTGTACATGATGGCGATGCTGGGGTAGGGACGAGGAGTAGATGAGAATGTCGTCCAGATAGACAATCACAAATTGATCCAAAATGTCATGAAATATATCATTAATGAAGTGCTGAAAGGTGGCGGGTGCGTTACAAAGGCCGAAGGGCATGACTTGATACTCGAAGTGACCATAGCGAGATCTGAAGGCGGTTTTCCATTCATCCCCTTTGCGGATTCTTACCAGATTGTACGCTCCCCTGAGATCGATTTTAGTGAATATTTGTGCCGTACGTAAACGATCCATCAATTCAGATATGAGAGGAAGGGGATATCTGTTCTTCGTAGTTATCTTATTCAGTTCCCGGTAGTCAATGCAAGGCCTCAATCCACCATCTTTCTTTTTGACGAAGAATATTCCTGCTCCGGCTGGGGAGGACGAAGGTCTGATAAAACCTTTTGCCAAATTCTCATCAATATAAGCCTTGAGTGATGAGAGTTCTGGTTCTGCCAAAGGATAAATTCTTCCAAACGGTATGGAGGCGCCGGGAAGTAACTCGATCGGGCAATCATAACTCCGATGAGGTGGTAGAATGTCAGCCTTTTTCTTTTCGAAAACATCACAGAACTGTAGATAACTTGCCGGTAGTCCAGAAGGTGTCTGATTATCTTGGGTAACACATAACGTAGCTTCAGGGAGGCATCTGGTGGTACAATACATAGACGAAAAGACGAAGGTTCCGGTCTCCCAGTTTATGACAGGATTATGAGATCGAAGCCAAGGGAGTCCCAGGATGACTGAAAAAATAGGTGTGGGTACCACGTCAAATTGGAGCCATTCTTTATGATTGTCCCCGATGGTAACGATGAGGGGAACGGTTTCGTGAGTGATAGGTCCTGTTTTCAAGGGACTACCATCCACTAATTGTATCTGCAATGGTTGGGGTTTTAGCCGGAGAGGAAGGGACAGGGTCTTGACTAGTTCACCATCAATGAAGCAACCGCTGGCCCCAGAGTCAATCATTGCTGATACCATGATAGGGTTGTTAGTCCACTGTAGGGAGAGAGAGATGGATAAATGGGGTGTACGTACAGCAGGGCATTTCTGGTCTATTTGTATGGACTTACCCTGTGGTAGGCGTCGTCTGGCTCGGCACTCCTTATACATATGGCCTGCTCTGCCACAATATAGACACAAATTCTGGGCCCTACGCCTTGCTTTTTCTTCAGGAGATAAGGGGCCTCTCGTCAACCCAATTTGCATGGGTTCCTCCGTAGTAGCAGAAGATTGAGACGGCTCAGTGGGGAAGAAATGTGGAGAACTAGAGGTAGGTAAAGAGGAATGCCTCTCTGCTCTTCTTTCTCTCAGTCTTCTGTCTATCTGAGTTACTTGTCTGTTTAAGGCATCCAGAGAGGTGGGTATTCCGACACGTGCTAGTTCATCCTTTAAGGCATCCGAAAGTCCCAAACGGAATTGATCTAATAATGCAGATTCATTCCAGGTTGTTTCTAAAGCAATTCTTCTGAATTCGGTTATGTACTCTTCCACGGGTCGTCGACCCTGACGAAGGGTTCGTATAGTGGTGGTAGCTGATGAAACTCTAAAAGGATCTTCATAGAGGGAGTCCAAGGCCTGTTTAAAAGAACCCCATGATTCAAGTAGTGGACTGTTCACGTGTAATAAATGATGAGCCCAGAGCTGTGGCTCCTCAGTTAATAAAGATATTACCGTATGAACCTTAACATAGTCAGAGGCATAGGTCCTGGGTCGTAGATTAAATAATATTTGACAGGAGGTGACAAAAGTCCGATATTTAGATCGATTCCCAGAAAATTTTTCAGGTAGCACAACCTGGGGTTCCAGTGCAGTGGCTCCTTCCATGGGAAATTGAGAAGGTACTGGGGGTGCCATAATTGGTTCTGGATGACTGGTATGGCTGGCTTGAAGTTGCTGCAATTGATGTTGCAATTGATTCTGACCCGACTGGAGATCTTGTACCGTCTGATTCAGCGCAGCTAATTGCTGTGTCAAGGCTGAGATGGCGTCTGTTAAACCCGTGGCCTCCATTTTTTGGCTTGGTGATTATGTAAGGTTTGGTATAGGAGGTCAGGATACGGGTACAGGAATATAGGTGTAGAGTGTAAGGTACTCACCAGGATACGATAATATGCAGCAGAGAGGAGCAGTTTAGTAATCCACAAGGTGCTGCAGTAGTTCAGCAAGGAGGTGGTTAATACACAGCATACAACAGCAAGAGTAGTTAGAAATCCGAGGTCAGGGGCATAGGCAGGCAGGTAATCGGTAAAACAATCCAGGTCAAGGGTATAGGCAGGCAGGTAGTCCAGTGATACAGTCCAGGTCAAGGGTATAGGCAGGCAGGTAGTCCAGTAATACAATCCAGGGTCGGGTAGGAGAAGGCAGGAAACAACAATAGACAATCCGGGTCGGTAACGGGGAGACAGAAAGGCAGGTACGCAATATAGGCAGTACATGAGCAAGAATCACCAAGCACAGTATTCAGTTTGGTGATTCCTTTTAAACTTCGCGCCTGGTGACGTCATGACGCGCGTGCCGGCTTGGATGATGCTGCAGAGAGGAGGGGCGCGTGCACCGTCGTTGGTGACGCGCGCTGGAAGAGAAGCCGCCGATACAGAGCACAGGTCCCCTGCTACTCCGTGACATCCAGCGAGGGCTGGGTACTCCGGAGAGGAGCTGCGCGGTGGGACCTGACAAAACCAGAAATGAGAAGTCCAAAAAACGAGTAACAGAAAAGATGCAAACTAGCTAAAAACATCTCAGATCATAAACCTGTCCGGAACTGCAACGTCCGAGACTCTCTTTAAGACATAAGACCGGTCACAGTCGCAGGTGATCAGGTAATGCAGGATAGAAAATCAATTTAATAGATATATTTTGGTACACCTATAAATGTCAAACATAATCCCCATGGGGGTAAATGATCTGGCATCAATGTCCAGAGCTCGAACATCGGAAACACGTTGACAGGAAATCAAACAGCATAAAGTAACCAGTTTTGCAGGCAACGTTTGTAACAAGAGATCTGCATTAATATCAAGCCAATGCTCCAACAACCGTAGCACCAGGTTAACATCCCACAGTTTTGAGCATCTAGGATGAGGAGGTCTGGACAGTCTCATGCCTCTCAATAATCTGCAGATTAGTGCGTGTTTGCCTACAGAAACTCCATTAACTTCTAAATGTCTCGCTGATAAAGCTGATCGTAACACATTCACCGTAGCTAGACCCTCCTCATACTTGGATGTGATGAGTCTGAGAACACAATTCACAGGTCGTGAAATGGGATCCACACCCTTTTCCAGGCACCAACGAGCCCATGCCTTTCAGGCATGAGAGTAGGCTCGTCTGGTAGATTGTGCTCAAGCTCCATCCAAGTGTTCCAAAATTGCTTGTGGAACTTCTGACATCTACCAGGATCCCCGGAAACTAACCACACCAGTAACTGTAGTTGGTCCAAAGTGATTAAAGGGGGATAATTCCCTTCTGGATCCATAAGCAAGTCCGGGTTTGCTGGAAGAAGACGTGGCCAGTCTTTTGACATCTCCAACAAGGTCAGGAACTATGGTTGCATTTCCCACCAAGGAGTGATCAGATTGATGGAGGTCTTGCAATGGCACAGGTGAACCAGCGTATGTTCTATGAGATCTGAGCTAATGCGTATTGCCTCGGATGTGGCCATGGTTGAAGGAAAGATACCTGTTCCGGATCTGGCCTCCAACTGTAATAACGTGGACGTTGTTTGTTCAGATGGGAAGCAAATAAACCTAGGTCCCCACATTACTTGAAGCTGATGAAACACAGACGGTAGGAGGCGCCAGTCGCTGGCATCTCTGAGATACCTCAAGCTCCAGTCCTCTCCCGTGTTGGAGAGGCCTGCTATATGGATCACTTGTACATTCAATTTGTGTGCTAGGGCGAATCTCCAGAGCTCTGAAGCAAAGTGGGATAGAGTCCGAGATCTCATGCCACCCAACTAGTTGACATACCGAACTGCCAATATGTTGTCCATACAAAGCAGAACTGAACAGTGGGTGGCATCTCGAGTAAAACTTGCAGACTGCAAAAGTATCAGCTAGCAGCTCTGAGCAGTTTATGTACAAATCCAATTCAGAATGGACCACCTGCCTCCGGTAAAGGGGCATCCACATTGTGGGCCCCAGAGGTGTAAACTCGCATCTGATGCTATGACTAAGTCCGTGGAAGAGCCGAAGATCGCTCTGCCATTCCACCAACCAACGCAACCACCAAGTGAGTTCCTCTGCTGCGTTGTAGCCTAGCGCGATGGAGCAGTCATAAGAGAGACCTTGGTGGATGCAAATTAATCTTTAGACGTTGTAAGGTCAGGTAATGTAACGCACAGGGGAAAATCGATTGAATTGATGCCAACAATAGGCCTATGATTCTCGTTAGGTGATGTATTATGAATGTCTGGCAATGAAGAACCCTCCTGATATCCTTCTTTATGAGTTTTACTTTGCCCAAAGGGAAGAGAAGTGGCCCCTTCACCTAGTCTATGACAAAGCCCAAGAGCACAATAGACCAGGTCGGGTTCAATATCGATTTTTCCCAATTAAATAGGAAACCTAGACTTTGTAAAAGCTCCACCGTCAAAGATAGGTGCAGGTGAAGCAACTCTACACTTTGAGACATTATGAGTATCTTGTCTAAATATATAATGTGTCTCACACCCTTCCTGCTTAAAGAAAACTGCCACTAGTTTCAGGAGCTTGGTGAAACACCATGGGGTTGAGGAGAGATCGAATGGGAGGCAGGTGAACTTCCACCTCCTTGTCCACTTGAACTGTAGGAGGTCCTGATGGTCTAGTGCTATGGGAACAGAAAGGAATGTGTCTCGGAGTTGTAGTTTCACCATCCAATCCTCTGACAAAAGAAGGTCTCTTAGATAGTGTATGTTCTCAATTTTGAAGTGACGTTATCTGACAAAGGCATTTAGAGGTTGCAAGTTGATGACTGGTCTCATACCCTCATTCTTCTTGGGGACTAGAAATATATTGCTCACAAAACAATAGGAGCCTTTTTGTTCAAAAGTGATTGAATTTCCAAGTCCACCAACCCCTGATCTTGGGCAGAAAATTTTCATTTTGTTTTCTTCCATTTGGACGGAAATGTTATTTTCGGCCATTGCTGCATTCGTTTCGGACGAAATTCCTTCATTATTTTCATTTCATTATATTTATTCATACGAATATAAAATAATTCACCTATTGGAGAATTTGATTGAAAGTTTCAGCTCCTACCTTATGCTACTGAGCTGTCGAAATTTGTCTCTTTCATCCGAATTCCCCAACCTTATACTATGTATCGAATGAACATAGGTAAATTGAATACCGAAATTAATGCAGCAATGGACGAAAGTGGCCTCACGTCAATAGTATAATGTTGAAGAATTCGGCTGAAAGAGTCGAAATCATACGAATTTCATCCCTTACCTATTCTGTTGAGCTGTCGCAATTTGGCTCTGAGGGGTTGGGGAATTCAGATATATAAGCTTATAGACATCATTTTGTTGAAATCAAACAGATAGAAACATAGAAAGTCAAATTTTGGTGGTGTAGATTTAAACCCAAAAATGTGCTATTAAAATAATATTAATTTAAATATTAATAAAAAGAAATATTTGATATGCTGCATTTTAAATTTTAAAAAATAAAAAACCTGCGGTTTATATAATATTCACAGTTGACAGTTTCACACATTATTTGTTAGCTTTAAAGGGCAAGTCTCCTTTATTACTTTGTACTTTGTTTTAATTCTCTACAATTTGTCTTGTGGAGTATAACCTTTAGTGACCCCTTAAGACATATGGTTCATGCATGCTTTTACAGTATCCCTGGGAGGTAGACTGACAGTGCCACCATGCATACATTGTCACGCTGTCATACAAGCAGGCAGTATTCAGTCTCCAGTGTCCCAGACTGGAGAACAGATGAAGAACATGGTGTTGCGGTTATTATTTCCATTGTTCTGATGAATTCTACCTCTCTTCCGAATAGTGAGACAGAGTTAAAGCATGGCTGGACAGCGTGACAGACTCCCAAAACCGGGACTGTCCCACGATAAGTCTTAGAGCATGTTACTGGTATATTACAAAATTTAGCAATGGATTTTCCTGGGCTAATGACCATTTTATTCCATTTTGATATGTGGTTGTTTAAACTTAGATTCTCTCTCATTTAACGCACCCATACAATTGTACACAACTAGAACAACACTAACAGTGGCCCACTTATCCCAATTAACCAGATAATAAAAATAAAAATGTAGCTTCCCAGACCCAAAAAAAAGTACAGATACAAACTTTGACCATTACAATGTACTGGTCAGCACAATGATAATCACAGCACAGGCCTGCATGGATTAACTGTAATTAAATTAATAATGAAAAGAATATAAGTAATATATTAAAATTGCAACACAAAAAAATTATGAGAAAAAAACAAAATGAGGGGCCATAAACTTGGAAGGAAACTGATCACAGTGAAAAAAACTGTGATCAGCAAGGGAAGGGTTAACTTTTTTAAAATAGGAAATTAGTTTTGTTTTTTTTCCTTTCATTCCTGTCATTCTCTCTCTGTACTTGACAATCAGTATTGGAGGCAAAGTCAGTGTATGTAAGCATTTAACAAATAACATAGATTGTATTACTAAGAATTTTGATAATTATGGAGATTACATTTTTACTTTTTAATATGTACCGTATTTGCTCGATTATAAGACGAGGTTTTTTTCAGAAAAAAAAATCTGAAAACTACCCCTCGTCTTATAATCGAGGTCTCTTATAATCTGACCTCAAATTGAGGTCAGATTATAAGACTGGGATCCAGGCCCACCGAAGAGCTGCAGGGGACCTGGATCCCCCTCTCTAGCAGCAGGGGATGTCTGCGCAATGAGCACAGACTCCCCTGCTTCCGCCCGGCATGACCGCCGGGGCTTCTGTGAAGAAGCCGGGAACTTCCGCTTTTGTCACAGAAGTCCATGCAAGCGTGCCGTGCGGCAGCAGGGGAGGTCTGCGCTCGTCGTGCAGACTTCCTCTGCTGCCCCACTAGGCACCAGGGACAATCGGGCAGCTGGGGGATGTCTGCACTATACGTGCAGATATCCTCCATGCTGCCCGACACGGCAGACTATTATGACGGACAGCTGTCTGTCATAATAGACTGCCGTGTCGGGCAGCATGGAGGATGTCTGCAAGTATCGTGCAGACATCCCCCGGCTGCCCCCACTAGCCACCAGGGAACAAGGTAAGGGGAAGGGAGGGAGGGTGGCAGAGAGACAGGGGGAGGGAGGGAGGGGGGCAGAGAGACAGGGGGAGGGAGGGAGGGGGGCAGAGAGACAGGGGGAGGGAGGGAGGGGGACAGAGAGACAGGGGGGACAGAGAGACAGGGGGGAGGGAGGGGGCAGAGACAGAGTCAAGGGGAGGGAGGGGGTTAAGAGACAGAGACAAGGGGAGGGAAGGGGTTAAGAGACAGAGACAAGGGGAGTGAGGGGGTTAAGAGACAGAGACAAGGGGAGGGAAGGGGTTAAGAGACAGAGACAAGGGGAGTGAGGGGGTTAAGAGACAGAGACAAGGGGAGGGAAGGGGTTAAGAGACAGACAAGGGGAGTGAGGGGGTTAAGACACAGAGACAAGGGGAGGGAAGGGGTTAAGAGACAGAGACAAGGGGAGTGAGGGGGTTAAGAGACAGAGACAAGGGGAGGGAAGGGGTTAAGAGACAGAGACAAGGGGAGTGAGGGGGTTAAGAGACAGACAAGGGGAGGGGGAGAGAGAGAAAAATGGGGGCAAGGGAAAGAGAAAGGCAGCATTGGCACATAAAAAGAAATAAAAACTAGAAATACATTTTTTGATATCATCATTTTTTATTAAAAAAGCAATTTACATATGAATATATACAAGTTGAACTCTTACCCCCTTTAAGAGCTTGTTGTCTAAACATCTCCCTCCTACATTATTTTGTGATCTGTTTTCCATATCCGTGTGTTATATAGCTTTGCTTCTATGAATATATGTAGGACCCAGGCCTAATAGGATGATGGATTATTTCTGAGTTGAAATGGAGGATGGCGGTCTCTGGCGTCACTAGGGTTGCCACCTGGCCGGTATTTTACCGGCAGGCCGGTAAAAAATTGGCATGAGGCCAATGTTAAGTCTATGGAGACAGTACCAAGGCCGGTATATTTTTGAAGAAAAGGTGGCAACCCTAGGCGTCACTGGCTCTTTTGGGTTAACTTATCCAGCTGCCCAAATACTTCCCTCCAAAATTCAAATAATTAACTGACATTGCCAAAATATATATACGTTTCCATCTGGGGCCCCACATCTCTAAATTCTCTGGGTGTTATTTTTGAGCACTAAATACCATTTGTTAAGATTCTTAAAATGGATATCCCTCGATTCAAACAGTGTATGGTTTTGTTTACTTTATTACGAGATCTAATCCATTCTGCCCTTGATCTATCTATTTTCAAATCCTGAGATTAAGCCAGGACTGCCCACACTACATGAGTAAAAGTCATTTACTTTTTTTTTTTTTTTTTTGCTGCAGGAAATTCAAATGAATGGAATATTCTGTCTCTCTACTGATGTCATCAGACAATGTGTTGCACTGTTAAGAGTGTTACTGTGTACAAGAGCAAGGTCACTCATAGGCCACTCAATAGACTCAATTTGAGGAGGACAGGAAGTGACTATATAAAACAAAACTTTATATCCTCGGTGTCTATAGAATCATTGCTTCCGCACCTGCAGTAAACATGCTGATTAATCAATGGGGAGGGCTTGAGTCAAATATTAAAAATGTGATTTATACAGAATGCCTGCATCAAATTACACATTGTTAAAGCCTGTGCATTATGCAAGCAGTGATCTTCATCTTGCACCAAAGTGAGTTTGGGGACTAGACTGTCCCTTTAATATGTGCTTTTGTGTTTTTTGCAATTCTGTTATTACAATGTATAGCTCAATTGTATATACTTTTAAAATTCACTCCAATCATAGTATTATGTTAAGCAGCCCTTTCAAACATAGATTCAAATTGTAATTTCAGATAAGAACTAACTAAGCCATCTAGACTAATTAAAAACGACCCCTAATTAAAAACATTATTAGTTGTCTTGGATACATTGGCCTTATGATCTGCTGGGGGAAGAGTAAATCAGTTGTTTAAACAACACTTCTCCTCCTACTTGTGCACTTATGGGTTTTTGTATCCAACATGTTTGTGGAAAGCACCGCAGGATGTTATGGTGGAATTTTAATGTGTGTTTAAGCTTCTGTTTAAGCTTGCGATGTTCCTACTATCCAGACAGAACATTAAAATAAACATTGCCTGTACTGAGAAAATCATACCTTTTTTTGCATCTGTTAATTACTAAAATAAATTAGATTGTTAAGAACTGATAACCGATCTTCAAACAAGTCAAAACATTACAACATATTCTCATATTTTCCTCCTTTTAACCACAGAAATAGCAAGTGATAATGAAAAAGTTGCCAATTACTTTTCGAAAAGAAAGTAATATAAAACTATTTTGTGTAGGTGGGCAAATGAAAGTTATACAGAGATTAAGTGCATCTCAATAATTGCTAACTAGCAATTGCTGGTGACTATATATCTAGGGATATTAACCCATTTGCTGTTAAAAAAAAAGACTTGGATACTTTTGTAATGCAATACTATCAGTGAAGGCCTAGCATGGGGCAGAGAGGCAATTTCTCCTGGGTTCCCTCTAATCTGACTCAATGTGGTGGAGCAGCAGCACTTTAAATGCCCCAGTGTGTAGATCTTTATGTCTCATTGCCTTGCCTGTTGATCAATTGCTGCAAATTATCTGTCAGCAGATCTATCTGTGCTATCTCTGATGATAAGGTGTAGGCTGATGAAGTTGCACCTTGGGCCCCTAATTTGTTTTGGCCCCCTGAGCAAAAGTTACAAGCCCTCCTATGAATACCATCTTCACTGGCAGTGGGACAATTAACTGATATGAAGATTGTGTCTTTAATTTGAAAGTCTTTATTTCTGGTGGGGGCAAAAAACAGGCCACAAATGTTGTTAGATCAAAACACCAATGAATCTGTAGGTTGTTGCTCAATAAGCTATTAGAATATGACATTGTTTATTTATAAAGAGTCAACATACCAGTACTTGAAAATGAATCACCAAGGAATCGCCCGGCCCTCAAAATCAGGTATCAGTTTAAGAATAATTCACGTCTATAATGTCCCTGCAGTATAAAGAGTCACCAATCATTAAAAAAACTTTCCCAAAAAGTGTCCAAACAGAAATATACAAGAAACAATAACCTAGAGGTCCCTGCTGGGTATTGTTGTCTTCAACCTGGATAAGGTATATAGAAACATAGAATGTGTCGGCAGATAAGAACTATTTGGTCCATCTAGTCTACCCAATTTTCTAAATATTTTTATTAGTCACCAGTTCCCTATCTTATATCTAGGTTACCCTTGTGCCTATCCCCCGCATGATTAAAATCCTTCACTGTGTTTACCTCTACCACTTCCGATGGATGGCTATTATATTTATCCACTAACCTCTCAGTAAAGTAATAGTTCCTTGATATTATGTTGTGGTAGTTTTTCTTTTTTTAAAATATACTCTCTCCCTTTACTGTGTTGATTCCCTTTATATATTTAAATGTTTCTATCATATCCCCCCTGTTATGTCTTTCCTC
The DNA here is from genome assembly GCA_036172795.1 of Pelodytes ibericus. Taxonomy (NCBI): domain Eukaryota; kingdom Metazoa; phylum Chordata; class Amphibia; order Anura; family Pelodytidae; genus Pelodytes; species Pelodytes ibericus. Next base: position 49,880,568 of record CM069861.1, on the reverse strand, counting down.
CAAGCTATACATGTTAAGATGCTTTAACCTTTCCTGGTAAGTTTTATCCTTCAACCCATGAACCAGTTTAGTAGCCCTTTTATAAACTTTCTCCAAAGTATCAATATCCTTCCTACTCCAAGCAAGGTCTAACCAGTAGAGTTGAGCGGACACCTGGATGTTCGGGTTCAGCAGGTTCGGCCGAAATTCGAAAAAATGTCCGGGTACGTACTCGAACTTGACCCCGAACTTGACCCCGAACCTCATTGAAGTCAATGGGGACACGAACTTTTGGCAACTAAAATGCCTCTAAAAAAGTCCTGGAAAGGGCTAGAGGGCTGAAAAATGAAGTAAAATGTGGGTAAGAGTGTCCCCATTCATACGAACAGGTCCACTTGCCTCTTTCAAAAGAATAGGGACTCTATTTCGGTTTATAGAAAGACAATAGCATTACATGTAGTCCATAAACCGAAAGTCTATAAACCAAAAGACTTTTGGTTTATGGAATACATGTAATGCTATTGGCTTTCTATTAACCGAAATAGAGTCCCCATTCATACGAATAGGTCAATTGACCTATTCGTATGAATGGGGACTCTATTTCGGTTTATAGAAAGCCCATAGCATTACATACAATGTAATCGCTGAACCCCGAACTCCAACTCGAACATACAGTGAAATGTCCGTGTTCGCGGTCCAAAAAACGTAATGTTCGGTACGAACACTACTCAACAATACTCACCAGTGCTCTGTACAATGGCATGAGCACTTCCCTCTTTCTACTGCTAATAGTTACTTAAGCAACCAAGCATACTGCTAGCATTTCCTGCTTTTTTATTACACTGCCTACCTACCTTTAAGTCCTCTGAAATTATTACTCCTAAATCTCTTTCCTCAGATGTTGAGGTTAGGACTGTTTCAAATATTCTATAGTCTGCTTTTGAGGTTTTTACGCCCAAGGTGTATAATCTTGCACTTATCAATGTTAAATGTCAGTTGCCACAGCTCTGATCATTTTTGTAGTTTAGCTAAATCATTTTCCATTTGGCTTTTCCCTCCAGGAACATCACTCCTGCTGCTAATCCTTTTATCATCAGCAAAAAGACTTTCTGCAATATTACTAATAAAAATATTAAAGAGAATGGACAAAAGTATTGGGACACCAACAGGGACTTTTATGAAATCACATTCTAAATATATAGACATTGATATGTAATTGGTTGCCTATTTGCAGCTACACCTTTACTCTGCTGGGAAGGCTTTCCAAAATATTTTGAAGTGCTTCTGTGGGAATTTGCCCATTTCATCCAGTAAGTAGAGCATTTGCAAGGTCAGACACGGATGTTGGACGAGAAGGTCTGACTCCCAATCTCTGTTCCCGTTCATCCAAAATGTGTTCAATAAGGTTGTGGTCATGGCTCTGTGCATGCCAGTCAAGTTCTTCCAAACCATGTATTTATGAACTGTGCTTTGTGCACTGGGGCGTATTCATGCAGGAATAGAAAAGTTCCCCAAACATTTCCCACAAAGTTGAAGCATAGCATTGTTAAAGATATGCTAAAATATTATGATTTACCTTTACTGGAAGTAATGGGAATATCCCAACCCCTTTTAAACAGCCCTATGCTATTTCCCCTCCTCCACCAAACATTGCAGTTCTTTAGTGCAGTCAGGCAGGCTGCAACATTCTCTGCCAAACCCAGACCCATCAGACAGCCAAACAGTGAAAAATACACAGAGCATGTTTCCACTGCTCCAGAGTCCATTGGTGGTGTGCTTTATAGCACTTTATCTGATGCTTGGAATTGTACTTGGTGATGTGCAGCTTGCATGCAGCTGCTTGGCCATGGAAACCCATTTCACCTGCTGCAGTGTTATTGCTGATATTAATTCCAGTGGAAATTTGGAACTGTTTAGCTATGGAATCAACAGAGCATTGGTGATTTTTACACACCATGTACCTCAGCACTCAGTGACCTCACTCTGAGACGTTATGTCGTCTTCATTTGCTAAGTATAGTCCTGCACCTGCCCAAGTCTATCCACAGACCAGGACCTGCCCAAGTCTAGCTATAGTCTTGCACCTGCCCTGAATGCCTGTAATGAGGTTCCCCTGTTTTAGAGCCCTTCTAGATTTATACCCTATCTTAGAGTCCTGTTATAGTCTGCCCTGTCTTATAGCCATTTTAGAGTCTTCCCTGTCTTATAGCCATTTTAGAGTCTGCCCTGTCTTAGAGCCCTATTAGTGGTATGCCCTGTCTTTGAGCCTGGTTAAAGTCCTGTCCTATTCTAGAGTCCTGATATAGTACTGCCCTGTCCTAGAGCCCTTTTAGAGTCCTGTTCTGTTTCTTCCCTATTAGAGGACTGTCCTGCCTATGCCTTAATAGAGGGCTGTCCTGCTTTTTCCATGCTTTTTGTTCCTTTATTCTCTTGGTTTTTTGTGCTGCCTGTTTTTTGCTCTGTTCCATTCTGAGTTTGCATTGTTTCCTTTCTGCTTTTCTCTGTAGGTTGCCACCGCCCAAATCTTACTCTCGTCGAACATTGAAGTCCTAACTGCGATATAGTTACGCACAGAGGCGTCACTAGGGGGGGCTACTAGGGCTGAAGCCCCGGATCTCCCCTCCATAGCCCGAATGGAGACTCTGACCACGCCCCTACTGTTCGACCCCGCCTCCTGCATGCTGTATGCTGAACAGCACCAGACTCCATCCCCTCACGATCGGCTCCGCCCCTTGTGCTTAACTCCGCCCCCTCAAGCTTTGCACATGAGTGTGAGTGGCAGAGTTATTAGTGTGCATGTGTATGTATGTGAGTGGCAGAATGTAAGTGGCAGAGTGTAAGTGGGTGTGAGTGGCATAGTTATGAGTCTGCATGTGTATGTAAGTAGCAGAGTGTGAGTGGCAGAGTTATTAGTGTGCATGTGTCTGTATGTGAGTGGCAGAATGTAAGTGGCAGAGTGTAAGTGGGTGTGAGTGGCAGAGTGTAAGTAAGTGTATGTGTGTGAGTGTGGCAGAGTGTGTGTGGAAGAGAGTGTGTGTGAGTGAGTGTAAGCATTAGTGGAAGAGTTATGAGTATGTGTGTGAGTGGCAGAATGTAAGTGTGTGTAAGTGGCAGAGAGTCATTTTATGAGTGAGTGTGGCAGAGAGTCATTTTATGAGTCTGAGTGTTTGGAAGAGTATAAGTGTGAGTTATGAGTGTGCGTGTATGTGTGTGGCAGAGTGTAAGTGTGTGTGAGTGGCAGAGTATTGGAGAGTATAAGTGTGAGCAGCAGAGATATGAGTGTGCGTGTGAGTGAGTGTAAGCTTGAGTGGCAGAGTTATGAGTGTGCGTGTGTATGTGTGTGAGTGGCAGAGTGTGTGAGTGTAAACGGGAGCAGCAGAGTTTTGAGTGTGTGTGAGTGACAGAGTGTAAGTGTTCGAGAGTGAAAGCGTGAGTGGCAGAGTTATGAGTGTGTGTCAGTGGTGGTGAGATTACTAGGAGAAAATGTGATTAATTACTATTATTCATATTGAATGTGATAATCAAGTGTGAAACAGTGCTCATACCATTTTTATTTTCACACCTGATTATCACATTCAATATGAATAATAGTGATTCATCTTTATATATAGTCTTTATATTGATGGCAATGAGTTTACTATTTAATACTATAACCAGGTACATGGGATGTTTAATGGCATGTGTATGGACACATGGCATTAAACATCCCATGTACCTGGTTATAGTATTAAACCCATACATTATGAATGAATGAGCTGCTCATTAAAAATAAATATTTGTGATGTGCGTGTGAGAGTTGCAGGTTGACACACGTGTCTGCGTGGCAGAATGTCTGTGTGGGAAAGGCCATCTGTGTGTATAAGGGTGTCTGTGTGTAAGGTTGTCTGGATGTGTGTGTGTGTGTGTGTGTGAGTGTAAGGTTGTCTATGTAAGGGTATCTATGTGGGGGGGGGGGGGGGGTCAGGGTGGTTGCCTGTGTGTGTGATATGCCCTATATTATGGCATATTTTGAGACTGGTAAATGTTGTATGCAATGTACACACATTTTCGTATGCTCAGTTATTTGGAAATCATGGGAATTTGCTCACATACAAGTGTGTGTGTGTGATATAAGTTGGTGTGTGTAAGTGGGATTGTGTGTCTCTGTGTGTAAGGGTGTGTGTATGTATGTCTGACTGTGCAAGTGTGAATGTGTGTGTGTATGTGTGGCTGCATGTGTATGTATTTGTGGCTTTGTATTTTTGTGTATAAGTGTAACTGAGTAATGTGAGTTTCTTGTGTGCTGCGAGTCTTATTGTGTACATACACACACTGCACATTACTGTGAGTTTTATTGCTGTGGAGTCTGTTTTATATTCACACATTGCACATTACTGTGACTTTTATTGCTGTGGAGGTAGACACATACACACACACATACAGACAGATACACACATATAGTCGGTCACAGGCAGACATACAATCAGTCACACACACAGTCAGCCACAGACAGACACACACACACATATAGTCAGTCACAGACAGACACACACATACAGTCAGTCAGTCACACACACATACAGTGGGTCACATAAACACACAGTCACACACACACATGCAGTCAGTCATACACACACACACACACACACACACACACACACACACTGTCAGTCACATACACTTACACACAAGTCAGCAATTTTGTTGTTGTTTATGATAACAAAAAGTGCATCTATCAATATGTCCCCCTCCTGGCTGCTATACCTCATTCTAGCCTGGTCTGTGCCCTGCGGTTGTTTCTAGCCCTGCTGAGCACACTCAGCGTTCAGACACTATAGTACGGTGCATGTGGGGCTGGAGCAGGAAGACTGTGCAGCCGGTGCACACACTGCTCCACCGCGCTCCACTGGATAAATAAAATGATCCCAGCGGCGAGGGGACCATGCAGAGACAACAATAAATGGGCGCCAGGTATCATTTCCTGGTGCCTGGGATTTGTTGAGCCCTGATATATACCCATATATACCTATTGTTCATTGGCGTCAATTATATCAATCTGTATTCCGCCTAAGCATGTGATCTTATTTACTCCACTTCTATCAAATCTATCATGTGCTCCAGCCCGGGATCTTTTGGCGACCTAGCAATGCCCCTGGTCACGCCATTTGCTAATATGATGTATATCTTACTGATCTATGCAGATTTAACTACAGAAAAGAGGCAAAGAAGTAGAATAAATACATCACTATCCATGTGCTTCTTTTTTAATATTACTTAAAGATCTAAAAAACATTTTTCCACATTAGACTATAAAAATAAGGGTAAAAACAATGATTTACTCCACTTTTATATCACTTTTATATCTCTTTTATATCTTCCATAAAATGACAGTATACACTGGATGTGACAGTAGGAGCACATTTGCATAGCTCCATAAAGCACAATACACCTGACATCAAAAAGAGTAAATATTTTTAAACAAAATATTGTTCATACTAGATTTTTAATTAATACAGTGTTTGCACCTACTGTATACTATTATTCACATTATATTTTATCCAATGGGCACCCTTACCTATTTAAAGGGAGACATATCTATACAAACCTATAAAATGCATAAACTGATCTAACCACTACATAATAAATGAACATTAATATAATGTAATAAGTTATTGAAATTGTAAAATGTCATCATTTATACATTTGCTTCTCATTTTGTTACCATAATATAATTTGCTAATTAGCCTCTTTTTGCATTACACAAATGGGGCTATTCATTAAAAGGTGAGCTGTAGGTGAAATGAAGTTTTATCTCACCAATTTAACTATTCATTGTGAACAAACATGCTGAGTGTATTCTGCTAAGCAAACCAACCAGGTTTGCCCCTGCCAGATGTATAGCTAAATTGGTGAGATGAAACTCACCTAATCTCACCTCAACTCACCTCCAACTCAGTTTTGTGAGTTTTTTTTTGTTTTTTTTACCCTCTATTGATTTGTTATTTTTTTAATGAATGCACTTTTTTAAAATAAACTATCATTTATAACTTGCTGGGCAATCACTGATTGATGAAATGCGGAGCAGTCCGTGCAGAGTCTGCCAAATCCTGAAATGGGAATGGTAGGGGATGTGTTGAAGTAAAAAACAAATATTATTAATTAAATCTTTAGTATTTGCTATTCATCTTTTCATATGAAAAGAAATATTATTTTAATCATAAACTATATTCTCATAAGGTGTATGTGCGTTTGACTTGCTTTTTTTTATTTTTTTTTACAACAACTGTTGGACAATATTCTTTTTTAAGTCATTTTAATATACATTTCTTTAGACAGTAAATGTGAATTATCATTTTTAAAGAAAGTACACTTTACAATCAGAGAGAGTTTTTTTTTTTTTTTTTTGAGATATGGACACAAGTGAACAAGATCCCTGGGAGAAGCTGAAGGCTAGAAGTACAGGGGTCATGTATGAGTGCAGGGATTGGCTGGTGGGTGTGTTTTAGAGTTTGATTGGCAGGAAAAGGTGGGGGCTAGAGCATCAGAGATTATGAAGGAGGTTTCCTTTCTCTTTTTCCGCCAGCCATTTTAGAATTAACCAGGTCAGTGACAGTTTTTCCCGCCCTCCCTCCCTAATTTTTTACTGTGCATTTATCTGTTACTAATTGTTTTTTCTTTGTCGCAGATAGCTGGGGTGTATCCTTGCCAGTTGGGAGTTAAGGAGCAAAGAGGACATGAGAGTGGGAGTAGGAAGTTTGGGGTGCCCTTCCCTTAACCTTTACAGTGGACGTATTTATATGACTGGCAAGGATAGCTTAAAGACAGGTTTCACTGTGTTAAATAAAGTTTTATATTTTATGAATAAAAGGAGTATATCAGTGGCTAATATGGTGGGAATCTGTTTTAATAAAGCTGCCTATTTTAACTCCATCTCCGTCTTGTGTCTTTAGTTAGGGGACGAGGTGGAGGAGGGTGGGTTGGTCTCAAGGTAAGGGGAAATCCCCACTACTCACATACAAGGTGTGTGCTTATGCTGACCAGGCATGACACCTCAGAGAGTAGTTTGCCTCTGATTTTACTTAGTGCTTTTTTATTATATTTTAATGGTTTGATTTGAGTATCCAATTTTCATTGTTTTATCATTTAGTGTGGTATGTACTTTTAGTCACTATTAATTGTCCATATATTAACTAGATATTTATTTGTATTTATTTTGTAAGAAATGCCGCAACATTATTTAATGCCATTGAATATTTACATTTCTAAAATATAGTGACACAGATAAGATATTTGCAGATTAATTCTGTCTGTTTTGAATGTTTATGTATGTTTTGCAATGCATTGTAATCATATTTCTTTGTAAAAAAAAATTGTATTTATATGTGTATCTATTTATATGGTGTGTTCATTATTTGTGAGTGATGTCTTTTTACCCTTGGTTTTTCTTTCCGCACCAGTTCACTTTCTGTTCAATTGTAAGATCTTCAGCAGATCTCACTTTTTAATTTTTGGACTTCTGTTCTTTCTCTCCATTTCTCCTGGACTCCATCTAAACAGCTCCAATCTGATAATGACTCCTTTACACATATTCTAATTTTACAAAATAAATATTTCACTGTTCTTATATTAAACTACATTGACTGGGGATAACTAGCTTCTAAACTTTCACCTACAATAATATCTGATACCAAATCTCCATTTGTGAACACTAAATCTAATATGGCCTCGAGTTGGCTCCTCAACTACTTGCTTTAGAGATAATCCCAGGAGGGAGTTTTCCATAGGTGTATTCCTATCACAACCAGCTTTTTTGAATTTCCAGTTCACATCAGGAAGATTAAAGTCACCCATGATGATAATTTCCCCCTTCAATGTCGTTTTAGCTATTTCCTCAATTAGTAGATTATCTATCTCTTCTATTTGTCCACACAAGTTACTTTACAATAACCAAATTCTAACGTAGCCCCAAAAACAATATCAAAACTATAACATAAGAAAATTATTATTACAATGTATACCCATGCATATCAATTTCATAAATTTACAAAATAAAGCAAACAAAAGAAGCAATCAAAAGGACATCAACTTATTGGGCAAAGACAATGGTATACAGCAAATAAGAAGATACCCCAATGTTTCAACTATTTTGCCTTCCTCAGAAAGTATACCTAATACTCCAACATTTTGGCTATTTAGCCATCTTCAGGAAGTAATCTCATATTTCCTGAGAAAGGCTGAAACATTGGGGTATCTTCTTATTTGCTGTGCACCTTTGTCTTTTTCCAGTAAGCTGATCTCCTTTTTGTTGCTTCTCTTTTTTGCTTTACTATAAATTGATGAAATTGATATGTACGGATATATTGTTAGAATTATTTACTAATTTTGTTGTTTTGATATTATTTTGTATTCTTTTGTTTAAATAAAGTATTGTTTTCCATTTATATAGTGTGCAGCTTCTTGTCTTTAATTAAAGTAAAAAAATAAGTACATTTCACGTCAGCTCATTAAAGTCCACTTTTTTAGTAAACAGACATCATTAAGTTCCCCGGGAAACAGGCAAAGCCTAGGTGGGAGGGGGCATGTATGAGTGAGGGGTGTGAGTGGCACCTATGACAGTGCTGGGGGGGAGTGGCTGTGGGTTGGGGTATTTAAGGACCCCTCCATCTTGGATTCAGCAGCCATTTTAATTTCAAACGGACACAGCAGGAAAAATCTCCCGCCCACCCTCCCTATTGTTTTGTATTGTACTATTCATGTCGTATTAACACCCCTTTTCTCTGTCACAGCAGGCGGGGTGGTCCTTGCCAATACTGTTATGAATGGAGGATCGAGTCAAAGGATGGACAGGGTGGCCCCTCTCCTAACCTCTCAGATATTAGAAGGATGGCTAATGGTCGTGCCCACCGAGCTAAATGTCGGCTGGTGGTTAGCATCAGGTTGGAAATAATGCTGGAATTAGTATGGACGAGGGGAGAGGGGTGTCCCTCTAGGGACTCCAGTTTAAAGGATGGTGATTTAATGTTTACAATTGGCAAGGACTATTTGGAGCTGTATGTTAATTATGTTTTGGTATGTTATTAAAGTATTTATATTTATATTTTACAGAGTTAATAAGTTATAAGAAATAGATGAATAAAGTGGAGAAGGTTTGGCATACAGTTCCTTCGTTTTTTTGTTAAATAAAGAAAGCTGTGGCCTATTTAACTCCATACATGTCTCGTGTCATTATTGGGAAAGGGTATGGGGTTTATAAGTAAGTAAGGAACATTCCCCTTTACATCATACATGTAAAATTAATAAAAACAATTATACTTTCATGGTGTGCACACGATAAGTTATGGTGCAAGTGGTGAGTACTTATATAAAGATAATTAAATCTTGTTTAATTTAGTATATGTCCGTTGTCAGAAAATATTGAAATTTATTCAGAAATGCTTCAACATCGTTGTGTAGAAATACAGAGCAGGAAATAATAATGTAATAAATTCTTAGCCCAGTGTTGTTATTCTTTGTAAATATAAAGCTGTCTCACATAAACCTTTCTCAGTGAAGCCTTCCTGTATGGTGATACCTTTTATGGATGAACAGTAGTCTCGGAAAAGAAATAAATGATATCAGGTATAAGCACACAGGGATATAAAACTGTATTTTAAAATGCATGAATTCTTCACGGAACAGAATTTCATAATTATAATTCTAATCTTTCTGAAAAGGTACATCATTTATCAACTGAATATAATGGTCACTTCTGAAATTAATATTATGCTTTTTTAGATTTTCAATAACTCTTTCAGTGCCTGAAGCGAAATGCAACTCTTCGTACTGCCGCACTGATGGGTTTATTATGCAATTTTATTCGTATTGTTAGTGCTAACTATTGAACTCTCAGTGTCATGTAAAATTACATTGCTTCTAGGATTTATCTCTGTTCTGTGAGAGATAGCAGCATGCTAATTAGCCTTTCTGCTGGTTATCACTACTTCAAAGTGGCTGATAAGCTTGTGGTCTGTAGCAGTAGAAACTATACAAAGAGAGCTAATCTTTAAGACAAAGGTTTTCTTTGATTCCAAAAACCTTTGAGTGGGAAAACCAATAAAATAAGTTAGGAGGTCACAGTATACAACTTAATTGTACAAATGGAAGTGGATCTTTTAATTTAACAATGCACTGTGCAAATAGGCCCAAATGCAACAAGGTATTGGCAACAGACAGTTATGTATGCCACTGGGGTCAGTAATGTATTAATTGTACCATTTTACCCAGATATTGTCTATGGCTCAGTCATAGAAAAGAGGAAAATGGTGTCTGATCTTAGGTTATTCAGAGATGATGATTCAGTCCTCTCCCTCTGATGACATTGATGCATTTCATAGGGGGATTGAATAGACAACCAGTTTTAGTGTGTCTATTCACTAAAATTCAAGAATAGGTTGAGAAAGTCAACTTTCATTTTGAGAACCCCAAGTTATATTTAGGAGGGAAAAAAAACGCCAGGTTCGAATCTTCCCCATTGAAAGTAGTGGGAGGCAAAATGATCAAAACATTTTTTTCTGGAACATCTCAAAATGAAAAGTTGACCTCCTCGAATGAATCTCAAATTTTAGTGAATAGATCCATTAGTCTCAAAAATAGATTTGATAATTTCACCTCCTATTAGTTTCAATGGGGAAGATTTAATCCTGGGTTTTTTTTCTAAGTCAGTCTCAAAATAAAAAGTCAGTCTCTTCAACCTATTGGCAGATTTTAGTGAATAGACCCATTAGTCTTCAGTGCAGTGAAGATCGCGACTTTGTGCACTGGTCCTTCTTCTCAACAACGCTGCTGTTTCCAAGTAATGGGACAATTTTATTGAAGATTAATGCAATTTACTATCATGTAACCAGATATTTTTGTATATTAAAGGTGTATTAAACGTTGTAATTTTTGACTACTGTCCTTATTTAAGTTCATACCGGCCTGCTAGAAAAACATCTATTTAAACGGATATAGCCCAATTAAAAAGGTTGCCGGTGCTGTTTAATCCGTATGACTCATACTCAAGGTTCCATGAGCCTGGACTATAATGGTCTTTGCCAAGTGAGTATATTTAGAAGGGGTTACTATATGCTCTCCCTTCATGTGAGTGGCCCAGTCTGCACTACATAGCCTATTTCCTTTATGTTTTTTAAGGACTTTCTTTATTGAACTGTGTAACTGTTATCTGAACATTTTAAAATGTTCAGATAAGTATCTTTTTTATAAATTGTGCACCATCTGCTTTTGAATTCAAAGTTGATTTTTTTTTACGGTGTATAAGAAGGGTACACGATTATGTTTGGTTTCAGAAAGTTCACAATAATATTGCACATGAAAAAGATATTTCCACCTAGTCTTTGCAAAAGTAAGGGGCATCTCTACAACATGGATCCATGCTTGCAGAGAGAAGCAGACTAACGACCAACGCTCGGTGTGGTTGTGTGTGTGCATGCACCAATCTTTATCTGACAAGCAAGATCCATTGCCAGGGATGGGGATCTTTGGTTTCTTGGTCCAGAAAATTACACATAGGAGAGGGACAATTGAAGATAATGGAGTTCTAATTATTAAAATCTAGTTGGTGAACTGAAGGGAATAATTTGACTTTAACAGCTGAGTTAAAAAGATAGGTAAGCTGGACAATAGCATGTTGGGGTTGTTGAACCAGGGCACACATCTGTTTGACCATCTGCAACAATTTAGCTAGTCATAGCTAATTCTTTGGCGACTCAATTTCTAGTGAATATGATTCTTACTCAGACTGCATATTTATGGTTTAAAAATACTACTGAGCTTTTCTAATTAACCACTTATAAAATATGTGAAAAATATGACTTAAAATAAATCAGTCTATTCACTCAAATGTACAGCCAAATGAGAGAACAGAAAATAAGCAAATCAGCAAAAATAGACATTTTTTTTTATTTTGCCTTTGAAATTAGATCACCAGAGTGTAGGCAGACAGTTCTAGCACTTCATCAATAATTCATTATTTCAATGCTGCATTACACCCTAGGGGTCATTAATGGATGAACAGTACATAAAGATTTATGAAAATACAAGAAAATTGTATTGCAAAGAGATGCCTAAGTGTTTTAGGGGCATTAGAATATATTAGTGCAAAATATAAACAACAAAAGATAAAAATGGTAATGGAGAAAAATGAAAGGATGAAGAAAGGTGGTTTGTAACCATGTTTTCTTTTGTGAGACACATACTAGCCACTAGTGTTGAGCGAACCCGAACCGCACTGTTCGGGTTCGTACCGAACTTTACGTTTTTTTTGACCCTGGACCTGAACACGGACATTCCACTGTATGTTCGTGTTGGAGTTCGGGGTTCGACTATAAACCGAAAGTCTATAAACCGAAAGACATTCGGTTTATAGACTTTCGGTTTATAGAACAGCAATAGCATGACATGCATTCCATAAATCGAAAGTCTATAAACCGAATGTCTTTCGGTTTATAGACTTTCGGTTTATGGAATACATGTAATGCTATTGGCTTTCTATAAACCGAAATAGAGTCCCCATTCATATGAATCTTATGAAGGAGTCAAGGCCAATCCACTGATGTCTCCTGCAGCGTGAGGAACCAGGGTTACGTTTCCCACCATGTGGTGATTATGAATAGAAACCCCTGGTGGCGCCATAAGTGTACAGGGTGTGTGCAATTAGACAAAATGGTGGAAATGGTTAAGATCTGTGGAGGGACCATTGCTGTAGGAACGCATCCGCCACCACAGCTGGGTGTATAGTCGAGAAGCAAACAGGTCCAGGTCCATGGGGCCTCACAACTCCTCCAGTCATTGGAACGTCGATGTATGTAGGTGCCAGTCGCTTGTCTCCCTCAGATATCGTGAACTCCAGTCTACGCCATAATTTGCTAGGCCAGGGATGTGGGTGGCCTGAATCAAGACGTTGTGTGCGAGACAGAATAGCCAGAACTCCGTTGCCAGTTGGGAAAGGATTGGTGGCCTTGAGCCTCCCAGATGATTGTATCTAACTGATGATACATTGTCCATACATAGGAGGATTGAACAATTGGTCAGATTCCTGGAGAAACTTTTGAGCACGAACGTCCATGCCGGTAGCTCGTCTGTTTATGTGGAGCCCTTGTTCTCGGACACCACCTCCCTTTTGTGAAGGATCCATCGCATAAGGCCCCCCAACCATGTAGACATTTGTGACTTAATCTCCAATTTTGTTATCTCAGTAAGACAGGTGTTTTTAAGTAGCTTTAATGAAACCAATAGCTTTAAGAGTTTTTCTCCTACCTGCTTTGAGGTGAGTGCGCTGATCTTTGGATTTAGCAGGTGTGTGTGTGTTTGTGACTGTCTGTGTATTTGAAGTGTGTGCATGTGACTGGCTTTGTATGTGAGTTGTGTGTATTTGTGACTGGCTGTGTATGTGAGATGTGTGCATGTGACTGGCTGTGTATGTGTCAGCCTCCTACCTCCGTGTCTTCCTGTTGAAGGGGTCGTGGGCATGAGATGGTTGTTCAATCAACCTCATATGGGTGCCCTTCCTCTCCCCGGGAATCCATGGCTCTGTTCTCTGAGCCCTTGTGTGGGGGCGGAGCTGTGAATCTTGGTGCGATGGCAGGGCTTCTGGAGGGGGTGGGGCTTGTGGCCATGTATGCTGCACCCCCTCTAACACCCTCAGCCAATGGAAGACATGGGGCAGGGTCTGCAACCTCAATGAGCTGACCTCGCCTCACAGCACTATAAAAGCCCCAAGCTCCCTCAACATGGTGCTCAGTTATTTTTCTCTTTCCCTTAGTGTGCAGTGAGTCCTTGAGCCCTGTGATTCCTTTTATTGCTGGATTTACCCTTTGACTGCTGTTGCACTTTACCTTTGGACTGCTTACTAGAATTACCCTTTGCCTGCTGCCTACCTTTTGAACTCGGATTGCTTACTGGATTTACCCTTTGTCTGGTGCCTTCCTTTTGACCTTGGATTGTTCACTGGACTAATCCTTTGCCTATTTACCATGGTTTGTCTATTCCTGTTTTATACAGTTTGCATCTAGGGTTCCTTCCTAGAATCCGCTTGCCGGATCCTTACAGTATGTGATGTGTGTGTGTATGTGAGTATATGCGTGTGTATATATCTTTCAGGTTATAAGAACTTGCCATATTTGACTACTCTTGATTATCCAGACTATAACCATGACCCAATAAGTAAAATGAATGCACCATCCAAGAAGAGAGACAACCACAAGGATTGAACGTTTAAATAGTTTTTATTGTTTTTTACTGGGTTCTGAAGGCAAATGATCCAGAGGAAGGCAAAAAAACTTGGGTAAAAAAAATCATTCCTAACCCTGAAAACCAGCGATCTGGGTCCACAGAGTTGCAAAGTAGTACAAGTCTCTCCTATACATACATTGAAGCTTTTGTGATGTGTTGCCCAGCCCCTTCACCAACAATGCACATGAAGTGGGTGTGGTCAAAATACTGCCCATACATTGTAGGACATATCCTGCTAGCAGTAAAGACTTCAATAGCTAGAGATTTGAAATCAAATGTTACTCCGATGACCCAAGAATTATACAACCTTATACATTTTAACCTTCAAAGGGGAAAACTCCATTACTACAAGGTGGGGAACTTGCAAAAGTATGAAGAAGTTTTATGGCTTTGGTCACTGCACTTTGACGCAATTCCCTGATTCAAAATGGACTCCAGATTTTGAACCACCCTTTTTTCCTCTCGTGCACGTTTCCATTCTTTCTCACGGTTATCTCCCCTCCCTATACCTTTCTTTCCTTATCTTTCTCTACTTTCCTTATCTCCTTCCGCTGTCACTCAGTTATAATTTTCTCTTCATCCTCAGGACGGTGACAAATTCCATTGAGAATGGTATTTATTGTTGTTACATTAGCCTAACAACATGTCAGTTGACAAGTTCTGTTTTATGATGTACTGGAAAGAGCTTAACAATATGTACTGTATGGTCCATCATTGTTTATGTTTGTCACTGTACCTGTGTAATTTTGTACATTTCTTACTTTCTGTAAAACCTGAATAAAATTATATTTGAAAAAAAAATACTGCCCATACAAGGAAATGGGCAGGGCTTGAATAACCTTGCAGCAAAAGGATAGGGATATTATTACAGATGTATGTTTCAAGATGGCTCTAAATAAATGTCTAATGAGTTCAAGACAGCTCTTAATTAATGTCCAATGCATTGATTGGAGTGAAAAAAAAATGGTAACATGGTGTGTATGTGACTGGCTGTGAATGTGAGGTGGGTGTGTATGTGACTGGCTGTGTATATGAAGTGGGTGTGTATGTGACTGGCTGTGTATATGAAGTGGGTGTGTATGTGACTGTCTGTGTATATGAAGTGGGTGTGTATGTGACTGGCTGTGTTATTAAGGTGTGCGAGTATATGTGTGTGAATATATCTTTTAGGGGATGAGAAGTTGTCATATTTAACTACTCTTGATTATCCAGGCTATAACCATGACCCAATAAGGAAAATAAATACACCATCCAAGAAGAGAACAACAACAAGAATTGAAACTTCAATGAGTTTTTATTGTATTTTACTGGGTTCTGAAGGCAAATGATCCAGAGATGTGTGTAACAAGGAAATAAATTCCTTCCTGATCTTGAAAACCAGCAACCGACTGTATAACCCTGGATCAGCCTATTGACCCTGGATGATAATTAATTTAATTTAAACTTTAAAGACCAAGCCAAATGATCCAGTGGAAGGCAAAAACAAACCTGAGTAACAGGCAAAAGATTCCTTCCTGACCCTGAAAACCAACGATCGGCTGTTTAACCCTACATCGGGGCTGTATAACTTATACTCTATGCATGAATTCTGTGGAAAAAAGATCTTAACTTATACTAAACAACATATACTGTAACTTATTGTATACACATCTATCCTGCAACCATTGTGGCATCCCACTCTGTGGGGCTCCTTGGTCACAAGATTATCCTGATCATCCTGGCTGCTGATAGGTCCGGGAGGTCAACAAGCCAACGAGATGAGATCACCCTGGTCCAAATCATGTTATATGTGACTAGGGTTGACATCCAGCCGGTATTTTTCTGAAGAAAAGATGCCAACTTTATATGAGACTTGTGATAATCTTTTTCTCAATTATCTTCTTCTAGAAATGTGTCTAATGATTTGTTAATGATAATCTTGTATTTGCACATACTGCTATACTACTCAAGGGCAAGAAGATCAGTGTCAAACTATGATTTGAGCAATGCTTAGTAAATGTGTTACTTTAAACACAACTAGCAGTAACTGGTTAATGATAATCTTTTATTTGCACATGTACTATTTAATCCAGCAGTGTGTGCAATTAAAAGATTAGCCCAAACAAGTCATTAGTCACATAATTCTAGAAACAGATTAATGCCACACTTTAATTTGAGTTGGACTTCCTGTGGCAATGGTTAGGAAATGTGTAGTGCTTGGTAACAACTCAAAACCTCTTTGTGAAACATGACGTGCCAGACACGTCATGCAGAATATTGTCTGGCACTTTGTGCATTAAAAAGATCTTTACTCTTTCGGTGTTGCTACAGTGCATTTAGCAACACTAAAAAAAGTGCATAGGCGCCCTACGATCACTCCTACATTTTTTGTACTGTCATTTATTACAGTACTACAAATGCTCTTTTAAGAGCTATGAACCCCTTCCTTGCTTTACATGTCAAAATTCCAAGTTGGAAAATCAAAACGTGCACCTCTAAAATGTGGCCTTTTAACCCCAAAACAAGCTGACATGCATGGCTGGTATCCGTGTATATCTCCCTGTGTATCTAAAACACCTGAGAAACTTTTGGTTCCTGAAGCTGTTTCTGCTAATCAATCACTTCCACCTGCAACTGATGATGAGTGGTCTGATATGGAGTGCAAGTCTTTTGATGCCTCAGATTTCCGTGAGGAGGATATAACAATCACAGCTATGGTAGAACCTCCTGGATTTCGATGTACTGTCAGGACTACAACTCCTATCACTCATAACAGACAAAATGGTGAATCCAGTAAACTACAGACTGCCAAACACTCTTCAGGTGCCCCAGGTCTTGTCCAAGCATCTGATAGGACAATAATAGGAAGCAAGAACCTTTTCCAATGTGAAAGTTCTCTGGATGAACAAAAGATAATCCAGAGAAATCCACTTCCTAACCAATTTAAATCTGTTCCAGCAAAAAGTGATATTGCTTCTAAAGACTCTTCTAGTTTCTCTGCAGGACCTCTTGTCCTTAGCACCGTTCAGGTCTCTGGTAAGAAAAAGAGAAAGAAAAAGGGACCAAGTACACATCTAGAGAAATCTATGACCACATGTCTAGGTGAACCACCATCCAGTGAGTCCACAGCTAAATCTCTCAATACAATACATGTTTCTGGTCCCAAGGACCCCTACAACAGTACAGAAGAATATCTACCACCAGATTGTGCCAAGGCTTCTAATGGGACTATTGCATCTGACCCCACTGCCTTTTCTGTACTGACCCGAGCCACAACTGGCCAAATGGGTTTCAGGGGTGCAAAGTGTTGTACTACATGCAGAGAGAAAGGTGCAAGTAAGAAGTGCTCAGTGTGCAAATTGGTAATTTACTGCAATAAGAACTGCCAAAAACTCCACTGGGTTACACACAAGAAAGTCTGTAAAACACTAAAAGAAAAAGGGAATAATTTCACATCTAGAAAAATGTATGACTGCTGTCTTGCTGAGTCACCCTACAGTAATTCCAGAACTATATCTCTCAATGCAATACATGGTTCTGGTCCCATGGACCCCTAAACCAGTACAGATGAAGATTTGCCACCAGATTGTGTCAAGGCCTCAAATGGGACTATTGTAACAAAGCAAGACCTGCATATTTTTGAACAAATGCTACGTGATAATGCGCAGAGACAGCATTCTTATTACTAACCTGTTTGTTTCAGCCTTTAGCCATCCCTGTTCTCAGCAACCATGAACAGTTTGCAGGGGTGGTTGTATTATTGTTTTTCCCCCTTCATGCCTAGAAACCTGTGTTTTATGTATTTTGTTATCACTGTTCCTCTTCTGGGAGGCTGTATATGTCTGGCCAGATTCTATGCTCAATTATCTAATTGGTTCGCGTCCGGAGGCTGCTCCTTAAAGGGGGGGGATATGTCAGGGTTCAACACTGACTTTCTGACTTTAAAAGTCATTATTTATGTGCTTATATTCCTCCTGCCTCCTCTAGAGGTCTACCTTCCTTACTTTGCTTGTATTCCTTCCCCTCTGTTTGTTGTCAGGTGGGCTTGTTACCTTTTGCTCACACCCAGGTTAAATAGCTGCAGTTTCTGGCAAACAGTGCTTTTGCATTGAAGTTGGATGCCTGACTGCTGAGAGCTGCTGCTTCTGTTCCTGATACTCTCCTTAAAGCCCATTTGTATTGTGACCATGTCCAGGAACTGGGAATTTAAACCTGAGTGGCTCAACCATCTCAGTAGATGATTTTCAGCATCTCCTGAGACCCTCTGAGTACATCAAGATCTCTTCAGCTAAGTTATTCCCTTTAAGCTACCCTTCTCATTTCTCACCCTCACTAGGGTGTTCCTTACTGCTTAGCTAGCCTTCTCTGACCTCACCCTCACTAGGGTGTTCCTGCTTAGCTAGCCTTCTCCGACCTCACCCCCTCTCGGGTGTTCCTGCTTAGCTAGCCTTCTCTGACCTCACCCCCTCTCGAGTGTTCCTGCTTAGCTACCAACCTCTGACCTCACCCCCTCTCGGGTGTTCCTGCTTAGCTACCAACCTCTGACCTCACCCCCTCTCGGGTGTTCCTGCTTAGCTACCCTTGCCTTTGGCCTGTACCTTGCCTCTGGCCTGTACCCTTGCCTCTGGCCTGTACCCTTGCCTCTGGCCTCTACCCTTGCCTCTGGCCTCTACCCTTGCCTCTGGCCTCTACCCTTGCCTCTGGCCTCTACCCTTGCCTCTGGCCTCTCCCCTTGTTTAACTCTCTCCACCCCTACCTTTGCTTTGTCTACAGTCCCTGCTATAGCTCTTTGTTCTTACTACAGTTCCTACTCATACCCTTTTCCTATTCTGCAGTTCTTTGCTAAATTCCCTCTTGTCTCTCCTTCAGTCTTTATTCCAATACCTAGCTCTGTTTCTTTATCTGTTCTCCCTCTGCACAATATTTAACATGCAACCAGACACCTCCACTATCCCTGCGCTTAAACTCCTACCTGACCTGGTAAAGGCCATGACACTAGCATTTCTGTATGGTTTAATCTCATTACTATTGCCGAATCCAGCCTGTTCCTGACTATTCTGACTCTCTATTTTATTTTACACCTGTATTGTAAACCCTACTACTCTTCAATCCATTCAGATTATATATGTCTCCTCCACTGCAAAATCCAGCTTTTTCCTGACCTACTTATCTTTGCTGCCAGCCATGACTTCTATCAGTATCCTGAATATTCACTTGTCTCGTCCTTGGTAACTTATCTTTAGTATTCTGTTCCTATATAATTTTTTTGGTTCCTTTGAGTGGGTGTTCCTCCCCAGTGCTTGGTGGCTATGTCCTTGTTGCTCAGCCTTGGGTATTCTCTAATTAAGGTGAATACAGACACCTCACTGTTTAGGTGCCTTGAGCATGTCTGCAGAGTGAGAGATCCTCCCTTCCTGAACTATCAGGTTACAATGGTATGGTCCTTACTTATTATAATAATATTATAGCTAATTATAAGCTCCAAATAATTGTTTGGCAATGCTTTTCCTTGATAAACTGCTGATCTGTTCAATTTAATAATGTGCCATAATGAAAAGGTTCAGTTTAATGAATTCAATCCTAACACATTTTGACAGATAAGAATTTAAAACAACATGCGCTTAGGCACCACATCCACAAGGTAGTGCAATCCAATACACTGCTCTACATGTATATGTACACACTAAAATAATGTGTTTGACTTGCCAATTTATAGCAACCAGTAGCAAAAGTGTGATCCAGTCAATTATGTTGGGGATCATTAGGTCTAATCCTCAACACCATCATTTTCTTGTTCACTCTCTTTGGAAGTCATTACTGTTCTTTGCTTAAAACAAAAGCCCAAAACAATTTTATGTACATTACATTATATTTAACAGACATTAATTTTCATAACTGCATATTATTGGTTAAAAAAAAGTTTAAAAATGCAAGCACCAGTAAAGAAGCTGAAACAATTCATATATGTTTACATATTGATACAACAAAATAATGAACAAATATTCCTTTGCCTCATTAAAATCTACTTTCCATTGTCTTTAAACATAACACCAGTTGACTGCTCCTTTGTCCTGCTATCTGTCCTTTTCCTATGTCCCTCTCCTGGTTTGCCTTTAGAAGTGTCTGAGGATTCCAGCTCCTCACTCATGCCCAATATTTGAGGTCCATGGAAAGTCATGGCTCAATTTGAGGTTAACTCAGTGCTGTATTCACCGCGAGGCATCCTAGGCGGATGCCTAGGGCGGCAAATTTTGGGGGGCGGCAGCGCCCCCCAGCACTGAAAAGAAAAAAAATGTGAAAAAAAAAAATGTAAAAAAAATAAAAAACGCGGCCCTTTAAAAAAAAAAATAGACCGCGCTTGCAGGCAGAGACGGAGGTGAGAGGGGATCGGAAGATCCCTCCTCACCATCGCTCTGCCTGCCAGGCTGCACGGGGAGCCGAACAGGCAGCACGGAGAAACCTCCGTGCTGCCTGTTCGGCTCCCCGTGCAGTGTGCCGACACGGAAGTGCCGACAGTCACGTGACGGGCGCGCTGACGTCATACGCGCGCTCGGTCACGTGGCCTGTCGGCACAATCGCCGGGAAGCCGAACAGGCAGCATGGAGGGACCATGCTGCCTGCCTGCCAGGGAAAGGTAAGTGCTGATGGGAGAGTGTGTGTGTGTGAGAGACTGAGTGTGATGGGAGTCAGAGTGTGTGTGATGGGAGACAGTGTGTGTGGCTGAGTGTGATGGGAGTCAGTGTGTGTGTGATGGGAGACAGTGTGTGTGACTGAGTGTGATGGGAGTCAGAGTGTGTGTGATGGGAGTAGGAGTGTGTGACTGAGTGTGATGGGAGTAGGAGTGTGTGACTGAGTGTGATGGGAGTAAGAGTGTGTGTGATGGGAGACAGTGTGTGTGACTGAGTGTGATGGGAGTCAGAGTGTGTGTGTGATGGGAGACAGTGTGTGTGACTGAGTGTGATGGGAGTCAGAGTGTGTGTGATGGGAGACAGTGTGTGTGACGGAGTGTGATGGGAGTCGGAGTGTGTGACTGAGTGTGATGGGAGTGTGTGTGTGATGGGAGTATGAGCTTGATGTGAGTCTGAATGATGGGGCATGTCTTAGGTGCGTAACGTGGGTGTACAGCTTGGGTAGGGGGGTGCCCGGATTTTGTCTGCCTAGGGCAGCACAAAATCAAGATACACCACTGGGTTAACTATATATAATTAGACTTGGCAGAAATGTGTGGAGGAGATGAGGGTACAGCCAGTTATAGAGGAATATATAGATCTGTTTGATTCACTGCATAACTCATTATAGCTTTTCTCATATAATGGTCTGTGGAAGATGCTGTATGTGTGATGGTTGTGACCGTAATAGTGTAAGTTAAATGGATCAATTGCTGATGAGAGTTCACGTGGTAAATGCACTAGTTGTAAACTTTGTTCAAACATCAGGATTTCAGGCTTGATTCTCAACAAGGTCAACTCAGCCTTGTATCTCTATTTAATAAACAAATGAGTACAAATAAGCTGAGTAATAATACTATTAATATTGCCTACTGATTCGGTTCTCTCTGAGAACATATGCTTTGAGTTCCCTTTCAGAGAAACATGTTATTCTGATAGCACTATTGCTAATAGGAATTCAGTACATGTAAGTGTTACATTTCACATTTCTAGGAGATAGATAGATATAGTGGGGTCAATTGAATGAATGGTGGTGAATTGTTAGCTATTTGCTCGTAATGGTTTTAAAACCCATTGGCAATTCATCACAGTTCACTGTTTAGTTTAGACTTTACTGTGTGTTTTCTGGTGCAGTTGCTCATATTCCATAATCATTCAACTTCAGGTGTGCTCTTGAATTCAGGAGGCCTCAGTGGAATGGCCAATTCAACACAGTAATCATTCCTCAATCCATAGTTTATGATAGTTGAAAGGCACAGGAATAAATTGCTTGTTGAAGTAAGTATATCATGTAAAAAAAAGTCTCAACCTCATTGTAAACCAAAGGAAATAATAAAATTTTTGGGCGCAATTTACTTTCTCACTGCACTAAACATGAGCAAAGTTTCCGACCTTCATTATCTTTCAAGTGCTTACGTTTATTAAACACTACTCACTTATGACATATACATTCACGGAAATTAGTAATTTTCTACGAGTTTAGAGGATTTCATATGCTCAGTTTGACTCTCTATGCTTGTAATGTCTAAATGTAATTATATTATATGGAACAAATAAATGAGCCAGTGTGATAAAAGATAACCCTTGCACAGTGGGGACTAAGGGAAACAGTTTAACCACTTGAGAGTATAACATATGCTTACATGTTATGCCTTTGACGGCACATTAGCAACAATGTGTATATTGCATCAGCATCTTATACATTCCTTGTCAGTACAATGTCTTCATATTGGTATGAATGCTTACATTAATTAATGGCTTAAACAGCCATTCTTGACAGGGTGCTATCTGCCCTTTTTGGAAAACGTCCCTCATAATATAACATAGGCACAGTAGCCTGTCTAGCAGGCTCCCATAGTGTTAGCACAAACAGGTACCATTAAAGCATCATCAAAGCTTGCTATAAGAGCATGTTTTGGGATACTTCTCATGCATGTGCATGCAACTTTGAATTCTGTTTGCTGCCAACTTTATAGCGAAGTATGTAAAAAATAAAAATAAAAAAAATAAAGTAGTTAAATTAGTTTTTGTGCTTAAGTGTTTCTATGTGAGATACAACATAGATCATCAAACAGCTGGGCAGTGAGGCAGGTCATGTTCTCATTAATGATCAATGAAGAGTATTGAAGATTACTGTCCGTAAAAGGTTCCAAACGTTTGGGTGTAGGAGACTTGTATAATGTATGAATGATTATGTAATGCTTACATAGCACTCCATGGATACAAGATTAAAATATCAATGGTGAGGAGCAAGTAATGTTTCTCATTAAATTAACCCATAATTTCCTCCACAGATATTCTAGCACTTGACAAAATCATTTTTCACCAATATGTTAATTGGAAACGATTAAAATCCACGCAGTGGGAGATGCCGTTTTATAGCAAACCCTATTGGCACAAACTATTATCTCACCATGGGTACTTATATTAAAAATAAATTCTCTACACTGTCTTCCTGATGGATGTATTTAATTGAGATACTGAATACTTAATTGTGGAGAGGTGGTGCATCATTGCTTCATATGCCTAATCAAAGTGCGTGGAAATAGATCTGAAGCCTTATCTGTAACTCATTTTGTATTACAAACGCTTGGTATGCTTTGTCCTCTTAGAAAAAGCATTAATTCCCTAGAGGATAATGTCAGAGACATTGATTGCTTTGTGCGGTATGATCAAGAGGTGGCAGCACTAAGTAACTGTCTATATTTATTGCACATCTTAATTTGAACATAACTGGGAATTTGGGTTGCGCGTACATGCAATTTGAAAACAATTAATTACATGCTTTATCCTTTCTCACTGCCTGTCTCAACATCTCGCTCCCTCTGTCTCTTTACTTTTTATATATTAAATATAATACTCCTGTACCACACAGGAAATGAGGTATATATCTGTATTCTAATCACATTTGGTGCTAGAATTCTGCAATAGGGTGATATTCTTTTTCAGTTTCTTGATTTTACTGTTTCAGGACAAAAATATATCTGTTGGTATTGTTTTGCTGCCTTCATTTAAACACTAAAAAAGTTTGTCTGTGTTATTTGTCTTCAAACAGAGCATTACTTCATTATCTTCAATACAGCAGAAACCATTTTGTGAAATTGGTTAACAGAATCACTTCTAGGTGCTGTCTGGCAGTGCATGCTGCATATGGTAATGAGATGAGTTAGAAAACAATTAATTAATACTAGTATTTCTCTCAAAATGTGTGCTGCACGTTCGTTAAATTCTTTCTCAAGGAACTCTAATGTTTTCCGGATGTACTTGCCTTCTATACAGTGAACAAAATATCCGTTTAACTAATTTCAGAAAATCAATTAAAGTCTTTGTACAACAAGGGAATCTCTTCAAGGCCCAAACAGACAATTGCAAATTGCTCACACTGTATTTAGGTAATGGAGATCATTTATAGCAGTGGAGCTGGTGAAATTAACTGTGCTTACCGGTGCTGACTAGGTGATCCATTGGCACTTATTAGTCCAGAAAATATCTGTTATTTTATTGATTCCACATATGGTATATATATTTTAATAATATATTAATATTATATTTTATAACAATATTTATTAAACATTTTAACATTTTACTATAAAACATATTATTATGATATAATATTATTATATTAATTATAATTTGTTTATGTTAATTTACTTTATATTCATGTATGTAATTAATGTATTATTTTGTATTTTATTTTTTTGTACTGATTGTTATTTTATTATACTTCCGTCCATTTCGGGAACACTTTGACTAGTTTGACAATAGCCAAAGTCCTTGCATTGACTTCTATGGAAGGATTTCAGCTATATTAGTAATAGTCAAAGTTGTTCCAAAATGGCCCTAAAACAAGCTCCCAACAGAAGTCCTCATTTCAGGGGCCATTATTGGCACATATTGGGCTGAGCTGCAGGGAAACTGGATCTTCATCACAGGCAGCCAGTGGATGTGTGCTGTAAACATACACCACTGCTCATGAGTAGGTTGAATGCACATGTATACTCACTCTTCACCCGTGTTTGCCATGTGCATTGTACAAATGCATATATTTTATGATTACAATATCAGGAAATATTTAAGTTTTAAGATTGAAAGCATCAAGTAGTATAACAATAGGAAAAATCTGTATATTAGATTCATGTAAAAAAAGAGAAATAAAGACAAAATTAGAAAAAAATAGTTAAGTCTATCGTGGATATTAGAACAAGGCAACAGGTTTTATTGCTTTTTTGACATTTGTGTGGTAGAACTGGAAACATCTATAGCACTGTATAGTTGAAAGTAAATATTCACGTCAATTTATATATAGACATATCTCCATAAGTTTTGTGTACCAATTTTTTTTATTTACTATAGACTTAAATTGTATGTCTTATCTATTTTTATTTTACATGAATCAAAAAAAAAAAGCATATAATTTAACCTTTTACACTATTCAATGCCCTCAATCCTAAAATATACATTTGTATTAAAGGAGATAATGCTCTACCTTGAGAAGGCTATATATTGAAACTCCGCATATAAGTTGTATCAGGGCTGCTATCAGGGGGGGGGGGGGGGGGGAAATACACCTGTCCCGGGCCAGATGGGCCCTGGGTGCCCACTCGGGCCCCGGCCCTTTACAAAAAAAAATCTGTAAAAAAAAATGGTGGGTAAA
Source organism: Pelodytes ibericus (assembly GCA_036172795.1). NCBI lineage: Eukaryota > Metazoa > Chordata > Amphibia > Anura > Pelodytidae > Pelodytes > Pelodytes ibericus. The sequence goes on along the minus strand of CM069861.1, from coordinate 49,855,042 downwards.
TGGGGCAGCTGCCCAGGGCACATTCATTCCTGGGGGCCCAAAGCAGCTGCCCCATGGGCCCACACTGCCCATGTGACTGTCTCACATGGAGAAAGTCACGATCGGGCAGCAGCCGGAAGTCCCGAATTGTAGTCACACCCACTGGAAATGACGGCAGGTAATATCTGATGACTTTATTTCCTGCACGCAGCGTGATTGCAGGAAACCTGCAGAGGAGGGGACGAGCAGTATCCAGGTAAGAACTGAGGAGGAGGTTTTTTTTTTATTTTAATGAACAAATTATTAGTGGCTATTAATGAGCAAATTATCAGTGGCTATTAATGAGAAAATTATCAGTGGCTATTAATGAGCAAATTACCAGTGGCATATTAATGGATAAACTATCCAGGGGAGGGCTAGGGGCCCATCATTTTTTTTTAGTAACGGGCCCTTAAATTTCTGATGGCTCTGGGTTGTATACTACAGTATGAAGAAACTCATATATTTTATGATTACTGTATAAGGAAAGACATTCCCATAGCTAAATTAGCACTACCAACAATATTGTTAATTTTTCTCTGTTGGGGTACAAGAAAGATCTAGGATAGCAGCTTCTGACACCAAGAGTGGAATGTATTTTGCTAGATGCATTGTGACATCCTTATAGGCTCTTTAATCGTACCAATGCAGTTTTGCATGAGAGTTGGATGGTAAAACACCTTGCTTCTCTATTGAGTTATTGGGCATTCAAAATCCACCCCATAACAGAACAGGTCTCTGAACTCTTGTTTTAGCTTTTGAGAAGAGTGTAGTCAGTCAGGAGTGAGAGAATACCGTATTTGCTCGATTATAAGACGACCCTGATTATAAGACGACCCCCCAAACTTTGGATATTCCATTAGGAAAAAAACTAAAAGCCTGAATAGAAGACTACCCTATAGGAAAAAAGTTCAACTTGTATATATTCACATGTAAATTGCTTTTTTAATAAAAAATTATGATATCAAAAAATGTATTTCTTGGTTTTATTTCCTTTTATGTGCCAATGCTGCCTCTCTCTTTCCCTTGCCCCCAGATTTCTCTCTCTCTCTCCCCCCCTTAGTGTTGTCTCTCTCTCCCCCTCCCTTTGTCTCCCCCCTCGCTCCCCTTGTCTCTATTTATGCACCCCCTCCCTCCCCTTGTCTCTGTCTCTCCCCCCTCTCCTTGTCTCTGTCTCTTCCCCCTCCCTCCCCTTGTTGCTCTCCCCCCCCTCTGTCCCCGTGCCCCCTTGTCTTTCTACCCCCCTCCCCCTCGTTTCTCTGCCCCCCTCCCTCCCTACCCCTCACCTGTTTTTTGGTCCCTGGTTGCTAGTGGGGGCAGCCGGAGGATGTCTGCACAGCCGGACAGCTGGTCCGTCATGATAGGCGGAAGTGTCTATGCAGACATCCCTCGGCTGCCCTATTCTCCCTGGTGGCTAGCGGGGCAGCAGAGGATGTCTGCGCGATGAGCGCAGACCTCCCCTGCTGCCGCGTGGCACGACCGCCGGGACTTTTATGACAGAAGCCGGAAGTACCCGGCTTCATCATAGAAGTCCCGGCGGTCGTGCTTGGTGGCAGCAGGGGGAGTCTGCGCTCATCGCGCAGACATCCCCTGCTGTTAAAGAGGGGGATCCAGGTCCCCTGCAGCTCTTCGGTGGGCCTGGATCCCAGTCTTATAGTCTGACCTCAATTTGAGGTCAGATGATAAGACGACCTCGATTATAAGACTTAAAATTTCTGAAAAAAACCTTGTCTTATAATCGAGCAAATACGGTAGTTAAACAATACAGTAATTTGTTCATGTAATATGGAAATATGGCCCAGAATTTCCAGATGTGTTTTATTGTTTTATTTGTATATCCTACCAATGCAATTTGTTTATGATAGTGACATTTTGGCCCCCCTTTATATTTATACTTTCAACTGTGAACTTTGGAGTGTCAAGTGTTCAAATGTACCCTACAGATGCAAAATATATAAAGTATTCCATAATATTCATAGAATACAAAACTTGTTGCACAGACAATACTTTTCTAATTCAATATATATATGTTTTTATATATGTTTTATATATATATATATATATATAATTTTATTTTTGTTTTGTAAAAAATCCCTTCTCACACAGGTAGGATTTTGTCACAGATCTTACAGTAACCACAGCTTTCTAGGGTATACAACCTCCAGGACACATCCAGTACAGTTTTCCTTTTTATTTTATGAGCAAACAGGCTGCCTCCTTGCTGGCTTTTCTCTTCTCCCTACAGCAGGCTTACTTTAAAGACCTGCCTGCTAATTAACCAGCTACAGGTGAGTGTCTCTGGAACTCTTAAGTCAAATCCAAGTTGTGGTCAGTTACAGAGCAACTAGTGCTTTTGGAGCACTGGCTCACCCTTCTCTCCAAATGCTCCGCCCCAGGGACCCATACCGTGGTTTGCAGAGTACCAGCAATGTATTCTGCAAACATCTCTCCCTGGGACATTCAACTGCAAAACTCTGGCTGCTGTGTAGCAAAGCAGGCCTGAAATACCTGCCTTCCACCACTATTCCACATTTTCACTAACAATCATATATACACACACAGCCATAACATTATAACCACTGATAATGGCCTGCCATTCAAGTGTATCTTACTTTGACACATACCACCTACCTAAGCATTGTTGCAGACCTTGTACAGTATTCCCTAAAGCATTGTCCTCTTCAAGCAGGGTGATGCGCCCTGCCATAAAGCAAAAATGGTCCAGGAATAGTTTGAGGAACACAACAACGAGTTCAAGGTGTTGACTTTACCCACAAATTCCCCAGATTTCATTCCAATAGATCATCTGATCTGCTGCTAACGTCTTGGTGTGAGATACTACAGCACACAGTAGTGTATCTTTCGCGAGGCAAACAAGTAATTCCCCTTGGGTAGCACTTTTCAGGAGGGCAGCTAAGAGTGCTTCCCCCTACCACCCATTTGTTCCTACTCCCTCCAGTTTGCATGCTTTGACTTTCTTCCTCCCTCCGTGATAAGCTGTAAGTGACTGACTTTATGTTACTGTGACAGTTTTTTTTGCTTTTTAGCAAATACTCATAAATATCTTTTAGAACATATAAGAATCCCACTGGACTTATTCTGTCAAGGAAAAATAATGATATCTTTAAACCCATGATTTATATTTCAAAGCTATGATAGTCATTTATCTTTTGATGAAGCACCAGAGAAAGAGTCAATGAATTTCAAAAAGTCAGGAAGAATAATTGTCTTTATTATATTTGTTGCAAGTCCACTAAGTGTTCTCATTCAAATACTAGCTGATCTTGATAAAAAGAAATCCAAAATAATGAGACGTGTCTTTAAAGTCAAATCAGCATCTGAACATCTCACATAAACCAGTGAAAAATGATATTACCAATATATTAATATCATGTTCATCTAACCAATGTAATTTTAACTGTAATTGCCATGTGAAGATGTGACAGTTTTCAGTGTACATGTGGCCATCTTGGGGTAAGGTTTGCCATGCAGTCAGTGGTGAAAAATTAACAATGCGATTTTGAAAAAAATCACACATAAATAACATATTTTTAAACATTTTCAATTTTGCCAATCTTTCCAACTCATTTATGAATGTCTGATTTTTTTCAGTTCTCTTGACAATTCACCCCAGTTCACTCTTTAGTGAATAGACCCCCTCTGAATTTGCATCACATTGTTAAATACTTCTAAGTAACTGGAATCACTATGAAATGATTTAATAATAGACATGTGCATTCGTTTTCAGACGAATGCATTTTCGGCCGAAAATAGCTTTTTTGTTCATTCGTCCGAAAAACGAATAACGAAATGCTAAACTAATGAAAGCTGAATGAACAAATGGTTAATAAATGAAAACCAATTGTCCATTCGTGCTATTGGCATTACAATTTCGGAAACTCTATTTCGGTTTATAGAAAGCCAATAGTATTACATACATTCCATAAACCGACATAATGAACGACTTTCGGTTTTTGGAATGTATGTAATGCTATTGGTATTCTATAATCCGAAATAGAGTGGAAATAGGTCAATTCGTATGAATGCGGACTCTATTTCGGTTTATAGAATACCAATAGCATTACATGCATTCCATAAACCGAAAGAGAGGTTAAAATAGGTCAATTCGTACATATGAATAAAACGAAACAAAAATAATGAACGAATTTCGTCTGACATGAATGCAGTAATGAACGAAATTCGTTTTGGACGAAATAAATAAAATTTTCGTCCGAATGGACGAAAACAAAACGAAAATTTTAGTTTTGCACATGTCTATTTAATAAGCTGTCAAATAACAATTTAGAAAATGGGCAGGTGTTTTAGAAATCATTTTATTTTTTTTTTCTAATAATATTATGATCCATTAATTGCAGAACATTTTCAACTCATTCCTACTGAACACTCATTCCTGTTAAGTTAAAAGCTTTTGCCCAGGGGCAGAGGCGTCGTTAGGGGGGGGCTACTGGGGCTGGAGCCCCGAGTCTCCTGACCATAGCCCCGAGTCTGTGAAGCTTCCCCTGCTTACTGCTCTGTCACTATGATAACCCCGCCCCCAACCCATGTGACCGGCAGGAACCCACGTGTCCTCCCTCACAGCACAGACCACGAGGGATGCTGTGCTGCTGTGGAGAGGCTGCTCTCTGCTCCAGGGGCTGCAGAAAAGCCTCCTCTATGACCTGCCACTTACCTCCCATCCAGGAACAGGCTGCACAAGGTAGGATCTCTATGTATTTTTATATAAATATCACCAACAGGTGAGTACTGGGGAAGGGGGTGGAGGGAGGGTGACATTAATGGGCAGAATAACCCTGGCAAATGATGTCTGAATTAACCCTGGCAAATGATGTCTGAATTAACCCTGGCAAATTATGTCTGAATTAACCCTGGCAAATGATGACTGAATTAACCCTGGCAAATGATATATGAATTAACCCTGGCAAATGATATATGAATTAACCCTGGCAAATGATGTCTGAATTAACCCTGGCAAATGATGTCTGAATTAAGCCTGGCAAATGATTGATAAATTAACCCTGGCAAATGATGTCTGAATTAACCCTGGAAAATGATGTCTGAATTAACCCTGGCAAATGATATATGAATTAACCCTGGCAAATGATATATGAATTAACCCTGGCAAATTATATATGAATTAACCCTGGCAAATGATGTCTGAATTAACCCTGGCAAATGATGTCTGAATTAACCCTGGCAAATGATGGATAAATTAACCCTGGCAAATGATGGATAAATTAACCCTGGCAAATGATGTCTGAATTAACCCTGGCAAATGATGTCTGAATTAACCCTGGCAAATGATGTCTAAATTAACCCTGACAAATGATGTCTGAATTAACCCTGGCAAATGATGTATGAATTAACCCTGGCAAATGATGTATGAATTAACCCTGGCAAATGATGTATGAATTAACCCTGGCAAATGATGTATGAATTACCCCTGGCAAATGATGGAGAAATTAACCCTGGCAAATGATGGAGAAAATAACCCTGGCAAATGATGTATGAATGAACCCTGGCAAAAGATGAATGAATTAACCCTGGCAAATGATGTATGAATTAACCCTGGCAAATGATGGAGAAATTAACCCTGGCAAATGATGGAGAAATTAACCCTGGCAAATGATGTATGAATTAACCCTGGAAAATGGTGGGGAAATTAACCCTTGCAAATGATGGATAAATAACCCTGGCATATTATGGATAAATAACCCTGGCATATTATGGATAAATTAACCCTGGCATATTATGGATAAATTAACCCTGGCAAATGATGGAGAAATTAACCCTGACAAATGATGGAGAAATTAACCCTGACAAATTATGGAGAAATTAACCCTGACAAATGATGGAGAAATTAACCCTGGCAAATGGTGGGGAAATTAACCCTGGCAAATGGTGGGGAAATTAACCCTGGCAAATGGTGGGGAAATTAACCCTGGCAAATGGTGGGGAAATAACCCTGGTATATTATGGAGAAAATAACCCTGGCAAATGATGGAGAAATTAACCCTGACAAATGATGGTTAGTGATGGTCTGTGCGGAACGGAAATGCCCCCTTCCCTGCAATGAGATATAGCAGCAGGGAGGGGGGACATATTGAGCAACTTTTTTTTAAAATACACCACTTGTATGATTATGTGACAGACTGGATGTATGTATGAGTGTATGTGGCAGACTGTATGTGTGTGTGTATGTATGAGAGTATGTGACAGACTGTATGTATGTGACAGACTGTACGTATGTATGTGATAGACTATGTATGTGTGAGACTATGTATGAGTGTGTGTGTCTATGTGACAGATTGTATGTATGTATCTGTGTGACAGACTGTATGTATGAGTGTGTCTCTGTGACAGACTGTATGTATGAGTGTGTCTCTGTGACAGACTGTATGTATGTATGTATGAGTGTGTCTCTGTGACAGACTGTATGTATGAGTGTGTCTCTGTGACAGACTGTATGTATGAGTGTGTATCTGACACTGTATGAGTGTGTGTCTATGTGACAGACTGTATGTATGAGTGTATGTGACAGACTGTATGTATGAGTGTATGTGACAGACTATGTATGCATGTACGAGTGAATGTGACAGACTGTTTGTATGTATGAGTGTGTGTGTCTATGTGACTGACTGCATGTATGAGTGTGTATGTGTGTCTGTATATGACTGCATGTGATTGTGTGTATGTGCTGTTGTCTGGCTCCTAGATTTTTTACTGGCTCCTAAAACTCAGTTAAGTTCGTCAAGCCCTGGCATAAATGCCACTAGTTATATACATCTATTTGGGGTCTACTTCAAGCTTTTGAAAAGGCTGGAAATATTTAATATTTTACAGGTTTTGTTTTGTGATTATAAACGTAATATTTTTGTTGCTGCGAGGGTGGTGGGTGCATGGAATAGCCTTCCAGTAGAAGTGGTAGAGGTTAATACAGCGAAGGAGTTTAAGCATGCGTGGGACAGGTATAAGGTTATCCTAGATATTAGGATATTTAAGACTGACCACACCTGTACCTATGCATCCTATACCTTTATCTTATATCTATACCTTTACCTAAGCATTACTATACCTGTATCTTATATCTGTACCTGTGCATCCTGCACCTGTGTCTGTCCTAATAGCTTATATCCGTACCTATGGATCCTGTACCTGTCCATATAGCCTAAATCTGTACCTATGCATCCTGTATCTTTATCTATATATGCATCTGTATCATATATGTACTCATGCACTCATGCTATATCTATCTACATCTATCCTATATCTATACCTATGCATTCTGTACCTCTGTCTGTCTACCTATCGATCATGAGACATCATTGTATTTTAAGTATTATTAAAGCTGTGGGCTATAGCCCCAGATCATTTTTGAGCCTAGCAACGCCCCTGCCCAGGGGCAAATATAATTTAGTGGCCTAGAGTTCAACTTCACCTGCCCACCCATCATCTTTAAAAACATGTAGCTGTAATTTTTAGGATGCCAGAGTGTCTCAACTTTCCTCTCTAGATCCCTAACTCAATTTTCTTACTTTTGCCTGAAAAGATTGAAATGCAATATCCGAGCCACTTTCACCAAGCTGACTTTATTCACCTGAAGGTACTTTAGAGTTTCCAACCTTGGTGGAGAATATAATAAGAGGAGAAAGGTAGAACAGAGGGAGAAAGGAGCTCAGATATTGATTATAAAACTGCACACACTTGGGCATCCTTAATAGTAATAGCCCAACTATAGGCTGCATGATTCAATGATGTTAAATGGCAAGTACCGCAGGTGTTGTGGATCCCCTCTCTTATGATGCTCAGCTAGCCAAATGGCAGAATGAGCATGAGCAGGAACAGCAGGAGTGCATAAGGTTACTTATCACTGCTGTAATCAATCTACATGCAGTCACTCATGAATACAAGCAGTCATGTGGAATAACACACACAATACCACATATATACTTACCAACACTTGAAAAACTTTTTCCAGGGACTCATTGCAGCACAACTATCAAATATATCACACCCAGTTCCAGAAAGTTATGTCCACTGTTCCCAAACCACATAATTACCATAACTTAGCTCTGCCTAGTTATATGCAGATTATATCACTAAATTCCCACAAACCAGGGTCTATTTTAACGAAAAATTCTCATGACATGTTAATCCATCATTATGTCAGAATAATCATGAGAGCCACTTACATTACCCTCCTATTTAATGCTTATCTATGGTCAGAATTCTGACTTATAGACTATGTCCCCAGCCCCATTGGGAGATACTAGTGTTGTAAAGTCACTGTGGGGTTACATTCAACAGCACTACATTTCACAAAATGGAGGTGCCCAGTCACATTTGTTTAGTAAAATATTTTAATAACCCCTTCGGTGCTGGAACGTCATGGGAAAAACTCCCTTAGCGACCGATGACGGTCCAGGACCACCATGCAGATCAGATCAAGGTATGCGCTCTGGCATACCGCGATCTACATTTAAACAACATGGCTAAGTGTCTCGATAATCAAGACACTTCAGCCCTCCTGAAACATTCGGGCACCATGAGAGCCAATCACAGCGCCCGGACGTTAAAAGCTGCCAAAATTTGACAGCTATAGTCTCTCCCTGCTCCACAGCGATCATGGGGCAGGGAGAGACTAAATGTAGTGCTGGAAATCTCCCTTTGATCCCCCCAAGCACATCCAGCCCCCCAGGTTTTTTTTTATTAAAAAAAAGTAAAAAACATATTTTTTTTTATAGTGCTAACCTTAAAACCTGGGTTAGTGTTATTGATCATCAAAAACCTAATTCAAGAGTTAGAATTAGGGTTTATACTAACTCTAACCCTAGGGTTAAAATTAGAGTTAAATATAAATTTAAAAAAATGCCAAAAAGTAAATAAAATGAAATACATAAATAAAAAAATAATAAAAAAATACTAATAAATTATATAAAAATAAGTTATTCCATCGAGGGTCATTTACATGTTAGGTCTGTTGGTGGTCCTCTAGGGATATTTTATTTAAAAAAAAAAGGACTACTAGTGTGGCCTGTGCTTTGCATTGGCCCCAGCAGTAGATATGGAGCAGCAGCAGCTGGATATATCGTCCATGCAGCAGCAGGATAGCAAGGTTGCTTTTGACTGGCAGAGCATTTAAGGAAATGTAGTCACAAGCATTACATAATAAATACACGTTTTAAAGCTGCAATGACCGTATTCTAAATTTGGCGCTGTACCTGCCACATAACCCTAGCAAAACTATACATGTGGGATACCGCTATATTCAAAAAAATGGAACAACCCCTTTAAATTCATACCTAAATATACAGTGTGTAGGGAAAAAAAACTTGTAAAAGAAAATTACTGCATGAAAAGTGTCAAATTACCCCAAGATGAATAGCCTGGGATGTCTACTTTATAAAAATGTGTACATGCGGGGTTGATTCAGCGATTCATGACAGATATCGGTGTTACAATGTCAGTAATGCTAAGTTTGGAAAAAATAGTTTTGAAACAGATATGTGCTACTTGTATTTATGACACTGTAACATTAAAAAAAGCAAAAAAGTTAATAAACATTAGGTAGTTCTAAACTTAGGACCAATATTAGAATCCATTTAGCAGGTTTGCTTTTGTAGCTTTGTAAAAGATTTTACAGATCAAAGTCAGGAAAAGTGTTGTTTTTAGACTTTTCTCTCATTATTTTTCATTTGTTTTAAAAAAAATTAAAATTATATGCGCAAAATAATGGTATAAAAAAGCCCTTCTTGTCTTGAAAAAAACCCAATATATAATATGTGAAGTATAGTGTTGAGCTAACCCGAACCACACTGTTCGGATTCGTACCGAACATTACGGTGTCCGTAACATGGACCCAAACCCGGACATTTCACTGTTTGTTCGGGTTGGATTTCGAGGTTCGGCTATAAACCAAAAGTCTTTAAACCGAAAGTAATTTGGTTTATAGACTTTCGGTTTATAGAATAGCCAATAGCATTACATGTATTCTATAAGCCGAAAGTCTATAAACCGAAAGACATTCTGGGTTCCGGTCCTATACATTAACGCCACCACCCTACGCCCTAAAAAAGAAGTCGTGACACTTCTCCAGTGGTGTCCAAGCCAGTCATCATTTCTTCAGATCTTGATCCCACCCACTGCTTTCCTTGTTTAGATTTGCAGGAAATGCCAAGCTTCTGTACAGTTGTAGATGAAAAACACCCCCTCTGTTGTATGTCAGATAAGGTGTAAATTAAATTAAGAAGAAATGGGAGTAGGGAGAAACTAAGGAGAGGTGGGGATAGGGAAGACACTTCGCAGAGTGTAGTAGATATTTGAACTTGATTGTTTGTCTCCTAAAGGATTGAAAAGAGAACTTGATCTTGCTCCTTATATGTAAGATGTTACTAATTATTTATCTCTTCATCCTAGATCCTTGGTCTGAATTTCTGCCCCAAGACACAGCTGTCCCTGTAACTTATATATATATATATATATATATATATATATATATACATGTGTGTGTGTGTTCTTTGATGTTTTTTTCTTTATTGTTATTCAAATATGGGAACAGCTGCGTTCTAAAGAACTCAGTTTCAGTACAGCAATACAAAATAAGTATTTAAGTATTTATTTGAATTCATGGTTAAATTGTAAATTGATTTGTTCTTGCAAATGTATTTGTTTTTATCCATTTTTGTCTAATGTAGCATATATATAGATTTGTCACTTTTTTGACTATATATTACACAGAGTGACGTGATAACTGTTATATCTTGTTTTTTCATTTGTGTATCAGTTTGCTATTCTACTGATCATTATGTATGATTATAATACTTGTATCTTTTTTCACATAGCTCTAGTAATTAGACTTCTGTAAAAAGGGGAGTATCTTATCCCTATTTCCAAAATAAAAATACCAATGCTTTATCTTTCTACTGCAGTGGGACAACAAATCTGACTTTTGAGTCTTTGTTTCATCAGGTCATCATATAAATACATTCTGTTTCAATATACAAAGTGAAACTCCATATACCTTTCTGACACAGGGATGGAGAGCTAAACAGTAGCCACACACTCATCAACACGGCCAAGTCACTAAGAATCTCTGCGACATTGCAGTCTGAACAATGCTTCATCGTGTTCCATGCCATAGGAGTTAAGAAACCTTTTAAGTCAGACACAAGATTTCTGTCTGATTGAGAGGAGGGTTAAGTCTTCTGTCTGATTAAAACATTTAAAGGATTATTTAGTCTTTTATATTTGTTTTTAGAGAATAGTCCCTCGTTGATAGTATTTCCAGAGTCTTCTAAGTAAAGGTAATGAAAACCTATTTGGATAGTTTGTATTGATGAAGTCAGCATTTAAAAATAAATCTTTATTATTTTTCGAAGATAAAAAAAAGTATGTGCTTTGTCACCACAGTGTAATAGATCCCCAAAAAAATCAAGAAAGTAACATAGTAACATAGTAATTTATGTTGAAAAAAGCAAGATGATGTCCTGTGAATCTATACCTCGTTTTATACATGCCAATATCTTATTGGACCTTGCAGCTGCTGACTGGCATTGGGCACTGTTGCCAAGTTTGTTATCTACAATTATTCCTAAAGCTTCTCATTAGTAGTTTTTCCCAGGGAAATACCATTTAAAATATATGTTGCTTTGTTATTATTTTTCCCATAATGCATAACTTTACATTTATCTATATTGAACCTCATTTGCCACTTTACTGCCCAGTCACCCACTCTGTCAAAATCTTCCTGCAAAGAAAAAACATCAAGATTAGTCTTTATTACCTTACATAATTTAGAGTCATCAGCAAACACGGAGACATGGCTCTCAGCACAATGTGGGAGATCATTAATAAACAAATTAAAAAGAAGAGGCCCAAAACAGACCCGTGAGGTACTCTGCTCAATACCCTGGTCCAATTTGAGGATTTGCCATTGACAATAACCCTCTGTGTTCTATCTTTTAGCCAGTTTTCAATCCAAATACATACATTTGCCCCCAAACCTATTTCTCTCAATTTGTAAAGTAATCTTTTGTGATTGAACTGTATCAAATGCTTTTGCAAAATCCAAACACATCACATCAACTGCCACACCTAGATCTATATTTTAACTGACTTCTTCATAGAATGTTATTAAGTTTGTTTGACAAGAGCTGTCTTTTACAAAACCATGTTGACTTTTACTAATTATATTCTGATTCAAGATGTATTCTTGAGTACCTTTAGCAATACCTTTATTTTTTTGAATACCTTTAGCAATCTTCAAATAATTTCCCCACTACAGATGTCAAGCTCACTGGCCTATAATTACCCGGCGGAGATTTTGATCCCTTTTTAAATATTAGAATGACATCCGCCTTTCGCCAGACTGTTGGCACTATACCTGAACTGAAAGAATCCCTAAAGATCATAAATGGTGGTTTGGCAAGAATTATGCTTAACGCTCTAAGGACCCTTGGGTGTATACCATCTGGCCCTGGGGCCTTGTCTATCTTAACAGAGTTTTATTGCTTAAGCACTTTTTCCTGTGTCAGCCAATCCCATGTTTGCGGCGACTGTTTCGTAACTTCCGGTAGCAGGGGCTCATCCATCTGCTCTTCCTTAGTATAAACAGAAGGAAAAAAAGTATTTAAAATGTCGGCTTTCTCTCTGTCCTCACTTACCAAATTTCCCATTTGGGATAACAAGGGCCCAACATTTTCCCTCTTTAGCTTTTTTCCATTTATATATTTATAAAACATTTTGGGGTTAGTTTTACTCTCCTTAGCAATCCGTTTTCCATTTTCCAATTTAGTCATTTTAAATGCGTATTTGTAGGCTTTATTGGCATCTTTGTAATCTATAAATGATAATGCTGATGCCTTGCTTTTATAATGTTTGAATGCCATTTTCTTGTTTTGTATTTCCTGTTTCACGTTACTGGTAAGCCACATTGGTTTTGATTTGTGTGCATTTGTTTCCCAAAGGTATATATTGGGATGTGTACTTTTGCAATGTGTGCTTAAAGGCATTCCACTTGTCTTCTGTGTTTAGTCCAGAAAATAATCGTTCCTAGTGTTTTGGTGGCATAGTTACCAATTTGCTTTTTTGCATTAATCTCAAATGAAACTATGTTATGGTCACTATTCCCCAAGTGTTCTCTTATTTGGGTGTTTGAGATAAGCTCCTCATTGTTTGTTATTACCAAATCCAGACTGCCATCCATTCTAGTTGGGGTGTCTACTAATTGTGCCATAAATTTGTTATTAAGCAGGTTCAGAAACTTGCTGCCCTTAGCTGAACTAGTTGTGCCACAATTCCAATATAAATCTGGATAATTAAAATCTCCCATGATTAAAACGTCATTCATATTTGCAGCCTTTTCAATTTGTAATAACAACTGATCTTCTCCATCAATGCAAATATTTGGTGGCTTGTAGCATACACCTACAAGTAGTGTGCAATTATTTTTAGTGTCTATGCTTATCTCCACCCACAGTGTCTCCACATGAGTTCCAGTTACATCATGCACACCTTCTTTAATACTGGGCTTTAATTTAGGATTTACATAGAGAAAAATCCCTCCCCCTTTTCTATTTACTTTGTCCTTTCTAAAAAGTGAGTAGCCTTGTGAATTAACTGACCAGTCATGGGTCTCATCTTACCAAGTTTCTGTGATTCCGATTAAATCATTCTGTTCAGCACTTACCAGGATCTCCAGCTCACCCATTTTGTTTAGCAATCTTCTTGCATTTACTAAAAGACATTTAAGATTACTACCCATTTTCTGTTTAGTTGACAAACACTTAATGCCTGCAGGTTTAATTATATGTACCTCCCTGTGGTCTGTGTTAACCCCACCAGTGCTTTCCTCCTCCTTTCCCATAGCTAGACCTACCTTCCAATCTACTCTAGCTACCATTGCTTCATTTAGATCTTGACCCTCCCCCAGAGCCTAGTTTAAAAGCTCATCTAACCCTCTAGCCATCCTCTCCCCTAATACTACAGCACCCTCATCATTGATGTGCAGCCCATCCCATTTATAGAGTCTGTAGCTGACTGCAAAGTCTGTGCAGTGCTCCAAGAACCCAAATCCCTCTTGCTTGCACCACCTTTGCAGCCACGCATTAATCTCACTAAGCTCCCGCTGTCTCCCTGACGTAGCGCGTGGTACTGGAAATATTTCAGAGAATATTACCTTGGAGGTCCTTTCCTTCAGCTTATTTCCTAGTTCCCTAAAATCATTTTTAAGGACCCCCCACCTACCATTAACTTTGTCATTGGTTCCAATTGGTAGTATGACCGCTGGGTCATGCCCAGCCCCACCCAACAATCTGCCTATCCGGTCTGCAACATGCCAAACCAGAGCACCCATGAGACAACATACAGTTCGGCATTCGGGGTCAAAAGTGAAAAAGAAATAAATATGAATAAAATGATATGTATAAGTAATTATCCAATTACCCTTAAAGGGTCATTTGGAATTATCGGGGAGATGATCCTGGGTTTGGTTGGTGTAGGTAGCTCCCTATTACCCGCCTCACCATCCCATTCAGGTTATATCCCGCAAGGCTGGTGTTTTAGACTTGCCAAAGTTCTGTGGGTCAGGCTAGTCATTTTAGACTTGCCAAAACTGTGTAATTATTTCAAATGGTTATATAGTCAATTGGATCTGGCTTTTCTGCTCCTACACAAATCAAAATAGCTCAGTATCATCTTCCCAATAATTCCAAAAGACCCTTTAAGGGTAATATCATTACTCATACATATCATTTTATTCATATTTTTTCTTTTTTCACTTTCTTGGTTTTTTTAATCTATTACACTGTGGTGACAAAGCACATACTTGTTTTATCTTTGAAAACTAATAAAGATTTATTTTTAAATACTGACTTCATCAATACAAAGTATTTAGCCCTTCCTTAACCCACATTAAACAGAAATAATCCATGGATTTAAATACCTGAAGCCAGAAAAAAAACATGTGAAAACTGGTTCAGGCCACTGTAACCAAAAATAAATTAGATGATGCTACAATGCACATTATTCAATTGGGAATAGTCACAAACATGAATAGATTTTTTTTCTAATTTTATTCATTTGAGAAAATTTAATTCAATTGCATTTTTGCATGCATTTATACTCTACTTCTATCCCCTCCAAATATTTGAACAGCTGAGTGTGAATACATTATTATCCATGTATATTTAAAGCTAACTTCAGAATCTTAAACTCTGGCAGAACAGTCTAGCCATAAAATGAGTATTCAGCCCAATGCATCTAATGCTTAGTTTAACTGAAGAATATTACTATTTTTTTCTGCTCTACTCAAAGTTTAATCTATATTCACATTTATAAATCTGATACAACTATCACTCAGTGAGGCGTCTGGCCCAACCATGTGCTATTTCGGAACAATAAAATGTCCTTTGTCAAGGAAAGCCATTTGTCATCTGGCGGAATTAAAGGTTTGAAAATTCTGAGCAGGAAAAGATCATTAGAGTGCACCATCCTGTGTCCCCAAGAGTGTTTACAAATTCATGATTAAGAAGAATGAATTGTAGTCTACAGTAAATGTCCAATCTCTAGAATTAATTTGTCTGTTTACTTCAGAACTTATTTATCTGGGTCAAATTTGAGTTTAAATTGTGTCATTTTTAATAGGTGAATATAACATGGCAGGGAAGATAGTAGCTCTACTGATGTGCAACGTATTGAACTGAAACTCCCATCATTACCAGTTATGTATTGCATGCTATACATATATGTTCTCACATAGTTTTCCACAGTACCATCACTATCTTTAAAGTGAAAAATTAATGGAACAGTGATGGCTATATTTTTGTACTCCATTTGTGGGCTTTTGGCTTAGTGGCCCTAATGGAAAATCTAGTCCACAGCAGCAAGAGAGCAAAAATAAGACACCACTGTTGTAAAAAAACACACATACATGTATATTCAGACACAGGTATATATAAACACACATGCACATATTACTTTACATTGTCATTTATATATAGCATGAAAAAGTTACATAGCGTTAGGTACATAACATAGAGGGGAATAACATACTAATAAGTGAACAAGAACAGATTGATACACGAGGTAGAGAGCCCTACTAGCACGCTTCCACTCTAGAGTACATACATGCAACAATGTACTTTACATACCCTGCCCAGAGCTGCAGTTTGCAGTAAAATATCCATCCCCTGCTGACTGCAGCACAGCCATTCACAGAGGATGAAGCTATTTCTTCTCTGACTGGACAATCATAGAAGACTGCGCCTTATGTCTGATCAACTGCAAGAGTTCAAATTTATTGTGACTAATTCCAACACTCCATGTGGTGTACAGCATATTGCTTTGAGAGAATGTAAAAACACAGGGAAGAGAGGGTGACTACTGTGGACCCCGTCTCCATATCTGGGCCCATGACAACTGTCATTTCCCCCCCATTACAGACAGCCATGGACAGGCCCGGACTGGGACAAAAAATAGGCCCGGGCATTTAAGACTGAGCAGCCCATTTATATTTTTATATGCCAGGATATTGCCCCCAATATGCCAGGATATTGCCCCCAATATGCCATGTAATATGCCAGGATATTGCCCCCAATATGCCAGGATATTGCCCCCAATATGCCATGTTATATGCCAGGATATTGCCCCCAATAAACCATGTTATATGCCAGGATATTGCCCCCAATATGCCAGGATATTGCCCCCAATATGCCATGTTATATGCCAGGATATTGCCCCAAATAAACCATGTTATATGCCAGGATATTGCCCCCAATATGCCAGGATATTGCCCCCAATATGCCATGTTATATGCCAGGATATTGCCCCCAATATGCCATGTTATATGCCAGGATATTGCCCCCAATATGCCATGTTATATGTCAGGATATTGCCCCCAATATGCCATGTAATATGCCAAGATATTGCCCCCAATATGCCATGTTATATGCCAGGATATTGCCCCCAATAAACCATGTTATATGCCAGGATATTGCCCCCAATATGCCAGGATATTGCCCCCAATATGCCATGTTATATGCCAGGATATTGCCCCCAATAAACCATGTTATATGCCAGGATATTGCCCCCAATATGCCAGGATATTGCCCCCAATATGCCATGTTATATGCCAGGATATTGCCCCAAATATGCCATGTTATATGCCAGGATATTGCCCCCAATATGCCAGGATATTGCCCCCAATAAACCATGTTATATGCCAGAATATTGCCCCCAATATGCCATATAATATGCCAAGATATTGCCCCCAATATGCCATGTTATATGCCAGGATATTGCCCCCAATATGCCATGCAATATGCCAAGATATTGCCCTCAATATGCCATGTTATATGCCAGGATATTGCCCCCAATAAACCATGTTATATGCCAGGATATTGCCCCCAATAAACCATGTTATATGCCAGGATATTGCCCCCAATAAACCATGTTATATGCCAGGATATTGCCCCCAATATACCAGGATATTGCCCCCAATATGCCATGTTATATGCCAGGATATTGCCCCCAATATGCCATGTAATATGCCAAGATATTGCCCCCAATGTGCCATGTAATATGCCAGGATATTGCCCCCAATATGCCATGTTATATGCCAGAATATTGCCCCCAATATGCCATGTATTATACCAGGATATTGCCCCCAATATGCCATGTTATTGCCCCCAATATGACATGTATTATGCAAGGATATTGCCCCCAATATGCCAGGATATTGCCCCCAATATGCCATGTTATATGCCAGGATATTGCCCATATATTATGCTCGTTATGCCACCCACCTCCCCCCCTTCCCCAGACCCCAGTACTTACCTCTTTGCTGCTATGTCCCCCGGTGCTCTGAAGCTGCGTGGCTGTGAGGGAAGCGTTGTGAGCTTCCCTCCAGCCGCGCGGAACAATAAAGTTTGTTTGAAAAAAAAGTTCCAACACACTTTATTGACCGCGCGGCTGGAGGGAAGCTCACAACGCTTCCCTCGCAGCCACGCAGCTTCAGAGCACCGGGGGACAGAGCAGGAACGAGGTAAGTTTTTTTTTTTTTTTGCTCTGCTGGGATCTTCCCCGCGGCCTCGGCCCATGGCCACCGCGGCCCACCGGGCATTTGCCCGGTGTGCCCGATGGCCAGTCCGGGCCTGGCCATGGATATTACCAGCACATAGGTGTCCTTTGCCTCCTGCAGAATGCAGGCAAGTTGGAAGTGAAATGGATGCGTGAGCATCCACCTGGCTCTAACTTATTAATTTGGCATCCAACAGTGCTTATAGGGCTGCACACTAAGAACTGTGGAAAGATGTCTCATTTTGGAGGCAGGAAGTTGGGTTGCATCCATTATCACTAAATGTCGTTTTTAACCATTGCACTGATGCATAGAAGATCTGTGCTGAGGCATAGACAGACGTAACACCTAGATAAAATTACTGTATAACTATGTACTATATCCTAGAAATTTGGATTGTGGACTACATTTCAAATGAAACTTAGCCTAACAAAGTGAGAGGGGAAAAAACTGAAGGGCTCTGGAATATTTTGGATCGTTGTATCAGAATTGCGCACAAACATTCTCTTAATGTATTCTCTATTGTGGCAAGTGTTCAGTGCCAAATCTTTGTGGCCATCTGTCCATCCTGGGAATACAGATGATCATGCCATCAGCATGAAAGAGAAACAGATTACTACTTTTGCACAATGTCCCTGTTAGAATTCTTCATTTATTTATTAACCCATTTATATTGGATTCATGAATCACATCTACTCATTCCATGAAAATCTCTTTTGGTGACACAGTGAACTTTGTTCCTAAAGAGAATATATTTGGAGCATGCTTGTTCCCAGTGTCTTTTCGCTAGTGTGAATTAATGAAATAACGTATTAGCATAGGCTCACTCAGGTGTTAAAACCTTCCTTGGTGCTTGTAGGTGTGTGCTGTGGGTGTATATAAGGCATAGTAGAAATTAGCTTGGCTAATTTAATAGCTTGGCTGCTCTTCTAAGAGCTGCTTTTCAAAGAGTATATTTAAGAGATATTCTGGAGATACTCTGGAGGTAGTCTGAGGTATACAAGAGGTGAAAAAAACTAAAAGATCTTTTTGATTTAAATTCTTAAAATGGCAGATTTGGTTTACTGTGATAATTGTTCTGCATTTGTTTCACATTCCATTTTTTGGAGGTTTGGAGGCTGTCTAATCTGTAGACAGTTCTCAAGATTGCAGCAGGAGATTGCATTTTTAAAGTCCGAGATTTGTAATTTATCTGTAAAACAAACTCGGGCTGAGACTGTTGCGAAGTCACTGACACAGAGGCCATTGCCGCAGAGGCTTCCTAGGAATGGCAGGTGGATTACTGTTGGATCTGGTAGGCTTAGAGTTGTGGATAAAAGGCATGTCCCACAGTCTGTGGCTGTCCAGAATTCATTTTCAGCACTTGCAGAGTGCAGTGGTGTTGTGGAGGCAGGCTCAGACGCAGAGTTTGAGGAACCACTCTCCTATGTGGCCAAGGTGTGCAAGGAGAAGGTGAGGCCTGATAGAAAGCAGTTGTTGTTGGGCGATTCTATCATAAGAGGTGCGGAGTTGGACACTATTGGCTTAGTGAGATGTCTTCCTGGAGCTACTGCTCGCAGAGACAGGAGGCGTATTTCTAATATTGTTAAGCAAGCAAATCAGGAAGGAGAATTGGATGTACTGGTTCATCTAGGGACAAATGATTTGGCTTGCAATGAGGTTTCAGAGGTGAAGGAAGCTTTTCGTGTTCTTGCCAATGATATACGGCAGGTTGTGTCCACACTGTCCTTTTCTGAAGTTATGCCTGTGCACAACATTCAGAATGATAGACGGATGCGTATTAGGAACTTCAACTTGTGGCTTGGAGAATGGTGTCGGGAGCAAGGATTTGGCTTTGTTTCTCATGGAAGTTCACTATGGGATAGAAAGGAACTGTACAAAAAAGATGGTTTGCATCTTTCTCAAAAGGGAACGAATGTTCTCAGTGAGCAGTTCAGAGGTTTTGCTAGGAGGTTTTTAAACTAAAAGAGGGGGGCAAAATGGCGATAAAACATCAATCCAATTGCCCCCAAAAAAAGGTACAGAAGTTACCTGTAGTCAGCGTGCTAAAAAAGGATAAGCTTAGGGTCATGTCTACAAATGCTCGCAGTTTAGGGAATAAGATCCATGAACTTGTGACAATATTGGCAACTGAGAATGTAGATTTAGTGGCTGTTACTGAGACATGGTATAATGAAAAACATGACTGGGACATTTCAATACCAGGGTACTCTTTATATAGAAAAGACAGAGAAGGTAAAAAAGGGGGAGGGGTGGCCCTGTATGTGAGGGATAGCTTAAAATGTAACGTAATACAAGTTAGTGAGGCGAACATAGAGTCAGTTTGGGTTACATTAGAATTTGGTAATCATATGGTAACTCGGGTAGGTGTGATTTATAGGCCCCTTGGACAAATAGAGGAGTTAGATAATCTACTAGTTGAGGAAATAGCTAAAATGACAATGAAGGGAGAAGTGATCATCATGGGTGACTTTAATCTTCCTGATGTGAACTGGAAATACAAAACAGCTACTTGTGCCAGGAGTACGCATATCCTAAACTCCCTACTGGGATTATCTCTAAAACAAGTAGTGGAGGAGCCAACTCGAAAGCAGGCCATACTAGACTTAGTGTTCACAAATGGAGATCTGTTATCAGATATTACTGTAGGTGAAAGTTTAGGATCTAGTGATCACCAGACAGTGTGGTTTAATATAAGAACAGTGACGCAGTCACACCACACAAAAACAAAAGTTTTAGATTTTAGAAAAACAGACTTTTCTAAAATTAGATTATGTGTAAAGGAGTCATTATCAGATTGGAGCAATTTAAATGGAGTCCAGGAGAAATGGGATTATCTAAAAGTTGCACTACTGAAGGCAACAGAAAATTGCATAAGGCTTGTCAGTAAGAGCAAAAAATTGAAGAAACCACTGTGGTACTCTGCAGAGGTGGCTAAAATAGTAAAAAATAAAAAGCTAGCATTTAGTAATTATAAAAATACTCAGAGTGAGGAAGATAGAAAGATCTATAAGAGTAGGCAGAAAGAGGCAAAGCAAGCTATAAGAGCTTCCAAAGCACACACAGAAGAGACTATAGCCCAGTCAGTGAAAAAGGGGGATAAAACATTTTTTAGATACATACATGAGAAAAGGAAAGTAAAACAAGGATTAGTTAGATTAAAAACAAAAGAAGGATGCTACGTAGAAGAGGATAAAGGCTTAGCAGACTGCTTTAATGAATATTTTTGTTCAGTTTTTACAAATGAAAATGAGGGTAAGGGACCTCATTTAGGGAAAAAGACTAATGAGTCTTTTGATGCATGTAAGTTTACAGAGGAAGAGGTTTTACTTCAGCTGTCTAAAGTAAAGACAAATAAGTCGATGGGACCTGATGGGATACATCCAAAGTTATTAAAAGAACTTAGTGGTGTACTAGCAAAACCGTTAACAGATTTATTTAACCAATCATTGTTAACGGGAGTAGTTCCAGAAGATTGGAAATTAGCTAATGTTGTGCCCATTCACAAGAAAGGTAGTAAGGAGGAGGCGGGCAACTATAGACCAGTAAGTCTTACTTCAGTAGTGGGGAAAATAATGGAAACCTTGTTAAAGAATAGGATTGTTGAACATCTAAAGTCGCTTGAATTTCAAGATCAGAGACAGCATGGGTTTACTTCAGGGAGATCATGCCAAACTAATCTTATTGATTTTTTTGATTGGGTAACTAAAATAATAGATCAGGGTGGTGCAGTAGACATTGCTTACCTAGATTTCAGTAAGGCTTTTGACACTGTCGCACATAGAAGGCTTATCAATAAACTGAAATCTTTGAGTTTGGATTTCAATATTGTTGAATGGATTAGACAATGGCTGAGTGACAGGCAACAGAGGGTTGTAGTCAATGGGGTATATTCGATGCAAGGTCTTGTTACTAGTGGGGTACCTCAGGGATCTGTTCTTGGACCCATTCTCTTTAATATTTTTATTAGCGATATTGCAGAAGGTCTTGTTGGTAAAGTATGTCTTTTTGCTGATGATACAAAGATTTGCAGCAGGGTTGATATTCATGGAGGGATAAGCCAAATGGCAAATGATTTAGCTAAACTAGAAAAATGGTCAGAGCAGTGGCAACTGGCATTTAATGTGGACAAGTGCAAGATTATGCACCTTGGGCGTAAAAACCCAAAAGCAGAATATAGACTATTTGGTACAGTCCTAACCTCAACATCTGAGGAAAGGGATTTAGGAGTAATAATTTCAGAGGACTTGAAGGTAGGTAGGCAATGCAATAGAGCAGCAGGAAATGCTAGCAGAATGCTTGGTTGCATAGGGAGAGGTATTAGCAGTAGGAAGAGGGAAGTGCTCATGCCATTGTACAGAGCACTGGTGAGACCTCACTTGGAGTATTGTACGCAGTACTGGAGACCTTATCTCCAGAAGGATATTGATACTTTGGAGAGAGTTCAGAGAAGGGCTACTAAACTGGTTCATGGGTTGAAGGATAAAACTTACCAGGAAAGGTTAAAGCATCTTAACATGTATAGCTTGGAGGAAAGACGTAACAGGGGGGATATGATAGAAACATTTAAATACATAAAGGGAATCAACACAGTAAAGGAAGAGAGTATATTTAAAAGAAGAAAAACTACCACAACTCGAGGACATAGTCTTAAATTAGAGGGGCAACGATTTAAAAGTAATATCAGGAAGTATTACTTTACTGAGAGGGTAGTGGATGTATGGAATAGCCTGCCAGCAGAAGTGGTAGAGGTAAACACAGTCAAGGATTTTAAGCATGCGTGGGATAGACACAAGGCTATCCTAGCTATAAGACCGGGAACGGGGGACTAATAAAAGTACTCAAACAAAAAATAAAAAAATTGGGCAGATTAGATGGACCGAATGGTTCTTATCTGCCGACACATTCTATGTTTCTATGTTTCTATGTATTGGTAGAAAAAAAAATGTACTGACCTTACACAATTATGGATAAATGGATTTGCCCCACTTGCCCTTATTTTCTTCTTCACTATTATAAATATGACCACTGACACATCCCTGATACATTTTCAGTGATTATTTTTGTCAGAGCTCTGTAATATTCCCACTTATTTATATATCTGGTTTCAAAGAATTATATCTTACATATGTAGGCAAATTATTTTGACGACTATAAAATGCTGCAGCGCTGTGCAATTAATATGTACCAGCATAAGTCCCCTTTTTATAGCACTTCAACTATTTAAATATTTCTGTCAAAATCTGATGCGGCCATTAGCAATTATTCCACATGGGTCATTAATCAGCAAGGAAAAGCTTTAGCTTTTAAAGCAGCACAGTTTTTAATTTCTCTCTAATTTAGCCCATTTATTACCAGGGTTTCTGAAATGATGCAGAACGTCTTCATCTGATTATATCTTATGGAGATCCTATAAAACATTGTTAAGTTATTGTTTATACTCCAATATTTAATGTCATTTTCTCATTATGTTTTGTGCACTGACAATAGGTTTTATTTTAATTAATTTCCAAAAGCATGTAACTCCTTTTAATTTATCGATTCATTCAGAGATGATGGTTCTATTAAAGATGGTAACTATGTCATTTTAATGCAAGTGTTGTTTACTAGTAAGCATTGAAAATGTTTATTTATGTGTCTACAATTAGTGTATTATTAATGCTAAGGATATATTCGGCATTTGAAATTTCCACATATTGAATATAGTTGGAATGAAAAAAAATAAAGAAATATAAAATGAGGACAAATAAATAAATGATTATACTCACATATGCAATATTGCACTTTAACCAAACAAGATGTGGAAATTAAGTGGCATTTAAAAAAGGCCAATGATTATATCAATCACCCACATGCATCTGTAAACCAAGTACTGAATTAACTGACTAGTTCATAAAACTTTGTAAAAGTGGACTTCTTTTTCTTAAGCCCTTTGCACATTAGGATGTTCTGTCCTCAAATAAATGGTCCAAACACCAAGGAGATAACACTGAATATCCTATTAACAGAATGAGTTGCACCACCTCCCACAGCAGGGAACTGCAGCGACATCTCCTCTGTCACATGAAACAGCTTTTAGTAGCCTCACGCTGGCAGGCTAAATGTGACTGAAGCTCAAAGTGATTTGGAGCTTGGAGTTTTCATGAAAGCTTTTTGCCATTTTTAAGGGGTGAAACAATGAAGGTTCACTGCTTGTCTTTACATTTTATTACATATATGTAAGCACTTTTTAAAGAAAAAAAGCACATATTATATTATTATTATTCTTTATGAGAAAAAAAAAGTCTGCTTGTCCTCTGCTCTGCCTTTATTTTGGATGTCATGAACTGTGCCACTGTAGAGTGCATTGGAACCATGCACATACTCTTTGTCTGTTCATGTGAATGATGAATGCACATGTGCCACTGGATTTATTTACTAAACCCATAGCAGGGCTTATCATCATTATGAAGAAGACCATGTGCTCAACACCAGAAAAGTCAGGACTTCCAAGTAAACAAACATCAGTTGAAAAGTTGTAGTATCTGGGCTTAAACCTCACAGAGAAGAATTAAAATTAGATTGAGAGCAAGACCCAGTTAACACTGGGGAGTTGCTGTTAATACCGTATTTGCTCGATTATAAGACGACCCTGATTATAGGACGACCCCCCAAACTTTGGATATTCCTTTAGGAAAAAAAACAAAAGCCTGAATATACCGTATTTGCTCGATTATAAGACGAGGTTTTTTTCAGAGCAAATGCTCTGAAAAATCCCCCTCGTCTTATAATCGAGGTCTCTTATAATCTGACCTCAAATAATCAGGGTCGTCTTATAATCGAGCAAATACGGTAAGACTACCCTATAGAAAAAAAGTTCAACTTATATTCACATGTAAATTGCTTTTTTCATAAAAAATTACATCCCCTGCTGCCGCCCGGCACGACCGCCGGGACTTCTATGACTAAGCAGGAAGTACAGACATCCCCTGCTGTTAGAGAGGGGGATCCAGGTCCCCTGCAGCTCTGCGGGGGACCTGGATCCTTGTTTTATAATCTGATCTCAATTTGAGGTCAGATTATAAGACGACCTCGATTATAAGACGAGGGGGATTTTTCTGAATTTTTTTTCTGAAAAAAACCTTGTCTTATAATCAAGCAAATGCGGTAAGTCTTCCAGAAAATACTACCGTTGTCAATGTCTCTCAAGACTACGCTACAGAGCTACAGAACAGTGATCAGACCAACCATTACCTGGTGAGAAAGCTCTAAACACCATCCTGATTAATGCAAAGGAAAATTACCTTAACATATGGGAGAGAATGATCATGAGGTAAAAGAGGCAGGAGCGTGACGGATGTGAGCCATCTCTGGCATTCAGATCTGGTTAGTGAAATCAAGATAGCTAGGACATCTTAAAAATGTTCAACCAAAAGGTGCCACCAGAACATTCAATGGAAGAAAGCTGAAGACCCCAGAAAAGATGTTTGGATGATGTGGAGAAAAAAACTAATGGTTGGGAAGTTCCTATGCGTTCAATTAATCTTGGTAGAAAATTATATAACACAAGGGCAAGGGCAACAAAGAATTGTAATTACGGAAACTGAAAAGAGCAACTTTACAATTTTCTTTGCTGTTAGTTTTACTAGGAAGAATCTAAAGTGAATCAGTACCATTCGAAAGAATGGCAATGCCCAATATAATTGTTTTTCAATTTGGCTTGAAGATTACGGGTATGTGTGTGTAAATTCTGAGTTGGAGTACACAGTGTACAAATATAATAACAGATGATATTTGTCCCCCTAGATTTCAATAGGCAGGACTTTCGTTTATTTTGTGGCCATTTTGGGAGTGCCCCCAAAATGACCCAAACTAAAATAAAATTCAAAATAAATTCAAAATAAAATAAAATGGTTCAAAATATATTGAAATCTAAATATATTCAAATAAAATATTGCTGCAAAGGGAAATAAGAAAAATGAAATAAAACTAAATATGAATAACACATTAAAATAAATGATGATTTGGGAGGGAGTTCAGTCAGAGTTTTTTAGATATTTGGATTTGAGACACTATTTCGAAAGTATTCAGCATAAAAACGAATCACTATATAGCACAAACCGGCAAAATAATATAGTCAAACTTTGTATGATGACGACAAAAAAACAAAAAGTATTATCCATCTGCTATGAAGTCCTGCTAAACTAAGAAGTTACGGAAAAGTACCGCTTTATGGAGCAATGGAAGAAAGAGGGAAAACTTTCACACAGGAGCTATGGAATGCAATGCTGGTAGCACCTGGTTATACTCACTGTGTAAATCACTTAGAACTCAATAGGAAGATACTGTACAGATGACAGGAACCATGGAGTTCCTGTTAAGTCCAGGAAAGGTTAAAGCATCTTAACATGTATAGCTTGGAGGAAAGACGTAACAGGGGGGATATGATAGAAACATTTAAATACATAAAGGGAATCCACACAGTAAAGGAAGAGAGTATATTTAAAAGAAGAAAAACTACCACAACTAGAGGACATAGTCTTAAATTAGAGGGGCAACGATTTAAAAGTAATATCAGGAAGTATTACTTTACTGAGAGGGTAGTGGATGTATGGAATAGCCTGCCAGCAGAAGTGGTAGAGGTAAACACAGTCAAGGAGTTTAAGCATGCGTGGGATAGACACAAGGCTATCTTAGCTATAAGAGAGGGAACGGGGGACTAATAAAAGTACACACAAAAAATTGGACAGACTAGATGGACCGAATGGTTCTAATCTGCCGACACATTCTATGTTTCTATGTTTCTATGACACTTAGTCCCCGTGAGAATTGCCCAAATGTGCCCACGTGCAGAAAAAAAGTGCTGGTGGAGATGCAAACAGGATGGCACAAATATGCATATATGGTGGTCTTGCCCTCATTTAAAAAAAAATGGCAATTGATTTATAAAATTTTATATCAAAAGACAGGAATAAGATTACCATTGATGCCAGAAGTAACCATCCTAAAATCCGGTCTTATATAAAATATCAGATAATAATTATTAATTAAATTAAAAGCCCATACTTCTAACCTGGTCAGTGTCTTGAGTGTGTTGAAAACAAACAAAGGGTGTGTCAGCAGTAATCATCCGGTAGGTAAATAAAGTAAGTCCAAATGAAGTTGCATGAAAGAAGAATCTTCTTTTATTGTAATCCAAAATATATAAAAGGCATCAGGCAGAGGGATAGAGGACAGGCAAAAAGACAAACGCTTAACGCGTTTCGCACCAGACGGTGCTTTATCAAAAGCAGTCTTAACAATAAATGGTAAGAACATGTTTAAATACAGAAATTACAAATGACAAACAATTAAAACGTAATTAGTATCTTACCTTCAGCCGCTGTGAGGAGGAGAGACGATCGTCACAGTAAGTGCTCCCGGGCGCGCACACAAACCACGTGGCGCGTCCAGCCTGAGAACTCAGAGGCTGAGCATGCCTCCGGGCAGAGAAGCGCCCGCCCAGGGAGCAATGGACTACATCTCCCATCTACACTGCGGCGGAAATGGAAAGTAAACAACTGAGATGCGGAGAATAACCGATTTGAATGAGGGCAGAGGGGAAAAGTTTCCATTTCCGCCGCAGTGTAGATGGGAGATGTAGTCCATTGCTCCCTGGGCGGGCGCTTCTCTGCCCGGAGGCATGCTCAGCCTCTGAGTTCTCAGGCTGGACGCGCCACGTGGTTTGTGTGCGCGCCCGGGAGCACTTACTGTGACGATCGTCTCTCCTCCTCACAGCGGCTGAAGGTAAGATACTAATTACGTTTTAATTGTTTGTCATTTGTAATTTCTGTATTTAAACATGTTCTTACCATTTATTGTTAAGACTGCTTTTGATAAAGCACCGTCTGGTGCGAAACGCGTTAAGCGTTTGTCTTTTTGCCTGTCCTCTATCCCTCTGCCTGATGCCTTTTATATATTTTGGATTACAATAAAAGAAGATTCTTCTTTCATGCAACTTCATTTGGACTTACTTTATTTACCTACCGGATGATTACTGCTGACACACCCTTTGTTTGTTTTCTGCTTATTCCTGGGCTTTGAGTAGACCCTTTTTGTGTTCCAGCACCTGGAGGTAAAATACCAATATACTCACTATCTATCTTATTTGGGCTTTTTTGAGCCGGTCAAAGCTGTTTGCATTTGCTCTTGAGTGTGTTACCTACTCATGTTCCAACTCAATATCTGGAAGACACAAGGAGATTTCTAAGTCACCCCAAACTTTTGAAATTTTTGTTTGAGCATTTTGTACAGAATGTTTTCCCAGATAGAAGTATGTTTGGCATAAAATAAATGAATAAAAAACTGCTTTACATTTAACCTGACATAAGTTGCTTTATCCTTGGCACATATGTAGATCCTAAAGATCTTTGTAAAATCCAAGCAATTTCCAAAAACCTGATATCAATGATATAAGCAAAATCAAATTCTCTATTTCTATAAGAGATAGCCACAAGGGAGAAGACTGCTCTTGACTCTAGCAGATGTCATTGCACATGAGTCCCCGTTTAAAAATATCTGCTTCAGTGCTAACATTTCTTTGTTTCTGTGATTTTAATGTATTATCTGAGGTTTAAGTTCTGATGGCTATTGAGAAACCGCCAACCAGTTTCCCTGCTTCAGGTTCTATCCTAAGTGTCCTTCATTAATGCTGTTCTTCTGTGCTATAATTAGACCTCTTTTGATTTAGAATTATGTCTCTGCATTGATTCTATCCCTCAGAGAGTTACCTAATGATTACAAGACACATTGGAAAATAGTTCTTAAACATAGACTATTTGAATTCTGAAAAATAATTTAATAATAAACCGTTTTATTTTTATAGGTTGTGATTATCTGTGTAGCCTTTGTAGAGATTGCAGATATCCTTCTTTTGTTAAAAAAAGGTGTTATCAGCTTTGGCAAAATGTGCATACTTATTAACAAATTGAAATAGAGAAAAAAGGAAGAATCCGCACTCAGGGTCTTTGGTGATAAATCAGTGATGATTTTAATGGTAAAAAATGGTGATGGATACAACAGCAGTAGACGGAGGGAAAAAACTTGACGCGTTTCGCGTGAACACACGCTTAATCATAAGTCTTATTAACACACTAATGAGAGTAATGCCTTCTCAACTTCAAAGAACTTTGAACAAGGATCCAGGGCCACTTTAAGTAAATAGGACCCAGGGCAAGCATCAGTTCATGAGTCCCCCATCTTATCATCCTTACAACATCTAGTTAAGTCGCTAGGGGGAGCCCCCTATTGAAATGCCGCTGCAGATGATTAAATATGTAGTTTAACAAGTGCTCACTAATGGTGCAGGAAGTATTTTTCGCAAAAGTCTGGATTTATGAGATTTCGGAAAAGCCGCTTACTTGCCCGATCGAAATTAATTTTGGCCTAATTGGAAAATCTTTCGCCATTGAAATTAATGATCTCTCTTATTTAACAAGTGCGGTAAAATTATTACCCCACCCATAATTATTTTAAAAAAAAAAGCATTTTGTGATAAATTAAAAGGCATTATTTAGCACACAGTTCATGGTGTTGACCCGCTATAACATGACACAGTTAAATATTGGGTCCAGATGCTAAGGGACTGAGTAGGGGATGACTAAATGTTTTTTAGCCTGTGTGTATTAAAACAACTTATGTGCAATGTGCTCTTGGAGTGACTGGATCTTGTTATGTTTTTATTACCAACTACATTCTGGCAGAGGTAGAGCCAGAGAGTCTAAAATTCTGATAATCTTACAACATATTAGTCCGTCTTGTTGAGTTCCTTTTGTAATGTCATTATTATTTTTGTATGTCAATGTAAAACTTCTTAATAAAATTGTGATTTAAAAAAAAACAGAGGCAGTATTTTTGGTGCAGACAACAGCATTCATATGTATACAAATGGTGCAATTACCATTACGAATACAAAATGGTAATTATGCATGTTTTTGGTACCTTCATTGTACATGGGACTTTTATAAATAAACTGCACAGAGCCATGTGGTAATAGTGATAGAAATCTATAATGGTTCACACACTGAGAGCTGCCTCACATTAGTGGGAATACAACACAGAAAACCTTCTTAATGAACAAATATGTAAACTGTTTATCTCACTCCCTTCCTGAAAAGCAATGAGATATGTTCCTTGTTATTAATAACCATTCCTTGAATCAGGTTCTCGCTAAACTCATGATAGTGCCCTACCAATACCTATGTTTGTGATAAAATGAAATAAATGCAAATGTATCAATCTTGACTCTAAGTATATTGAATATATGGTTTTATAATGTGGTTAAATGAACAGTTTACCTTTAAATATTACCAAAAAAAACATTTTGATTAATTTACCATCTCCTTCAGGACAGTGCATTAGCACGTTTTACAAATACTGGAAAAACTCTCTTGCGTCTCTTCTCTCCATTATATCAGCCCCCTGCCTGTGAAACATCCATGAACGAACCATGGCATCTATTCCCTATACGTTCACACTCATTTTCTAATCATAATTTTCTAATGCTTTGGGAAGCACTGGAGTGTTTGTTGAAGCATTATATGTTCTTGTTTGTTTGTTTTTCTGGCATGAGAATTGTGTTTATTTCGAGGTCTATTCAATAAAGAGAGTATTGTAGAAAATTGCATGGAACTGAGAAAAATCCACCCATTCAGCTGGAGTAGATCATTTTTCCAAATCAGCTACTATAGAAGGTCTATAGTTTGAAATTCCCATCTCAATTCCTGCAATTGCCTGAAATTCTCTGTTCATTGAGTAGACCCTATATTATTTATATGTGCACAATAATGTTTGAGATGATCATCGAAAAAATCAACAAAGGTTAATAGCTTGCTCTGTGGCATCGAAACACTTGATCATATATAAAACAAATTGCAGCTCTCTTATGCCATTACTGGAATAAAATACCCATGATTCTCTGATGGAAGGGCACCTTTCCTAGCTATGTTGTCACACTTTTTGTATGTGAACCACTAGTGACCAACATTTGGAATTTCATGGACACTTCAGTAGGCTGATTATTTTGTAATTGAGTGTTGGCTATCTTAAAGGAACTTTGTTACCTAAACGTTGTTTGTACTATGAATGCAAAGAATAAAAAAGATGATTTATACTTTAAATGCGTGTGTGGTGTCTCTTGTTTATGACATCACCTTGTGGCTTAAGGTGCAAATTAACTACTTTCAAAGGGAAATGTGTACTTTAAATATCAAGCAATAGGAGATGTCATACATATGACACACCACAGACATTTAAAACACATTTTTTTTCTCTTAACTTATGCTTTTCGTGCAGTTCTGTTAACACAACATATATACCTTTTTTTTATTCTCTACATTCACAGTATAATGAATTCTAAGATGAAGAAGTCCATTTGAAGAGAGAAAAATACATCTAAAAAATGTAATTTGTTGTATTTGCAATGAAAAACAAAATGTGCTTTCAACAAATGTTTTTATTCATCTTGTCTGAGAACATTGCTAAATCTATTTTTGCATTTTGTGATTCAATTGTGATTCATTTTGTTGAAATTGTAGAGTAAATGAAAACCACTGCAATATAAAACTGAAGGTATCAATTCCTAATGACTGCTTTACTGTAGTAAATAAGAATTTACACATTTAGTATCAAGATCTCTCTATAACACATTTGTACCTTTTTATCTATGATTAATCTTTTGCTTTTATAATATGTTTACTGCCAAAGTTGGTACTTAGCTTATTCCCTTGCTTCCTGCATGAGCTATTTGGTTAGTTCCACAGATTTGTATAGAACATAACACCACTCTTCCTGCTTCTGCTATATTCCCAGTTGGACTAGATAGACTCTAACCAGCTTAAACTACCCAAAAGCTATATATAAAAATGCTTGGCTAACACAGCAAACTATTGCAATTAAAAATTGAAGGTATCAATTCCTAACAACTACTTTTCTGTAGTAAAGCAAAACTGACACCTTTATTGTCAAGATCTAGCATTAAAACATTTGTGCATGTTTATCTAATATTAACCTCAGTACAAGAGATAAATGCTAACTTCCAACACTGTTGGGCTCCAGGTGGCAATACAATCGCTCACCGGAGAGATTGCAGGCGCCATAATATTGTATTTCAATCTAGCACTGCTCTGTTGTGCTCTGTTGTGTGCAAGCCCTTCAGAAGTACTCAATTATCTTGTTCATCACATTGTTGCTAGACTGTTTCTAGGCAATCAGCAACATTACACTTAAAACATGTAACATTATAAAGCATTAGTTAGCCTAAGATGTAGTTTTAGGGTTAAAGGTGTACACTTTAGGATAGGGTTAGGTTTACACTTAGGGTTAGAGTTCGGTTATAGTTATTGTTATTAGTGTTAGGGTGATGATTAGTGATGGGGTGAAAAGGTCACTGTAGGAGAACATTGTTAGGAAAAAAACTTAATTTGGTTATTGCCCTTTAACTTGCAAACAACAACTTAAAAACATGTAAACATTGGGTATTTTGAAACTAAGGAGAAGTATCAGAATCAAATTAGCAGTTTTTTTTATTGTAGATGCGTAACAGATTTTTCAAGTAATAGTTAGAAAAAGTGTTTTTAAAATGTTTATCCTATTTTATGATTTTGTTATATTAAATTATATGGTCTTAAATTATTGGTAGCTGGTCACCTCCAGGGTTGCAAAAATGTTCCCAGGGAGCTCAGACACATTTTGGAGGTGTGGTGTGGAAAGGGGGGATTTTATGCATGTCTGGTGGGGTTGTGCACCATTAAAAATATATTGGGAAATGGTCAGGAAGAAAATTAATGAATTGTGTGGAAGTAAAATACTATTAAGACCGGAAACATTATTACTTCAAATAGATGTCCAGACCTGGCCGGCAGCTGAAAAAGCTTTGATGATACATATATTGGTAGGAGCAAAGCTGCTGATTGCCAGAAACTGGAAAATGGATAGAACTCCAACATGCATAGAGTTAAGAAATTTAGTGGTCCAAAATCTGCAGATGGAGAGTGGTATAATATTCCAGTTTCAAATGGGGGGAAAGAGAAGAGCAGACTGGAATACATGGATCCGGAAATGTAAAGGGAGTTAATTACTTACTTAGGGCAGGTAGAAGGAAAATAGATGTCCAGACCTGGCCGGCAGCTGAAAAAGCTTTGATGATAAATATATTGGTAGGAGCAAAGCTGCTGATTGCCAGAAACTGGAAAATGGATAGAACTCCAACATGCGTAGAGTTAAGAAATTTAGTGGTCCAAAATCTGCAGATGGAGAGTGGTATAATATTCCAGTTTCAAATGGGGGGAAAGAGAAGAGCAGACTGGAATACATGGATCCGGAAATGTAAAGGGAGAAGGAAAATAGATAGGATCGAATAGGAAAAAGTGTAATGGAATGATTACCCCCCTTACCCCCTGAAGTCCTCACCCGCACGGTAATAGTTGTTGTGTATGTACTATCATGTATTAATATTTGGGAGGATCGTGCTTAAGCAGACCGATATTATGAGAGGACATGAGGATACTCGTTATAGGGTAAAGAGCATAGTTATTGCACAGTGGTGTATTTGTCCTTCAATGTATAGAGGAGAAAAAAAGGGGTACACAAGGTGTACTGATTAAAAGATTAATATTGAATTATATATTCACTAGAGAACTGTATAGAATAGGCACTGGAAATGCACTTTCTCTTTTGTACTTGATGTAAATTTTAGAATGTCCCCATACACTATAGAATGTCATCGCTTTTGTGTACTTGAAGTTGTATTGTATGTAAGTTGGTACTGTCTTTTTATAAGTTATGAAAAAATAAAAGAGATTAATAATTTAAAAATAAAATAAAAAAATATATGATATTATGAAAATAATTGTATCTCAAGAAAGCCCTTCAAAGGCCGATAAAAACAACTTTATATCATATGTGTAATAATATTCTTTAGTCCTCACAGAATATATATTGCTTGATGTAATTTTTTTTTTTTCTTTTGTGATGGGATTGCCATTCAAGCCTATCATGCTCATGATTTGCTAGCCGGCTGAATTTAGACTTTAAAGAACTGCAATATTTTCTCAACTCTTCGCATACCTGATTGAAATAATCTAACTGGGGAATAATAAGGAAGTGGGGTTTTTAGTAAATTTGATTTGAGTATATATATTTTTTCTACTGTTACAAAACGTAAGACTACTTTATACATTAGTTAAATAACCATACTTTATTTTTTGTATTGGACAACAGTGTGTGCATTTTTAGGTTCTGTTGAGAAAACAAATAATGAAGCATTGTTATTTTATTGATAATAAGGTTGTTTAAAATGTTGTTGCATTCTACTTGAGTCTACAGTTTACAGCACGTTTTTTCTCTCTGACTGGGGTTAGCTGAGGACACAACTCTTACTTGCTGTGATAATGCTAATTACTGCATTATTCTGCATTTGATGTGTTTGTAGGTGATTCACCATTAAATGACCACTGACACTGAAGATACAGTATGTAGACACACAAGAAAGCATCACAAGGTTATTATAAGGTTGAAATGCTTTTAATTTCAAATTACAAACATGCTAGTAAAATAACGTAGACAAAGTAAACACTAGTTATGAATGGAAAGACAGTCCCTTCTCCGTGTTTCAGTAATATGTACCCATTTCCTGAGGCAAAATGAGTGTGAATATTTCTATTGCAACTAATGCTCTTTTTGTACTCCTCAACTGTAAATGATGCATGTCTTCTGGGATTCACCACTCCTGTGTCATGTGACCAAAAAATTAGATTAGGCATGTGATCAGTCTCCACATAGAAGAGATTACATATTCCCTTCAGGTTTTTAGCTCCTCTGTAGCCAGATGGGAATTCAAAAGAGAGTACAAATAGTTCTGTAATAAACATCAAATTGCTGGAAATGTGATGTGTGTCAAAAAGAATATAATTTCAATAAATATCTCCAACTCTGCAATATATAGTGGGTTATGTGAAAATAACAACATATTCTTTCTTGTTCTTAGGCTGTAGACCTTGGATGAACTTAGCCAACAATATATGTAACGTGCTTGCTTCCTCGGGTGCTTCCTCAGGTGCCTGCAGCCCACCATCATATTGCTGCCCCCTGTTTGCAGTCTCTTTTAGTGTCAGTCATGGAGAGCAGCACTGTTCCAAAGCCAACAGTTTTGTGTGTCCAGCAGTTCCAACACGGCCTCCGCAGATGGTCCACATGAAAACTGATGCAGCAAGAAGATCTGATCACCTTAGGATCATTACCCATTAATGGGGACCTGCGTAATAATTCCTCCCCCTCTTGTCACAAGCCATTTCAGCTCAGCCTTAAGAGGGTTTTTAAAACTGCTTAGTGCACAGACTGTGTGCCTAACTCGTTTATAGGCTTGAAATTGCTAAAAATACACCAAAAAGAATACCGGTATTTGAATTGACTTCATTAATGTATATTATATATATATATATATATATATATATATATATATATATATATATATACTGTGATGGAACCCTCCATCACTGGGGTTCTTGGAGAGAAGTGATGGCCCGCCTCCTCCCTATAGATTACGGGCCCTGGTATTGAAAATGGGTTCTGTTTTTGGGGTAGTGGGCACGGTGGGTAAGTTTGCACTTCACATTCTCACATTTTACAATGTGTATGCTGTTGTTAACCCTTTATTCATGCTCCCAGATTGTGCCCTCTGTAGTCCTGAACACCCTGGCTTATGTGCTATAACTATATGTTTAATGTGGTTATTTAGTCAGATTCCATTTTGTATATTGTTTTAGGTCCAGTACATAATTCTTGGAGGAGACCACCCTGATTGTGACTTATCCATTGTTCAATGTTAATTGAATTTACTGATAAACTAATTGTGATGTTGTTACTGTTTGGTTGTATGTTAATATGTGGGTTTAGTTATGCTAACTTGATTTTGTCTGTATATAAGATTCTGTTGCTGTTCAATAAATATTCATTCCTGTTTTACTCCTATACTGGTGTTTTCTGGTACTTGGAGTAAATGGCTGGTGAAATGGTGTAGCGACCTACAACACTGGTTCTGTCTGGTGGCTTGAGGTGGCTATTGCAGTAAGGAAGCAGAGACTGATGGAGGCACACAGCCGGGTAGCAGGGTGTTCTGTCACATATACTCTATGGACAAAAGCATTGGGACACACCGCTTAATTATTGAACATAGGTGTTTCAATCAGACCCGTTGCCACAGGTGTATAAAATCAAACAAAACATGGTTCAAATGCTGTGTATCATAAATACACTATAAATGTGTGCATTATTTATATACAAATTATATAATATAAAAAATCAACCTGAAACAAATAAGTAAAATATTTGAATTTTATGTTCCTATGCCAAGTATTATCCGTTTGTACTAGGTCAGGAGTAAAATATTTGAATTTTATGTTTCTATGCCAAGTATTATCTATTTGTACTAGATCAGGAGACTTTTTGTTGGCTTCCACTTAACACCATTTAGCTAAATACAGTGCTCCAGGTGGCTTGACTGAACAAAGATGTAAGTTGGCACTTTATTTGTTTTAAAATTTGGTCATATTAAAACTATATCTCGCAATGTTTATTTTGTTTCCATTTTATGAGAAGTGTTTCAAGGAGCTCGCTTTAACTATTTCACTGTTCTGTAAAAATTCAAGCACCCTTCCTGCATTTACAAGCATTCTTCAAAGAAATGGGTGGTTCTGAAGAGCTCAGTGAATTCAAGCGTGGTACTGTGATAGGATGCCACTTTTACAAGTCAGTTAAATCTCATCCATGTCAATTGACCTATTCTTATGAATGGGGACTCTATTTCGGTTTATAGAATAGCAATAGCATTACAATTATTACATCTGAGAGTCAAATAGAACCGTCAAATACTGTCCTTACAGCGCACTATGAAAAATTCAAATAGTTTTGGGTGCCAAATAGTACATTTGCGTCTTGCGGTGCACTTCATATCTGAGAATCAAGTAGAACCATCAAATACTGTGCTTACAGCGCACTTTGAAAAATTCTGGCTACCTCCTCCTCCTCCAGCGCCGCTTCCACCTACACCACCACGGTCACCGCCTCCTCAATCTATGGGTCACTTAGTATAAACTGAAAGTGAATACCCTGCACTCCAACCCTCTCTCAAATGGATAATTCTGTTGATCCTCCTGGCAGCCATGCTTTAGATTTAGATGTATGTTCTTCCAAAGCTAAAATCAAAGATTCCATCTAGTGCTATTTTATGGCTCAGCTGTATTTTTAATTTGTATGTATTTTATGTTATTTTAAGTTATTTCCCTATCCACATTTGCTTGCAGGGCACTTGTCCTACTCTTACCCACATTTTAATTCCTTTTGCAGCCCTCTATCCCTTTCCATTACTTTTTTAGAGGCATTTTAGTGGCCAAAAGTCCGTGTCCCCATTGACTTCAATGGGGTTCGGGGTCAAGTTCGGGGTCAAGTTCAAGCACGAACCTACCGAACCCGAACATCCAGGTGTCCGCTCAACTCTACTGCCTTACTCCCACCTCCTAACTGTCCCACTTGAGCAGGATAGTCGTGATTTGAAAGGTCTGTCCCTCTGAGCTCTACCTCTGTCCTGCTTTTCGGGACAGAGGTAGAGCTCAGTGGGACATCGGGACTCAGGATCGCAATTCTGCACTGTGTGCATGTTGAGTGCCGCTTTTGGCTGGATTGGTGCGCTGAAGCACACCTCTCTAGACTGTGTCCCCTGGTGTCCCAAATCGCTTGGGGCCAATGATGTGAGGTATGCTGGCTGCATTGTGTCAACTGTAAAGTTTGGTGGAGAAGGGATAATGATATGTGGCTGTTTTTAAGGGGTTGGGCAAGGCGAACAGCACAAGTTGTTTGCTGAACTTTTTGGTGTTTATCTACCAGCACCTGACAAGCAATGTTATGTGACCCCGAAACACTGAGCTCATTTATTCACGTTTTGTTTAAACATATTGATGCCTGTGCACACTTAATGACACTGTTACAGCTAAGCTGGGACAAGTAGAATTTGACAGAACATGACACAACGGACTTTTGTCAACTATACCCTACATATTCATATGTATTTGGATATATTCACTTATTATATTAATTCAAATGTTTGATATGTCTTAAAATTCACTCCTAAATTTTAAATGAGTTCTATTAATTTTTAGAATTTGGTTTTGTTCAGCTGCAAGCATACAATTTCTTTTTATTTTAAAATAAGCAGATGATAATACGTTTATAGAAAGGTTTAGCTGCTGCAGTCCGCAATGATTGGATGGAATTGAAAAAAGCCATTTTAGAATGATTAGATTAAATTGTTCTGCTTTGAAATATTACTTTGAACAAGCTAAGATCATGAAAAGTACATTTTATGAAAGAAGATATGTCCCAGGTATTATTGATGACATGATAGATGAGCTTGGAAATATAACTAAGGAGTTAAGCCTGGAATAAAGAGGACATGAATTTGGTATTTAGCACTCACCTTTGCTTTCACCATTCTAAATATTTAAAATAAATACTGACTCATCTTGCAGATAAGTGGAATATTGGAAAAATCACAGATAGTGTTTAGACACGCATAGAATTTAAAGAACAGATGAATACCCTAGATACTGGAAAAATAAAACTGTATTAATATGCTCAGTGTTTTCATAAATGTGTAAAATTAAGTAAATAAATTCCTACAAATACACCAGAATTATTCAGTAATAATATAAGATTGTTTTTAGACACCCCTAATTTTATTTCTTGTTTTTCATCTGTTCATGTATATCTGAATAAATTAGGGGAACCATGAATACCATAGCATGTAAATGGCACCGAAAAAACACAGTGTCTCTTTCTTGTCTGTATCTTGATTTGACAGACTCTTTAAGAGCTTATACTCCCTCTCCAAAATGTTATAGTGTTACTGACAGAGATAATCAATGTCATTCTGGTCTTTTGCAGCATCGCATAACTACCACTTAGAGTAACACAGCTTTTTAAATCTAATTTACAGACCATTCCTATAACACAGTGTCAAAGATTTTTCTACTAAAAAAGAATAAAAATTAAAAATCCAACAACGTTTGTTAATGAAATCATGTTGCTGTGCAATTATCACCATTAATTGAGATAAATAGTACTTTAACTCCAGCATTGCACTCACTATGACTCTTCATTTTGCATGTTCATCAATCTTATAAATTACTGGTTCTAATTTGCTCTGACCTCCTGTAGTTTTTTATCCAATGCTATAACAGCAAGAACTTAAAAGGCTGTAGTTTTAAAACACAAACATTTTGAAAAGAACAAAATCTTTGTTTTGGAAAGCTGTAATCTGTTCATTAATGATCATGATGTGATTCTCTTATTTCAATTGATTAGTTCACTATCACCATGCTTAACGTTGGTCTAATTTTCTGCCTTTTTCTTCCTTGACCTAAAGCAGGGTTGTCAACCCTGTGGCCTACCAGCAGCTGGAATATTACATCTCCCATGTAGGTTTGCCATCTGCTTTATATTTTAATAGCAGGATGGTAAAACAAAAAATTGGCTTGAGCACAATATTAAGTTTATAGAGGCAATAGCATAATCAATATTTTTTTGGAGGAAAAGTTGGCAAAACTCCCCTGATAGTTACTTAGCTGAAGTTTTATGTGACTAGGGTATAGTCAATTCTCGGGTTAATGCCCCCCTATAAACCCCCCAATAATGACAGACACCAGAATTTATGGAAAATAATTATGGCCATACTTTTAAATATGGCCATATCTTTATTAAAATAACATCATCTGTCATTGCCTAGGATAACATTACCCCACCCTTTATTCACATAAACTTGGCAATGGCACCCCAAAAGATATAAAATAATTTGCATACTGATAACAAAACTTGTAATAACAATATTACAACCAAACACCTAAAACACATAACACACATAAACACATATAAAGGAGGGGCATACCGAGATCCCCCTCCCACCCGGTTTGAGCTACCAACTTGCTCAGAACCACCAAACACACCAACAACCAACTGGATAACATATCCAAACATACATAAAACTCTCCCTAAAGTGCACTACCCTTGCAATCTACGCCACCAGCCATCCATTGACGCCTCAAACTGGATGCGCCCCCCCACCACGCAGCGCCAAAGCTCGCTCTAGACCTATTTGGAAACCCAGATTAAGCAAATCCAGACCCACATCATTCAGGTGAACCCCATCATACCTGTATGCCCCTGGAAGCACCTTTTCCAATTCCCAATGGCGAATTACCACCCCTCTCTGGGCCCTGATAAAGCTAGCCATCAATTTATTAATCTTACCCTTACTCTTGCTGAGCGCTACGTGATCCCTGGCATGCCTCCAACTTAATCTCGGGACTATTTCTGACCACACTATTTGCACTTCAGGAGCCACAACCTGCAGACGCAACAGATCCCTCTGCATTTGACGTACTAATTCCCTCTGGGGGATCAAACCTAGGTCATTACCCCCAGCGTGAATCAGCACCAAATCGGGGACCCTGCCCTGCAATATTTTTTGAAACATCTCAAACCAAATGTCACTCCAGCCATATCCCCTGAAGCCGAACCACTTAATGGCCAGGACGTTGTCAGGAAAGCCCAGTTGTCTACCGGCCATCCGAACTGCAGCTCTCCTTTTCGCCCAGAACACATAAGAGTGGCCGACAATCCATGCGACAAGACCTGTAACAGAAACTTCAAACAGTGACATGATACAAAACCATCACCACATCAGACCCTTAGGCCTTAAGTAAGAACGGAATCGCTGAGATTCCCACCTCCCAATTTTCTTAATGATATCCTCTTTAAAACCCAACCTGGCAGCTTCCGTGGCTGCCCCTATACGAAAAGAATGAGTGCCAAATTGACAAGCATCATGGCCCAACCTTGCCAAACCTTTCTTGAACACCTGCTGGAACTGAAACCGCGAGAGCGAGCTGCCGTCTGCATGAATCAACAACGAACCTCCCAGACCTACCGCTGGGCGAATAGCCAAAAACCGTGAAACCCACTGGACAGGACAGCAAGCATGCCCAGGTAAGGCATGCAGCGTGATCTTACAACCTTTCCCAAAAACATCCGTCTTAGATCTCCGCAACCAGATATGCACTTTACCTGACTCCACCTGGGTATCCGATCCTTGAATCCCACCAGCTGTACGTTTGTTCGCACTTACCAGCTCCCCCACTCTGAAAGCCCCAAAGAAAGCTAAAACATAAGCAGTCGAGAATAAAACCTCCTCATAAGCATCTTCACAGATAACATGCAAAGCCTCCAGCAAGCCTTCCAGAATGGCCACCGATACTGGCCTTCTTCTATCGGGAGCCCTCTTCCCCTTCTTAAACCCCCTCAATGCCAATTTGATCAGGAAATTCTTTGTGAAATCCGGCCAACCCTTAAATTTGAACAGGAACGCCAACGCTGACATGTTACGCTCCAGTACTGCTGGGGACACACCTGCCAACATTAGCCGAAATATAAACCACAATAAGGTGTCCAATCTATCAGTTGAAGAACCTTCAGCACCTACCTGGCTCAATAAATCTTCCCATTCCCCCAAAATTTTGCTATAAGCTTTCCAAGTTGACGGGGCTAAAGATGCCCTCACCCAATGTGCAAGCACGATGTTCCTAGCTTCCACATCTCCTCCGGGCATCTCACCCCCACCTCCTCTGCCTCCGGAGCCACCAGCCGAAATCGGGAAAACTGAAACCGAGAGAGAGAATCAGCTATGACATTCAAATATCCCGGTACATGTCTTGCCCTAAAGGCTATATTGAGGGACATGCACAAAAGCACCAGCCGCCTAAGGAGCCGTATCACCGGCATAGAAGAAGCTGAAAGCCCATTAATTGCCTCTACCACTGCCTGGTTGTCAGAATAAAAGACCACCCTTCTGTCTTTTAACCTCCTTTAGTCTCCCCATAGAGCCAGCGCAACCACTACCGGGAACATCTCCAGGAACGCCAAATTCCTAATCAAAGGGCATGATTTCCATTCCTCAGGCCATTTCTCAGAGCACCATTTACCCCCAAAATATGCCCCAAAGCCCACGCTGCCAGAAGCGTCAGTGAAAAGGTTTAAATCCTGCGAAGACACCATCGCCTTCCGAAAGAAAACCTTCCCATTGAAGTGCAACAAAAAGGTATCCCAAATTTCCAAATCTTCCCTCAATGGTCTAGTAATTCTGATCAAGTGATGTGGAGCCGACACGCCCGCCGTAGCCCGAGAAAGGCTTCTACTAAAGACTCTCCCCATGGGGATCACCCTACTAGCAAAATTAAGCCTCCCCAGCAAAGACTGCATCTGCCGCAGTGTCACCTTTTTTGCCCTTTGCATCTCAGCTACGCCGTCCCTAAGGGCTGCTAACTTATCCTGAGGCAACCTGCACTCCCCAGCCAAAGAATCAATCTCAAGGCCCAGAAAGCTTAAGCAAGTGCTGGGCCCTTCCGTTTTATCAGCCGCTAAGGGAACCCCAAAACAGCCAGCTACCCATTCCAGTGTGCGCAGCAAGAAACGACAGTCGTCAGAGCCCGCCGGCCCAACACAGAAAAAATCATCCAGATAGTGCACAATCCTGCGACTACCCGATTCCTGCCGGACCACCCACTCTAAGAAAGAACTGAATTTTTCGAAGTAAGAACAGGAAATGGAACACCCCATAGGCAAACAGAGGTCAACGTAAAACCGTCCCTCAAAACAACATCCCAATAAATGGTGACATTGAGGGTGAATAGGAAGCAGCCGGAAGGCAGCTTCTACGTCAGCCTTTGCCATGAGGGCCCCGGGCCCTGCTTTTCTCACTATATCGACCGCCTGGTCAAAGGAGGTGTATGATACCGAACAGAGATCTCTGTCGATATCATCATTCACGGAGGTACCATAAGGGAAGGACAAGTGATGTATCAGCCGATACTTCCCAGGTTCCTTCTTTGGCACCACCCCTAGAGGAGAAATCCTAAGCTCTGTCATAGGAATGGATTCAAAAGGCCCTGCCATGCGCCCCAACATGACTTCCTTCCCTAACTTTTCCCTAACCACCTCTGGGTAGGAATCAACTGAAATCAAATTCCTATGGAAACGCCCCCCTTTTCTGTCCACATGGGGAATGAAAAACCCTGTGGAAAAACCCTCCCGCAACAGCGCTGCATCCTGTACATTAGAGTAAAGGCTTAGCCAAGGCAGCATCGCGTTTAGCCGCACCGGGGTGGCCCCCAATGGGAACCGCATTTCCTGCTGAAGCTGCGGCGGACCCTGCCTGACCGGACTTACCCTTCTTAAAGCAGCGCAGACTACTGTGGGAGCCTCCACAGTAGGTGCATTCGTGTTTAAATTTGCACCCCGCTCCCCACTTACAGATTCCTTCATTGAACTGCCAGCAAAATCCCGGTTTGTGTGTGGCCGACGAAGCTGGCGCATTCCCCCCGCCGACCCCTCCATGAAAGGGCGCCGCTTTTTGCGCCATCATCAATTTTAGCCAAAGTGGGAGATCAATCTGATCCCAACGCATCCCCGGGGTCCCTGCCAACTTCTGCCTAAATTGCTCGTCATACCGCCACCACGCCAATCCGCCGTAGGTGCGGTATGCTTCCCAAATCCCGTCCAGGTAGCAAAACAAAGCTTCGCATACCTCAGGGGACTTTCGTACTGTAATGCCTGCCAGGATACAAAAAGCGCGCAACCAAGTCCCAAAGGTCTTGGGAATCTTCC
The DNA here is from genome assembly GCA_036172795.1 of Pelodytes ibericus. NCBI lineage: Eukaryota > Metazoa > Chordata > Amphibia > Anura > Pelodytidae > Pelodytes > Pelodytes ibericus. The sequence continues at coordinate 49,811,208 of CM069861.1, read as the reverse complement.
TATACCTCCGCTTTTTCTCTTCCTCCTCCTTCTTGGAGTCCTTTTTATCTTCCTCCTTGAGGTCAAGGAACTCCTCAAGAGGGAGAAGAGAATAAATCTCCACATATTCTCCCTTCACCACTTTTTCCCTAATCTCTGACCTCAAATGCGCCCCCAAGGGGCCCGCGAATGACATGTAACCGCCCAGCCTCGCTACCTCTGAAATATCCCCTACCTGCGCAGTATTCTCACTTAACTCGACACCCAGCAAAGGCCCTGATATTTCCGCTGCCTGCGGAGTATTAGGGGGAGCCACTGTCGGGATTCCCTCCCCCGGATTACTGCTGACTACCCCCTTTTCCATCTCCCTGCCTGGTGCCCACACTTCACCCACCCCCGGTGTGGACCCGTGTTCGTTCAATGAGTCTAACAGTAGCTGTAAGCCGTCCCTTAGCTTCTGCGTATGTGAAGTGTATTCTCTGGACTCACCAGTTGGGCCCCCAGCAGTTGGCAACTTCTGGGCCGTGTTCTCTGTCCGTCCTCCCTCCGAATTCCCTGTAGAAACTGTGTTGGCTGCTTCCGCCGGTCCTGCAGCCGTAACTCGGTCCCTCGCCACAGGTGTCGACATCCTCGGGTTCCGTCCTGCAGCCCTGGAAGAAACACTAACCCCGGCCTGGGGCGGGTCGTGAGCGACTCCACTTGGTACCAGGTTCCGTACCACCTGACTCCTGCCCTTTGACTGCCTCCCTGTATGCTCCCTGTCACTTTCCATCCTCTCCTCGGTATTATAACCTCTGACATGAGCTGGGCCGTAAGGACGCCGTGGGGGGGTAGGTGTCCGACTTCGGTGACCCCCTGGGCTACCCCGATGACCTGACCGTGGGCTTGCTCCTCTTCGTCCTGCCAACTCCCCCTGTCCCTGCCGGGGAGACCTGCAGTACCGGGCCGACCGTCCCTGTGCTTCCTGACGTTGCTGCTTCCTCCAATCTTCCCAACCCCTCCTGGGTGATGCGCCCCTAGATGTGGCCCTCTCAGACCTGCCTGCGTAGTACCTGTCGGACCGGACCTCCCTCCTATACGATTCTGACCTGCCTCCGCTGGATTGGGCCCTTGATGAACCTCTGTCCTGGGACCTGCGCTCCCTTGCCACCGATTCCCTGCGACTGCACGGCTCACTATCCCTGTTAACCGAAACCCGACTCCTCCGGTGCACTGCAAAACCTTCCTCTCTCACTGGGGACTGACTCCAAAGTAACGGTGAGGAATCCCTGGAAGGGCTCCTGGTTGTCCCTGCTCTAGGCCTCAAACCGGGTCCCAGGGCCACCCCCCGTCCAGCCTCTCTCTGTCCCGATGGGGGGGTGCCTGACTCTCCATCCTCATCCCTGTCCTCCACGAACCCCGGGGTAATTATACTGGGGCCTGCCTCAACCGGATCCCTAGGCCCTAACACGGCCGTTACCTCCGTTTCCTGGGTCTCCCACGCCATGCGGTCCGCATCTGCTCCCGGTAAGGCCGCAGCACCGCCTCGACCTCCGCGGCCTGCTGTCACAGCTCCACCTGTCTTCCGCGCTAGGCCCGAAGGCCCGGGTCTCGCCTCCTCTGCTTCCCCCGCCGCAGGCACCGTCCCCCTTGCGGCCTGACACGGTCCTCTCTTCTGTGGGCGCTTCCGGCCCACCTGTAGCTCCGCAGCCGGGCTCCGTTTTCGCCTCCGCCGCCCTCCCGCTTCTGGACTCAGGCGTTGCGGAGGCCTTGTCTGCCGCACCGGGCGCGATGCTCCGTCTCCCGCCGCTGACATCTGCAATTCGGGCCCAAGTTGCTCCCGCAGCCAATCCGCTCCTCTGGTCCACACAGCAGCACGGATCCCCTCCAGTAAGCCATCCAGATCAGACTCCATCATCAGATTCTTGACAGGCGAAGATCAAACTGAACCTGCAAAACAAAAGACTAAAATCAAGGTAGGTGAATCTTTTTACAAAATGACTGATCCTTAAAATGGCTGCTATCCCTTATATAGGACCTAACTCCTCCCTGTTATAACACCAACCCACTTCCTTACCCTCAAGCCATTAACCCTTTCCTAACCCAGTCAATGCCCCCTCAGGTTGAGGGCTGTAGTTTGACACTGCTGACCTTAAGTATCTACCCCTTTCATTACAATACAGTTGCTGGCTGTGAAACTCAGAAACTCATGTCACAATTTTCTATAGACTACAAAATATTGTATTTTATGGAGGTGCTCTGTTGTTTTTTTAAAACTTTAATGAATAATAAAATAACAACTTATTAGGATTTCACTTCTTCTATTAATAAAAATAATACAATATGAAATTGTTCTGCTTTGGAAAGTTACAGGCAATTAAGATTTAATGCCCACCACTACTGCAATTAATGGGTGCTCACAATCCATAGGTGTGCTCCCCTACACCTCTGTGACCCCCTCAGCAAGGTGAACTTGCCACCCTGGCCTAGTACTTCCTCATCTCCCCTCCTGACTCCCAACTCTCCCGCCCTGACTACCGTCTCTCCTCCAGATTCCCTCCTCTCCCTTCAATGTCCTCTCCCTCCTCTCCCCTCCAACTCCACACAATATATAAAATATGTAAAGTAAAGTATGTTAATGTATGTTGTGTAATATGTGCATTATGTATAAATGTACACTTTCACAGTCACTCACCTAACACTAAACTAACAATCCATTAAGGACACTCAACATACACTTGCTCTGGCACCATTCCACTAACACTCCAACTAACTCTGTACTTTTCTCAAAAAACCCTATCCTCTATGAGCTCTAATCACTGGCAACATGCAATTGATTCCCTGGCCCTTCATAGTGCATTTGTTCAGGTATATGTCCCCAATACATGGCTGAGAGCTCTGCAGAACCAGCAGTTGGCTTGTTTTTGAATTGTATCATTTTCCACATGTATCCCATTGATTGTTTCATGTTAATGGCTTAGTTGTTTTACTGCACTTTTAATGACTGTTGGAGTAACAAGCATTTTTATTATAATTGCTTTACTTTGTTAACAACAAACATGGTCTTTCCATTGGTATTGAATAGGAATGTCCTGCGGTAAAAAAAAAACACTTTTACTTTTTTCGAAGATAACGGGCAGCATTCAATCTAGCCAGGGGCGTTGCTAGGTCTCCAAAAGATCCGGGGCTGGAGCCCATGACAGTTTTGATAGAAGTGGAGTAAATAAGCTCACATTCTTAGGATGCATACAGACTGATATATTTGATGCCAATGAACAATAGGCATATATAGGTATATATCAGAGCTCAAAAAATCCCGGGCACCAGAAAATTATACTTGGCGCCTGGTTATTGTTGTCCCTGCATGTTGCCCTTTCTTCTGAGATCATTTTATTTATTTATTTATCCGCGAGGGAGCAGTGTGTGCACCAGCTGCACAGTCTTCCTGCTCCTCCCCTACACGCACCTCACTAAAGTGTTGAGCACCGAGTGGGCTCAGCAGGGCTAGTAACAACAGCAGGACCCAGACCAGGCTAGGATGAGGTATAGCAGCCAGGAAGGGGACATATTGATAGATGCACTTTTTTTAATCATAAACAACAACAAAATTGCTGACTTGTGTGTAAGTGTATGTAACTGACAGTGTGTGTGTATGACTAACTGCATGTGCGTGTTTGACTGTGTGTTTATGTGACTGACTGTGTGTGTGTGACTGACTGTAAGTGTGACTGGGACCAAATGTATGTGTGTGTCTGTCTGTGACTGACTGTATGTGTGTGTCTGTCTGTTACTGACTATATGTGTGTGTGACTGACTATATGTCTGCCTGTGACCGACTCTATGTGTGTCTGTCTGTATGTGTGTGTGTGTCTGTCTGTCTGTGACTAACTCCACAGCAATACAACTCACAGTAATGTGCAATGTGTGAGTATAACACAGACTCCACAGCAATAAAACTCATAGTATTGTGCAGTGTGTGATTGTACCACAGTCTCAACAGCAATAAAACTCACAGTACTGTGCAGTGTGTGAGTGTACCACACAACCATTGCTGCACATTAATGTACCACAATACACAATTAGACTCACAGCACAAAAAAAAACTCACATTGCTCAAAGTTACACTTATATACATAAATACAGAGCCACAAGTACACACACATACACATGCAGCCACACATACACACACATTCACACTTGCACAGTCACACAATCCCACTTACACACACCAATTTACATCACACACACACACTTGTATGTGAGCAAATTCCCATGATTTCAAAATAACTGAGCATACAAAATGTTGTGTACGTTGCATACACTATTTACCAGAGAACAAAGTTGATCAACAGTCTCATAATATGCCATAATATAGGGGATATCACACAAACCCCCTTACACACACAGACACCCACCCTTACACCCCCAACTAGATACCCTTACATAGACAACCTTATAGTCACACACTCTCTTACACAAACACTCACATCCAGACAACATTACACACAGACACAATTATACACACACAGATGGCCTTTCCCACACAGATATTCTTACGTGCACATCAGAAATATTTATTTTTTTATTTTTTAATAAAAAGGGGTCAAAAACCTGGGGAAAACAGGCTAAGGTATGCTCCTTCTACCAACATCATAAAAGAGAGAAGTGCAGGGAATTGAGATGGGAATTAAACTGAGTGGGATAATTTTTCCAAACTCTGCTACTTTAGCCTTCATTTTGAAATTCTCATCTCACATCTCTGCTATTCTCTCTTTCATGAGTAAAACCCATAGTACAGTGAAAAGCAGCACATTCATTCATAATTTATGGCTTTAATACTATAACAAGGGGAATTTTAATGTCATGTGTATGGACTTTTAATGCCATGAATTTAAAGACAATATATAAAGATGAATCACAAATTCATCATCATCAAATTGAATGTGATAATCGAGTGTGAAAATAAAAATAAAATGAGATGATAGCATTGTTTCACACTTGATTATAACATTCAATATGAACTAGAAAAGTTACAATTTCTGGGGAAATTGTGTGAAGTGTTCTTGCCTCCACCTGTAGTCTACAACTGGAGTGGGCGGAGTAACTGTTATCATTTACATAGCACATTTAATTGCAACGTTGTTGCACAGTTACATTAAACCATACATTTATAAAAACATTAGCAGGTGTTCAAAAGGCCCTGTCTATGACATCACTTGCTGCTGCAGCTTGACACAGGTCAGAGTATTTTGGCGGTTGCCATATTCAAACGGTCGTATTTTAAAAACTATCAATCCTACAGCGAAGAGCTTTATATTGTGAGAATCACAAGACCCAGACCTACATTTTGATGCATAGTATGTCTCTGAAGTATTAAAAATGAAGGCACAGCCGCAGTTTAGAAATTTCACTTCAAATTTGAGCTTTGCAGAGTGAAGTTTCAATGAATGTCAATGGACGGCGTTGGTTGCAAACAAATGGTCATATTGTGAAAACTATCAGGACTACGGCTTAGCCGTTTACATGTTTAGTGGCACCAGGGATAGCTGAACGTTTTGATATAAGATTTGTGTAGGTGGGCTTGAAAATGAGGGAGTGGTGGCAGTTTAGAAATCATGTCCTGATTTTTCAGCTTTTGGCAGCTCCCACTCTAGCTTTGCCATTCATTCCTATGGGACAAATTGCGCCACAAAAACGACGATATTCCGTGAACCATTCGGCGAAACGTTCCACAAAGTAATAGCAATCCGATCGGGAACAATCTGCACGTTTTGGTAAATTTTTGTCTATGTAGTGTAAAAACTGTGGGAGGAGTTAGGGTGGCAAATTTTGCTATAATAATAATAATATATATGTGAGATAACATTAAGTGGTCTTGCTATGCAAGAACACTTAATAATAATAGTCTTTTAATATGAATCACATTCTCTCCTAGTAATCTCACTGGGATTCACACCCACACTCACAACTCTGCCACTCACACACATACACACGCACACTCATAACTCACGCTTACACTCACTCAAACACTCATAACTCTGCTGCTCACACTTACACTCTCAAACACTCTGCCACTCACACACTTACACTCTGCCACTTATGCTTACACTCACTCACACACTTTCTCTCTTCCAAACACTCACACTCTGCCACACTCACTCACACACTTACATTTACTTACACTCTGCTACCCACACCCACTTATACTCTGCCACTGACACCCACTTACACTCTGCCACTCACAAACATACACATGCACACTCATAACTCTGCCACTCACACTTACACTCTGCCAAACACTCACACTCTGCCACAATCACATTCAAATATTAAGGGGGTGGAGTTGAGGGTGAGGGGTGGAGCTGCGATTGAGGGAGAGGAACCTGGTGCTGTCCAGAATCCAGATTGCAGCATGCAGGGGGTGGGGCCAAGTGTGAGGAGGTTGGGTCGATCACAAGGGGGCATGGACAGAGTCTCCATTTGGGGCTATGGAGGGGAGATCCACGGCTTCAGCCCCAGTAGCCACCACCCCCAGCAACGCCACTGAATCTAGCCAATTATGTTAAATTAGATAATTAGTAATTTATGAGGCCAGATACCAATTACTGATGTTGACTGTGCTATATTCCGGACTGTTGTTGTTTATTAAAGTTTCTGTATACTATATACTGCTGCTTACGTTTCTTTTTATTCCTTCCTATTTTTTTAAATCCAAGCTGCAGTCTGGGAATCCTTGCGGAACACAATCGAGGAGTGGTGTCTTCCCAATTGAATTTTCTTTTATTGCTCTTTAAGATTGTGTAACAACCTACCTGCATGTTATCACTCAGATCACTTCTGAAATACTACACTATATCATTTGATTTGATTATTTGACTATTTTTTTGCATATCCATTCATGGAACTATATGTGACTTAGCCATAGCTAAGTGTATTTGCACTTTGTATTAGTGTGGAGTTTTGGGCACATAGCACACTTTCTGTTTTGTATCTCCATGTGTTTTAACTGTGTGGGGATGAGAGATGCCTATTAATTGTTGCAGCTTATTCTGCTTTTACATTGGCCTTTAAATTAGAATTAGCATTCCTATTTCCAGGTTAGTGTCTATACTGTATAACCTATATACTTGTCTGTATTTATTAGAATTGGTAATGTTTTCACTTAGTCTAATGCCTTTTCATTTATCTTTTTTTTTTTTACACATATTCTGCTATTCTAAGAAATGGTCAATCTTCTGCAATATAAGTGATAACATGAAAAAAATGAATATAAATTCCTCATTTGTCCTTCTTTAGGAGCCATGGAATTTACGTTTAAAATATAATTTTAATAAAATCTAAGTTTAAATAAGGAACACTATTGGTACCACAAAAATAATTGTGCTTAAAAAAATCTTAGCAGTAAAGGATGCAGTTGGCTATTGACAGAACATGTTAAAATATATTTTTTGTTCTACAAGAAACTCCTCCTTGGATACATGCAATAAAAATAGCCATTATACTTATTAATGCAATGGCCCCAGGTCTTTTTCAGCATTAATCCATGTTAACAATACACCATAAAGTCTCCTCTGAGTGTATCTTGTTCATTTACCTTATTTAGTACATATATTTATGCATTAAGCAGTAGCATGCAATTCTTTTGCTCAGATAACACATTAATCCTTGTTATAACTCTGAAATAGTTAGAAATTACCTGTCTTACAATTAGTTGCAGTATTAATATAGTTTCAGCAGTTCCACAGTTAGTGTGGATTGATGGTTATCAGTCTGGCAGGGCATGTAACAGTAATGGAAAATAATTATAGAAAATATTGTCTGCATTTAACCTTATATGTCTTTGCAGCATAAACTGTTGCTTATCTGTGGTTCTTTGGGGGGTGCAGTTATTTCTGCTACCAATATTCCTTCTTAGAGAGGCAGGACCTTGAAGACCACCATGTGACATTGGGATAGATTCAATAAAGCCCATTAATGCAAAAATTGCATCAATTGCATTACATCAATGGGCAAAATTGATTCAATGTACATCGGGAAATGCATTAACAGGTGAGATAAAATCATGACTGCTTAGGCCCATGACCTCCCCTCCCCCTACCAAGACATACTTGAAAACCCAAGCAAGCTAAATTAACCACCAAGTTGATAGTGGATAATGGCTTGGCCACAGCTTCATTTATAAACCACTCAATTTTACAATAACCTTAAATGACCTGCAAAACCAAAATATAGACTACTGTGCCTATATGTGAACGGGTATGCAGCACTAGAGCACCGCCAGTGTCTCACTTCTAGCAAAATAGATAAAATAGAAAGAAAAACGTGACCAGTGCGCTTCAACCAACACTACACACACTGTGTATTTACCCTTTCAGCAAGTACAAATCTTGCAGTGTTGTGCAAAGGGAGCATGTAAAAGAAAAAAATATAACACCATATGGTGCAATACATCAAAACAGAATACAATAAAGTGAATAAATTGTGCCAAATGACCACTCACATTAACCTGAGCAACTACTTGCTCAGGGATATCGGCACCAAGGAGCCCAGGAGATGGGTTAATGATGACCAGTCACCTCATCCACATCAGATCGAGGTATGTATCCACACATGGGAAAAAGAAGGCAGGGGTATAAGTCAACACTGTTTAATACAAAACTAAAATAATACATAAAGTTCTTACAGTTAAAATCAGAAGAATCTTCAATAAAAGCACTAAAAAGTTCTTGAAAGCAAAGTCCAGTGTTACAAGTCCCGTGTCTCCTGCACAACGCGTTTCTCCTGTCAAAACGAGGCTTTTTCAAGTGACCTGCCAGCTGCAGAGCCATCAGCCTCAGCAGAGGGTTGACCCAACGAATAAACACAAGCTCTAGTCTCCTGGTGACATCATCAACCACTAGCAGGGAATGGCTCCTCAAGCTTCATAGGACGGACTTCCAAGCTAATCCAAATCAACGATGGTGAGGAAATTACCGCTGTGACTAAACAAGGGGAAAGAAGAAAACAGTGAGGGAGGGAGGGACAAGCTGTATCCAGCTTCTCCTGGAGAAAAGAGAAGGCGCTGCCAGGGAGCACAGCATTTATAAGGTACAACATTGTAACACATTTACACAACCAATCAGAACCAACCGTAAACACCCTTAGTAGCATAGCATGGACCAGCATTCATGCTACCCTTTCCTAAAGGTGAAAGGATGCCCTATTAAGTAACACAAAGAATGCTTGATGGATGGCTCCTGGGAAAAGTACACTATCCTATAGTAATATTCATGTCATATGTACCCATTGCACTAATCAATGTTTCATGCCATGTTGTACAGGTGAAAAGGGATAGGGATGTTCACCTTGGCTCACCACCCTGCTGCAGAACCCAAAAACCACAGGAAAGCATAGGTACAACAGGGCCCATGTTGCATCAAGGTCTAGGTCCATCATTCAGCGCACATTTTGCCATCTTGCTATCTCACTTCCGGCACCTTGATAATTGCAGTGGGTATCTGTTGTAGCCTCCAATGAAAGCATCAAACATCCTGTTGTACATTGTCTAACACCGCACTGTGCCGTTAAGTGCCAATATCAGGGATAGTGGCTGCAGAGGAGGAAATGTGTTTTTTCACAGATTTGAAATAGGTCAATTCGTATGAATAGGGACTCTATTTTGGTTTATAGAATACCAATAGCATTACATGCATTCCATAAACCGAAAGTCTATAAACCGAAAGAGAGGTTAAAATAGGTAAATTCTTATGAATGAATAAAACAAAATGAAAATAATGAACAAATTTCATCTGAAACGAATGCAGTAATGAACAAAATTAGTTTTGGACGAAATAAATAAAATTTTCATCCGAATGGACGAAAACGAAACGAAAATTTTAGTTTTGCACATGTATAGTTTGTATTCTGTCAAAGTGATTAAAGTGGTTGCCAGTTATGCACTATAACATTGTACATGGTTAATTAACCAATAACGTATCTGACTGTCAGTTATGTGAATTGCGATAACCCCTGGTCTCCCTCTAGAAGGTCCACATGTATAGGATGTCTCAGATGCACTTACGTCCTATTTAGGTGTTTATGCTTTTCTATTGGTTGACTTCAACACAGATTTTAATTTAGTCTTATGTTTCAATGGAGGTGAATGCCATTTAATACAGACAAGAGGGAAGGATGTGCTCACTCCAAGTTTTGCAATGGAAGGGACTTGAACTGTCTTAACTGTTTACAGATGTGGGCCTGTTCTCGTTAATTTTACTTAACCTGGACTAACTTCGATAAACGGATGTCTTACTAACTCTTTGATCATTTACACTTAGCTGACTATGCCCCCCTCCTCGCTTATTTGTTCTGCTTATTTTCAGTACTTAAATTGGTAGCCATGTGAGCTATTCTGAAACTCAATTTTATGTGTTGATACTTTACTACATGATTGATGTCTACACTGCATATTCTATCTGCCATGCAATTTTGGAGCTTCTCATATAGCTCATACATACAAACAATACATTGAAACTTGAGTTCACTGTGTTATGTAACATGTGTCATTGTATTTGATTTCTAAGTATATGTAGAGTTATAATAACTTTTTCTGTGAATTGATGTGTCAAAGACTCAATAAAAAATGTAATTACAAACAATATTTTAATCTTATATTTGTAAATTCATCTACAGGCAAAAAATTAAAATAAACATGCAGATCCATCAAACTAGGTAAAGTAGGTACAATTTCTCTGGATTGAAACACAGAAATTGCCAATTTAACCTTTACCCACTGCAGAATAAATGCCAGGTATTAAAGTAATATACATCAATGGTGGCTATCCTTTGGCATGCCAGTGTGTCAAAGGTTAAAATATCTGTTATTTCAAAAGCATTTAAAATAGTGTTACATTACTTTGACATATGAATCTGTCTGTTAAAAATAAGCCCCAATTGTTGGCTTTGAATGGGTTACCTTTGTCTGTCAATCCATATTTCAGTACTGTCTTAGAAGGAAGTCAGCTAGTTTCAGTCGGGTAATCAGTGTTGGAGAGGGTGAGAGGAGGGATCCGTAAGTGTAAGCAGACAGGAAGCAGCACATAGAGCATCCTGCAGGTTGCTACATTTCACACACTGCTTTCCTTTTCACCAGCACAGGAAGTGACTAAATGAAACAGAACAGTCAATGCTGTCTCACCTGTTATATTCATGCAGAGTAATCACTGGGGAAGGGCTTTAGTAAAATATTAAAAATGGGATTTATGCAGAATCACACCGTAAAAAAGCCTGTGCACTATACAGGCAGTAGTTTTTAACTTGAACCTAATCATTTTGTGCTCGTTTTTACTGTCTATCCCTCATATCAATACTAGTAAGAGGTTGTCGCAATGAACACATTATTCTATTGTAAAAAATCTTGCTTGAATCCTTGAATGGCATGTTGAAGCTTGACTACAAATTTGTTTTTCTCCGCATAATAATATTGTGTTATTCTATATTGATATGTTATGCACTATATTCTCGTGTAGTGTGCAACTTTCAAAAAGTACCATTAAATGACAAATATTAACATTTCTGACATTGGCTTAATTTTTCAACTTGGAGTGATTTTCCCCTTTTTACTCAATGTGTGAAAACCCCAACAGGGTGTTTGAAGCTACCACTTTTGGCTGTATTTAGACTGCTTTTGGTGTGAGAACATAACAGTGTGAGATCACATTTAATTTCTGAACTCTGGGCGGATTCAGAGGCATATTGGTCCTACCTGAGTAGCTGTCATGTCCCTCTTACCCTTACATGCAATCCCAGTCCTTTCCTGTCTCCATTTGTTATTTAAATTACTCTGAGGAGTAGTCTGAAGCCGGTGCCTAAAGTAGTGGCATCTATCTGCGATCATGAGCACGGTAGCACAGTGGGCCAGAACCAGGGCACAAAGTTTGTACAAGTCCAGAACACATCATCCAGAATTTACCCCAATCATAGGGGATCTATTTGCACCTGTAGAGGGTAGGTAAACCCTGTCCCTCCGATCACAAAGCCTCCAATAGTCTCCTGGCTAAGAGACAGAGAGGTATGTGCTAAAGAAGCAAACCCCTCTGACGTCCAATCCAGTGAGGGGCTTGTCCAACAGAGGGGAGGAGTGGAGATCCACAGCACTATAAAAAACCCTCAAACGGTTACTACAGCGCTCCAGTGTTCCAGTGCTTTGGTTCCTGTTTGTCCTTGGACTTCAGTTTCCAGTGATTCCCTATTTGCTGGGAACCACCTGGTAAGGGTTACTGGTAAGGGTTACTGGCAAGAGATACCATCCACTGCTCTATGCTCCCAAACCTCAGCAATGACTTAGAACCTTGAATCTTACAGAGCATTATTGACAAATAAACATTATTTTGCCTGTAGCTATTCCCAGAGGCTGCTTCGGATCCGAAGCAGCCTCTGAGAGGGCTTTCAGCCCCCCCCCCCCCCGCGTGCATACGATCACCACGAATGTGATCGTTTGCGCGTTAACACACATAGGCAGTGAAAGCTGATCACTGCCTATGTGTGCAAAGTGTTGCAATGATGCCTTCGATCGAGGCATTATGCAACACCTTCTGTGCCCCCCTGGGCACCGCGATCACCCGGTGATCGCGGGTGTGTGCTGGATCGGAGGAGCATACAGCGTGCCCAGCACAGAGCGACGGTTTTCTTCCGTCGCTCTGAAACCGCTGCTTGACTGCCCCTACAGGCAGTTAGACAGTAATACAGTTAAAATTAGAAAATAAAATAAATAAATAAAATAAAATAAATAAATAAATGGAAAAAGCTAATCCTAGATCTACTGAAGCTAGATCTAGGTTTAGGGTCATAAATAGGGTTATAATTAAGGTTACAGGGGGGTTCGGGTGAGTACAAGGGTTAGATTAAGGGGTTCGGGTAGATTTAGGGTTAGGGTGAATTTAGAGTTGGGGTTAATTTAGGGTTGGGGTTAAAAAGTCACTGTCGAAGAAAATGGTTAGAAAACAAAAAAAAAACACTAATATTGTTTATTGCCCTATTAGTTGAAATAAAACATAGACAAAATGGAAAAATTGGTATTTCTAAACTCAGGACAAATAGTAGAAATATAAAGACGGGGTCTTTTTTACCATTTGTAATTGTTTAAAAAAAAATCAGGTCAAAGTCAGAAAAAGTGTTTTTTATGGCATATTTTCATCATATTTTATAATTTTTTTAATAGTAAATTATATCATATGATGAAAATAATAGTATCAAATTAAAGCCCTATCCGTCCTTTAAAAAAATTATATATAATTTGTGTGGGTGGACTGAACACAAAGAAAGAAATTCACAGTTCAGTAAACATATGACAAAAATAATGGAATTCTGGTCTTCAAGGTACATCAAATGCAGCATAGCACTCGGTCACTAAGGGGTTAAATCATGCATTGGCACCTGGTTTGGGCACGCCTCTCAGAGGCATCACAAGTGACATTGCAAGGCCTCACTATTTGTCAGCAGGAACATCCTGTAAATAACACTGAAATAAACCTGATCGGGTGCAGGGGCTGATCCAGAGTCTGATCTCGGGAGGGGCACATGTCCGTCTTTCTTTTCCTCTCTCCCATGTCAGTCTGTCTTTTCCTCTTTCCCATGTCCGTCTGTCTTTTCCTCTCTGCCATGTCCGTCTGTCTTATCCTCTCTCCCATGTCTGTCACACTCCTCTCACTCCCCGTGTCCCTCTGTCTCTCTTCCTTCCATATCCGTTTCTCTCCTCTTCCCTTCCATGTCCGTCTATGTATCCTCTTCTTTCCCATGTCCGTCTGTCTCTCCTCTCATTTCCCATCTCTCTGTCTCTCCTCTCCCATCCCATGTCTGTCTGTCTCTCCTCTACTACCCCATTTATGTCTCTCTCTTCTCCCTTCCCATTTATGTCTCTTTCCTCTCCCTTCCCATGTCTGTCTGTCTCCTCTCCCCATATCTGTCTGTCTCTCCTCTGCCATCCCATATCTGTCTGTCTCTCCTCTGCCATCCCATGTTTGTCTGTCTCTCCTCTGCCAACCCATGTCTGTCCGTCTCTCCTCTACCATCCCATTTATGTCTCTCTCTTCTCCCTTCCCATTTATGGCTCTCTCAGCCAATTTGTCCAATAATATGCCAGTATTATTTGCCATTTAATATGCCCCAGCCAATTTGCCCAATAATATGCCAGTGTTAGTTGCCATTTAATATGCCCCAGCCAATTTGCCCAATAATATGCCAGTGTTATTTGCCATTTAATATTCCCCTGACAATTTGCCCAATAAATTATATGCCAGTTTATTTGCCATTTAATATGCCCCTGCTAATTTGCCCAGTAATATGCCAGTACTAATTGCCATTTTATATGCCCCAGCCAATTTGCCCAGTAATATGCCAGTGTCCGTTGCCATTTTATAAGCCCTTTCCAATTTGCCCAGTAATATGCCAGTGCTAGTTGCCATTTTATATGCCCCTTCCAATTTGCCCAATATGCCAGTGCTAGTTGCCATTTTATAACCCCCTTCCAATTTGCCCAGTAATATGCCAGTGTTCGTTGCCATTTTATAAGCCCTTTCCAATTTGCCCAGTAATATGCCAGTGCTAGTTGCCATTTTATATGCCCCTTCCAATTTGCCCAATATGCCAGTGCTAGTTGCCATTTTATAAGCCCCTTCCAATTTGCCCAGTAATATGCCAGTGTTCGTTGCCATTTTATATGCCCCTTCCAATTTGCCCAGTAATATGCCAGTGTTCGTTGCCATTTTATATGCCCCTTCCAATTTGCCCAATATGCAGTGTTATTAGCCATTTATTAAGCCCCAGACTATTTGCCCCCCATCTCCCCAGCACTTACCTTATCCCCTGGTGGCTAGTGGCAGGCAGCATGGTCTCCCCGATGCTGCCTGTTCGGCTCCCAGGCGGTTGTGCCGACAGGTCACGTGACCCGGCGCGCGTATGACGTCAGCGCGCCAGTCACGTGACCTGTCGGCACTTCCATGTCAGACTGCACGGGGAGCCGAATAGGCAGCACGGAGCTTTCTCTGTGCTGCCTGTTCGGCTCCCCGTGCAGCCTGGCAGGCAGGCAGAGAAGGTGAGGGGGATCTTCCGATCCCTTCTCACCTCTGTCTCTGCCTGCAAGCGTGTCGTTTTTTTTTTTTTAAAGCGTTTTTTTTTCTTTCTCTTCTCGGGGGGGGGGGGGGGGGGGGGACAATTGCCCCGTTGCCCCCCCCCCCCCCCCCCTGGATCCGCCACCGATCGGGTGTCTGCGTCTGCCAGGACTATTTGGTGCTCTTGCCCTTAACAAAAGCACCATTAGGTATACAAAAAACTAATAGGGGCAGCTCCACTAGTGCAAACATTGGTTGTGGGCTAGATATGTACCCTTATATTATCAGGTTCTTAAGCAGATGCATTCAAATACAAAAAAACTAATAATGGAAATAAATGTTAAAGTTTATTAACAAAACATATAGACTGTTTATGTTCAAATGTATTAATGGGTTTTTCGGGGTACATATTACAATATATACTTTAAATTGTATTTAAATGTTTCTGCAATATGACATATCAAATTTTGAATTAATTATTTTTTTTCACCATGTTTATAAGCCATAAAATATAAAATTATGGAAAAATATTATTTTCTAAACTAAAACTACAGTAAATGAACAATGATCATGCAGGGAGATGAGAATGACAGCTTATCAAAGCTATAAGCATATAATCATGGAAATAAACTGTATCATGAGTGTTGATTCCTGTACTTGCATTTCTAAGTAATTGGATATGCCAGGTACTAATCTATTGTGGCTGAGCATCATCATGAACAACCATTTAAGCCATTGCAAGAGGAAACCATAAAACATCTGTTATTATACGTTAATGAATGTAATGGCATATCAAGGGTTTCTACAATACACGATGAAACACTAAAGTGGCGTATATGGTGTAATAAAGTCCTGTAATTGATAGCAATTCTAATTTACATTTTTTTATGCATTAAAAAAATATAATTTTTCATTTCCCATCTTTCTTACAGTGGCAAGAAAAAGTGAAACATTTTTTTATTTTTTTTTTTGCATTAATTGGTCATAAAATATGGTCTGATCATCTAAGTAATGATCAAACCCATTCTGTTTTAACTAATAACACACAAATTACCATATTGTTCCTGTCCATATTGAATATATTTTTCAAACATTCACTCTGTGGGTTGGAAAAAAAAGAGTGTGAATTTCTAATCTAATGTTGTCAGCAAAAGCTAATTGGAGTCAGACCTTAACAAATGTGGAGTTCAATCAATGAAATGGGACTGGATATGAGATTGTGGTGGATTACCAGATTAATATAAAATATATAAATGAGGCCGTCTACTTAAACAGATGTTTAATAAGAGACAAAAACACAGTAACATACAATAATTAGTGACAGTCCAACACACAATAGCACATTCTCCCAAGACTAACCTTAATCCTAGTTTTCAACCATAAGATCCATTATAACCCATCCCAGATTGCCCCATGCATGCAGGAGGCAGGCAAGGGAGGAAGAGACTGAATTCAGATTGTTCATTTAACAGGTTTATTTAATGTCTTGTGAGGTCATTGGAGGTGTGCCCTCATTGACATATCAAAATACAAATGTTGTACAGGAGCATTGACAACATTCCGTAGCTTGAAATCCTCTTGTGTTGCACATTTTCTAGCTATCCCCCCTCTAATACAGAAAATCTAGTGGGAGCAAAAAATCTTATAGTCAAAAATGCAACCCACTGTCCTTCCGTAATATATTCCCTCAGTGACATACGTTTTTCTGCAATTTACTTAGGATTGTCACTTAACATTATTTACATATTTACATTATAATCTTGAATATCCCCCAATGCAAGAAAACCCAGTGGGAGCAAAAAAACATACTGGTAAAAATTCAACCCACCGTCCCTCCGGAATATATTCCCTCAGCAACATGAGTTTTCCTGCAATGTTGGAGATATTATTAAATATATATTTGGATCTGCCTCCCACTCCTAATTTTTACTTTTGTGTGAGAGGGACACATATCAGTATTTGTTAGTGTTAAAATAAAATTGTGAGACCAAAGGGCCTTTATTAACCCCTTCCCTGCCATTGATCTTGCACAGCAGCACATTTTTGCTGTGTGTGCATTTTTAGGAGTTAATGTTTTTGTACTGTGATGTGTTACAATACTACAAAAGGCTCATCAAAGAGCTATAAACCCCATCCTTGCTGTAGATCACTGCTTAGGCTTTGATCTGGTTACAGAAGTACTTTTTTTGCTGTCTGCATCCTTGCATCAGATTCTGAGGCCACTGAACCAGGGTACAATTTTGACCCTGGTCAGCTTTTGTGATGTATAAGTGGCTATTGGACCCTTGCCACAAGAAATCATGAGACTCTGGCTGGCAGTGCTGCTGAAAAGTAGATAGCAGGATTTACCCCCTGCAGTTTGTACACATTTTTCAGGGGTACGATGTCTTATTGGACATTGTATATAAATCAAATCTGTTTGCCCAGTAGTACCGGGCTGCTGTGCCAAATTTATTTTTGCAAAGCAGAAATGGGACCACTAGGGTGTTTAGTTTTCATATGGTTTGATGGCGGTAAAATAAATTGGCCGGCTGCAAAAATTTTGCAAATATATATGTTGACTACATGTCAACGTTCCAAGTTGGAAATCCCAAATGTGCTTCTCACAAATGTGGCTTTTCAGTTCCCAAACAACCCAGCAAATGTGCATCCCTGTACTCAGGAGATGTAGCTGAACACATATTTATTTGGTTTTGTTTAGCAGTAGCTCTTTCGTTTTTCAGTCAGTGTATATCTGTGTGAAAAAAATCATCAGGTTTTTATCAAAGAATCGTGGTAAAATGGCTACAAGAAAAGTGTCAAAATACCCTAAGTTAACCCCTTAAGGACAGAGCCTTTGAGACATTTTTGTCCTTTCTGGACAATGGCTATTTTAACATTTCTGTGCTGTTTGTGTTTAGCAGTAATTTTCTTCTTCGTCATTTGCTGTACCCACACATATTATATATTGTTTTTATCGGGACAAAAAGGGCTTTCTATGGATGCCATATTTTTGATCATATCTTATCATATTATTAAAAAAAAATAATAAAATATGGTAAAAAAAAAAAAATACACAAATTTCTTTGTTTTTATTTGAAACAACTTCTCCTCATCGACATAAGCGAACGAAAAAACATGCTAAATAGATTCTACTATTTCTCCTGAGTACAGGGATACCACCCATGCATAGGTTTGTTGGGTTGTTTGGGGGCTAAAATGCCAAATTTGTGAGGTGCAGTTTTTTGTTTTCCAACTTGAAATTTTTACATGCAGACAGCCTGCACCCATGTCCCATTTGGGACATATTTGAAACCAGCCAGTGTATTTTACCCCATCAACCCATATATTTTTTAAAAGTAGACACCCTAGGCTATCTCAAATGGTGGTATTTTAACACTTTCCATGCACTAATTCTACCACCAGCCTTTGTCAAAGTTTGTGGTAGTAATTTTTTTGTGTTTTTTTTTCACAAACCTTGTACTTCAGACATAAATTTACAGATTTTGGTATGTGTCACTGCCAAATAACACCCCAATAAGTGTTCAGCAACATCTCTTGAGTACAGGGATACCCCCCATGCATAGGTTTGTTGGATTGTTTGGGGGGTAAAAGGCCAAATTCGGGAGGTGAAGTTTTTGGTTTTCCAATTTGAAATTTTGACATGCAGACAGCCTGCACCCATGTCCCATTTGGGACATATTTGAAACCAGCCAGTGTATTTTACCCCATCAACCCATATATTTTTTAAAAGTAGACACCCTAGGCTATCTCAAATGGTGGTATTTTTACACTTTCCATGCACTAATTCTACCACCAGCCTTTGTCAAAGTTTGTGGTAGTAATTTTTTTGTGGTTTTTTTTCACAAACCTTGTACTTCAGACATGAATTTAGAGATTTTGGTATGTGTCACTGCCAAATAACACCCCAATAAGTGTTCAGCAACATCTCTTGAGTACAGGGATACCACCCATGCATAGGTTTGTTGGGTTGTTTGGGGGGTAAAAGGCCAAATTTGGTAGGTGCCGTTTTTGGTTTTCCAAATTGAAATTTTGACATGCAGACAGCCTGCACCCATGTCCCATTTGGGACATATTTGAAAACAGCCAGTGTATTTTGCCCCATCAACCCATATATTTTTTAAAAGTAGACACCCTACGCTATTTCAAATGGTGGTATTTTAACACTTTCCATGCACTAATTCTACCACCAGCCTTTGTCAAAGTTTGTGGTAGTAATTTTTGTGTGGTTTTTTTTCACAAATATTGTATTTTAGACATAAATTCACAGATTTTGGTATGTGTCACTGCCAAACAATAACCCAATATGTGTTCAACAACATCTCCTGAGTACAGGGATACCACCCATGCATAGGTTTGTTGGGTTGTTTGGGGGCTAAAAGGGCCACATTGTGAAGGTGCGCATTTTCAACTTGGAATATTGACGTGTAGCCAGCCTGAGCCCATCTTCCATTTGGGACTTTTTTTAAAGTAGGACAGTGTATTTTACCCCAAAAAGTATATATTTTGTAAAAGTAGACACCCTAGGCTATTTTAAATGGTGTTATTTTAACACTTTCCATGCACCAATTCTACCACCAGCCTTTGTCAAAGTTTGTGGTAGTCATTTTATTGTGTATTTTTTCCCACATACATTGTACTTTAGACACAAATTCACATATTTTGGTATGTGTCACTGACAAACAATACCACAATATATGTTCAGCAACATCTCCCGAGCACAGGGATACCACCCATGCATAGCTTTGTCAGCTTTGTTGGGTGTTGAAAGGCTACATTTGAGAGGTGCACTTTTTGATTTTCAAACTTGGAATTTGAACATGTAGAGCAAGGAAGGGGTTAATAGCTCTTATAAGAGCCTTTGTAGTACTGTACAAAAAAATTAACCCCTAAAAATGCACAGACAAGAAAAAATGTTCTGCTGTGCAGTGATCAGTGGCAGGGAAGGGGTTAATACACTACACTATACAAAGGGTATGGCTTTTATAAAAGCCCTTGGGACTCACAATTTTTTAACATTTTATTTAATTTATTACAATTAAAAAATTATGTTATACAGATCTGTCTCTTTCCCTCACTAAAACTCAAGTGAGGAGAGGGAGGCAGATCCATATGGGTCAGAACAATATTTACTAACCAGACGAATGGTGATGCTCATCTGAGAAATCACCAAACCACCTTTGCCACTGATCGGCTGTTACTGATCGCTATACACGCGTTCAGACAGCTTCAAAAGGAATACACGTAATCCCCTAGTGGGTATAACTAACCCCTAGCGAGTCTGACAAAAAAAAAGCTGATAGCAAAAAAAAAAACCTTCTGCGACTAGATTGCTCCATATGCGCTGCTTAGGCAGTGACCATATGCACTGCTTAGGCAGTGACCATATGTGCTGCTTAGGAAGTGATATACGGCAAGGAAGGGGTTAATAGCTCTTAAAAGAGCCTTTGATATACTGTAATAAATCAAAGTAAAAAAAAATAACCCCTAAAAAAATGCACAGACAGCAAAAAATGTGCTGCTGTGTAAGATCACTGCGTACACAGCGATCAATTGCAGGGAAGGGGTTAAATACTGGAAACGGCTTTTATAAAAGCCTTTGGGTCTCAATTCAATTAAATATATTATAATTAAAAACTTACATTATACAGCTCTGTCTCCCTCCCTCACTAAAACTCAAGTGAAAGGGAGGCAGATCTACACGGGTCAGATCAAATATTTACAAATATTGATCTAACCAGACGAATGGTGATGCTCATCTAAGCAAACGCCAACCCGCCTTTGTCACTTATCAGCTGTTACTGATCGCTATACATGCGGTCAGACAGCTAAAAAAAATTTTTTTACGTTAAACGTAGTCCCCTAGCGGGTATAATTAACACGTGACGGGTGTAATAAAAAAGTTTAAAACAAATTAAAAATGCTTCTGCAGCAAGATTGCTGCATTTGCGTCAGATCGCTGCTTAGGCAGTGATCTACAGCAAGAAAGGGGTTAATCTCTCTTAAAAGAGCTTTTTTTTTATACTGTAATGAATTACAGTAAAAAAAAAAATGAACCCCTAAAAAATGCAGACAGCAAAAAATGTGCTGCTGTGTATGATCACTGCGTACACAGCGATCAATTTCAGGGAAGGGGTTAAATGGCTTTTATAAAAGCCCTTGGTGTTTAAAATTGTATTCAATATTTTTTTTATTATTTTATTTTATTTTTTACTTTATCTGATCTGTCTCTCTCCCTTACTAAAACTAGTAAGGTGAGGGAGGCAGATCAATACTTGTCAAAGGCAATATTTACTAATATTGCCTTTGACAGTATGATAAGTGCTCATCAGAGCACTTACCATACATGCCTGCACACAGATCACATAGATCTGCTGTGCCGGCATTGATTGGCTCCCCCTAGAGCATCGGAAGTGAAATACTTGCCATTAGAACAAATTCGGTTTATAGAATAGCCATAGGATTACATGTATTACATAAGCCGAAAGTCTATAAACCGAACGTTCGGTTTATAGGCTGTCGGCATTTAACTATACAGAGACAGAGTCTCCATTCATAAAATTATGAATGGAGACTTTGTCTCCGTATAGTTAAATGCTATTGTATTCTATAAACCGACTCTATAGAACGTTCGGTTTATAGGCTGTGGGCATTTAACTATACGGAGACAGAGTCTCCATTCATAAAATTATGAATGGAGACTTTGTCTCCGTGTAGTAAAATGCCGACAGCCTATGAACCGAACGTTCGGTTTATAGACTGTCGGCTTATGGAATACATGTATTCCTATTGCTATTCTATAAACCGAACGTTCGGTTTATAGACTTTCGGCTTACGTAATACATGTAATCCTATGGCTATTCTATAAACCGAACGTTCGGTTTATAGAATAGCAATAGGATTACATGTATTCCATAAGCCGAAAGTCTATAAACCGAATGTTCGGTTTATAGACTTTCGGCTTATAGAAAACATGTAGTACTATTGCCTTTCTATGAACCGAACGAGAGCCCCATTCATAAGAATTTCTATAGTATAGTAAAGCCAATAGTATTACATTGTATTATATAAAACGAACGAATAAAAATTAACGAAATGCAGTAATGAACGAAATTCGTTTTAGAAATAAATAACATTTTCGTCCGAATGGACGAAAACAAAATAAAAATTTTAGTTTTGCACATGTCTAATGGCCTATTTATAAACTCAGGATGAATATAAGAAACTATTTAGCAGGGTTTTTTATTAACTTTTGTAGATGAGCAAGAGTTTTTAAATAAAACTTTATTACATTTGAATTGTATTTAATATTTTTTACAATTTGTTTTTACAAAATTATATGATATAATCAAAATAATGGTATAAAAATAAAGCCCTTCTTATACCGATAAAAGCAA
The DNA here is from genome assembly GCA_036172795.1 of Pelodytes ibericus. Lineage (NCBI taxonomy): Eukaryota > Metazoa > Chordata > Amphibia > Anura > Pelodytidae > Pelodytes > Pelodytes ibericus. The sequence goes on along the minus strand of CM069861.1, from coordinate 49,788,767 downwards.
TATATAATTTGTGGGGTACAGTAAATGGGAAATAAGAAAATTATAACTAAAAACAAACCATGTTAATTGTTAAAACAGTCCATGTCACCAAGTGAAAGACAAGGTCAAAAGGACATGTAACTAAAGGGTTAACGCAGAAAACCAGGTAATTCCAAAGGGTTCACTTACTTTTTCTTGCCATTGTACATAGTAAAGAGTCGAAAGGTTAGTAAATAAATATAATATTTATTGCAGGTTCGTATCTACAAAAATTGCTACACGAGGATCTCTTTCAAAGAGGTAGCCACAAGGAAGCCCCAGGGAAGAAAGAAAGACCCTAGAGAACCTACAGCAACGGAAAAGTGTGGAAACCTGAAGCAACGAACGCTAGTAAGACCCGACGGTCATCCGCTAGTAATCCCTTGTAGGGCAGGGAGTATGTGATTTTCTGTTTATACACCTCCCCAACTCGTGTGACAGGAGGACTCCTGTCTTAGAGCAGCCAGATTTCTTATACCAAGACACACAAGGTATAGAAGCCATAGCTCATATCTCTCTGACTTAGCCACCAAACTTTGAAGGGTTCTTTCATGCATGCAAGTGGTGATACCTCATGGCGATAATAAGAGCTAGGAATATGTAACGCAGGGTCGTATAAGATTAAAACTTTGAGAGACTCAGTTATAGAATTGCCAAGTACCTAGATATTTCTGACGAAGAGAACTGCTAAAGAGTACAAGCTCAACATTTTAAACTGGATTGTTCGCCAACGACTCTGTCAATTGTTATAAAATCTGCTTGGTTCTCTACTTTGCTCACTGGTTTTCTGATTTACTACCAGAACAAAATAAAAATCAGATAAGGAGAGCTGCCTGTTTGCCCCAGGGTAAAAACGGAAAAGGAGGGATTGAGATTGAGGTAAAGGAAAGGAAGAGAGAAAGTGATAAAGGGAGAGAGAGGGATAGATGATAATCTATCCACCTCTATACAACTCCTTAAAACTACAGATAGCCCTTTGAGGCAGACAAGAGGGAGGAGAGAGGGGAAGGAAAGGGGAAAAAAGGAAAAGAATCTTCCTCCTTAAATCTTCAGTTAATTCTCTAAAGGTGAGAAAATGCCACCAAAACCCCCTCAGACAAATAAACAGAGGGAAAAAATGTCAACAAGCTGAAGTGATCCAGGGCTACATGGAAAAAAAACTTGAAGCATTGGAACTAAATTGAGCGACCTGGAGGATCACTCAAGAAGGAACAACTTAAGAGTGAGAAATATCCCTGAGGCATATACACAGGATAAAATAAGAGGCTTCCTGGAAGAGATGTTTAAGGATATGGAGATAGATCTCGGCTTGGGCGCCCAACAAATAGAAAGATGTCACCATTTAAACAAATCTAAGAAAGCACCAGAATTGGCCCCAAGGGATGTGATAATTAATCTAGCCTCTTTCCAATTTAAAGAAGCAATTATGAAAGCAAACAGAGAAAAAGTAATGAAGGATGTAAGATTTAAAAATCTGCAATTCTATCAGGATCTCTCTTTCTCTACGAGAAGCTGGCGCAGTACCTTTGCGATGGATTTGAGAACTCTCAGAGACCACAACATCAAATATAGATGGGGTTTCCCGAGAACCATAAGAATTATATGGGAGGACCGCTTTGAAACTTTTTCCTTGGTGGGAGAGCTTAGAGAATGGATGAAACAGAAGAACATTAAGATCTAAAAAGCTATAATTCATGGGAATGAACTGGTAAAAAAGGATTTTATGTCCTACGATGAGGAGAGGAGAAACTTTCTTTTCTGTGTTACTCCTCCTTCTTTTACGGAGTTATGACTGATTAGATAAAGAGATATTATTTCAAAATTCTAAAAATCGCCATGGAAATGTAATATGTATTAAAGTAATTTGTGAGCTAACCAAATTAGTTAGGAGAGCACTGTTTGTTATTCATCGTAGTTATATAAAGATGCACTTGGAGGACGATATGTGAATCGGGGATGTTATTAAAAAGGAAAGAGAAGGATGCAATGTTTAGGCCTTTTATAGCTTAATTGTTTGGGTTTTTTTTTCTCTTCCTCCCCGCATGTAGGTTAACACATGAGCACGACACAAGCACTTATAAGACATAAAAGTATTAAGATATATCAAAAAAAGCAGACATGCACACTGGTAATGAAAAAGTAAAATATATTTATTGAAAAGGTAATAATGTAACGACAATCAAAATAGGTGTAGGTAGGAGAAAAAAAGGAGGACAGTATATAATGAAATACTGAAAAAAAAATAGAAAAAGCTATGTAGACAGAGTGTATGAGCAGCAAAAAAAGAAAAATGTAGACAAAATAGAAAAAATATACAGAATGAAAAAAATTAGGAAAAAATGAGAAAAAATGAACAAAAGCACAGTGGGAACAAAGCAATAAAAAATGGAAAAGAGAGAGATGAAGTGGTTACACAAAGGGCTCAAAAATGGCAAAAATACAGTATAAGCTTAGTAAATGGCCAACCACTGCAAAATAAACACATAGCATGAAAGAAAGGAAAATTAGTTGTGGAAAAAAGGGTCCACAAATTATGCCTCTTTCATAGCAATAAATCAGAGGACCGGCATCTGTGGTGGTATGGGGAAAAAAAACCCCAAACAATTGTGGATAGTAAAAAATAAAGAAAATGTCCCAAACAGGGAGATATCAACATAGATATAGAAATAAAGAAAAATAATTAAACCACAATTGAAAAAATAATATAAGTAAGTAGTTAGTCCATAAACTTTAACAGTTCCAAAAAAACCTTATAGATGCATGGGTAGTCCTGGGGTATATCTTCTGAGGCTTGATCAGGCATGGGGCGACGCGCTTGGAGTGTGTCTCCTTCAAGGGCCATGTCTTATTTTCCCATATATATGCCCCCTAGGAGAGAGCATACAAGCAGTTCATTGTTTTGCACCTGTATTTATTATATACTCTAGGTTGGCAGTTCTCAATCTCCAATTACTACATAAAAGTATTAAAGCAATATGTGACCAAAGAAAGATAGATAGAAAAAAGAAAGAAAGATAGTAGAGCACTGTTTAGTATTTATGCTAGTTTAGATAAAGTTGCACTTCTGTTAAGATTGTAAAGTGGAGATATCACCGAAGGAGAGGGAAATAGGATAAAATGCAACTCATAAGTGTTTAAAGAAAAATGTTATTAGTTTTTTTTTTCTCTTTTACACAGAGGTTGTAACACGAGCACATAATAAGCCCCTTTAAGACACAATAGTAACTCTCTGATAGATTCTAAGCCATCAGAGAAGTGGGGAATTATTACCAAAGCAATAGTTGAGCTAAGGAAGTGGAAATGGGAGCACGGTTTATTATTTATGGTGGTTTAGATAAAGATGCATTTTTTGTAAACTGTAGATGCTACCGAAAGATAAGAAGAAAAGGACTTAATTTAATTTATGCGTGCACAAAGCTCAATCTGTAAGGTCTTTCATGTCGAGGTACCAGACAAAAAATAGGGGAGCTAAGCAACCATGTTAGGTTTGCACTGTTGACTATCTATGTTTCTAGAAGAGGAGGAAAAGCAACAAGGCACAACACGGTGCAACTAAGCTGTATCAAAGCCTCTACCCCAGGGTGGATAGTATAGGGCGGTGGGGCAATATCCAATAATACTTCACAGAAATTTATGTTACTTTTTTTTTTGTGTGTGTTGTTGCAGTCTCTTTCCCAGAAGAAATGCATAATATGATGAGACGGTGTTCGAGAGTGCCTCAATGCACTTTTGCATTTTTTTTTTCTCTCTCTCCTTTTTCTTGTTTCAGGTCTTTTGCTTCCAAGCTCTCCTCCGGTAAGCTCTAGGAGTAGTCTCTGGCCTTGAATCCCAAGTCAAAAGGAGCGCAGGACCAGGATGGGAGAAGTCTTTTTTCTTCTCCTTTCTTGCAGATCCAACCCCATGCAGTGGCTTGGGGGGTGGACAGTTTGTTTGTTGAAACTTAGAGAAAGTAATTTCTTTAGTAAAATATGTTGTTATGTCAGTGTTTGTTATTGTATGTATAAGGAGAAAGGGGCTGGGACCACGGGAAAGGGAAAGATTGAGTTCCTATTAAAGGATAATAGACCCAGAGAAACTAGATCTCCAGTGATAGAACATGGTTAAGTGCATATCAGTAAACGCCCAAGGTTTGAACTCTCCGGCAAAACGAAATAGGATATATAGCTAATTGAGAAAGGGGAAAATAGAGATTGCCTTTTTCCAGGAAACTCACTGTAGAGGGTGCGATGAAGTAAGGTGGGGTGGGAGGCTTTTCCCCTTGATCCTTCACTCTTCAATGTATGATAAAAAAAAAGAGAGGCGTGGCTATAGTGTTTGCCAGCAATTTAAAAGTAGAAACAAAATATGTTCAACAGGACCCAGAAGGAAGATATGTTATAGCGGTAGTAAATATCGATGACGTAAGATATACATTAGTTAGTATATACCTGCCAAGTACAGCACCTGTCGGAGTCTTTACTGAAATAATGGAGAAGGTAAATAGGGTAAAGGAAGGCCCAATAATAATTGCTGGAGACTTTAACTGTGTGTGCGACTGTACCCTGGATAAAAAGATCAAGGAAGATAAAAGGATAAACAAGAACTTCGAAACTAAGGCAAGAGCATTAAGTAAAGCGATAGGTTTATTTGATACCTGGAGAGTACTAAACCCGCAACAAAAGGATTATAGCCAGTTTTCCAATATACATCAATCTTATTCTAGGATTGACTTAGTTTTGGGAGATGAATTATTTCTTAGGTCATTAAAAAAGATAGAGATAAGAAACAATACCTGGTCTGATCATAGCATACTTGAGTTTCAACTTACACAGAAAGATAAATACGTCTGAAATAACACTTGGAAACTAGATGATTTCCTACTATACAACAAAGATAACAGATAATTCATATCTAAAATGACTGATCTTTTTTTTCAGGAAAACATCTCTGAAGATATCCCATTGGCCACAATCTGGTGTACATATAAAGCTGTCATCAGGGGCTACTTTATAAAGGTGAAGATAAACCATAAGAAAAAAATGCAGTATCCATTATCAGACTTGTATATATCCTTCTATAAGGTGGCCGACCTGTTAAAGAAAGAGTATACACAAAATAGAAAAACAAAATTAGATGACCTCAGAGAAAAGATAAATAAATTAGAATTAGAAAACACTTTTAGGACAATGGAAAAGTTAAAAATGAGATTCTACCAAAATGGCAATAGACCAGATATGCTTATGTCAGCCAAACTAAGAAAAGCTAGAGTTAGAAATAAAATAAAAAAGATAACAGATGGAGGTATAATAAGCTTAGCACCAGATGAAATTAGTCATAGGTTTAAGGACTTCTACCAAAAACTATATAGTCTGCCAAATGAAGTAAAAGAAGAAGAAATAACGGATTACTTGAGGAGGGCAAATATGCCAAAAATTACGCAAGAGAAAGAAAAGTAATTAAATAAGGAAATAGAAGTCACAGAGATCTATAGGGCCATTGATAGATTGTCTAAACATAAAACCCCAAGTCCTGATGGCTTAAGCAATTTATTTTTTAAAAACTTTAAAAATAATATAGGGGGTTATTTAGCGAATACCTTTAATGAAATTGCCACTAAGGGCAGCTGCCCAAAGGAAATGGCGCAGGCCAACATACTCCCAATCTTAGAACACAATAAAAATCAAGAATCTCTGTCCAGTTATCTTCCTATTTCCCTCATAAACGTGGATGTAAAACTATACTCCACTGTGTTGGCTGTGAGGATGAAAAAAATCTTACAAACAATTATACATAGAGACCAAAGTGGTTTTGTTCCAGGTAGGGACTCAAGTGATAACCTTAGATGCCTAATAGACATAATGGATGCAGCAGATAGGCAAGGATTGCCCCTCCTGATCCTGTCATTAGACGCAGAAAAAGCGTTTGACAGGGTCGGGTGGGTATATATGAGGAAAGTTCTGATAGAATTCGGCATTACGGGATGGATATTATCTGCGATAATGTCACTTTACACACAGCCGTCGGCAATGGTAGTGGGCCCAAACCTATGCTCCCAATGGTTTGATCTCCCAAACGGTACCAGGCAGGGATGCCCGCTATCCCCGATTTTATACATCATGTCCCTTGAACCACTTGCAATTAATATTCGATATAATGACAGATTAAGAGGTTATGTAACTAAAAAAGATGAACTGATCCTCTCTATGTAAGTGGACGATAACTTGGTAACCTTGACCAACCCCCTGAGTTCTGTAAGGCTTTTGATGGAAGAGATTGCTAAATATAGCAAAATATCCAACTACAAACTCAATATAGATAAAACGATAGCTACCTATCAGAATATTAATAAGGAAACAAAAAAAAGCATTCAGCAAGAATTCAACTTTAGAGATAATAAGAAAGATTTTGTATATCTGGGGATATCTATACCTAAGAAAATCAATAGGATCATGGAAACTAATTTTGCAAAAATGTTACGATACTCCAATAGTAAGTTGAAGGAATGGAGGAGGGTGGAGCTGTCTTGGTGGGGTAGAATCAATGCTATAAGATCTTACCTGTTGCCAAATTGGCTATATATGTTCCGCATGATTCCACTCAATCCCAAGTAATTGGTTAGACCTAGTACAGAACAGCTTCAGAAACTTTAAATGGAAAGGTAAAAAACCCCGGATCAACTTGAACCGTCTGGCGGCAAAAACATCAAAGGGAGGGGCGGGATTCCCCCTAATAAAACAATACTTTGAAGCTACTATTCTATCCCATATCAACAAGATACAATGTGAATCCTCTAGACAAAAGAGGTGGCACCAGGTGGAAGCGGAAGCTTGTAATGTCAAAGACCTTCATTCAATAATTTGGAAGTTAGAAGTCCAAAGGGAGAAAAAGAAAGAAACTGACCTAAGTCTGATTATTCAGAACATAATACCAATATAAACAAACTCAGGAAAAATATGGGGCTCCGTAATAAATTGATCAGAAGTATTCAGCTGAAAGTTCTGGAAATCACAATAGAGGACTTAGACTTACCTGAATGGATATCTAAGGGTATAAAAAGAATAGAAGACTTATATATAGATAAAAAGCAAAGCAAAAACTTTGCATGCTTAAAAAGGGAATATAACCTAGCCAATCGCAACATTTTTAAATTATTAAGAGTTTCAAACTGTCTTAATAATCATGTAGGGAAATAGGAGTCGTTAGTGGTCCAAAAATTAGACAAAGTGTTTGGGTCAGAGAAATCCAGGGGAGCTATCTCAAGGTGCATGGAATGCATTAGACATAAGGATTTAAAAGAAAATCATAATGAATATAAGAAATGGGAAAGCGAACTACAGAGATCAATAGATAAGAAAGAGTGTACTAGGTCCTTTAGTAAGCTGAACAGAAGTGTACATGATTTGTCCATATTAGAAACCCAATTCAAGATTGTTAACAGATGGTATCTGGTGCCCACTAGGATGGCAAGTATGTATACAAATGTTTCTAATATCTGCTGGAGATGTGAGGCAGAGGTGGGCACGTTCTCCCACATTTGGTGGAACTGTATAAAAGTTAAGAAGCTATGGAACATGGCGTTTGACTTACTCAAGAAAGCAGATAACATCAACATAATAAGAGAACCAGCTACGGCCCTTTTACATCTAGGCTGGCCCATGATGCCCACGCCACAAGTAGACCTTACTATCCTCTGCTTTATGGCTGTGAAAAAAATTATAGCAATGGAGACAGAATTTACACTTCCATAGAAAACAACTTATAACACAATTAACATTCCAAGTCAAAATGGAAAGGGGTATAAATCAAAATATCAGTTTCTCAGCTAGGAACAAATGCAGGTGGGAATACTGCTGGAAAAAAATATAAGAAATTAATCTTTAGCAGGGGTCTATGGTAGTTTGAACCTGGGCAGTTTCTGAAATTTATGGCGTTAGGGAGTAGTGGTCCTGGCCCGGGGGGGGGGGGGGGGAGGGAGGAGATGGGGGAGGGAAAAGGTCTTGTGTCCTTTTGGCATAAGTAAGAACTGTGCACTCAGCTATAAACACCAAGCGCAGAGGAAGTCTATTGTTATGGTCACTGATACTTGAGTGTATGCCAAGAAAAGAGTATGGAAATAAGGGAAGGGGAGAAGAGAGAGGGAAGAGAGAAGAAGGGTTAGGAAGAGATAGAGAGGAACTGGAAGGGGTAAGGGAGAAAGGAGACAGCCGTACAGAGTGGGTGGGTTGCCCCTGTTCTGGTTCTCTTTTTTTCCTTTTTTTTTTTTTCTCCCCTCTCGCTGCTGTTTCATGCTTTTCCCCCTATTAATACACTACCCTCTCAAAGTGTGTTTTTTATGTGAATTGTATTGCATTGTATTTAATGTATGTATGAATATGTTTGTATTGTCTCTGTTTTATATATGATGTGAAAAATTTAAAGATTTATAATAAAAAAAAAAAAAAGAAACGGTATGCCTTAATGGCATTGGCCTCTTTAAGCAGGATTATGCCCCTTGCCACAAAGCAAACACATTTCAGGAATGGTTTTAGGAACACAATGAGTTTAATGTGTTGATGTGGCCTCCACATTCCCCAGATCTCAATCCAATTAAAAGTTAAATCCATGGAGTTCTTTGCAACTTAAAGGACCTGTTTACAAGATCAACTGACAGTATCAACGTAAAGGATATACTGTTAATGTCCACATTAACATTGTGTGTGAAAGCACACCTTCAGACATCTAGTGGAGTCCTTGCTTCAATGGGTCGGGGCTGTTTTGGTGTCAAAAGGGGACCTACACAATATTAGGCAGGTGGTCATAATGTTATGGCTGATCGGTGTAAATCACTGTTAGATACCTCACTGAAAAATAGTTACAAAGTTCTGAAGGATAAAATACATTTTCCAGTAGAGCTAAGAGGTTAACATTAATTTTAAATATTGATATGATGAATGATTTTAATGGTAGAACATTGCAGTCACGGGTGACTGGTCAAAAAGTACTTACTTAATTTAAATTTTGCAACAAAACACACTGTACACATTTCTCTGCATTTAAGCCAAAGGCATCTCTTAAAATATGGATTTTTATGTGACAACACCGAAGGAAAGGCAGAAAATATATCGTAGCTGTCAACTTTCAATCTGCATTCTATTCCCTTGATAGGTACTATCCCTGTCGATCATTGCATTAGAACCTCAGGAAGATATTTCAACGTCTTCATAATAATCAGGAAGCATATTTTTAGTGTCAAAAAGAGGCAGGTATCCCTATGGTTCTTAATCAAATCTGTTGTGAGGCTACAGTGAATCTTGAAACACTTTCCTTAGCAAAACTGACTTCTTGATTACTGCTTTTCACATTAGTCAGACTGTCAGATGAGGGCTGGGCGAGTCACCGTCAGACTACAAACACTTTGCAAAGATTATATTACACTTGTAAGGAACATAATGCTCTGTACTCAGAAACAGATGAATAACATCGTCGGTACAATTAGGCACTAAGTGCAGGAATGCAAAGAAAAATAGACCTTCTCCTGAAAGCATTAATATGTGGAAGAATTATGGGAATGGAAACCCTGATCATGAAAAAATTTGCACATGATGAAGGCCCCCACACAGAGTTTTGTCTCAAGACCCATCAGTATTAAAGACACCCATGGATTGTGCTATGCTGGTTGAATTCAAAATAGATTGCAGATTGCATCCTTCGCCCACCATGTCAAACACCAATTGTGCTGCTGTATAAATACCATAGAAAAAAAGTTGTGTGATCTTGAACATTTCTTAGTAAATATTATTTGCCTTTATACGTACCTGGGTGCTGGAGCCATTGGCGTCCACAGGATGTTTTCTAGGCAGGAGGAAAAATATCCTATGGTGTTAACAACAAAAAAGTGAATGTAGACACCACTACCCCATTATTCCTGTAGTCAACTAGAAATGGTGTTTGCACTACATCATGGGAAATGCAGTCAACACAAGTTAATGTTGTGTAGTGTAGCTCTTTGATGCACATCAAACATTCTGTGGTGTTACAAACAAGAAGGTAGTTCCAAAAAGGGACAATTGGTAATTATGTAGCAGTAGTGGCTAACTGTTGTACAAACAAATGTACTGTTGTTACATTTTTCATGATACTGAGCCAACCAAATGCATGGCTGAGAATCACAAGATTTGCATTGCACAGACACAATACCAATTCATAATGATCTAATAGCTAACCTTTTGCACTCTAGTTGATGAATATTCACTTTTCCATTTTGCTTAGCATGTCAGACTAGCTGAGAGTCATGGGAAATGTAGTCTCAATAGCTATAGTATTAACTAACCCTATAAGAAAAAACTACCTTGTATCTCTGCCCATGTGGCGACTCCATGGCTGGGAAGCTGCTGCAGGAATACCAATGGAACCAATACAAAATACAATCTGTGCTTAGGAATATACCCAATATGCATATTCAAGGACACATTGGGGGTTAGGCATAAATATTATCTCACACATAAGTTTAAAAAAAATGCACAATCTATGTTTGTTATTTATTCAACCTGAAAGTTCGGGACTGGCACACACAGAACACATTTTCTGACACATTTTTGGAGTGTGCATTAAATACAAATACACACAGGGATATAATTCTCTCTATGGTTTTATACATTTTATGCATTTTCCTTTTGGGAATGAAAACACCACCAAATTCTGGCTGAAACAACACTCATGGCTTTATTCAAGGAGGAGTGATTGTTCTCTCATTTAGCTCTACTATTTTGGCAAAATTTCGTAACTGCCTTCTCATTTTCACAGCGTAGCTGAGGCATTATTGTTTGTCCCTTTCATCTTCCTTGCCAAGTCTTTCTCTCTCTAACTCCCCCATACCTGTTCTCTCTCTCCCTCTGTTCAGTCTCTCTCCTCCCCTTCCTCTGTTCTGTCTCTCCCCCCCTCCCCTGTTCTTTCTCCCCCTCCCCTGTTCTGTCTCTCTCCCCCCTCCCCTGTTCTGTCTCTCTCTCCCTCCCCTGTACTGTCTCTCTCCCCCCTCCCATGTCTCTCCACCCCTCCGCTGTACTGTATCTCTCCCCCCTCACCTGTCTCTCTCCCCCCTCCGATGTTCTGTCTCTCTCCCCCCCGCTCCCCTGTTATGTCTCTCTCCCCCCTCCCCCTGTTCTGTTTCTCTCTCCCCCTCCCGCTGTTCTGTCTCTCCCCCTGTTCTGCATCTCTCCCCCCCTCTCAGCAGGTTAGCTCCGCCCCCTCCCCAGACCCAGCAGAGCATGCTGAGTAGAGAGCTGGTAAGGGGGGATCTTTTGATCTTTTTTTTTTTTGACAAAATTTCAAGCGGCCTGGCTGGCTCCCCCTGGGGTGTTACCCCAAACAGCAAAGGAGATGTCCCCCAATCATCCAAATGGACCTGATGCTTCTTGTCCATATTCACGAAGAAGTCCAAAATCAGTGGTGGCCGGATGGGGAAAGTTTCTGCAAATGCCTCTTCTCACACGTAAATTTAAAAGGTAATACAATAGTCAGAAAATTCATGTATTTAAAATGATGCTGACACCCCTGCTCTACGTGTTTCGTTTGGGTCACCAAACTTCGTCAGGAGCTGGGTACAGAATGACCTGTACAAAATAAATACGCCATTAAATACACCCCCTCACTGCTCCCATTGTTCAATCCCATTCAGTCTTATTATTACATCCACTCTTTCAGCGGTAACGTTCTTTCAACCGTTCATTTCCGGGTACGATTAAATCTCTTTTTCTGTTTTATTAAATGCACATGCGTCAGAAACTTATACTTTAGTCCAGGGCCAATCCTAGGGTCATGAGCGCCTGGGTGCAGGATTATGGTGGGCCTATGGTGGGCGTGGTTATATAACTAACCCCTCCCCTTTACACGTTTTCATGAAATATAAATTAAAATACCAAAATTGTATTATGAATTATTTGAAAAAAAAGAAAAGAAGAAACCCAGTGTGATTAGTAATGGAGAAAATATTTAATCACTATTATTCATTATTATTGAATGTGCTAATCAAGTCTGAAAATTAAAACAATGCCATCATCTCATATAATATATATTTTCACATTTGATTAGCACATTCAATTTGAATAATCGTAATTAAACACATGTTCTCTCATATATGCAACATTATTCTATAATCTGTTAAATAATTTTATATATGACACTTCCAGACCCACACTGACATATACACAGTCATTCCCAGACACACACTGACATATACACAGTCACTCTCAGACACACACTGACATATACAGTCACTCCAAGACACACACTGACATATACACAGTCACTCCCAGACACACACTCACATATACACAGTCACTCCCAGACACACACTGACATATACAGTCACTCCCAGACACACACTGACATATACACAGTCACTCCCAGACACACACTGACATATACAGTCACTTCCAGACACACACTGACATATACACAGTCACTCCCAGACACACACTGACATATACACAGTCACTCCCAGACACACACTGACATATACACAGTCACACCCAGACACACAGTGATATATACACAGTCACTCCCAGACACACACTCGCATATACATAGTCACTCACAGACACACACTCGCATATACACAGTCACTCCCAGACACACACTCGCATATACACAGTCACTCCCAGACACACACTGACATATACACCGTCACTCCCAGACACACACTAACATATACACCATCACTCCCAGACACACACTGACATATACAGTCACTCCCAGACACACACTGACATATCCACAGTGCTGTATTTACCGCGAGGCATCCTAGGCGGATGCCTAGGGCGGCAATTTTTGGGGGGCGGCAGCGCCCCCCAGCACAGATTTTTTTTTTTTTTTTTAAATAAATTTTAAAAAAAAAACGCGGCCCTTTAAAAAAAAAAATAAAGACCGCGCTTGCAGGCAGAGACGGAGGTGAGAGGGGATCGGAAGATCCCCCCTCACCATCGCTCTGCCTGCCAGGCTGCACGGGGAGCCGAACAGGCAGCACAGAGAAACCTCCGTGCTGCCTGTTCGGCTCCCCGTGCAGTGTGCCGACACGGAAGTGCCGACAGTCACGTGACGGGTGCGCTGACGTCATACGCGCGCCGGGTCACGTGACCTGTCGGCACAATCGACGGGAAGCGGAATAGGCAGCATGGAGGGACCATGCTGCCTGACACTAGCCACCAAGGAAAGGTAAGTGCTGATGGGAGACTGTGTGTGTGTGTGATGGGAGACAGTGTGTGTGACTGAGTGTGATGGGAGTCAGAGTGTGTGTGATGGGAGACAGTGTGTGTGACTGAGTGTGATGGGAGTCAGAGTGTGTGTGATGGGAGACAGTGTGTGTGACTGAGTGTGATGGGAGTCAGAGTGTGTATGATGGAAGACAGTGTGTGTGACTGAGTGTGATGGGAGTCAGAGTGTGTGTTTGATGGGAGACAGTGTTTGTGACTGAGTGTGATGGGAGTCAGAGTGTGTGTGATGGGAGACAGTGTGTGTGACTGAGTGAGATGGGAGTCAGAGTGTGTGTGATGGGAGACAGTGTGTGTGACTGAGTGGGATGGGAGTCAGAGTGTGTGTGATGGGAGACAGTGAGTGTGACTGAGTGTGATGGGAGTCAGAGTGTGTGTGATGGGAGACAGTGTGTGTGACTGAGTGTGATGGGAGTCAGAGTGTGTGTGATGGGAGACAGTGTGTGTGACTGAGTGTGATGGGAGTCAGAGTGTGTGTGATGGGAGACAGTGTGTGTGACTGAGTGTGATGGGAGTCAGAGTGTGTGTGATGGGAGACAGTGTGTGTGTGACTGAGTGTGATGGGAGTCAGAGTGTGTGTGATGGGAGACAGTGTGTGTGACTGAGTAAGATGGGAGTCATAGTGTGTGTGATGGGAGACAGTGTGTGTGACTGAGTAAGATGGGAGTCAGAGTGTGTGTGATGGGAGACAGTGTGTGTGACTGAGTGTGATGGGAGTCAGAGTGTGTGTGATGGGAGACAGTGTGTGTGACTGAGTGTGATGGGAGTCAGAGTGTGTGTGATGGGAGACAGTGTGTGTGACTGAGTGTGATGGGAGTCAGAGTGTGTGTGATGGGAGACAGTGTGTGTGTGACTGAGTGTGATGGGAGTCAGAGTGTGTGTGATGGGAGACAGTGTGTGTGACTGAGTAAGATGGGAGTCAGAGTGTGTGTGATGGGAGACAGTGTGTGTGACTGAGTGGGATGGGAGTCAGAGTGTGTGTGATGGGAGACAGTGAGTGTGACTGAGTGTGATGGGAGTCAGAGTGTGTGTGATGGGAGACAGTGTGTGTGACTGAGTGTGATGGGAGTCAGAGTGTGTGTTTGATGGGAGACAGTGTGTGTGACTGAGTGTGATGGGAGTCAGAGTGTGTGTGATGGGAGACAGTGTGTGTGACTGAGTGAGATGGGAGTCAGAGTGTGTGTGATGGGAGACAGTGTGTGTGACTGAGTGAGATGGCAGTAGGAGTGTGTGTGATGGGAGACAGTGTGTGTGACTGAGTGTGATGGGAGTCAGAGTGTGTGTGATGGGAGACAGTGTGTGTGATGGGAGTCAGAGTGTGTGTGATGGGAGTCAGAGTGTGTGTGATGGGAGACAGTGTGTGTGACTGAGTGTGATGGGAGTAGGAGTGTGTGTGATGGTAGACAGTGTGTGTGATGGGAGTCAGAGTGTGTGTGATGGGAGACAGTGTGTGTGACTGAGTGTGATGGGAGTAGGAGTGTGTGATTGAGTGTGATGGGAGTAGGAGTGTGTGACTGAGTGTGATAGGAGTATGAGCTTGATGTGAGTCTAAATGATGGGGCATGTCTTAGGTGTGTAACGTGGGTGTGCAGCTTGGGTAGGGGGGTGCCCGGATTTTGTCTGCCTAGGGCAGCACAAAATCAAGATACACCACTGCATATACACCGTCACTCCCAGACACACACTGACTTATACACAGTAACTCCCAGACACATACTGACTTATACACAGTCACTCCCAGACACACATTGACATATACACAGTCACACCCAGACACACAGTGATATATACACAGTCACTCCCAGACACACACTCGCATATACACAGTCACTCCCAGACACACACTCGCATATACACAGTCACTCCCAGACACACACTCGCATATACACAGTCACTCCCAGACACACACTGACATATACACCGTCACTCCCAGACACACACTAACATATACACCATCACTCCCAGACACACACTGACATATACAGTCACTCCCAGACACACACTGACATATACACAGTGCTGTATTTACCGCGAGGCATCCTAGGCGGATGCCCAGGGCGGCAAATTTTGGGGGGCGGCAGCGCCCCCCAGCACGGATTTTTTTAAATGTATTTTTTAAATAAATGTAAAAAAAAAAAAACGCGGCCCTTTAAAAAAAAAAAAAAAGACCGCGCGTGCAGGTGTGAGATGGCAGTAGGAGTGTGTGTGATGGGAGACAGTGTGTGTGACTGAGT
This sequence comes from Pelodytes ibericus, assembly GCA_036172795.1. Taxonomy (NCBI): domain Eukaryota; kingdom Metazoa; phylum Chordata; class Amphibia; order Anura; family Pelodytidae; genus Pelodytes; species Pelodytes ibericus. The sequence goes on along the minus strand of CM069861.1, from coordinate 49,773,292 downwards.
GTGATGGGAGTCAGAGTGTGTGTGATGGGAGACAGTGTGTGTGATGGGAGTCAGAGTGTGTGTGATGGGAGACAGTGTGTGTGATGGGAGTCAGAGTGTGTGTGATGGGAGACAGTGTGTGTGTGATGGGAGACAGTGTGTGTGACTGAGTGTGATGGGAGTAGGAGTGTGTGTGATGGGAGTCAGAGTGTGTGTGATGGGAGACAGTGTGTGTGTGATGGGAGACAGTGTGTGTGTGACTGAGTGTGATGGGAGTAGGAGTGTGTGATTGAGTGTGATGGGAGTAGGAGTGTGTGACTGAGTGTGATAGGAGTATGAGCTTGATGTGAGTCTAAATGATGGGGCATGTCTTAGGTGTGTAACGTGGGTGTGCAGCTTGGGTAGGGGGGTGCCCGGATTTTGTCTGCCTAGGGCAGCACAAAATCAAGATACACCACTGCATATACACCGTCACTCCCAGACACACACTGACTTATACACAGTAACTCCCAGACACACACTGACATATACACAGTCACTCCCAGACACATACTGACTTATACACAGTCACTCCCAGACACACACTGACATATACACAGTCACACCCAGACACACAGTGACATATACACATATACACAGTCACAGACACACACTGACATATATAGTCATTCCCAGACACACACTGACATGTACACAGTCACTCCCAGACACACACTCACATATACACAGTCACTCCCAGACACACACTCACATATATACAGTCATTCCCAGACACACACTCACATATATATACAGTCATTCCCAGACACACAATCACATCTATACAGTCACTCACAGACATTGGCTCACTCACAGGTACACACATATAAATAGGGGAATATCAACATGCAGCTCACCTGTAACAGGGCAGATCCTTATACATACCAGTATTTTTTTTTATTTTTTTTAACATACATTTTTATCTTGTTTTATTCAAACAAGACATACAATAACAGTGTAGAGTGTACAAATTTCGACATCGTGCTTCTCTAAATGGGCATGGCAAAAAGCCCTCAATATATCTGTAGGTTATCTTGACGAAGACCATATAGGGGCCTGTTGTTCATCAGCCTATTTGCCCAAGCCTGTTTACCCAGACCAGCCGAGAGACTCCTCCCCTTAATCTTGGGGAAGATAACTTATTTCAGCTTAACACATCTAACAATTGTAATCAGCAAGGAACTATGATCTGGTTTATACTGCTAGTTATGGAAACATTATTAGGGTGTATAACCCCTCCAGGAGCTAGCTTGTATCATAGAGGGTTAAAGCCGAAGTGTATATATTAAATTTGTGTGACATAGAGGGTCCAAACCCCAACAGAGCTTTTTCCATTTTGAATTGGAACATTGTCTGGTTAAACAATTGCGACCTACTAAATGGTTTACGACTTCTCCAATTTCTTGCTATTAGGACTTTGGTTGCAACAATGCAGTGGATTATCAACACCTGGTTATCAGTGTTTGTTGCCATTATTTTTAGGTGTAATAGAGCTGTTTCTGGGGCCCATTTGATGTTGACATTTGTTAGGGTCTTGATAAGCTCATATGTCCATCTCCATAGCGGAGTTACCCTGGGAAAATGTCACCAGATGTGGGTGAATGTGCCTTCTTCCACCCCACATCTCCAGCATCTGAAGGATTGTTGGGGATACATTCTAGCTAAGACGGCTGGTACCCTATACCACCTATTCATCACTTTAAACTGGTTTTCAACTAAATTCAGACAGTGGACGTTCTTATTCACCTGTGTCATTGATCTTGCCCAGTCCTTGTCAGAAATTTGAGTCTCCAGCTCCTTCTCCCACACCGCCTTTGCTTTAATTGGGAAGATGTTTAACATAGAGATTATCCGGTTTGATATTGCTGTAATTTTAGGTATCTGTTTATATGCGAATATCTTCATGATCTCCTTATTTATACTGTTAGCCTCAATATTCACTCTAATACTTAGAAAGTTCTTGATTCTGAGATATGTAAATATCTCTTTTGTTGGAAGGGTATATTTATCTCGTAGATTGTCAAAAGTAAGTGGTTTACCCTGATCAAAAAGGTCTTCTATTGGGCAGTCGTGAAGTTCCTGCCAATTTTTTAATGATAGATTATCCATATTATATTCTAGGGATTTGAATTTGCAAGAGGGAATCATCTTATTCTGGAGATTCATTTTCTTCTTAATGATATCCCATTCTTTAATTACTTGTCCCAGGATTCTTGATTTATTCATCAGGTTTTTGGATTTTTTTTATTACTATTTAGCCATAAGTAATACTCTAGTTCCTCCTTTCCTACAGATTGCTTTTCTAATAGATACCATGGTTCGTTTTGAGTATTAGGGTTCTGAATATCGTATGCGTGAACTATCATGCATGATTGGTAATTGTTGATAATAAGTGGATAATTTAAACCTCAATGTTTGATTTTCCTGGCCATATTATTCGCATTAATCCTTGGAGTCTTTCCCCTCCATATAAAAGCCCTAAATCTAGCCTGTACCATGTCTAGCCAGGATTTGTGGACTCCCCAAGAAATCATTTTAAAAAGGTAGCACCATTTGGGTAGAATGTAGGAGTTGATTAGATTAATCCTGCCCCACCAAGAGATCTCCACTCTTCTCCATTCAAGTAAAGACTTATTTGTTTCTCTTAGTAGTCTCATAAAGTTTGTCTCCATCACTTTGTCTACTTCAAGAGGGAACTCCAAGCCCAAATACTCGCAGCTTTGAGGATTCCATTTAAACTTGTAATGTTCCTTTAGAGTATTAAGACTCTGAATGGGTATATTTTTAGCCAAAGCCGTGGTCTTGTCTATATTTAGTTTATAGTTGGATATTATTCCATAGTTATTTATTTCTTCCATAAGATGGGGGAGGGAGTGAAGCGGAGACGTAAGCGAAATCAGAATGTCATCCGCATAGAGGGCTATTTTATGACTATGTCCCTTTTTTTAAGCACTACCAGAGAAATGCTGTTATCAACAGAAGTTAACAAAGGGAGAAGGGAACTGACATTTAATATAATAGAGTGTGATGCACCCTTGTATAGGTTTCACTATCGCTTCAATCACATAAACAGTAAATAGATCCATAGTCAAGAATATTTTTTTTTAATTTATTTATTTTCTCTCTCGAAGTTAATATATTATTACACAAACAAATAATTATCTGTAAGATTTGTCCTTAGGGGCAACCACTGATTTAAAGGGTAAATAAGAGGGGGGCAAGGGTAATATATAAAGGCTATCTATTTAAATGTTCCTTTTTTTTTTTCTTCCCTTTCTCCTCAAAGTTAATATATTATTACACGAACACACAATTATTTGCAAGATTTGTCCTTAGGGGCAACCACTGATTTAAAGGGTAAACAAGAGGGGGGGCAAGGGTAGTATATAAAGGCTATTTATTTAAATGTTTTTTTTTTTTTGAAGAAATTTGGTATCAAAAGGAACACATAAATGTATATAATAGACTTGGCCTCAGGGAAACTATTGGCTTATTGGACAAATAGGAGGGGGGGGGGGAGTAAGTATATTATAAAGAGGTATACATTTAATAAGTAGCTTTTTTTTAAATTTTTTTTATTTATTTATTTTTATTTATTTATTTATTTTTTATTAGTTTTCCTTCTTTCTCAGCGCCGCTCCTCTCCTCTTTCTGTCAAATTCACGAGGTCTGGGGTAATTCGGCTCACACCTACCGTCCTATCTGCTGTGCGTAAAATACGCAGAGAAACTCTGGAAAATTTAAAAATTCGAAAGAGCTTCAAGGGGGCTTTTGCCTCCATTAGGTATATACGGGGGAAGATATCCAAAAAGTTTATTGGAATCTTCCCGGATAATGAATGTATGTGTATGTGGGGGATCCAACGACAAGTGGAAGATCAGCAGCACAGTAGCTTTCTAGATGTTGATTCATATTCTGTCACTGAATGTTCAGGGCCTGAACACACATAAGAAAAGAGGGCTTTTGTATAGTACACTGAATACATACGATACGCATATAGGTTTCATTCAAGAAACACATTGGATAGCAAACATAAAACAAAATTGGGGAGGGAAAAAATATCCTACTATAATCCAAGCGTCAAGAATAGATAAAAAAAAAAGTGGGGTAGCTCTAATTTTCTCAAACTCAATTCTGGAAGAAATTTTCTGCCAAGTACTGGATCTAGAGGGTAGGTTTATTATAATGGTGTGCAAAATTAACAACACTATATACACTCTGGTCAATGTCTACCTACCAAATAAAGGTCCTACTAGGCTACTACAGAAGATCATGAACAAAGTAGATGAAATAAAAAAAGGATGTCTATTAATTGCTGGTGACTTTAACGTTACAATGGATCCAGAGATGGATAAATCACTGAATAATAAGACAGCCACTTTGGATAGGACAGTCATAAAACAAGCAGATAAACTAAGACAAATATGTAGGAAATACGATTTGTATGATCTATGGAGACTACTCCATCCCAGGGAAAGGGACTTCTCGCATGTGTCCAGTCGTCATGGATCATATTCGAGAATTGACCTCTGTCTGGGATGTTTTTCAATGTCCAGTAAGGTAACGTCAGCTCTGTTAGTAGAGAATACATGGTCAGATCACAGTATGAATTTGATGACAATAGGTGGTAAGGAAATACAAGGGATGTCCACATGGAAATCGAAAGACCAGATTCTTTTTAAACAGGAAAATAGAGATTTTTTTAAAGAAAAGGCCAAATATTATTTCCAGGAAAACAATACCCCAGAAGTCCCCCACACTACAATCTGGTGTGCCTTTAAAGCCACCATGAGGGGATGTATCATCAAACTAGAAAAGATAAAAAGGAGAGAAGATGGTCTACCTTTAGAAGATCTCTACATCAAATTAAATAATCTAACAAGTTCCAATAAAGCAGATCCACAAATTGAGAACATTCCAATAATTCAGGAAATAAAAGATTAGATAAATAATAAATTACATTATAAAGTTGTATCCACACTACTCAGGCTAAGAATAAATAATTATTACAAAGGCAATCGAGCTAATAAAATTTTAACAAATAGATTAAAAAAACAAAAAGCCAGCAACAGAATCACCAAAATAATAGAGAAGGGAGAAGAACAGTTGGGCCCGAAAGATATAGGTAATACCTTTAATAAATATTACAACAGCCTGTATAACCTGACAGCCCCAAATAATATTCCCCAGATTGAAAATTATTTAAAGGACACCCGGATCCCAAGGATCTCAGAAGCACACAGAGCAGAGCTTAATAAATCATTTTCTAAGAGGGAATTGAAGGAGGCTATTAATAATTTAGAGACATACAAGACCCCGGGCCCGGATGGTTTTGGCAATTCCTTTTATAAAGTATTCGAAGATATCATCTCCCCGAATCTTCTGGATGCATTTAATGAAATCGCAAGGGTAGGGAAAGCCCCAGAAGAATTGCTGAGTGCAAATATATTGCCAATCCCCAAACCAGACAAAGATCACACGAATGTCAGAAATTTTAGACCAATATCTCTAATCAATGTGGATATAAAATTGTATTCATATATATTAGCCCAGAGAATGAAGAAAATTATTTCCACAGTGATTCACCCTGACCAGATAGGATTTGTTCCCGGTCGAGTCTCTGCTAATAACGTCAGGAGATTACTAGATATTTGGGATTAGGTGGATAAAACAGGGCTGCCCCTCCTGACTCTGTCTTTAGATGCAGAGAAGGCATTTGACAGAGTCGGGTGGGGCTACCTCAGTAGGGTCCTGAGAGCATTTGTTTTGAAGGCTGGATATACAGCGCTATATTGGCCTTATACTCTAACCCAGTAGCTAGAACGGTAGGACCAAACATCACTGCTGAATGGTTCAGATTGAGCAATGGTACGAGACAGGGGTGTCCCTTGTCCCCTGTCCTGTACGTACTCTCGATTGAACCATTAGCTATCAACATTAGAAACAATCAGGAGATTGCAGGCTTTCCCATAAAAGATGAAGAACTCAAAATATCTCTATATGCGGATGATGTTGTGCTGACGATTAAAGACCCTCGACATTCTCTCCCCCCATTAATGGCAGAGATAGACAAATACAGTCGCATATCAAATTATAAATTAAATTTAACAAAAACAACGGTTATACCTAAAAACATAGATCCAATTTTAGTAAAAGAATTAGAACAACAATTTAACTTTCTCTGGACAAAAAAAGAATTTGTTTATCTGGGAATTACCATCACTACAAGATTAGACAATTTAATGGAACGTAATTTTATGTTACTGCTAAAAGAAACTAATAAAAAACTCAAAGATTGGGCCCACCTAGAAACATCTTGGTGGGGGAGAGTAAATACAATCAACTATTATCTTATACCAAAATGGGCCTATATGTTCAGTAAGGTTCCTTTAAGGGCCCCGATGGCATGGCTGGACATCATTCAACTCCTATATATTGAAAGGTAAGAAAATCAGAATTGCCATACATGTATTAGGTAGAAAAACCAAGGAGGGAGGAATAAGATACCCAATTGTAAAGACAGTCTATCAGGCAAATATTCTAACCCATTTATACAGACTACAGGAAGAAGACTCAAAAAGCGAACCTTGGTATAGGATAGAGGCTGAGGCATACGGTAGTAGCGACCTGGAGACCTTACTCTGGACATTTAATTATCAAAAGATTATCACTAACTTAACGATCAGTTCTGAGATCTTGACCCAGCTAATACAAGAATGGAAAGTTATTAAGAAAGTACTCGGCCTAAAAAACAAAATCCTCAAAACCTCCGGGATTAACAGTATTCAATCTAACATAGAAAATATATCTTTAAATAACTGGAAAACAGAGAATGGTGGAAATATTGAGGACATAACACTAAATAACGAAATTCTTTCATTTGAACAGCTGACAGTCAAACTAAACCTGAGTGAGAGGGATAAGTTTAATTATTTACGAGTTAGACACTTCCTAAAAAAGCACTTAATAGAAAGTGGAAAAAGGACGGGCTACTTAGAAGGTGTCTTTACACAAAAAAGAGTTAAAGGGGTGACTTCTAAAAACAGACAGCTATTAGAACAGTCACAACATTTCTGCCCCCAGCAGCCAAAGAGACGTGGGAAAAGGAATTTCAAACAAACATAACAATTAAAGAATGGAATAACTCTGTATTTCAAACAAATTTCAAAGCATATCCATTGCTTAAACTTGGTAGAGAACCATTATAAAACGATGCACAGATGGCATTTGACCCCAAGGAGATTATCTAAAATGTATCAAGGTTACCCACCAAATTGTTGGAGATGTGGAGGGGTAGATGGCTCAGCTCTGCACATCTGGTGGCAATGTAGGGGGGTCAAGCCGCTTTGGAGTCAGATCTTTAATAAACTTAATAACCTAGGTATTCACCCTAAATTTGACCCTAAAACTACTATCTTACATTTAAATATGAATGAGCTCTCTAAAAACGATAAAACTTTAGTTCTACACTGCTTTACGGCCATAAAAATAACTATTTCTAGAAACTGGAAATCAAGTTTGCCTTTATCAGTAACGCAGATGGAAAAGCAATTAAAGCATCAACTAAAGATGGAAAGAGACCTAAGTTGGTCCAGAGATTTGTCTGGTAAGACAGCAAAGAGATACAGAAATTGGCTCAGTAAATGGGAAGGATGGAATAGTGAGGTTAATTAGGCACCTGACATTCAGATATGACTAATATAGTGCTGATGACATATGATCTCCATTTGTAGTTGCTCTGGGTCCTCGCTGTATGTGTTTGTGTGTATGTAGATACCCCTGTCATGAGACAAGTTGGTTATAGTATGAATGGTGTATATTTCCGGTAAGAAACTTACTTTTCAAACTTTTCAAACTGATAATTGGCCACCAGGGCTATAGGAGGGGTAGTTTACCCTATACAATAGGGTGTTTTATAATGCACTTTAATACATCTTGGCCTTCAAGGTCGAGAGAGCCGGGGAGGAGGAGGGAAGGGGAATTTCACTCCCAGACACACACTGACTTATACACAGTCACTCCCAGACACACACTGACATATACACAGTCACTCCCAGACACATACTGACTTATACACAGTCACTCCCAGAGACACACTGACATATACACAGTCACAGACACACACTGACATATACACATATACACAGTCACAGACACACACTGACATATATAGTCATTCCCAGACACACACTGACATGTACACAGTCACTCCCAGACACACACTCACATATACACAGTCACTCCCAGACACACACTCACATATATATACAGTCATTCCCAGACACACACTCACATATATATATATATATATATATATATATATATATATATATATAGTCATTCCCAGACACACACTCACATACATATACAGTCATTCCCAGACACACAATCACATCTATACAGTCACTCACAGACATTGGCTCACTCACAGGTACACACATATAAATAGGGGAATATCAACATGCAGCTCACCTGTAACAGGGCAGATCCTCATACATACCAGTATTTTGCCAGTGGAGCAATCAAATGTTTTACTGTACGATCCACATAGATCTCTGCCAGCTTATGTTAAGCTGGACTCTCTGTCCCATGACGGTTTCACTTTGAACGCCGGGTTGTCACGTGACGCCCATGGGCATCCGCAGAAATTTTTTCAGGGGGGGGGGGGGGGGCATAATTTTACCGTCATCCTTTCTGCGCCGCGCCTCTTTTTGACAAGTTATCATGAAGTGGAGGAGCTTTGTCATTATTAGTGAAGGCATGCAAAGGGTTGATAAACCCTGCACCAGATACAGATCCACAGCACCAGATATAAACCAACCACACTAGATATAGCCTCACTGCACCTAATATAGATCCACTGTGCCAGATATAGACCCACAACACCAGATATTAACCCACGGTACCAGCTAAAAACCCATGACACAAGATATAAACCACAGCACCAGATAAATATCCAGAGCTCTAGCTGAAACTCCACAGCAACAGATGGAACAACATAGCAAAGATATAACCCCATAGCACCAGATACAACACTATAGCACACAATATAACCTCTCAGCACCAGACACAACACTATAGCACACAATATAACCCCACAGCACCAGACACAACACTATAGCACACAATATAACCCCACAGCACCAGACACAACACTATAGCACACAATATAACCCCACAGCACCAGACACAACACTATAGCACACAATATAACCCCACAGCGCCAGATACAACACTATAGCACACAATATAACCTCTCAGCACCAGACACAACACTATAGCACACAATGTAACCTCTCAGCACCAGACACAACACTATAGCACACAATATAACCTCTCAGCACTAGACACAACACTATAGCACACAATATAACTCCACAGCACCAGATACAACACTATAACACACAATATAACCCCACAGCACCAGATACACTATAGCACACAATATAACCCCACAGCACCAGATACAAAACTATAGCACACAATATAACCTCACAGCACCAGATACACTATAGCACACAATACAACCTCACAGCACCAGATACACTATAGCACACAATATAACCCCACAGCACTAGATACAACACTATAGCACATAATATAACCCCGCAGCACCAGATACAACACTATAGCACACAATATAACCTCACAGCACCAGATACACTATAGCACACAATATAACCTCACAGCACGAGATACATTATAGCACACAATATAACTCCACAGCACCAGATACAACACTATAGCACACAATGTAACCCAACAGCACCAGACACAACACTATAGCACACAATATAAACACAAAGCAACAGATTCCCTAAACACCCAAATTCCTAAATCCATGACATTTCTTTATCTCTTTCCCCCTTTTTTATATGTTTTATTCCTCCATGTTTGCCATCTCTTTCCCCATCATTTTATGTGTTTTATTCCTCCATGTCAGTGACCTCTTTTCACCTACATTTTATCTTTTCTGCCCCATGTCACAATTTTGTCTGTATTCTGCTCCAATCAATCACCTCTTTTCATCCTCTATTATCTTTTCTGCCCCATGTCATCCCATTTTGTTTGCAATCTGCTTCCATCCATCACATCATTTTATCCTCCATTATCTTTTCTGCCCCATCCACTTGTCACCATGTTGATGTGAGCAGAGCCTGGTCAGAGGAGCTGCTCAGACTGGACAAATGGAGACCTCAGGGAAATGGGAGGGACCTCCCTGGATTTACCCCACTCTACCATGTACCTTAAAGCTATTATAAGCTCTTCCTACCTGTTACAGAGGCTCAGCAATGGTCTCTGAGTATCTTCCCCTGTTTCCTCCATGATGTTGCACTGCAGGCTCTCTTCTGTCAGTCATGCTGCCACATGGAGGGCTGAGGGGCGGGGCTATAAATTCATATCCCCGGGCACCCCTGTCATTGGCTCTCCATGCAGCATGACTGACAGCTGCAGAGACCTGCACCAATGTGGATGGGAGACCAGTATTACAGCAAGCAGAGTTGCAGAGAGCAACAGCTTTGGGTGCTACCTCCTACCCCAGCAACTGGTGTGCAGTCCCCTAGGGACAACTAGAGGCTACATACTGAGAAAAAAATAATAATAATACATTTTTGTTTTTTATTTTTTTTAAAGGGGAATTGCAAAAATCCAGGGGGGGGCAAGCGCCCCCCTTGCCCCCCCCCCCTGCGGACGCCCATGGTGACACCCAGCACTCAAGGCAGTAAAAAGGAAATGCATTGTATGGGCTGGCTCTGGGGAGAGGAGAGCTGACAAGGGTGAGTGCGGCCACAGTAGTAACGCCACTGCAAATACACATATATAGCCAGATATCAGGGCCGTCTTTAATAGTGATTGGACCCTGGGCAAGCATTTGCTTGGGCCCCCTGGACCCTGCCCCCTCCCCTGCATGTAATCCCGCCATCCATCGCAATGTTAGCCAGATGCCAAGTAATATAGTGCCAGTCAGATACCCAGTAATATAGTGCCAATCAGATACCCAGTAATATTGTGCCAATCAGATACCCAGTAATATAGTGCCAGTCAGATACCCAGTAATATAGTGTCAATCAGATACCCAGTAATATAGTGTCAATCAGATGCCCAGTATTATCGTGCCAATCAGATGCCCAGTAATATAGTGCCAGCCAGATACCCAGTAATATAGTGCCAATCAGATACCCAGTAATATTGTGCCAATCAGATACCCAGTAATATAGTGCCAATCAGATGCCAAGTAATATAGTGCCAATCAGATACCCAGTAATATAGTGCCAGTCAGATACCCAGTAATATAGTGCCAATCAGATACCCAGTAATATAGTGCCAATCAGATACCCAGTAATATAGTGCCAGTCAGATTCCAGGAATATTGTGCCAGCCAGCCCCCCCCCCCCCCCCCCTACTGACATGAAGCTGCTCCGTGTCCCCCGCCGGATGTCTCCTCTTGCACGGAGGAGGGAAACAGAAACCGAATGTGATTTTTTTTTTTTTTTTTCGGCCGTCGCATCCATCGGATGCGGCTTGCCGGAAAAAAGCGTTCACAAGCGCAATGCGCTGTGAACGCGGCAGCAGGGGCTGGGGGCCCACGGGACAGCTTCCTTGGGGCCCCCCAGGAGTAAATGGGCCCAGGGCAGCTGCCGCGTTTGTCCCGCGTTAAAGACGGCCCTGCCAGATATATGCATTTATCTATCTATCTATATATAAACGTTTTAATAAATGTAAAAAAACACTTTTTTCACCGACACATACACAAACGTCTCATACTCACAGACACACTTAACACTTCACAGACACACTTAACACTCTTACACACGCTCACACACTTATACACACTTACACACACAGACACTTATATGTGAGCAAATTCCCATGATTTAAACACTAAGAAGCATGCAAGATTGTGTAGGTTGCATACACCATTTACCAGACTTTGAGAAAAAGATTGAACAATAGTGTCATAATACCACTTGCCCCTTTGTAACTGTCATTGACATTATTTTTTGACAAATAAACGTGTCATCACACACAGACACCCTTACAAACACACACCCATACATCCTTACACACAGAGATACCGTTATACACATATACAGACACCCTTACACACACACACCCAGGCAGCCTTACACACACAGATACCCTTATATATACACACACACAATTACATCCACAGACACCCCTACACACACAGATAGCCTTATACAAACAAACACCCAGATACCCTTACAAACACACACCCAAACAGCCTTACCACAGATACCCTTATACACACACATACTCAGACAGCCTTACACACACATATACCCAGACAGCCTTACACACACAGATACCCTTATACACACATATACCCAGAGAGCCTTACACACACACATACCCTTATACACAGGCAGCCTTACACACACAGATACCCTTATACACACATATACCCAGACAGCCTTACAAACAAACACCCAGACAGCCTTACACACACATATACCCAGACAGCCGTACACACACAGATACCCTTATACACACATATACCCAGACAGCCTTACACACACACATACCCATATACATAGGCAGCCTTACACACATATATACCCGTATAAACAGACACCCTTACACACAGATACCCAGACAGCCTTACACACACAGATACCCTTATACACAGACACCCTTACACACACAGACACCCTTACATACAGATACCCTTATACACACACACAATTACATCCACACAGACACAGCCTTATATACACACATAGACACCATTAAAAACACACAGACACCCTTACACACATATACCCAGGAAGCCTTACACACACAGATACCCTTAGACACAGACACCCTTACACACACAATCACATCCACACAGACACAGCCTTATACACACACATAGACACCATTACCGACACACAGACACCCTTACACACATATACCCAGACAGCCTTACACACAGATACCCTTAGACACAGACACTCTTACACACACAATTATATCCACACAGACACAGCCTTATAAACACACATAGACACCATTACACACATACAGACACCCTTACACACACACTCATAACACACAAACCCTTATACAGATGGATGTATGGCCTTTTTATCACCCCCCCCCCCCCCCCCCCATGCTTCTGACTAAATCAGTGAGAGGAAATCTTCATCTCACTTGCAACACACCTGTGCTTCACTTTTAGTGAATAGCTCCCTATATGAATTTTGAATTGACTTAGAAGTTACTTTTTCATAGTAATGGTAAAAATACATTTTTCAGACGGGTTTAAAATGTCCTATTGACTCATGTTCCTATCTACCTAACATCATAGTAACAATATTCTTTGTACTTGCACAATCAATACTCATCTTAACAATATAGCTTTCGAAAGTGAAAAATAAAAAATATTCAAACAATCACATAAGCAAAATTAGCATTTGTCTGTCATGACATGGTAGCTTCTATCATTGAGGATATGTATTTGCCTAGAAATAACTAAAACTGAAAACCAGACTGTGGGGTAAAACAACGGCCACAGCACTTTATTTAAATAGCCATTGCATTTACAATCATATATACATATATATACACATTCCACATATATATATATCCATAATTAATACAATGACTAAACATAAACATAAACATTAAACATTCCATATACAGGAAAACCAACCAAGCTTGCAAGAGTATCCAGGTGGCTGCCGAAGTCCATGTTCTGGGCATATCCCAATGCCCCCAATACCTGAGGTTCGAGGTACCACCTTCCCCTCGAACCTCCCACCAGAGTCCCGATTGACTCTCCCCAATCCAAATCTTCCATTAACCCTCCTGTATACCCTGCAAGCTTCCGCCACAAGCCCATCACCCTGGATGGGCTCCCCCCCCAAACAAAACTGTGGCCATCTCGATTCCTTTCTGCAGAGCCAGGTTGAAGAAATCCAACCCCAGCTCATTCGGATGCACCCCATCAGACCTAAACAGACTCCCCAATTTACCTTCCAGGTTAAAGTGCCGCACCACCACCCAGGCGTTCTTTCTCATGAAACTAAATATTAGCTTGTTTACCTTTCCCCGGCAACGGTTCATGGCCGCCGAATCCCTGGCGTGCCTCCAAATAGACCGGGGAACCATCTCAGACCAAATGATCTTAATCCCTGGTAGAAGAGTATGCAAGCGGGACACGTCCCGTTGCATATTCTTCACCAGCTCCCTCTGCGGCACCACCCCCAAATCATTACCCCTGACATGAATAAGGAGTATGTCAGGGCGGCCGCCCCGACACACTCTTTGCTCAACATTAGACACCACAGCATTCCACAACATGCCCCTCACTCCAAACCACTTCAGACGAACCCGATCCGGAGGAAAGCCCAGCTGGATTACATTCCTGCGAACTGCAGCTCTCCTCTCGGCCCAGTATACGAATGAATGGCCGATGATCCACACCTCCAAACCGGAACCTGGAACAGAGAACATCGTAAACAACATAGTACTATGTACACCGATCACACGGAAACCAGATCCATGAAACACAATTATTATTTTTTTTATATATTTTTTTTGAAACAAAACAGAAATTATTTTTAATCATTTTTTTTATTTTTTTATAACAGTATCCTATGAGGACGAACATACGATCTATACCGTCCAGATTCCCAGCGACAAATCTTCTTGACTAAAGCCTCCCCTAGGCCTAGCCATGAAGCCGAAAGGAATGGGTGCCGCACTCGTGTGCAGGCACACCCAGGCGTTCCAAAGCCATCCTCATCACCCTGAGGAACTGAAACCTCGATAAACCGGAGGAGTCTGCGTGGACCAGGAGGGACTGAGACCCCTGCGCCCGCACTGCCAAAAACTCCCTGATGCAGCGTACCGGGCACACCCGTTCGCCCGGTACCTTAAACAATTCCACCATACGGCCCCGCCTAGCCGTATCCATTTTTGAAGACCTGAGCCACACCAGCAGCTTCCCAGGCTCACACACCACATCCGTCACCCAGATGCCGCCCAACCGGGCCCTGGAAGGACTTACCAGCTCCGATATCGGAATACCCCGAAAAAGGCCAAGGAAAAAGCCGCGGTGAACAACAAACACTCGTAATCCGATATGCAAATAGCTTGCAGCACCTCCACCATTCTACGCAGCAACGCCACCAGGCGCAGAGTGTCAGATTGCTTTTTTCCCTTCCGAAAACCTTTTAACGCTTGCCTTACCAAAATTTTTTTACAAACGTCCACTTCCCCTCGCAATTTACACAAAAAGGACAAAGCTGCCACTGCTTTGTCCAATTTGGAAGGGGACACCCCTTCAGCCGAAAGCTGCACCAAAAACCAGAGCAAAGCATCCAGCAGGGATGCCTCAGAGCAGTGCCTACCCCCCGTAGCCACCAGCGCATCCCAGTCTCGCCAGACCCTCGCGTATGCCGACCATGTGGAAGGAGCAAGCGAACCTTTTACCCATCCCGCAAGCACTCCATTCCGATCTTACACAGTACCAACGGGCACTCCTGCCCAGTCTTGTCTGCTCCCGGAGCTTCTGCTCGAAACCGCTCCCACTGGAATCGAGAAAGAGCATCCGCTATAACGTTTAAGTGCCCTGGTGTACATGTTTTGCACGGAACGAGATATTCAGTTCCATACAAAGCAGCGCAAAACGCCATAAAAGCCGCACCACAGGGGCCGAAGCTGCTGACAGGTTGTTCACTGAATGCACGACCGCCAAGTTGTCAGAGAAAAAGACAACCCGCCGGTCTCGCATGCACCCCCCCCATAACGTTAGGGCCACTAACAAGGGAAATAATTCCAGAAACGCTAGGTTCTCCAGGAGTTTGCTGCCTGCCCATGCCTATGGCCAACGTTCCGCGCACCACTTACCCGTGAAGTATGCGCCAAAACCCACGCTACCCGACGCATCCGTATAAAGCTCCAGCTCATCCGCTTGCACTACTGCGCACTGAAATACCACTTTTCCATTAAACCGTTCAAGGAAGACCAGCCACACAGCCAGGTCTGCACGTATCTTCCTAGTCACCCGGATAAAATGGTGTTCCGCCGCAATTCCTGCCGTAGCCCGCGACAGCGACCTAATAAACACCCGACCCACTGGAATTATCCGACACCCGAAGTTCAGGCGCCCTATCAGTGACTGTAACTGTCGTAGGGTAACCTTTTTGGCCCTACCTACCATTCGAACAGCATTCCGTAATACCACTAGCTTATCCCTGGGGAGCCTGAGGACCCCTGCCACCGAATCTATCTCCAACCCCAGAAAGCTTAAGCACGTAGTAGGACCCTCTGTCTTGTCCGCCGCCAAGGGAACCCCAAAGCTACGCGCAACCTGTTCCAGCGAGCGCAGCAAAACAATACAAGATCGGGAGTCCTAGGGGCCCACGCACAAAAAATCGTCCAAATAGTGCACCATTGAACTATTTTTTGCCACTTTCTTAACCACCCATTCAAGAAACGTGCTAAATTTCTCGAAATAGGCTCAAGAAACCGAACACCCCATAGGCAAACAAAGGTCCACGTAAAACCCTTGCTCAAACCAGCAGCCCAGGAGGTGATGACACTCCGGATGGATGGGAAGGAGGCGAAAAGCCGACTCGATGTCAGCTTGTGCCAGCAGCGCCCCAGATCCCGCATCCCGGACTAAATCAACCGCTTTGTCAAATGATGTGTACGATACGGAGCAAAGCTCCCTATCGATGTCATCATTAACTGACCCTCCCTTAGGGTAAGACAAATGGTGTATTAGCCAGAATTTCCCAGGATCCTTCTTGGGGACCACCCCCAAAGGAGAAACCCGTAAATTCTCCATTGGTGGCTCAGGAAACGGGCCGGCCATCCTGCCCGCCTCCAGCTCCTTCCTCAGCTTTTCCCGCACTACCTCCGGAAATTGAAGCACTGACTTCAAATTCTGACGGGAGATACGGCCCGGGCCTGGAATGAATGGAATGCGAAACCCGGCCCTAAACCCTTCCTCCAGAAATCTTGCGTCTGCACGCCTACCGTAGCGCCTTAGCCATGGCCGCATCGCGTCGCTGCTCACCGGTGTTGTCCCCTTTAGCCCCAGACTGTCCGGTCCCGCTCCCAGCCTTCCCGCGCTTGAAGCATCTGGAAGCGCTATGGGAGCCTCCGCACACCGAGCACTCATGCCGGAACTTACAAGAGGCGCCCCACTTACACTGGCTGTCGTTGAACATCCAGCATGTGCCACGTTTTCCGGTGGCCGGCGTGGAACCTTGAACTCCACCACCGGCCCCCCCAGGAAAGGACGACCCTCTCTGTGCCATCATGATCTTTACCCAGAGAGTGATATCAATCTGGTCAAAGCTCATGCCGGGATTGGTGGCGAGGCGTTGACGAAATTGTTCGTCGTACCTCCACCACGCCAACCCCCCGTAAAGGCGGTACGCTTCCCAGATCCCATCTACATAACAGAATAAGGAGGAGGGGCGCTTTTCACCTATAACACTAGCCAGTATGCAAAAGGACATCAACCAGTTCCCGAATGTTTTTGGGAGCTTCCTATACTGCTTTTTTCTTTCTTCCTCCTCCTTTTTCTTCCTATCCTCTTTTTTCACATCCTCCTTAAGGTCAATGGGTTCCTCCAGAGGAAGAAGAGAAAGAAGCTCCACATATTCCCCCCTCCAGATCTTTTCCCGAACCTCTACCTTCAGATGAACCCCTAATGGACCCGAGAAGGACGCATAAGAGGAATATCGCACTACTTCCGCCACACTAATCAACCCTGCACTTGCCACCCCTGCATCGCTACCCGAGGCGCACCCCGCCATCGCCGATCCCAGAGAACCTACGCCCAGGGGTTGCTGAGAGATCCCCGTGGGATCTGCCCCTAACCCGGTGGAACCACTAGACTCGCCGTGGGAGGGGACACCGTAGGTACCCACGCAGATACCACTGTCTCCGCCACCACTGCATTGGACCTACTCGCCCAGGAGTCCAAGAAAGCTCACAGGCCCCCAAGCAACTCAGCCTCCCCCCGGCTATCAGGAGAAGAAGTGACAAGTAACTCACCGGTCGGCCTTGTGGCCGAGCTGATCAGTTGATCTACGCGATGTGAAACCGGGCTTTCCTCCTCCCGTCCGCTGACTTGTCCTGGCCGTATTGACTTCCTTTTCTGCAGCTCTTGGTGCCCGGTTGCTCCGCTCCGTGCTGGCGCCTGAAAAGGGGGAACATTGTGAAAGCACCGGAGATCCTTCTCTTCCCTCCGAGGATGGAGGGGACCCCCCCCCCTCGTGCAGCCCTCCTGGACCTGTAAGCTCTCCTCACGCCGCCCTGCTGACCACCATCCATGGGGGATGAAACCTTCTCGTCTGGGGACCGTACCCTGCGCCATGACCTACAGCGGCTACGAACCCCCCGCTGCTTATACTGCCCCCTTATACTCCTACCCGTACCGGAAGACCTGGGACGACCCCTGCCCAGCCTCCGGTGACCATCGTCACTTTGACTATGCTCACTTGAGTCCACCCCTTCTACCACCATGGGAGACCCCCCCTAATGACCGGAGATGCGGACAACGCAGGTGAGCGCGGTAGGGAAAACAACTCTGGCGACTCATACCCCGTACCGGGTGACCGGCTAGATGATGATGCATACACATCCTCCCCAGCACCAGTAACCTGCTGGGAACGCCTAACAGGGGCTTTACCACGTCCCTGCCTATAACTAGTAAGGAATTGTGGCGAACCAGGGGCTATACTGCCCCCTTGGTTAATGTGGGACATCGAAGGAGCCGGGTTGGTGTTCCTAGAAGGGGCCATCCGTGGCCCAGCTTGCGCTTGTGGGGGCCTGCGGTGCAGTGAGTGGGGCAGTGGGGGCCACCAGGGGGCGAGACAGTGTCCCTGCTCCTTTATTTCCCCCCCCATACCAGACCTACTCACCCGATTGGATCCTCCAGCAGCCTCTGTGCCCGTCCGTTTTCTGGAGCTCCCATCACCTCCTGTAGCGTTGCAGGGGCCTGTACTCCTCTTCACCCGGCTCCCCTGTCGGCGACGTCCATCCGATGCCGCTTCCGGATGCGCGCTCGCATCCACAATGCACCGCACTTCCGGTGCGCCCTCACTTCCGCCGCGGCCTTCCTGTTGCATTACTCGTCGGGTGCTCAACGGAGCGCCCTCCGGGGCCTGATGCAGCTCCAACGGTCCTGGGGGGAGGAGGTATCCGATGCCTTGCTGCAGCGCGCCCGTTGGGCCCTGGTGAGCCAGCGTCCCCAGGGCTCAGTCGACGGGGAGGCCTCCCCGTCCGTGAAGGCCTCCCCGTCCGTGAAGGCCTCCCAGAGGCAGGGGCAGCCACCTCTGATGAAGGCCCTGCACCATCCAGACGTCCTTGCAGCCATCCAGGTCCCTTCTGTAGTACAGCTACCCGCATTTCAGCCAGGATCCGATCAATTTCAGCTTCTATGGTCCTGCAACAGAAGAGGGGAGACAAGACAACAGGTATGGGGGAAAAACTTTCCTAAAATGGCCCCTAAACTTCCTGTTCCTATCTTTTATACTCTCCCAACTCCTCCCACTAATTCCCACTATAGGCTGACATATCCTCTCAGCACCCTGTCATGATTGCCCCTCCCCGACCTTGTCTGGGGGCTACAGACTAAAGGTAGTCTAATTGGCTAGTTTCCAACCCCACCAAGAATTGAAATTGGGAACATCTCAGTTGGAAAAATCATATATTGCAAAAAAAAAAAAAAAAATGAGATACAAAAATATTTTTATGTAATGCTCATGGCAATATACCACTTTAATAACTACTGATTTTTAAAGTGCCATCAACATACTTTGGGACATCGGTAGCACAGTGGGGTTGATGAAAAGGGAAGTGAGTATCAAATCAGATTTTCTAGCCATTAATTTGCATTCTCTATGCAGGATTGGCCCAAAACATTGTGCTGCCTGGTGCAAAAATCTAAATGTTGTACTCCCGCTCACCCCCCCCCCCCCCCGCCCCACACACACACACACAAAAAATCCAACACTCATGATAATTCAAACTAGTATGAAACTTATAGGGAAGTGATCATTTCATTTTTAAATTAATTTAAAAATATTTAATTTTTATATGCCCACTAAAGCACAGAAAGAAATGGTAAAACATTGTTATGATAATACCAATTCCCTAAAACATAATGTGACCAGTGGCCTATAACAAAATATAGATAGATATAGGCAATGTCAGAGGAGTAACCCCCGGATTGCTTGATATATAACTGCAGTGTCAGATGAGTTAACCCCTGGGTGGCTAGACCGATATAGGCAGTGTCAGAGGAGTTAACCCCTTGGGTGGCTAGACAGATATAGGCAGTGCCAGAGGAGTTAACCCCTTGGGTGGCTAGACAGATATAGGCAGTGCCAGAGGAGTTAACTCCTTAAGTGGCTAGACAGATATAGGCAGTGTAAGAGGAGTTAACACATTGGGTGGCTAGACAGATACAGGCTGTGTCAGAGGAGTTATCCTCTTGGGTGGCTATACAAATATAGGCAGTGTAAGATCCACACACTCACTGACATACACACACACACACTGTCAGTTTTTACCTTACCTGGTGCAGGCATTTCTTGCTTTGAGTTCCTCGTGTGAAGGAGGGACTGAGCCAATCAGGGGAGGCTTCTGAACCTCAGCCAATCAGGAGAGTTGAGGGGTCTCACCTGATTGGCTGAGACCTCCGTCTATCAAGCTCCCCCAGACACAGGAAAGAAAAAGAAAAAAAATGCCGCATGGAGTGAATGTTATCATCTGTTATATGTCTCCCACCATTATGTGTTGCCAAAACAAATTTAAATTCAGACAATTAGCTCAACGCTAATCTGTTACAACTGCCAATCACTGTATATAAGCCCATGAATGATTTTAGTTTGGATTTTGCATTTATATATTTATAAAGTCCAAACATATTCCACTTGTTTTTTCCCCTGTGAACACCACTGATTTTTTGTTTTAAATAATTATTTTCCCCCAAATGGTTAATTACACCATCTTTAATTGGCAGGACTCTTTAAATATTTAAATATTCTACTTGAGCAATACCTCTGAAGAAGCTGCTGTCTAGCAGTGAAACACATTAGGTCTCTCAATCCACTACTTTAGATCCAGGTGCATAATAAAAATATGGCAACAATGTATTACTATCACCTTTTTTTACTATATGAACATGAATGTCCAAAAGTGGAGCACTCAGCCCAAACACAAAATAATAAGACAAAAATACCTGGGTGCTGTGTTGCTATAATATAACCAGCCAAAAACATATGCCCCACGTAGGAAGGCAAATAAAACGACGCACTCACAGGGTTAAATGGATGAAAAAAAGTTGATGTATTAAGAAAGGAGCATAAATTACATAAAAAAATATTTTTTGATGCAATTTATGCTCCTTTCTTAATACATCGACTTTTTTTCATCCATTTAACCCTGTGAGTGCGTGGTTTTAATTGCCTTCCCGCCGGGGGCATATGTTTTTGGACTGGTTATATATATATATATATATATATATATATATATATATATATATATATATATATATACACCTGTTTTCTATAACAACTTCCTAGCGCTCAAACCTCGCACCATTATTCTTATCCATGCTATTTTATGTGTGGAAGAACCACATTCTGAGGTTTTGGGTGGCTGCTTACACCCATTATCAACTCACCTCGAGTACATTTGCTTTCAATTGCTTATAAGAATATAAGGGCATAGAACTGGTACAGATTATATTACAAAACAAGGATAAATCCGTATATCCATTTAAGATGCAAACATCCTAAATACAAACATCTTAAAAGGGCCACTGTCATTTTCACCCTTGCTTGTACTGGTTGAGTATTCCTCATCAAAAATGCCTGGTTACAGAAGTATTTTGGATAATGGATCATTTCGAATAACATATTTCTGGATAAGGCATCCTCAATCTGTAGAAGCGCAAGTAAAAAATTTTTTTTTTCATTTACTGAAAATTATATCCCCTGGCTCCCAACCAACAATCCAGGATTTATTGATTACCTAGTTGTGTCAAAGGTGTTTAAAAAAATAAATAAAAAAAAAGCATTTTAGACACAAGTGGTTAATCTCTTAATCCTGGACTGTTAAATTGGCCTTGAGGACTGGTTTGACAACCACTGTGGTGCACTTTCCAAAGTAAAGGCACCTGGGAATGATACACAAGTGAGTCCCAGTGATCAGTCTTTGTCGTGGATAAACCTCTGCACCTGATACATATGTAAGCATATACTCTGAAGCCAAGAAACTAAGGTAAAAAAAAGTGTTGAAAAGTAATTTTCAGTATTGTACTTTGAGTTAACTTTCTCTGTACTGCAGTCTAGAAGAAATATTTCAGCGCATTTCTTTTCTATACCTTGATTATCATGAAAAAGCATTTTATAACTGTCATCCCACTGCAAAGTCTGAATAAAGCATAATGACAGATATAATTATGAGTCCCCAACCTCCAGTAAACATCAGCCAGCCTGACAAATGCCACAGCATGTTTCACTCAGTGTTCGATGTCAGGTTAAATTTAGAGAAAACAAAGGATTTTTTTACTCCACTAATGATGTGCTTGACACAGCAAGTAATATTTTTGAAACTGCTCTTATGATCTATTGCTGTCCTTATATGCAAATTATATATGAACTATAAATTGTGTGTGTATGTTTGTCAAGATTATGTAAACTGGTTCAGAGAAGGGTCACTTTTGTGAGTCTTAGAAATATGAAGCTTGCTTACATAACAAAAACAACAACTGAAAATGGCTATTACTATTTGGAAAGTTAGTCTTAGAGTCAGACAAAGTGATGGAGTCACTTCTGATTTGGTATGACTTAGTTGGTGCTTAGCTTGACTTTGCGATCTGTTCACTAAAAGTTGAGATTGGAGGTTCAGGATTAGCTCTGATCTTGACCTCCAACCTCGAACAGACTCACACCCCCTCGGATACCGCATCTCAACCTTGCAAAATGCTATTCACTGACCATTTTGCAAAGATCAAGATAAGGTAAAGCCTGACAAAATTAATGGGAGCTAGATTAAACTCTCTCCCATTCATTTCAATTGGGGAAAGAAAAAATTTCAGACTAAATCCAACTGTAAATCCTGCCCCCATGTAAAAAAAAAAAAGAGAAAGAGAAAAAAGTATAAAGCTTTTTCCCTGCCTAGACTGGAGGTCTCCCCAAATGGTCCCTGGAACCCCTATGGAGCCAGGAGCTTCCTATGTTTCTGGCACCGAAAATATAGCCTCAGCCCTCATTTTCATTAATGGGCCTGGGAGCCTGCTCAATGGTTCTCAGTTCCCCAAAAACTGCCCAGGGTCCCTGGCCTATTAATGAATCCCTCCCACAGTGAGTATAATTAATAAATAAATTATTAAAATCCTCCATACATTTTTAAGCAATATTCCATGGACTTGCCTATGGTCTGAAGAATTAAAATAAATAATAACCCCCCCCCCCCCACCCCAATGTAATAGGGTCTAGGAAACTTCATCGCCGCGGCAGTTCAGAGTGGCAGTTAGAGCGCTGAACTGTCAGCAATGAAGAATAACGCGGCTGTTTCATCGCGGACGCGGCTATGTAAGAGTTGACAGTTCAGCACTGAACTGTCAGCTCTTACAAATGTACAAGTAAAAAGAAAATACCCCCGCTAATAAATGATCCCCCCCCAAAGTGCCCCCCCCCAAACCCCAGTACTAAATTTAACCCCAATACTAAAATTCACCCCAAAACCCCAATACTAAAATGAACTCCCGAACCCTAATACTAACCCCCGAACCCTAATACTAACCCCTTAAACCCTAATACTAACCCCCGGACCCTAATATTAAAATTAACCCCTAAACCCTAA
The DNA here is from genome assembly GCA_036172795.1 of Pelodytes ibericus. NCBI lineage: Eukaryota > Metazoa > Chordata > Amphibia > Anura > Pelodytidae > Pelodytes > Pelodytes ibericus. Next base: position 49,749,427 of record CM069861.1, on the reverse strand, counting down.
TACTAAAATTAACCCCGAACCCTAAAAACTAATTATATCCCCCTAAACCCTAATTCTAACCACCCTTAACCCCAATACTAAAATTCTAATTCTAAAACTCTATCTTCTAACTCTAACACATTAAAACTTACCTTTAGCGATGAAATGTCCCACGATGAAATCTCCCGTGACGAGCTGTCGTGTGGTGAAGTGACAGCGGTGAAGCGGCTGTGCGGATAAAACCGCGGTGAAGTGTCCCATCCCCATGTAATAACCCTCAAGCAGGGAGATTGCCCAAGACACTCGATCAACATAAAAAATAAATACGACTCATATAAAATGCCCTACCCATCATCTGGGGCTGCCCCGATGCCCCATACGTTATAAATGAAAAATAAATTAAACCCTACCTAAACACCACATCTACCTTGGCTACAATTCTGAATAAGTGTCCCAAAGCCCCTTCCCTAAAAAAAAACCCTTTGAGTTCTCCCTTTGAGAAAACAATAAAATATTACCATAATTAAATATGTCCCTGATGATCAGCAATGCTCACACACCCTTTATTTTTAAGGGGGGGGGGGGGGAGCACTCTCCTGGCTCTAATGATCTAATGATGGGCAGACCAGAATGGAATCCCTGCCAAAATGTGTTGGGATTACAAAAGACTGCAGTCAATAAGACACCCTGCTATTGGTGGGATCTTCAAACCTGCAAATAGGAAGCTTTTGAAAACAGCCATCTGATTTTGACAGTTTTTTTATAGGAGGCAAGTTAAGGGATGAAGGTTAGATGTTAAAATCCAACGTACCTTCCAATTTGAACTACCTTTGGTTATTTGTGAATTTGTATTGCTTGTCACTGAAGGGAGGTCAAGATGGACTTTGGTAATGTGGGGGAGAGGGAGGTCCAGTTTAATTCAGTGAAGAGAGTGACAAGCTCTACTTGAGAGGTCGACTTTTAAAGAAAAAGTTGAAATCCCATGTTGACCTCCTTGTGCTATGCTTGACTTTCAGTAAATAGACAACCATGGGTTGGCTGAGCATCATGGGAGTAGTAGACACTGTGGAAAGTGTGCATCAGACTGCATGAGCTATGGGACATCTTATATAATTATATGATTCATACATCTTGTTGCAGAAACCTGCAAGAGAATAATAACTGAGATCTATGGAAACCCATGACACTGCCCAAATCAACCTGATTTATACCTGTTTGTAATTATCAGTGACATTCTGTCTGCACTTATAATTACTGAATTCTTGTATATTTTATATGGCTGTATATTTAGTATAAACATGGTGATAAAATGGACAATGAAAAAAAAATAAGTATAAAAAATATGACTTTCTCACAGAGATGAAACACCATGCATCGCATATAATTTTAAATTTAACACATTAAAAAGCAATCATAATGGTCGTGATTTTGAACAGCTAATATTCAGTGTAAATTAGGTAATTAATTCTAGAGATATAATCATTTTCTGCAAGTCTAACATTTATTTTCACATAGATCTGAGCAAGCAGGCATTTAACAAACCAAAATTATATTAAAAGTGTAGTAAAAGAGTCAAATGAATCAACTCTCTCTTTGAGAAATGAATAAAAACTCTGGTTAGTCTGAAAGTTTGAATACAAAATAGCATTGACCTTTCCATAACCTATTCTTTGCAGCGCCCAGTGATTTCAGACCAATTGATTATTAGCTTTATAACCGAATGACTCATTAGCATTCATGAGTTCTGAAAAAGACAATTTGTTTCTCTGCCCAAAGCCTCACATTACCCATTTGAAAGTATCTGAGCATCTTAGCCACAAGAGCTAGACAGCTGCCAAGAAAAACCTTGCCAATGTGTACCAATATAGTTTTCACCTCATTCTGTTGATATTATATGAAAATGTAAATGTCAAAACTGAATTCCTTCTCTTACTCAAATTCTAACAAATAGAATACATTGTTATTGTTTCATTGCATTATTCATAAACAACCAACCCGCTTCATAGATTCTGGTAATATAGCAACATAGTAACATAGTAATTTAGGTTGAAAACATACTTAAGCCCATCAAGTTCAACCCTTCTACCTATCATTCCTGCTTTTGATACAAAAGAAAGCAAAACCTAAAAGCAAACTATTTTGAATTGTGACCCTAAGGGGGGAAACATTCCATCTTAACTCCAAACGGCATCAGATTTCTCCTTTGATCAAGAAGCTCTATTACTAATGAATATTCTATTACTAATAGCCCTGTATGTCCTGGTTTTCTATTGCATATTTGTATATTATAGCACCACCTCTCTTGGCAATTAGTTCCATATCTTTATTGTCCTTAATGTAAAGAATCCCTTCCTTTGTTGTCTATGTAATCTTTGCTCTTCTAGTCTCAGGAGATGACTTCTTGTTCTTTGTACATTTCTGCTAATTAACAGGTCACTGGAGAGCTCTTTATATTGGCTCTGCACATATTTATATAATGTTATCCTATCCCCTCTGAGACGCCTTTTTCTCTAGGGTATGTAAATGCAACTTGTTTAGTCTCTCTTCATGACTAAGATCCTCCCAGTGGCAATCAATATGCAGATTTATTTTTATATTGACAAAGTATTGGGTGCATACAATCTAGAAATGACTTACGGCCTTTACAAAGTGCAACTAAAGCATGAAAAGTCATTAGGTACTTCTTCCTCCTTCTCTCTTCCAATTTCTATGCCATGCTGATGTGGATGTAATTTGGATATATAAAAAATATTTTATAATAGAAAAATATTAGATAATGGAAATCCTCTTTTACAGTGTCCATTATAATAGAAAAGATTCAAGTCCAGTATGTTACAACATTTCTGTATGTACTTTGTAGCAACCTCCACCTGTAAATGTATCACTGGCTGAATTATTTCATCCTGGCCTGTGTCCTTGGTTCTTTTAAGATCCAGAGTATCTTGGGTCTATTGACTAAAATTAGATAATAGCTTGAGGAGGTCAACTTTGGAGGTCAACTTACATTATGCAATTAAGTTCACTTAGTCTCAAAAATAGCTTCAATCATTTGCCTCCCATTACTTTGCATGAGGAAGATTCCAACCTGGGTTTTTTCTCTAAGTCAAACACAGGTGCCTAATTTGACTTAAAATTGCAAGTAATGGTTCGTAAATTCACACATTCTTACTCTGTGCTCTAGGACAAATACGCCTTCAAAATCTTGACACCATACAAACTCATTGGACTCCCAGCACTCGATACAAATGCGAGAAATTTATTTTGTCAGACCTGAAGGATACCTGTGAGAGTTGAAATGTTCCCTGCGTAACTTAGTAAAAAAAACTGGAGTGTTAGGTACCATCTATACAATATTTTTCTGGTTAGTTCTGTGAAATTAGCACAGACTGAGTATGAATAAATAAGTGGAGCTAGCAATGACCTTGGTCCATTGTTGTTCTGATAATGTTCAGTTTAGGTTGTTTTCCCAAGTGATCATGGGAAATAGATATTTTACTGGAATGTTGTGAATGACATTGTAGCAAGTTGGAGGCAAATGTGTACTAAATTGTGTGGTTGGGTGACTGTACAGAGATAGGGGTTTTCTTTAGATTATAAGAGATGCCTAATCTGGAGGTACCGTATTTGCTCTAATATAAGACAAGGTTTTTTTTCAGAGCAAATGCTCTGAAAAAGCCCCCTCGTCTTATATTCAAGGTCATCTTATAATCTTACCTCAAATCGAGGTCAGATTATAAGACTGGAATCCAGGTCCCCCGCAGAGACACACAAGGGGAGGGGGAGAGAGCGAGACACACAAGGTGAGGGGGAGAGAGAGACAAAAGTTTTGGGGGAGGGAGAGAATGAGGAGGAGAGAGATAATGCTGGGGGGGCAGACAGAGACAACACCAAGGGGGGGAGAGAGAAACAATGCAGGGGGGAGAGAGAGGCAGCATTGGCACATAAAAGGAAATAAAAACAAGAAATGCTTATATTCGAGCAAATACGGTATTTGTAAATATCCTAGTGTGCCAAAGAGTGTGACTGTTGTAAATCACAATAAGCTTGGAGTATCGCTTGAGGTGCAAGGTCTTGGAGTTTGGTAATGCTGGAAGCAGACTATCTTGTAATTTTAAGTATTAGGAAGTATGTAAACTTGTGGCAGGAGTAAGCTGTTGAAGATCTAGGCTTGTTTTGAAATTTGAGACAATACTTTAGATGTGAGCTTGGTACTTGGTAGAGATAAAGTGGAAACTGGATTTGTTGGTTGGGAATCCTTAACTAGTTGAATATTCTGTATAGGGTTACAAAAGGATCTTCTAATTCTACCCAAGTAATGGATCTGGGTGTAGAATGAAACAGAACTGTTTGGGACATGATTTCAGCTGTATAGTAAGATAGTAAATGATGAATACCTAGGCCATCTTTATATGTTTGTAAATAACATTTTTGGAAGGGAGGACATTTTTATAATCTATCTTAACTAGAAACAGAAGATCTTTGGGATCTATTTGTTTATCTGAAGCAGGAAAAACTCTCAAACACTGAACACTGGAATCATTAAATGTGGACCCTTATTCATGCTGGAATTTCTAGGTCAATGCAGCTGTTTTCAGAACTCTACATTGTTAATTTCCTGAGTTATGAATTAGTTAAATTTTGAGGTGATTAGACACCACATAAACTGCAAAGTTGATAGGTCATTGTTCGACATCACCAGTGATGTCATAATCTCCTTTTGTCTATGTCACCCTTAAAACCTGTAACATAAAGTCTTCAGGAAAGAAATCTTTGATGTTGTGCTACTACAATGTTAGAAATTTGGAGGATCCTATGCAAATTTTACAGATTTTTTTTTATAGTTATCAGCATGACTGACCTGGATGCTGAAAGTATGGACATTGGGGATGGAGAAAAGGAGATGATGAAAAATGGAGATGCAGTGACCCATCACTGGCCATCAAATTAACAGCATTTGCAATATTTCTAAGCTAATTGGCCCAAAGTTTAAAAGATTCAGGGTAAATCAGGAAGCTGAGTTGCGAGCTGTACAATATGCCCAGATGCAACCCTGAATAACCTTGCAGTTCTCATGGCCAAATACATGCCAAATGCTTTCTTGAAAAAAACAGAAGAGAGGAACAGCAACAGGAATAAAGGTAATAGTCTATAGATATCTGGTCTATCCAAGTAAGGATGGACCTTGAGAGGATTTCTTGTTTAACAGAATTCAATGTATCAATAAAGTTGGAGCAAAGGAGAATATCTGGTGTGGCAGATAGCAATTTATCCAGATAGGATATGTGATCTATTTTCCAATCATGGATTTAGAGTACCTTGAGTTCTGGCAGGTTAAGCGGTAAAGCCGCCCATTTCAAGTACGCCCATTGTGAGTGATTGGCACATAAGGCTAAAAGTAAACATGGATGTTGGAAAAGTTGTCTTCCCTTCCAAAATACTTGGTCATAGTATAATAAAGAGGGGGAAATTGATTTTATTTGGATAGTTAAATGTTTGCATCTATTTTAATGTATGCATTATGTTAGGATATTGGAAATACAATTTGAACAGCTGGTGGGTAGTTTTCCTGGTTTGGGTAGACTAGATACGCGGGCTGTGAGCATAAAATGGGGGGATTTACTGCAGCGGCATGATTTGAAAAGGGAGACTAAATGTGGATTTAAGATCGTTTTGATTTTTTATACATCCTCCTGGGCCTGTTTGTTTGTAATGTTAATTCTTTGATAGCTGTTACGGTTTCTTGTGCAGTTGTATTGGCATTCAATATTGTACTTTGGGACTCTGAGATCTGTTGGATGTTTATTTTATTAAGTATTGATTTCCTCTGGACTAGTTTTGTGAGTTTATATAATGATGTTATGTAAGTTAGCGTAATATGCTGTGACTGCTTCTGGTTTGTGGGCTGAGTTCATGATTTCTTCTCCTGATATCGAACTAGTATGTGAAAATGTGGGTTTCTTTCCATTTTATTTGGTCTTCTAGCTAATAATGTACTAACTTTATTGCCTTTCATGTAATATGATTGCATTATCTCTCTGTAGTGTATTTGCATTTTGTATAGTTCAGGTTTTAGTTTGAATGAGATTTAGATAAATGGGGCTCATTCTAATACTTGTATTATTTGTAGTTCAATAATTCTAATACTTGTATTATTTGTTGTGTATGGGAATCTAACTTTTCCTGTCTTTAATTTTTCAGGTATGAGGAGTGGGTGATTAAATGGCCATGGATTTGTGGAGTTCCCATAGAATTTCTAGAGAAGTGTCTGGTAAGTTATTTACCTAAAACTATACCTGCAGTTTAGTGTTAAGGAAGGTGTGGATATTAATTTGGATTAATACATTGTCAGTGATTCTTGATTGGCCAGGACATATACTGGAGAATTTCTCCTTTAGTTCAATCGATATGTGGGCTTGAGTGAACCAAGACCTTTTCCCCATGGAGCAGGTATCTATTCTTTGTAAGTTCATTTATCAAGTAGTCCAGTCTTGAGTTGGTCTGATGGAATAATCTTTGGTTAATGTCAGAGATGTCACTAGGGTTGGTGTCACCGGTGCGGTAACTCATGGTGTCACCCCCCTGGATTTCCTCCAATACCATGCCAAACAGATTCCTTAGTAATGCTAGTCAGATGGCCCATTAAATATGCCACATACAGGAGACCCACAAATTATGTTACACACAGGAGCCCCATCACTATGACACACACAAGAGCCCCATAAATTGTGCCACACCAGGGCCCCATAAATTATGCCACACCAGAGGCCCATTATTTATACCTCACCTTGGAGTCCAATTAATATGCCATGCACACCGGCACCCCATAATTATGCCACATTAAAGAGCCCCTTAATTATGCCACACATGGGGCCCAATAAATATGCCACACATGGGACCGCCATTAATTATGCGACACACAGGAGTCCCACAAGGTGACAATTGCACAATTCTAATACAATACATATCTATACACACAGACATCTCTCTATCTCTCTATCGCTCTCTATAACTAGTTGCATTTGTACTTTGGATTTTTAAATATTATATTCAACTATTTTCATATGTAATAAAAAGGTTATTGAAAAATTGCATTCCTTGTTTTTATTCCCTTCCTCTGCACCCACATTGCAGCTAAAGGACTTAACACAGTACCATACAGTACCCACAGAACTTTCCATGCACCTATATTGCACCCACATCACTTGGCTTGCACTCATATTGCACCTACATGATTTGGCATGCCACAGTGTCACTTTGCCCCACAGAACTAGCCAGTGTCACTTTCCTCATATTACATGTTTTTTTGCCCCACAGATCATGCCACAGCATCACTTTGCCAATTAAAATAAACAAGTTTATTTTAATATGCCGGTGTTTGCCCATAAATTTGGCACAGCCATGTTGCCCAATAATATGCCAGTATTATTTTGTCATTTATAAACCACAATTTGCCCAATAATATGTCAGTATTATTTTGCCATTAATAAGCCAGACAATTTTCCTAATAATATGCCACAGCCAAAGCCAGTCAATACGTCAGTATTTAGCCACTCAATACTCCAGTATTTATCCCCTCAATATGCCATTATTTTGCCACTCAGTATGCCAGTATTTTGTCATTAAATATGCCATTCTTTTGCCATTAAATATGCCAGTATTTTGTCACTCAATATTTCAAGAAATTGATGTGCAAAAGATAGTCAATTATGATGGAAAGACCCAACTTTAGGTGTAGATTCTGGGGTCAAGTGAACATTATTAGTTAGCACTGGATGTTTTGTCGTAAATTGAGATTGTTTTTCATTACAGATTAGCATAACGTCTTTACCGTAGTATATTTGTCAGAAAAGCGGGGTGGTGGTTCCGGTATCTTAATTTCCCAATGTTGAAGGAAGCAAAGTCCCCCCTTTAGTGAGTTGAGAGTTAATGCGGAAACCCCAGCAGCATGGTACACCAACTTGTTGGAGTGCTGAAGTAACTGCTTAGAATTCTCCTCTTTTCTGTAAGGAGACAAGTTAACAAACATTTTATCTTTTTCATCCATGGAGAGCATTGGTTTGGTGTCCCTGCTGGATCTCTTTATTTTCTCTTTCATTTGGAAGTAATGTGTCACCAACCTGCCTTCTGCCCCCTCTGTGTCAATCCATGCAATCCTCAAACTGCAGCAAGTTTCATTTTCAAATTCCTGCAGCACCATGTTTTTGGAGCCCTATGGTCTCCAACATGGCTGTCACACTTATAACATTTATCCCACACCCCTGGGCGGTCCTAATGATACCTAATGGTTTAGATTCAGCTAATTTGCCCTCTCTCATTGGTACTGTCACCCACCTGCCTTCTGCCTCCCCTGTGTCTATCTGTGCAGTCCTCACACTGCAGCCAGTTTCAGTTTTAAAATCTTGCACCACCATGTTTTTGGAGACCTATGGGCGTTCCTAATGGCACCTACTGATATAAATTCAGCTCATTTACCCTATCTCATTGCCTGTGTTAGCATCCTCTGCATTGTCCTGGCTCCTGAGTATTCCACTGAGTGTTCCGGTGTATCGACCTTTGGCTTTCCTCAGACTACCCTCATTCTCCAGCCTCCCTTGTTTTGACCTCGGCCTGGCTTTATTTACTATGTTTTCCTCTTCATTCCTGACCTCGGCTTTCCGGTCCAGTCCTCCCGGCTCCATGACCCTGGCTCATTCCCTGACTTCGCTTCCTGTTTTCCTAGTGTGCTGTGACTATTCTCTGTTGTTTTGACACTGTCCCAGCTTGGTGTCCGGAGAGTGGTAGGGGTGCAGCAACCTTTCCTTTGTGCCTGCGGCTCAACCAAAGGTAGCTCTGGTTGGGGCAGAAGACCTCCTGTCACCACTCAAAGACCCAGGTTACAGAAGTGTCTGTCTCTATCACATCACAGTGTCAAGTATCTGCATTGTGGATTCACCTGCTATCGTTACATAATGCATTCACAGAAGGCCATCTCTCAGGGAATCTTTAGGCAGATTAGGCATTTGGTGTAGTCTGTCAATGAAAAGTTCTGTTTCCGTTTTATTAGGTAATAGATATTTGAACAAGTCAGTTACCCAGTCTTTGTGGTCAGCAGATATCTTCTGAAATTTCATGGACATTTTGTTGCCTGGATCTATCCATAGTCTTTTCCCTAAGAAATCAGATACATTTGGAGATGTCAGTGTGGAGATCAGTGAGCTCATTATAGGAATCAGTGGGTTTGTTTAACCTTTTGTCCACTCAGTTTGTGTGTTATGGCTAGTTCTTGTATCTCACGCTAGAACTCAGCAGTTGTTGAACCGACTTTGACTTGAATTCAGAGAGTTTGTAGCATGTCTTTCATGTTTTTTTTGCAGGCACTATGGCTTGATATAAATACCGATGTTTATTCTGATCCTTGTTCATTTAAGATGACTTCATTCACAACACATTATTCACTCTATCGATAATGCATGAAAACTGCAAACCACAAATTGAGGTAAATGCCTTTCTGTGTGTGTTTTTGTCTTGTTTATTTATTTTTGTTCCTTGTAATAGTTTTCTCATTAAACCTTTTCCAATGAAATCTTTGTGTGCAATGGTATTTTGCATACCTCTTAAATTGGGAGGGAAAGTCCCTATTTTGAACCAAAATCCCTTTGTCCATCTAGTGTTGTCCTTCTATTGTAAACGCTTAGAATTTTCCTTGTGTTTGTGTTTAACACAGAGATCAACAACAACACACTTATAATAAGTCTTATATACTAGTTTTTGTAATTATATATACTAAAATACCTAGAAAGAAAAGAACAGGCACGACAGGTAAAGGACAGAGATTGACAGGCGGACAACACAACTGGACAGAAAGTGGGGCATTTAGAACTGAAAATAGTGCATCCCCATTCCATTGAGATAGGTTAGAGAGCAAGTCGAGGGGCAGTTGCCCTCTTTCACCTATTGATAGTCTTCAATGGTTGGGAGGGAATATGTGGTGTTTAGGCATATCTGAGATTGTCCAAATGAATTCATAGGAAAAGTGGAATCTAATACCAGACATAGGCCATTGAAATAATCATGCCTTTAACCTATTCCTCAAATGCTCATCATCATTACAATCCATTATTGTTTGTTAAAAAGACCAAAACATAGATGCAAAGGGTAAGACTTGAGTATTTTCTTCTATAAAACAATCCAGAACAAATAAACAGTTTGTTGAATATTGAAATAGATAACAAATGGTTCTTATTTGCTGCAATACCTACTGGTTCTACATTTCTACATTTCATTGAAAACTTTTACTGAACAACATAATCTGTCTATCTTTACTTATAAAACATTTCTTTATTGGGTTCCTGTGATTCTTAAACTATTCATTCACCAGTTGACATTGACACACTTGCCTATTTCCCTCAATTTAGTGACAAATGTAGTGCTCAATTGTGGCATTTATATTGAATAATATTGCAGCTTCCAAAAAGTCTATTTCCCTTGTTTACTAGTTGATTAAATGTAAAATAATATGTCCAGTATGTTATGGCTACTGAATTTGAAACGCTCTGCACATTACCCCTTCTGTGGAGAAATGTGACCATTTCATATCGTCTATTTAGCAAACTGGTGTATTTTGTAACAGACATGTTGAATGCTCACAAACACAAATGTGGCTCTGAGCTGAAATACAGACAAACTGACAGTTATGAATGATGTCAATGAGCATTTGTTAATCTGAATAAAAAGTCAAGTCTTGACAGAGTCGTCCTTCAGGGCTCAAAGCATAACCTCCTATTCAGGTGACAAGGTAGCTGGTAGCACTTTAGTTGAGTAAGAAAGTGGCTTTATCCATCCCAAGTGAGGTGAGTTGTGATTAAATTATGTATTTAGTTATACAAACTGTCTGTGATAAATGAGTATTTTGTGGCTCAGTTGGTTGCTATAATTCGTAGTGAGAAGCACTAGACAAATCAAATCCACTATTAAGCTATTCTAAATAGACAATTTTAGCCAAAATTTGCTGAATATTCAGGGCTATGTAGTTTGAGGTAACTTGGCCTGACAAAGTTTAGGCTTTCCGAATTACATGGATTTCAGTTCTACAAATATAATTTGGAGAATTGAATATACCAGGGTCAAAAAGTACAGTTCCACACCAATCAACCTGTCATTTAGGATTCAGTGGAAAGTTTATCTGGCATCATGGGAAATGTAGTTCACCTTAGATGGAGAGATGTTGTACTAAGTAACTTAAGTAGTGAAATACAAAACAGCTGAATTTCTCAAGTAAACCAGGTTGGGGACTACAATCCCCATTTTCTGACTGGGCATCATAGTGAATGCAATCCACAAATAACCTATGATGCTCAGTCAGCCACATAACTAGGTGAAGAGAGTGATAGACATGTATATAAATACACAGACAAAAATGCATACAAGAAAGATAGTGCTATTCACTAAAAGGTGAGTTGAGAGTGAGTTGAGGTGAGATGAACATTGTATCTCACCAGGTTTGTCCCTGAGAGCTACACAGACAAAGAGATAAAGATACACACTGGGCACAGATATAGATGGAGCAACGTTTATTATTTAGCAGATATATATATACCTTGCTTTCAAATGTACAGTAGAAGTTGGGACTGAAATATACAGTAGAGTTATGGACTGAAGCCTGTTTGAGAGACAAGATGAAGGTGAAAGGGTTGGGAGTTCTGCATTACAAGATGTGAAGTGCCTTAACGTGCACCAACACAGAGCACCTCACTAACCTCCATATTAGCATAATGTGATGTATGATCTGGGTTAAGCTGCAATAATAACCCTCACTATGTACTTACCGTTGGGGCTGAGGAGAGTTTAGATGTCTTAACGCTGGTGGATAAGGGGTGCGGATACATGGCCCCAGCTCATTTCTGACACCTGCAGCAGTCTTTTTAACTGAGCTCATCCTCCATTTTGCCACAAGAAAAAACAGGGTGAAATGGGGGAGGAACGGATATCATGCAGCCATCTCATATTCAGAGATTTTAGTGGAACAGCAGCTTCAGAGACTTGGGGCTATGAACTTGAGATGTGGGGCTTCAGCCACAATAGCCAACCCCTAGTGATGCCACTGGCTGCAATCCACACAGTGGTCATGAAATGATACCAGTATTCTCTTGAACTTTTCTGTCTGTGTGTGAAAACAATTGATCAGCCAAAACATTATGACCCCTGACAGGTGGCAAGCTAGCAGAAGCATAGTGTGATGCTTTGGGCAATGTTCAGCTGGGAAACCTTGGATCCTGCCATTCATGTGTATGTTACTTTTACACGTACCACCTACCTAAGCATTGTTGCAGACTATGTACACCCTTTCATGGAAATGGTGTACATGGCATTGTCCTCTTTCAACCCACTGGGTCATTTTCTCACTTGAAATTTGCTATGACATTTAACGTTCACCTCACAGAATCTTCTTTGGAGACTTGACTTGTTATTTGTGACCGAGTTACTCCACCCTTTCCGTTTCTCTATTTGACAATCGCCATGAGTGCCAAATGGGAGTAACCCACACTATATATTTAAAGGGAATACCCTAACTTTTATTAGGGTTACTACATTGACATTGGTTTTTCTAGTACTATTTTTATTATATATAATATATACTTGTATTCCATATTATATGTGATACATGTATTTATTTATTTATATATTCAATTTATGGATTTATATGTAATACATGTTTTATATACAGTTGTGCTCAAAAGTTTGCATGCCCTTGGAGAATTGGTAATATATGTACCATTTTTAAAAATTACGTGAGTGAGCAGTCACAACACATCTCTTTTTTTTCTTCTTGGATTTATACTCAACTGTAGGTTATAATAGAAATACACAATAATAAAACAAAACATGGCAACAAAGAAAACAATGAAATAACCCCTGTTCAGAAGTCTGCATAGTTCTTAATACTGTGTATATCCTTCTTTAGCATCAATGACAGCTTGCAGTCTTTTGTAATAGTTGTCTACGAGGCCCCAAATTCCTGCAAGTGGTATAGCTGTCCAAGATGAATGCAAAATGCTGCTAGGTCACGCAAAGTATTTGGTCATCTGGCATGAACCACAAGTTTGAGATCTCCCCAGAGCGGCTCTATAATATTAAGGTCAGGAGACTGTGATGGCCACTCCAGAACATTTACCTTTTTCTGTTGCTATCAATATGATTTAAAAAGGAGTCAAACTACTATGTGATAATAAATGGCTTCATATGATCACTATACTTCAGTAAAATAAATGTTTTGATCAGTCATATTTTCAAAATCGATGCCAAAATTTCACAATTTCTGCCAGGGTATGCAAACTTTTTAGCACAACTGTATTTATATATATGTAACTACGTATATAATAAATGTATATCTGTTTAATTAATATGATATTATTGTATACATTTTATTATTAAACAATGTATTTTATTATAATATGTTGAAATTTCAGCCCCTGATAGAAGGGAATATAGGTGATGCCTGAAAAAGCCATTCGGATAACCGGAAGGATCTGAATGTGGCTTAGAATTAGAGCTCTGATTTTCTCAAAGAAAATCACAATTTATAAGGTAGAACAAATATATATACACCATCAAGTTCAACTCTTCCACCATCAATATTAATTTTGGAGCAGAAGACAAAAAAGTCTTGAAACACTTCTCAAAAAGGAAAAAACAATCTTTCTTGAATCCAGACTAACTTTAATGCATAGTCTTTTGTTTTTCACTTTATGACACTGGCTTTTAAACTGGATTAAAGATATTTATCCATCTATAAATGACCTAGGCTTGCATGATCGTAGTGGTGTCTTTAGGCATCAAGAATCAATAACATAATCTTGATTTGTAAGCTGACAAATACATTTATATTTGTTGCACCTAATATTATGCAATCCCTCCTGAGATTAAGCGACTTCTTTTTTATGCAGCCTGCCGTAGGGATTATCACAGTTCAAATGCGGCTTACTATCCTGGTACTGCTTCAGGTACTTTATTTTCAATAACACAAGTGTTAATCAGTGGAACAGTGTTCCCAAGTGACCAGAATGTCGCTTTGGGATTTGGTGCAATCCTAGCATGCAAAATTACTAATTCACAATAAGAAATCAACAAACAACAATGTAGCTGATATGACCTACTTTATCCATTTTTGCAATCGATCATTTTTTGCTCCCTGCTTCCAGAAACACTTAAAGGGGCACTGCTTTATACTCTAAACTGCTGTAAACAGCAGTTTCCCATGACAAATAAATTAGCAATCAAGCAAGCATAGGGTCTTTGCCTCTCTGTAGAACTGTAATGTAACTCAGGATATGTTTGATTACACAATCTATGTCATAAATCCACCATGCATGCTGACTGTCTCCTCATGGATATCAAACCACCCTCATTATTCACTGGCTTAGGCCTTGAAATCTCATCCAGTTATCAGAGACTGGAATTCATTATCAATATATACAGAGCAGCCATAACATTATGACCACCTGCCTAATATTGTGCAGGTCCCCTTTTGCCACCAAAATAGCCCTGACCAATTGAATCATGGACTCCACTAGATGTCTGAAGGTGCGCTGTGGTATCTGTCATGAAGGCTTTACCAGCAGATCCTTTAACTCCTGTAAGCTGTGAGGTGGGGCCTTCATGGATCGATCTTGTTTGTCCAGCACATCCCACAGATGCATGACTGGGTTGAGATATGGGGAATTTGGAGGCCAAGTGAACACTGTGTACTGATTGTTGTGTTCCTCAAACCATTCCTGAACCATTTTTGCTTTTGGCAGGTTGCCACAAGGCTCTGTGTTTTGCCTATAGTGGCATTTTTGTTATAATTAGTGTGCTATTGAGTAGGGTATCTGTATCAATCATTAAAGGATATCTCATATTTCTAGTGAGGCCAGTATACCCAAAAGTCAGATTTATTCATAAGCAAATTAGAACTGATTTCAGCAGCTATGTTTATAGAAATAGAGCAGTGTGCAGAAGCACACGTATAATAACCTCCACAATAAATACACTTGCCAGTGAATTATAATAATATAAAAACCAAAAAAAATTAGTGACACACTAATCTTGTTTGTAAAGAGGCATTTCCAATGAAATTTTGTATTTTCATGTTGAATGTAAACATATTTTTAGTTTCAAATAAATTACAGTTATCCTGTGGTATTACGGTGAAATTAATATCAAGAGGGCTTCTAAAGCAGGAGGTAGCTTTTTCTCTTTGGATATGTTTTCATACTCTCTGAGAAAGTGCTGTTACTTCCTGTTAAACTGTGGTCATTTTTTCAAAATCCAGCAATGAGTCCATGTAAAAGTGAAATGGTCACTGTTATCCATTTACCATAGTTTGAGTTAAAAACAGTGATGAACTCTATCTAATGCATATCCAGACACATCTAAATATCCCCAGGAGTGGTAAAAGTAAAAAATAAAAAAGATAAAACTGCCACCATCCCTGTTTATGGATTACAGAGATTGACTTTTAACGAGCATGCTGAGGGGCAATATCAAGTGGCAAATTCCTGGCATTTTAAATGGCAATAACCAGGCATATTGAGGAGCAATACACTGGCATTTTAAATGGCAATATCCTGGCATACTGAGGGGCAATACACTGACATATTAAATGGCAATAACCTGGCATATTGAGAAGCAATACACTGGCATATTAAATGGAAATATCCTGGCATACTGAGGGGCAATAAGCTAGCATATTAAATGGCAATATCATGGCATATTGAGGGGCAATAAACTGGCATATTACATGGCAATATCCTGGCATATTGAGGAGCAATAAACTGGCATATTAAATGGCAATATCATGGAATATTAGGGGCAATAAACTGGCATATTAAATGGCAATATCCTGGCATATTAGGGGCAATAAACTGGCATATTAAATGGCAATATCCTGGCATATTGAGGGGCAATAAACTGGCATATTAAATGGCAATATCATGGCATATTAGGGGCAATAAACTGGCATATTAAATGGCAATATCCTGGCATATTGAGGGGCAATATCCTGGCATATTAAATGGCAATATCCTGGCATTTTGAGGGGCAATATCCTGGCATATTAAATGGCAATATCCTGGCATATTGAGGGGCAATATCCTGGCATATTAAATGGCAATATCCTGACATATTGAGGGGCAATAAACTGGCATATTGTGATAGACAGCTTGTCTGTTTGTGTGATAGTAAGCATGTGTGTGTGAGACAGTGTGTGCGAGAAAGCTTATTTGCGAGTGTGAGACAGCTTGTGTGTGTGTATGATATACAAATATATATATATATATTATTTTTTTATATATATATATATATATATATATATATATATACACACACGCTTCTCACTGGCATGATATACAAATAATATATATAATTTCTGTGATAATCTGCCCCTTTTGTGGCTCCACCCCTCATGGCCCCTGCCTCTTGTAGCTCCGCCCACACATGGCCAGTATTTTTTTGAGGAAAAGGTGGCAACCCTACTCAGGAGCGGAGGACTTACTTCTGGGTTGCTCCTCCTCCAACCTCCCCTGCCCTTTGCGTACGCGGCTACGCGGGAGTGTCGTGACATATTCATTTGTTTATTGCATAGCTAATTTAATTTGTTTCAACTGTTCTATATATATTTGTTTATTCCATGTGAATTTTGCAGTTGTTTGTGTAAACTGGCACTTTACAATAAATGTTGCACTGAATTTTCTGCTAAATATATTTTTGTTTGGGGGTGGGGGTGGTGGGGGTGGTATCAGTGGATCTTGGGTGAGTTCCCCCACTTTTTTTCCCAGGACTTGACCTCTGGGTACATTCTAATAACTAATGCACAAATACACAACTACACCCAAGTACTAGCAATAGGTAAAATGTTTAATAAACATTAAAGTGGTTTAATATAATATTATCACGGAACAAAAATATACCATAGTACATAGGTTATAGTACACAGTACTATAGTACACAGTACAATATTATAATGTAACGCACAGGGTCCCGGATGACAATTGACTCTGAACACCCAAGATCAGGAGCTACGTTGCAGGGGTGAAGACACAGGGCCCGGTGCTGGGTAACTGCACTTATCCAGTAGCATAGGGCTCCAAGTTTTGGGCAGCAACATTCCAGGGCCCTGTGTAAGCAGCTGCTGTATCCAGAGTACATGACTAGGACTGGATACAGTACCCCCTTCTCAAGGAGCTAACTCTAGGCGCGACCAGTGGCACTACTTAGCAGACATACTTCCTCAAGGAACTCAACAAGATGAACCAGGACTAGAAAGATGTATAAAAATTCCTTGGTCTGGATGGAGATCCACTTCAAGGGAGGGGTTCAGACACCAAACAACCAAAGCTCCAGGAACCAGCATACTCAAGAAGCATCCTCCCTTCTCACTGAGTGACCTCTGAACATTGAAATCTTCTCAGAGTGACTTCATCAGGAAGCAACGGTCCATGCTGGTGAAGTCATCTCTTTCAGATCATAAGGATAGGATGGAGATCCGCTCTGCAAGAGGGCTTCAGAAATGGAACTTGGTTACTCAAATTATCAGACTGGAACAGGAATCTGGAGGGTCCCTGGAACTGGCATGGATCAATGGAACAATGACAGGCAGAACAGAAAACAAGAAATTGATCAGATCAGAGAATAAGGGTAACATGGAAACAGGGCAGAAATGATCAAAAACAATAAACAAGAAAGCAAAGCTAGATGGATAGTGAAATTCCTGGATACAGTATAGATGAGTCTGCACATGGGTGAAATGGTAACAAAATATATTCTAACTAAGCACTAATACTACTATCTAGACCTTTGCACAATCACATGTGCTTAATTTAGTAGAAGAACACTAAGGGAGTCTTTTCACTACAGTCTGAAATTAGAGGTCAAATTAAGCAGTAATTTCAGTCTCCACCTTGGACTTAATCATCCACCTACCCCCTTTGGATACCGCTTTTTCAACCTTGCAAAATGGTATTCACTAATCATTATGCCCTGGCCCTCATTTAAGTGGTCTAGGAGCCATTTATTGAGCCTTCAATCCCAGTTCATTTAAAGAGGAAAGGGGATTTTTTATTTATTTGTTTTTAGTGTATAGGCCCTAAGTGGGAATTATTCGATGCTGCGCTTTGATTAGCTCTTTCTATAATACAGTCACATTTTTGGAGAGGGGATATAAGCTTTTAAAGAGTCTTTCATATTAAAATATGGACAAGAAAGGGACACTGGGGTTTATTCACTATAGTGCGAAAATTTTAATCAAAATTAGATATAATTTTGAATTCCAAACTTGGACAGATATGACCCTACCCCCTCGGATGCTCCATTTGACTTTGCAAATAAGTATTCACTAACCATTTTACCAAGTCTTAATGCGGTGAAGGCAGTTGAAATAAAGGTGACTGAGATTAACATGAGAAAAATGCTTTAAGACTAAATCCAATTGTGAAGTTGGCTTTAGCATGAAAAAACATTCACCCATAAAAATAATTAATAAAATAAATAAATCCCCTCCCTATATAGAAATCAGGTCTGTGGTCTTCCAAAATGGAGGGCAAGGTCAAGTGGCCCTACCTCTATAATAAACAGCCCCCTGTAATACACGTGGGGAGCCAGTGAAAGGAGTCCTGCCCCCTATAATAAATGGGGCTGGGAGGTAGGGAAATGCTCCTAGCAACCTCTAAAACACATGAGGGGTCAGGGCAAATATCCCTAACCCCATTTAGGGATTTTCACTAAAGGATGTTTGAGATGGGAGTGTCATTTTGATTTTGGCAAGGGAGAGGGAGTTTTTTTTCTGTAATATCTTTTTATTCAGATACTTTACAACTCTCACAATCATATACATTATGGTGTCTCACTGGGTTACATAGCTTAAATATGCAATATTCAATACAAAAATGTTATAAGATACCTCCGCTATATATTTATATTTTTTTTCCTTTCATTTTCCCTTCCTCTTATAAAATATCAATTTCAATTCCTCTCCTATTTTCCATTCCCCCGCAAACAATACACCCAAGACAGAAGAAAAAAGAAAAAAGTACCCACACTCCCCCCTCCTCGCAGCAAACCCCCCACACTCCTTTCTTCCCAAGTTCTATATATATTTCTGGACTTCTTTGCTCTCTCTCCATGCAATCCAGGATTTCCGTCTCTGCTTCCCCTCTACCAACCCAGATAAGATCTTCCATTCCATATGTATTCTCTATTTCTAAAATCCAGTCAGTATACCCAGGGGGTTGTGTTTGTTTCACCAGTCTTAAAGTTAATGAATCCCTATACCTCTTAACTGAGTTTTTGGTGTGATGAACTAATACAGTCAACAGATTATCAACAAAATCTGGGTACAACACTAACCAGATAGTTTCAATTATTTTTCTTTCGAAATCCCTAATCAATGTCATGTCCACCATATATGAAAGAATGTTCCTTGACAATGGTATAGTCAATGTCTGGGCTAATGCTCCCTTAAACCCCCAATAACGACAGACACTTGATGATGGTAAAATATATAAAGCCACAGTTTTAATAAAATATAACAATAAATTGTCATTGCCTACTATAACAAAACCCCGCCCCTTATTTACACAGACCTGGCAATGACACCCCAAAAGGTAATAATATAATATGTAACAAAACTGTACACATAATACATCACATTAAAACTTTAAATAACAATAAACATTCAAAACAATAAACAACACATAAATGACATTACTACAAAGGAGTACTGAGATGCTCCTCCCACCCCGGTTTGAGCTACCCTTGCTCAACAACCATAAACCACATAAACAAACACATATTTAACCAAACCAGCACATGCTACACTAACTACCCTTGCAAACTACGGTACAGGCCATCCATTGACATTCATACTGGATGAGCCACGCCACCCCTCAGAGAGACCGCTCACTCGAGCCCTACCTGAAAACCTTTCTTGAAAACTTGCTGAAATTGAAAACGGGAGAGAGAGCTGCCATCCTCATGCACCAACAAAGACCCTTCCACCTCAGTCCGCATAGAGAGAAAAAGCGTGACCCAATGCACGGAGCAACACCTATGCCCCGGCAACGCAAATAAAATAACGTCCCTACACTTACCATACATATAGGTTTTTGATTTCCGCAGCCTCAGTACCACCCGATCCTGACTAACCCTGGTGTCCAGTAATTGCATCCCCCCAGCAGTGCGCTAATTAACACTTACCAACTCACCAACCCTGAATTCCCCAAAGAAAGCCAGGACAAAAGCTGTGGAAAACAAAACCGCCTCATAGGCGTTACTACATACAGTTGCCATACCGGACAGCAAATTTTGCAGAATAGCTACCGACACTGGCCTCCTCTTATCCGTCACCTTCCGTCCCTTCTTAAAACCCTTTATGGCCTGCTTGACCAGAAAATGTTTTGTGCAATGCAGCCAACCTTGAAACTTGAACAAAAAAGCCATTGCGGCCATGGCCTTTTCCAATACTGTTGGAGAAACACCCTTTAACATAAGCTTGAAAAGCAGCCACAACAAAGCATTGAGCCTATCCGCCGCTGAATCCCTACTACCCACCAAAACCAGTAACTTCTCCCATTCAACCCATACTTTATTGTACGCATTCCTAGTGGACGGGACCAACGACGCCTTCGCCCCATGCACAAGCAATTCATTCCTAGCTTCCAAACTTCTTCCAGGCACCACAGCCCCACATTCTCCACCTTCGGGGCCAACAGCCAAAACCAGTCGAACTGAAACTGAGAGATAGAGTCAGCCACCACATTCAAATACCCTGGCACGTGTTTGGCAATAAACGCAATATTGAGGGAAATGCTGTAACTATCTACCTGGATTCGAACCCTGACTCCTGTGGTTCCTGTTCCCTGCTCCTGTTCAAAACGCCACCTGTTGGTTCTATTTCCTCATGTAGCAGTAGTGGCTATCTCTCTGACTTTGTCTTCTTATTTACCTACCGCCCAGGTGTAGGTCCTTGTAGTAATGAGCCCTGGCGCTATATAAACCCCATCCTCCCAGCAATCAGAGCTGGTACATTTATTTTCTGCTAGCTTGTGTTTTTAATACCTGTTCATCATGTTCCTGACCATCCCTGTTTTCTCCAGTCCCTTGACCTTGGCTTGATCCTGACTATCCTGCTCTCTACAGTCCTTTGACCTCGGCTTGATCCTAGACCCTGCTTTGTCCCTGCCTAGCTATGACTCATGGGAAACCAAACAAGGCCTCTGCATGTGGGCATTCAAAGCCTGGGACTCCACCCCAGGTGGAGAGTTCTCACCCTGCGCAGGACCTTGAATCGCCCACTACCCCTGCACCGCGACTCCAGATCTTATCGGCACAGCAGTCCGTGACACAATGTACCAGCCACACTATGGAGTCCGCAAGGGCCTATGCCACAACACTTTTGATAGAACAGGTGGGGACTTTATCAAAGTATATTCAGATGCTGCAGAAAAGTTTGTCTCTGCTCCAGGAAGAGGTTCGTCTCTTGAGGTCAGCCTTTACTAATAGCCAGTCTCCCAATATGAAAAAACTGTCCAGGGTGAATTTAGCACCAGAGCTGTGCTCTCTGAAACCAGTCACTGGAATAAATACCCATAAGCCTGTCAGTGACTGTGGTCCGCATCTGAGGCCTATACCTGCACTCTCTTCACTGAGCGTGACACAGCCTTCACCAGTGAAGAATTCAGCGAGGGGTCCCCTCACAGCCCCGGAATGGTCCTGGCGTAGGAACAACAACCTTTGTTTTTATTGTGGGAGATCTGGGCATTATATCAGCTATTGCCCTATTCGACCTTCAAAACCAGAGAAAATGAGAAAAGCATCAGGGCTGTTAACTAAGCCTGCGTCCGCTCCTGGGAGCCTACGTAAATATCTGTCCAGTAGGCCTGTGTCCTCCAGTATGGAATGCTTACCTGACAGCTCCATTGAAGAAACGTTTGAAGATATCTATCATGCTGGCTCACCTAACATCTCTGTTCCTACCAATGTTATCGGGACTGTCATTGCCACTCCACAGCGGAGAAATGCCTCATTTATTTCTGCCTGTCAAGAACCTATGCCATCCCTGCATAAAGCTAATGCTTTGATCTCTGCACCCAAGATTTATGATTTTCCCTTTGGTCCAGACTTCTCATCTGATGAAGAGCTCATTACCTGGCAGACCAAGCAACAGAAGTGCCCCTCAGCAGCTACTTCTAAAATGAGAAAGAAAAACAAGAGAAGGGTTTAAATTCCAAATTAGGTGCTCGGTGCTCACCCCTAGAGAGGGGGGTAGTGTAACTATCTACCTGGATTCGAACCCTGACTCCTGTGGTTGATGTTCCCTGCTCCTGTTCCAGACGCCACCTGCTGGTTCTATTTCCTCATGTAGCAGTAGTGGCTATCTCTCTGACTTTGTCTTCTTATTTACCTACCGCCCAGGTGTAGGTCCTTGTAGTAATGAGCCCTGGAGCTATATAAACGCCATCCTCCCAGCAATCAGAGCTGGTACATTTATTTTCTGCTAGCTTGTTTTTTTGATACCTGTTCATCGTGTTCCTGACCATTCCTGTTTTCTCCAGTCCCTTGACCTCAGCTTGATCCTGACTATCCTGCTCTCTCCAGTCCTTTGACCTCGGCTTGATCCTAGACCCTGCTTTGTCCCTGCCTAGCTATGACTCGTGGGAAAACAAACAAGGCCTCTGCATTTGGGCATTCAAAGCCTGGGACTCCACCCCAGGTGGAGAGTGCTCACCCTGCGCAGGGCCTTGAATCACCCACTACCCCTGCACCGCGACTCCAGACCTTATCGGCACAGCAGTCCGTGACACATGCATAGAAGCACCACTCGCCTAAGTAGCCAAACCACTGGTAAGGAAGCTGCCGACAGACCGTTAATGGCATCCACCACTGCCATGTTATCCGAATAGAAGACCACCCTCCAATCCCGAAGCTTAGTTCCCCACAGCGCCAGCACAACCACCACCGGAAACAGCTCTAAAAATGCCAAGTTCCTAATCAGGCGGCTAAGCCTTTACTCCTCCGGCCAACGTTCTGTGCACCAGGCCTCAGCAAAATAGGCCCCAAACCAATGCTTCCAGATGCATCCGTAAAGAGCGTGAACTCCTGACAGGACACTGCAGCCTTGCGGAAGAAAACCTTCCTATTGAAATGCGTTAAAAAGGTATCCCAAACCAACAAGTCCTCACGCAAGGCTGCAGTGATCCTGATGAAGTGATGGGGAGAAGAAACACCAGCAGTAGCCCTTGACAAACCTCGACTAAAAACCCGCTTCATTGGTACCACCCTGCTCACAAAGTTAAGCCTGCCAATCAGCGATTGCATTTGCTTCAATGTCACTTTTTTAGCCCCCTTTACCGCAGACACTACCTCCCTGAGCACCACCAACTTGTCCTGAGGCAGCCTGCACTCACCAGCCACCGAGTCTATCTCCAAACCCAAAAAACTCAGACACGTACACGGACCCTCTGATTTCTCCTCCACTAAAGGAACACCAAAACAAACCACCACCCACTCAAGGTTATTCAACAAATAACGGCACTCATCTGAATCCGCAGGGCCTACGCAGAAAAAGTCATCCAAGTATTGCACAACCCTATGACTACCTGATTCCTGCCTGACAACCCACTCCAAAAAAGTGCTGAATTTCTCGAAGTAGGAACAAGAGATGGAAAGCAGAGGTCCAAATAAAAGTGACCCTCAAAAAGCAACCCAACAGGTGAAGACATTGAGGATGGATGGGAAGCAGCCTAAAGGCCAATTTCACATCCGCCTTGGCCATGAGTGCTCCAGCCCCCGCCTTCCTAACCATGTCGACCGCCTGGTCAAAAGACATATATGAGACAGAGCAAACATCCTTTGCAATGTCTTCATTCACCGAGGTGTCGAAGGGGTAAGATAAATGGTGAATTAAACGATATTTCCCTGGCTCTTTCTTAGGCACCACACCCAACGGGGACCCCCTCAGGTCCCCAAAGGGAGGGTTGTCGAACGGACCTGCCATGCGCCCGAGCACAACCTCTTTCTCCAATTTCTCTCTAACTATCTCCGCGAAGGAAACAACGGATTTCAAATTCTTAGCAAAATTCCCCCTTTCCCTAACCATATGTGGTATAAAAAAAAAAACGCGTGAAACCCTACCTCAACAAACCTGCATCAGCTACATTAATGTACCGGCTCAGCCAAGGCAACATCGCGCTTAGCCGCACCGGCGTTGCCCCCAGAGGGAATTGCCCCTCCCCCCTGGCTGAGGTAGATCCCGCTTGACCTGACTTCTCCCTCTTAAAGCATCTTGTATTGTTATGGGCCCCCCCCCCGCATGTGGTGCATTCGTGCGTAAACTTACATCCTGCTCCCCATTTACAAGTGCCCTCGTTGAATAGCCAGCAAAACCCGGATTTACATGTGGCCGACGACGCAGGCGCTGTTCCACCGTCGACCCCTCCCTGAAAGGGGGCTGACTTCTGCACCATCATTAATTTTAACCATAAGGGGAGATCAGACTGATCCCACTGCATCCCTGGCTTGGCAGCTACCTTCTGTCTGAACTGCTCATTGTACCTGTACCACGCCAGCCCCCCATACGTACTATATGCCTCCCAGATACCCTCTAGATAGCAAAAGAGGGAGCAGCACAGCTCAGGGGACTTTTCCCCAATGACGCTATCCAGAATACAGAAAGATATTAAAGCCCGGCGACTCCTACCACCCAGTTCCTGCCTCTGGTGATTCAAACCCCTGCACTCCCCAGGGCTGTGCGATCAGGGGCCATGTACCTCTGGCCCATACTGCCTTCCCCCGGGTATTACTACCTAATGCCTCATAGCTACCCCCGTCCAACCTCCTTCCTTCCTCTGAACCTGCAACTGCCAAACGCCTCCGCGAACCAGACCCCGGAACCAACCCTGTACTAACCCAATCCCGGCACCTATGAGGAGAACCCCCCCACCCCGTGAGTCCCGGGAGGGACTCCTAGAAAAATAATTGCCACTACGGATGCTGCACGGGGACCCGGACCTACTGAAACCCCTAGGCCTGCTACCCATAGAGGAACACCTGCTAGGAGACCGCCCTCCTCTGCCTGGGGAAACTGCCCGGTGAAACGGAATGGTACTCACTACCCCTGAACCCACGCTACTGCCGGGAACTCTGCTGCTAACCTGGGGCAAGACAGGGGCTCTGCTGCAATCACTAAACAGGATTGTGGACCTCCCCCTATCTATACGAGGACCTTCCTTCTCACCCTGGGCCATATTAACACCCCTGGCCTGGGACTGAACACCCTCATCCCCGCTATCTACCATCACTGGGGACCCCAGACTAGCACCACCCGGGTATGAAGGCCCCCCATGGGCCGTTACCTGCTCCATGCTGCTACCGGATATGGTCCCCGGTCCTCCTGCAGCACCACTGCTGCCCCCATGGCCCGCCGTTGCGTCTTTGTCCTGGCCGAGTCACATGGCCTCCGATCCCATGTCCCGCTACCTCCGATATTTGCGTCGGTCACTCTCACCGCCTCCTGGGTTCCTCTGCACTTCCTCGCACGTGTCTCACTGCCTTAGGCCTCAGGGCTGGGCGTTCTTCTTCTCCGTCCCGTCGCTTCCACACTAGGACTCAGGCACTGCGGCCGCTGGGTCCTCAGCCGGGGTCTCCGCATCTCCTCCCTTTCCGCTTCTGGCACCGATAATTCAGGCCCCAGCTGCGTTCTCAGCCAGTCAGCCCCTTTCATCAGCGCTGCTGACCGAATCCCCTCCAGAAGACGCTCCAACTCTGCAGACATCAAGTTACCAGGCGAAGATCCAGCAAGCCACCACAGAAAATACAGCACCTGCAAGAAAAAACTAAGATCAAAGGTAGGTGATTTATTTAATAAAATGGCTGTAGACTAAAATGGCTGAGCCACTTTATACTACCCAAACCCCCCCCCCCACTACTACTGCAGCCCAATCAACGAGACCCCTGCATTAACCCTATTCCTAACCCTGTCAAGGCCTCCTCTGGCTAAGCTACGCTGCCCCTGGAGGCTCCATTCTGATTTAAACATCTCCAGCACCTATCCAAGTTTTTTTTAGACATTTTATGGAGAATAGCTGGGTCCTTGTACCACCTCATCATAATTTTAACGTTTTCCTGGGTTCAAGTTAACATTGCTCACTTATGTGAGATTTCTGAAATGTTTTGCCAGTCAGATTCAGTAATCACTAGACCACAATCTTCTTCCCATATCCTGATAAAATAGGGCTTAACTTCTGAACTATCCTCTATCATAATTTGATAAATGTTTGAGATAGGCTTTAAATTATCCTTCTGAGACCAACTGTCTCATGTGGAGAGGAATAATACATATATTCTATTTCATTTGCATAGAAGACTCTCCATACATCCATTAACTTTGTCCTCTTCAAGCTTTTTATTTATTTATTTAATCTTAGAGTACTTAGAAGTTGAAGATCCCATTAAGGTGTCTACTAAGGGATTCAGTGCACAATTTAAGTCTCCTCCCATTATTATTATACCCTGGGCAAAATTCTTTACTCTTTCTACAACCAAATTCAAAAAGAAATGCAGTTTCACATTCAGAGTCTATATACTAATTATTGTAACTAGACTTTATCCTATCATTCCCTTCAGAAGTAAAATCCTTCCTTCTTTATCGTTCCATTTTCCTTCAAGTATAAATAGGACTGATTTATTTATAAGAATTGTAACTCAGTTCCCTCTTTTAATGTCTGAGTGAGAAAAGTACATCTGTGGATATTTCTTATTCCCAAATATTGGAGGGTTTTTCCTACATAGGTGTGTGTGTATTAATCCTATGTCCATCTCTCTAGATCATTAAAAAGGTATTGTTAATATCCATCCATTACCAAAGGTGGGCAGGGGGGCGAGCTCAAGAAGAGGAGGGAGGAGGAAAAAAGGGGGGGTCACCCCATAATACAAAAAAACACATCACACTCCCATCCCACACCCCGACTATTTGCTTCCTCCATGTCAAGGACATGAGAGGGCCCACACCTTGGCACTGATTTAAATGCAGTAGCCACTCGGTGTACCTCCTCAAATTTACATGTGCCCATGCACTTTGGGATCTAACCAAATATGTTCAAACTAGAGTCCTCATAGATTGTTTCATTGGAACTCTTATTCTTCCCCTGGAGGCCCAACACCCCTATCTTTTCACAAACATAAACAGAGATTCAGGCCTCATTTTCCCATCCTTCATCTGCCATTTGGGTTCCTCTTATCAATATTATCATACACATCATATTGTACCAGTTACAGGAGGGGGAGGGAAGAGAAGAATTTTTATTTTTATTTTTAGTGAATAGCGCTAGGATGTTGTATTGGGCTCTACATTTCGACCTCCTTTTGC
Organism: Pelodytes ibericus; assembly: GCA_036172795.1. NCBI lineage: Eukaryota > Metazoa > Chordata > Amphibia > Anura > Pelodytidae > Pelodytes > Pelodytes ibericus. Next base: position 49,722,072 of record CM069861.1, on the reverse strand, counting down.
TATACTCATTTTTTTGTGAATAGAACCCTAAGTGGCTACTTCGGTGGATTTTATAAAATAAAACAGTATAAAAAATGAATGAGCACAGTGATACAATAAATATACTTAGCAAATCCAGTGTAAACATCCTATAGTAAAAAAGAAATAGAGAAAGCAGATGAGGACAACTTGCATGGCTCATCTGTACTGTCTCTGGATAAAGGTCTCATGATCTGAAGAAGTTCTAATTCCCTTGCTCTGTGCATCAGTTTAAATGGGCATGTAAGCACATAACTATTGTGCAGTCCAATGAGTACGCATCTTGTTGGTAAAACTTTAATCCGTGGCAACCATGGCATCCTTGCTAAAACTGTCCCCTAATTATCAGTATACATTTTCTAGTTACACTCCAGCCTTACACAATAGCCAGCATTTTTACTCATGAACACTGGATACATAAACACATTATAATGTTCGCTCTATGTAAGTGAGACCAGTACCCCTGCATATGAAAAGTGTGTTTTTAAATGGCAATGTTGCACTATATGTATTTTTCTGAAAACTGGAAATATTTACAAGTCTTAAGTATTATAAGTATTTCTTAGTTTTTTCTTTCCTTTAACTTTGTTTTTTTGGGATTATACACATATTCTTCTGCTTACCTCTTCTTTTTATAATGTATACTGATTTTGCCTCCTTTCTTATATTTATCTTTATTGTGTCTTTTGCAAAAACTCTTGAGAAGGTGCTTCTCTTTATGATATTTGTGTTTTTTTTTAAGTGGAGAATATTTTATTTACGTGTTGTTTTGTCTGTATATTTGCACCTAAAGCATTATATGGGTAACTTGAGTAGTAACACATATTTTAAAACCTATAACTGGTAAATAAGAATCATGTTGCATGTCTTGCAAAAAATGAAAAAGCAAAAATAGAAAATTTGAGACCTGCCATTACGAAACCCGATGGGATGATAACAATTCTGGCAATAACTGTATTAGAAAAAAAATACTAAGATTATTTTAAATTGCAGAAAAATATGTCATCCTGTGTTATTGTTTGTTGGGAATAGCTAGTGCAAGTCAGAATGAGCAGTGTAAATGACTGATCATTAAAAAGACTCAAAAATATTTATAAACCTCAAAATCTTCAACTGAACATTATTTTGGTATTTTACTGAAGATTTGTTACAATGACTACAGGCCAAGGTAAACTATGGAGGGAGCAAATGTCCAGGGTGACAGCTGGTCAATGGGTGCTATCTTGGCACATATGCAGGATAAATCATAAGTGTGATGATAACACGTCCCCTGTGCCTGTCTGGATGTTGCACGTGCACTCGATCGGGGGTGTCCAAAAAGGGGCAAAAGGGGTGTCTTCCCTGTTGCCTGGCGAGTTAGGCATAAATCCAATTGTAGGGTTCATTCAATAAGTGCACCTTTTGAAAACTTAGTCAGCTAAAACTTGATTAATGTCTATAATAATGAGGGACAGTGTAATTCAGCTAATTACATAATTAAATTGCAGTTTTGAAATTTCTTAAACTGTTGTGTGAGTTGAGTCCTGATAGACTGGGAGATTTAATGTGATGCACACATCTACAAATGCATTGAAGTTCAGATTATTGGTATCCAAAATTCAAACTTCAATTAATCTGTTTGGTCATCTCTAGAAGTTGCTGCAACTATTTTTTTTAAATAAATTATTATGTGGATATATTTTATTCTACTCTTAGAGAGCATCATCATTTTAATCTTTAGCTACTCACATGGATATCTTCTAACAACTAAACAATTATGTGCGGTATCTTGTGCATGATGCATTCACTTTGCAGATGAAAAAAAAATAAACAATTAAAAATCTTGTTACCACATCTGTACTGCTCAATAAAGTGGTTTAAGGCATCTCCAAGAGGCAGTTGGTGCGTTCTGTTTGGACCAAAAACCTACACGTTTTTATGGGTAAAATATTTTTTTATCCTGTACATTTTATTCAGTAAATGAGTTTTGAGTGTTTGGCTTAACTTTTATATCGTCCTCTTCACTAACAAATGAACTGTATTGAACTAACACATAAACTGCAAAAAGCAAGCATTAATAGCTAAATTAGTCAGTTAGTCAAGTGGGAGATTTTTCCATTTCTGCTTCAGAAAGTACACTTTTTTTTTTGAACAGGAAACTCTGTTTTTTTTACTATCTTTTGTTTTTATATACCTTTCACATTACTAAATATGTACATAGGGACCACTTATGAGTTCTATTTTCCACGGGGCACCATGCCTTTTTTGTGTGGTAGACCATGGTCTAGTTTGGATTGTCATCATATGCCTAATAGTTGTAGCACTGCTTGTGAACTGGCTGATGTTGCAACTCTGGACATCTTTTTAATACATCAATATACAATGTATATTGCCTGTGTGTGTATATATCAGGTTAAAAGATGCACAATAGAAATAATACTGCATGTAATATTATCTCATATTCTCTTTATAATTCAAATCATAGATGTCCTGTTTATTATTTAATACTGTACTATTTTTATCCATTGTAGTGCATTACCCCCTCTACATTTTTATTTAAGATGACATAATCTTGTCTGATAGAACACATTGCTGATGTCAGTGGGGTGTGCTTCCAATCTCGTCAACCAATAATAAAATGTAAGTATGTGTAGGGCTGAATGACTTACAACTTCTAATATTAGCTCAACTACAACTCCCATCATACTGAATCAGCCACAGTGCTTTACTAGTGGGATCAGGGTGATCTCACTAGTTAAGAAATTTTGTTTACTCCCCTGAGCACTACTTGTTGGATTTACCTGTGATCACTGAAATGACTTGACTACAATCATTGCTCTAGCACTAGGTAGACTAGTGTAGTGGACTAATAAAATTAGCCACTCAATTGATTGGTACAATAGTATAATATGTCTAGATCCAACAAACTGGCTTTATTGAAATATAGAAGAAGTTTGTCAGTACTCTATAGCATGTGCTTCAGAGAAATGTGTCTATAGAGCGTGAAAATAGCCTTGTATGTAGCAAAGGGGAATGCTCCTTACTGATAGAAAAAAACAGCTACCCTCTCCCATGCCCAGAATAAAAGACGTGAGACATGAATGGAGTTTAATAGGCCACAGCATTTATTAACATAAAGTGGAACTGTATGAGCCAAAAATTATCTCCTTTATTATTAACCTCTTATAACTTATTATCAATAGATAAATAAATATAAATATAAACATGTATAATTAAACAGTGAATGAAACCACATACAGCTACCACTAGTCCTTGCCAATCTGCCTGAACATAAACAACATCAACTTATCCTTCCATAAGAACTTCAGGATTATAAAGCGAACCCCTCCCCCCTCGTCCATGTTACCTCTGCATTTAGCTTGCCCACTTGATGCTAACCACCAGCCGGCTGTTAGCTCGGTGGGCACGACCATTATGATCACCTACATCGTGATCAGAGGTTAAGGGAGGGGACCCCTATCCATCCATCTGATTCCATCTCCTCCGTCCTTAACTATTGGATTGGCAAGGACAACCCCGCCACAAGCACCGCTGGTTAACCCCTTAAATCAGCGGTGACCCTCACCCACCGCCTTGGCCTGCTCCACAGCCTCCTGTAGTGCTAAATTAAACAGATCTAGACCCACTTCTGTCAGATGGAGTCCATCACTCCTAAAGAAATTGGCAGCATTCCTTTCAAAAATCCGGTGACGCACAGCAATACCCCCCATACCCCAAACAAATTTGGATACCCGCTTGTTCAGCTTAATCCTCGACCTCTCCAGGGCCCTTTGATTCTGTGCACACCTCCAGTAGTTTCTGGGGACAACCTCAGACCAAACTATATAGACATCCGGGAACAATACCCGCAACCTTGCCAGATCATTTTTGATAGCATCCCCCAGCCCCAAAACTGGAATTGTGCCCAAATCGTTACCCCCTAGATGAATTACCAGTATATCAGGGGATCCTAAGATCCGCGACAACTCCACTATCTCCGGGAGGAGTTGGACCCATCGCATCCCCCTCTTCCCGAACCACCGAACCTCAGCTTGCCGAGGGGAGATACCCAGGCGTTCACCGCTGGGGCGAACTGCTGCTCGCCGACGAGCCCAATACACGTAGGAGTGGCCGAGCAGCCACACCTTACAAACCGAATGATCTAAGGGGATATAAATGGAGATGAAATTAGTCCCGCTGGGCGCACATATGACTGAAATCTGCGCGATTCCCACCGCCCTATCCGCTGGATTGCCCGATCCGAGAAATCCACCCTGGAAGCCTACCGTGGCCGCCCCTATACGGAAAGAATGACCACCAAATTCCTCACTCGGAAACCCCAACGCTCCCAAAGTCAGCTTAAATACCCGAATGAACTGAAAACAGGATAAGGGGGTACCGTCCTGATGCATCAGGAGGGGGCCCGAAGCAGGCGGGCATAAACTTAAATAGCTGTCAAGGCAAGACACAGGACACACAATGGACCCCACCACCTCACGTAAAGTGACCCACCTACCTTTTCCAAGCATGTCAGTCTTTGACCGCCTGATCCTAAAGCGAAGGGACACCGGCTCCCTCAACACATCCTGCCGCAGAATACCCCCGTGCTTGACCTTAGAGGGACTAACCAATTCCCCAATTCTCATAGCGCCAAAAAATGCCAATGCAAAGGCCAACCTGAATAGCGAAACCTCCCACTGTGACGAGCAAACGGACGGCAAAGTGTGGAACAACCCCAGAAGCAGAGCCCCCGAGACCGGTTTTCGTGAATCCCTACAAATTCTGGCCCTCCGCCAACCCTTGAGAGCCTGGCGAACCACAAACTCCTTTGTGACATCATGAACCCTGGACAGTTTGAAATGAAAAGCTAAGCCGGATAACTTAACCGATACCGCGCTGGGGGATAGGCCGGCTGCCTCCCAGTGCCACAACAGCCACAGTAAACCTTGTATCCTATCCTCAACACTCCGGAAACCCCCTTGCGATAATTCGAATTCCTCCCATTCAGCCCACGCCTTACCGTATCTAATCCATGTGGCTTGACACACCGACCCCTGAACCCACTGCGCTATTCGGCCCACCCAAGGCCCCAAAGTTCCTGGGGGCAAGGACACCCCTCCTCGTCCACCCATGGGGCAGCCGCCCTGAACTCCGGCCACTGTGAACGAGAGAGAGCGTCAGCAACAATGTTCAAAACCCCAGGAATGTGAACTGCCCTACAAGTTATATTAAGACATAAGCACCGTAGAACAAAACACCGTAGCAGCCTGATAACCGGAGGGGAGGAAGCCGTCAAATTATTAATAGCCTGCACTACCCCCAGATTGTCACAGTGGAACATCACCCTCCGATCCCGCAGGGCCGAACCCCATAATTCAAGGGAAACCAGGATCGGAAAGAGTTCCAAAAACGCCAGATTCTTGGTTAAGCCTGAAACCCGCCATTCCGATGGCCAAACCCCGGAACACCATTGTGAATCCAAAATTGCCCCAAACCCCACCGACCCGGACACGTTCGTGGACAGATGGAGGTCTTGATTGGACACCTCCGGAGCCTGCCACAGCGCCTTCCCGTTAAAATTGGCTAAGAAACAGTCCCATACGTCCAAATCCTCTCTCAGAGGCCGAGTCAACCGAATGAAATGATGCGCACGGGTGATCCCTGCCGTAGCCGCGGCTAACCTCCTGTTAAAAACCCTCCCCATCGGGATGATGCGACAGGCGGAATTCAATTTTCCCAGCAAGGATTGTAATGGGCGAAGTTGTATTTTATGCGCCCTCCTCGCCTCGGCCACCGAATCCCTGAGCCCTAACAGTTTGTCCGAAGGAAGAAGGCATTCACCCGCCACTGAATCGATCTCAATGCCCAAGAAGCTCAAACACGTTGTTGGGCCTTCTGTTTTTTTCAGGGGCCAAAGGGACACCCAAGGACCTAGCCACAAACTGCACAGACCGAAGCAGATGAGCACAGACGTGCGACTGTGCCGGACCCACGCATAAGAAGTCATCTAAGTAGTGCAGCACGGAGTCGCAACCCGACTCCATCCGCACAACCCATTCTAAGAAGGTGCTGAAATATTCGAAGCAGAAACAAGAGATTGAACAACCCATTGGGAGGCTCAAATCCACGTAATATTCCCCATCAAAAAAGCACCCCAGCAGATGTTGACATTCTGGGTGAACTGGTAACAACCGGAAAGCCGATTCCACGTCCGTTTTTGCCATCAAAGCCCCCGTACCTGCGGCTCGTACCATTCGAACCGCCGCGCCGAATGAAACATATAAAACCCAACATAATTCGGCATCAATGTCATCATTAACCGAGCCCCCGTAGGGGAAGGATAAGTGATGAATTAAACGGAATTTGCCTGGTTCCTTCTTGGGCACCACCCCTAACGGGGAAACCCGAAGATTAGGTAAAGGAGGATCCTGAAAAGGCCCCGCCATCCAACCTAGGGCAATCTCCTTATCCAACTTTTCCCTTACCACCCCCGGGTTAACCGCCACTGACCGTAAATTACGATGAGATATAACGGTGGGCCGATCCTGAAAAGGGATCCAGAACCCCTCTTCAAAGCCTGACACCAATATATCCGCCGCCTTCCGGTTTCTATATTTGCTTAACTACGGGCGCATCGCGGCGACGTCCACCGGCGTCCTCCCCCTTTGCGCCCATATCTGATTTGTCCCCTGCCTTACCCCGTTTAAAGCAGCGTGAGGAGGTGTGATTCCCACCACATCCTGAACATTCGTGCCTGAAACGGCAGTTCGCCCCCCATTTGCAATGACCATCATTGTTTTGCCAGCAGGACCCGGGGCGTTTTTTTGTATGGCCGCCGGGGTGGTGTTGGATCCCATCCCGCCGGCCCCCCCAAGAAAGGACGACAAACCGCCCTGGGCTGAGGCAGGCCTGGTCATGATGGACAACCAGAGCCCTATATCCATTTGGTCCCAAGACAATGATGGGCGGACGGCTAAACGCTGGCGAAACTGCTCATCGTAACGCCACCAATTTAGTCCTCCGTAAACTCGGCATGCTGTCCAAACCTGATCCTGATAGCAGAATAAGGATGAACATCGTTCCGGGAATTTTTCCCCCATAACACTAGCGAGTATTGAAAAGGCCCGGATCCAATTACCGAAAGTCTTAGGGATCTTTCGGTACTTGTACTTCTCTTTTTCCCTCTCCGACTCCTTCAACTCCTTGTCGGGAGGACGAACGTCTTCCATAGGAAGAAGGGAGAAAATCTCCAGGAATTCCCCTTTCCAGATTTTTTCCCTAATCTCTTGTTTCAAATGCAGGCCCAACGGACCTGACCAGCAAATATATGACGCCCCGTTAGCCACTGGGGCCACCGTTACCAGAGGAGGCTCGGGAGTCACTGACTCCGGGCCCCCCATCTCTGTCCCCGAAACCCTAGCCGGGACAGCGGCTGAGGGAGAGGGGTCAGGTAACAAAGTGACGGCAGACTCAGCCGCCATTGCGGCGCCTGGCAAGCTCGTGTTCAGTATGCCCGCCGATTCCCATACTCCCCGCAATTGTGTATCAATAGTCTGCGCCACCGATGGAGCTACCGCACCCTCAGGAGAGGCCAAATGTAACAATACACCCTGTAACCCCCGCATTAACCCTTCCCACGCAGGCGCAAGCGATGTCCCTGGCACTATTGACCCAGAACCTAAACCCCCAACCTCCCCACACTCACCAGTTTGTGGCAACAAGCCCGTAGCCGGAGAGTTGTGATGTGTAACGCCGGATGGCAGCCACCCCGTGCCAGGGGCTGTAGGAGAAGCCATGATTACTGATTGTATCCCAGAAGATGCCAACTGCTGTGAGCTGGTACCGGGAGAAGCAGCCTGCAGGGAAGAAACAGCAGTGTTATAGGCCCTCCCTCCCCTCCGTGAGCCTGTGGGCTCTTCGCCAGATGAATAGACAGTATGGGCCTGCATCGTGGAGCGGGGATCAGGTGAGAGGGGGCAGAGGGGGCAGGGAATGGACTTACCGGCCTCGCGGGAGACGAGCGCCGCCGTCCACGATGGTCCCCGGGGCTCCGGCTCCTGTATCCCCGACGTGCTGAGACACCTCCGGGCTGAGGCGCGCGGGGGGGCGCGATACACGCCTGCCCGACCCGCGGACAACTGTAGTAATGGCGGCTCCGGTTGGAGCCCCCCGAAGCCTCGCCATGTGTTGTTCGAGGTGGGCACCACCGTCCAATAGGGCCTCCGCTCTGAGGGCTGCTAGCATCTGCTCAACATCCATCCCCAGGCCGTGCACAGCAGAAGACACGAGCAGAAAAATTTAATTTCTCCTGATGTGTCCGTTAACCAAAATGGCTGACGGACCCAGAAAATCCTAAATCTTATATACTCCCCCCCAAAACCACTCCCCCCCCAGACACCCATCATATTTCACTCACACCCCTCACACATACATGGCCCCCTCCCTCCTAGGCTCTGCCTGTTTCCCGGGGGACTAGTAAATAAGAAATTGTGCTATTAGGAGCAAAATAAAACAACATTCGTTATTTTTACACTTAAATAAGTGGTCACCTGCTAGTGTACATACACTTGTTTTTATCTAATTGAGTGCAGGGTTTCATGTAAATAAATTGTATATTAATACATGCAAGTTCAATTTTCTAAAGATCATCTAGGAAATGAACACAAATTATATCCAGTGGCTCAAGGACAGGACAAGAATAAATAAAGGCTCATAACAGAGCCAAAAAAAAAGTAATATGACCTTTAAAGAATGTAATTAAGGAATACGGAAAATACTTTTCTCTGTCCTTGACAGAATTCTAAAAGAAGCATCTGTGAAATTTCATTTCTGAGATAGTACTGGAACCATCTATACAACAATGTGGTGACATTATAACCTTACTCTTTAAACACCTTAAATACCTGTGCAGTAAAAAAAAATAAAAAAAATATTATTTGAAACAGAGGCATAGAATCAAGTTTTATATTTTGCTCAACAGGTTAAGGATCAGAGGACTAGGCACACAATACAGAGATGACCAAATAACTAAATTATTTTTGTATTATACCAAGCTGTTATGCTCCATGTGCAGAACTGGAACTCACACAGGCAGGACTACACAGACCAGAGCATACTTAAACCTCTTAACCTATCTGCACATAGATATATATATATATATATATATATATATATATATATATATATATATATCTCCTGAATTTTAAGGTAACGTTGCTCTCCTTAGCGCAACACTACATGCCAGCAGTTATTTTTAGTGGCTGCTTCGGATCCATCTCCTGCAACCCCCATGAGGCAGTCAGCAACATTACAGTGAAAAAAATTAATTAATTAAAAAAAGGAAAAAGTTAACTCTAGATCTACTAACACTAAATATAGGGTTAGGGTTAGAATCTGGGTTAGAATTAGGGCTAGGGTTACAGGTGGGTTATGGTTAGAATTAGGGTTAGTACAAGGGTTAGAATAAGGGGTGGGGGTACATTTAGGGTTAGGATCAAAAGGTCAATGTACAAGATCACTGTGATCACTGTGATTACCGCGATCATATGGTTGGAAACCCGCTGATCGGGTCCAGGAATATTAAGGTGTGACGCAGAGTCCTGGACCTGGTGGTGAAGTGCACCGCCAGTTTAAATACATGACAAGTTAACTCATCATAAGGTCATAACCGCTGCAGCACTTATAACTCATCATAAAAATGTAAGGATTTAAGCACCCAAGGGTTAATGTATAAAAACTCCCATGCTGCAAGGTTTGGTATGTATGATGGTGATGGCACTTTTTTTTATAACTCCCGAAACATTACAGTGTGTGAGAGGAACCTGCACCAAACACCATTCATTACACAACCGCCTTAGTGACATGACCTTTTGACCTCGTCTTTCCCTTGGTGACAAGGGCTGTTTTTGACATCACTGTACCGACACAAATTATATGTTGTTTTTATCATCATAAGAAGGGCTTTCATTAGATACCATTATGTTCATCATATCTTATAATTTACTACAAAAAATGTGATGAAAATATAAAAAAAACACTTTTTCTAAATTTGACATAAAAAATAATTTACACAAATACAATCATTACAAAAGACCCTGTCTAAATAGTTTCTAAATTTTGTCCGTAGTTCATAAATATGCTTGTGTCCATGTTTTTCTGCAGTTTCTTGCGAGTTATAGGGCAAAAAAAGAAGAATAGTATGTGTGTGTGGTGGGGGTGGGGGGGTCCTACAGTGTATATTTGCCCTTAACCCGAACCCTAAATTTAACCCCAATTCTAACCATTATGCTAATCCTTAATATATTCTAATTTTAATTTAATTGTAACCCTATCCCTTATGCTAGCCCTAATTTAATTGTAACCCTAACAACTATTCTAACCCTAATCCTAGATTTTCGCTAATTGTCTTTTTTTTTTTTTAATTTTTATTGCAAGGTTACTGACTGTCTCTAGAGTTTTTTTTCACTTCCGATGCTCTACCTAAATAAGGGCGAGCGACTGAAGTGAATTTTTTTTCACTTCTGTTGCTCTATCCACAAGAGGGCAAAAGCCATATTGGAGGAGCATGCTGCTACACAGAACAATCATGGGTGCCCCAGATTCAAAATTTCAGTGCTGCCTAATGCCTTGACATAGAGGCAATAGAGCAGCACCACCAGAGTGTTTTTTGCGAACCGCCTGACTTGCCTGACACGTCCATTGTTGAAAAGGGGTTAAATGATGTCCCACCCCCAAATCAGGTGTTTTTCAGGTACAACCTAAATCTATGCATTTGGTGTAGATAGTGCAGACATCCATCATTTGTCAGGAGTACAATGGCGGACATGCCAATTGCGCCAGTATTTGGTGCAATCTGCATGTGTGCCATGTTTATACATGAGCATCAATAAAATAATTCTATATCAGTAGGTGATTTTTCAAGCTATTTTTGTCTGGTAAACTTGTTTGGAAAAAAATAGTGTGAACTGTTCCCTGGCAATTCTTAATAAAGACCTCATGCTTTCTTACAAATTACTTTGACTCTGAACATCTAGAACTTCCACACTGAAACTGAAAGTGTTACCCTGGAAGGAAAGCCACAAACAATGTACCAATTGGACATGTATACTTTTCAAACAAATTTAACCTTGTTATATCCAGAGATAAAAATTTCCCTAATAATGCAAATAAATAATGAGTTTAGTTTTGTTAAAAATCAGGTTTATCACAAAGCAGTAGGTTTTAATCTTTTTCTGTGTACCAAGTTTCAAATTAAATATCATCAAATGTTACAACCCATATACATAATGAAATGCAACTCAGTTTAAAAATGTATGTATATTAAATATCAGTACCAGAGGAGTAGGCAAAAGGGAAGTCAAATTCGGTCTGGAGGTCGAGTCAGGCAGAAATTGTTCAAAAGCGGGTAGATAAGACGGGGTCCAATCAGTGGAAAGGGCAGCATAAATCAGGTATAGTCCAGAAAGGGAAAGAAAATGAGGGTAGAGAGACTGAAGGCAAGGATAGGAGCAATAGAAGTGACAATACTAAAGTACTGCAGCTTGAAAACAAGCAAGCACTGAATGAACAGTGCCTGCTTGTTTTATAGTCTGCTCAGTCCCTAACCCTTCCCACCACCGCCCAGGTAGACACCCCTATCTCTGGGAAGCCTAGGGATGGATACAGGGCAGAAATCTACCTCCTACTCCTTCCTCCTACTCCTTCCTCCCCATTGGGAGCGTATCAGTGAACCGCAGGACACTTTCCCGTCTGCAGCTTAGCACTCACGCTTGAGGCGAGACTCGCCTTACTACAGGTCGGGAATGCGGCCTACATCGCTCTCACGATGGACCACATAGGGGACTCCGGGGAAGCGGCGGCGGTGGGTCCAGGACTTGACAAAGTTGTCCTCTAATTCAGCTTCATTAGGTAACCATGGCACCCCTTGTGAAGGATAAAAGGGTGCTCATAATATTTTATGGGTACGCTAAAATTGCTAACATATTCATAATACATCAATTTATTTATTCAAGTACACTCTGCAGTGTCACCTTCCTGAAGTTACACATTGTGCTGTGCTGTGTTTATTATAAAAGAGCATGCTGTGCAGGGTCTGCATTCTGTTTCAGTGAATGAATGTTTCAGTCTATGTTCAGGATAAACTATACTGGTTAATTTGCCCAGTCCAGTGAAACACACATTTACTGTATTGCTTAATTAAGATTGCATGCAGTTGAATGTAATCTATATTAAGAATAATATCTATTTATAGAACCCACATGCATTACATGAGCTTGTTGCAAGTTACGTTACACTATGTCCTTGGTTGGTATGACAAAAGGTTTTTTGCAGGTTGTTAGGTACATTATTGTTCTTTACATATGCCAATCTCCCTTTTGCTACTCTATTTGTGAGGACAAGAGGGGTCTTTGGGGAGTCCAGGCTTTAGGTGTCCATGCCATATCTTTTTTGCACTACTGATATAACAAAAGACAATTTTCTATAGTAATTTACAAACTCAAGCCACGTCTTTTAGTGAGGTTCAATATTTAACACTCAATGGTACCCAGTAAGCTTAGTTCAGTTATTGTCAGGTGACTTTTGTTTTTACTTTATTACATGTGTGACACAGTGTAGATCTGATGAATTATTATAGAAATACAAATCAGAAATGTGTAATCTGTATCTCTCAGATATTGAATGCTTTGTTTGTTTTGTATATGAGACAGGAAAAATATTCATACTTTATTAACAATTAAGATTTTTCATATTTTACAGAAAAAACTAACATTTGTTTCCCACTTTGTTTTGTTTAAAGTCTTTGGCATCTATTCTTTAAAAGGTGAGCTGCAGGTGAGGTTGAGGTGAGCTTAACATTTAATTTCTCCAATTTAGCTATACATTGTGCAGGGATAACCCTGGGGAGTTTGTGTAGAGGGGGAAACTCACTAAGTTTGTACCTTTAAAATGTATCGTTAAAATGATGTTAGTGAATAGACCCCTGTGTCATATTAACAACAAAAAACATCATAATGGTTTTGTGAGGGATAGATCATTTGATCATGTCAAATAACGTCATTACAAGACAACAGAAAATGAGTCTAGAATGTTTAATTTGTCAACATATGTTATGATACTCCTTTAGCTACAATTAAATAATCATGGACTGTACAGAATGTGGAGCCTCATGTTAAATTAAATAGATTGCAAGTTATGTGATACATAGTTTGATATTGTTCTTCATTTGTTTACATAGATACTTATATTTACCCCTTAGCGATGTGACCTTTTGACCTTGTCTTTCCCTTGGTGACAAGGACTGTTTTGACATCTCTGGGGTGTTTGTGTTTAGCTGTAATTCTTTTGCATTTGATTTTTGGCTAACATTGCTTGTGTCCTTTAATTAATTTCTTAGTGGGGGCTGTACTATATACTATTTTACTTTTATGCAGTCTTTTGTTGGTGTATTAGTGCTGATAGTGCTGAAGGGGTTGCAGTTACTTTGATACATAGTTTTTATATTTAACTTCAGCAAAGCGGTTATTGTGAAACCCTTTGTGCAAATTAATTCATTAAAATACCCACAACAGGGGCTAACATTTTATGAGGAGGAAATCTCATGGATGGTAGGAACTGATGTCATGTTGGTGCTAAAGAACACTATAGAAAAATATTGCATTATTAAACGAATATGAAGTCAACTGAGATAGAACAAATAAATTAACAAACTCTGGGGAAAAGATAACCACTATTATAGAGAATATTTACAAATACCTTTGTGTTTACTTATCAATAATCAATATCGAAGATTGAACTTTAACCATACTTCCTAAATGTCCTGCTTTTCGTGGAACAGTCCTAATTTGGGAGCCATGTTTCCACTGTCCCTTTCTTTTCAGGACAGAGGTAGAGCTCAGTGGGACAGCGAGACTCAGGACCGCAATCCTGCAGTCCTGTTCGCATTCTCCGGTGACCCAGACACCAGAGAATGCTTACTGGGCATGCGCAGCAATGTGTGGATGCACAGTAGCGATCCTGGCTTCAGAAGCCAGGGTCAAAAATGGGTGACAGTGTTACCACACATGATACCCTCCTACGAAAGACTCTGCCCCATGTGCCCCATCCCCTACCTAGACTCCACTCCCCGATGTCCCGACTCACCGAGGGGCAAAGCTGGGAGGTATGCCTTAACTAGTACTCCTAGTTAAAAAAAAAATTGTTTTAGCTGGATTTATAAAGACAGCAAATATACACACATGGTCACATAGACTTGCAGCTCAAGTCTGGAACACGCTGTCATGGCAACATCAGTTCTAATGTTTAAACAGAGAGTGCATGAGATCCAAATGATTTACAAAATAGCAACAACACTGTTTGTAATTTAGCATTGCTATAAATGACCATTATGTGAGTGTGCCAGGTTTTTGCTATTCTATACAGTAGAGATATCAGAGATTACAGAGGTTTAGAATGTGATTTTAAAATACTGTATTGAGTTTGTAGATCAAAAGATGGATCTATGCTCACTTTTATATATTTAAATATTATCCACTTGTAACCCCTTTTTTCTGATGGCGAGTAGACATTTAATGTATGAAAATAAGATTTTACCATAGGGATAAGCCAGCTCCACCCGTAGCTGTAAAGAGTTCTCTCATGTGTTACGGGTGCTTTGTCAGGCTGTAGAGGCAGCAATATCGCAATCCGAAAGAGAATGAAGATGCAAACACCAGGCGAGTTAATTTCCCCTTTCTTTTTCATATTTGTATTCCTGCAATATTTTATTATATCTTGTCGGATCCTCATTCAATAAATTGTGTACACTTTTTTACCGGAACAAGGAGTGCATGTGTCTGCATTCTCTTTCTGAATGAGCAGACATTTAAACTGTTTCTTTCTCCCAGGTATTGGTGTGGAAATAGACAGCGGCTGGTAGAAACATGATCTATATATCAGACGACAAAACCTTAAAAATAAATTCAAAGCTGCTCAGCTTTATTTTCTAGAGGTTCTGTTCTCTGGTATTTTTCTATTTGTGCCATTGTACATTTTGGTGGGATGATATTTTGTGCATAAGTTAAAATAGTTAATGTTATTGGCTTGAAATGTAAATGGCCATGTCAATATTGGGCCATCTTTTCAAATACAAGTCCTGGGGCACAGTTCTAAGTATTCAAACAACAGATCCAATTTGGCAAGGAAAAAAAGTCATGAATTTTTACATTTGTGTACAATTATAAAATTGTTTATGCATAGTGCCTTTTTGGAGATAAACACAATGAATCATTACAGGGTCAGAGACATCCTGTGATGCCATGCCATCTGTCAAAAAGCAAGCCCCGTAATGTTTTAGGGAGATTTTTTGGTACATGTAGGTCACCTGCCTTTGAGTCATAGTATTATTAATGCTGTACCTACTGTCCACTAGTAAGACTATTGTCTCATTGCAATTATGGTTTCCATATTAGAATAAACGTAACATATTTTGTTTTATCATTAATACTTCAACTCGTTTCCATGGCATCACTTCAATCATCACTAATGATTATCCTAAAAATAAAAGAAGCGTAAGGAACTTGCCAGAGGATATAGTTCCAAATTTGCTTCAAGGTCACTTGTCTTCACAATAGCATTGCAACATCCCACACACTGTCACTTGTTGTTGTAGAGCACTGGTGTATTTAATTAACTTGTGCCACCTAAAAGAATAATTGATGGTAATGACAATAAAATATGTGTAAAGATTAATAATATATTTGCTATTTTTTAATATGTTTCAAGGACATGTGAAGGACAGTACTATGCAAGATAATATGGTCCATTCTATAGGCTTTTGCAGCAGTAATTTGTTTTGTTATAGATACGGTATTTGTAGATATGGAACTAATGAATGTCCTTATTTAATAGACTGACATGTGTTGAGCCAAAGTGATTTAGGTTTGTAGATGCTTTCATCTACAATTACATTTTCCAGCAGAGATGCCCTGTATAATTGCAAATTAGATATGTTGTTGTTGTTGCATAGAAGTTTGTTATAATAAGGCTTGATTTGTGTATTGTATTGCATTCCGAGGAGATTGGCACTGAAATGGTAGTTGAGATATTGGCGAGCTCTGGTTTTTAGAAATATTCCGGTGTCTTTTCCAATAGCAGATTGCAAAGTACATGTAAATCAATTAAACAGAAAAGTGAACATAAATTAATGCAAAATATTGCTATTGATATTCAGTAGAGAACATATTCTACAGATAAAAGACTAAAATGTGGATCATATCACGCAAAAAATAATGTTTATGTAAGCGGACCAAGTTATGCCTTTCTATAATTATCTGTTTTTAAAGAAAAAAATGTGCTTCAAAACTTAGTAATTGGATCTGGAATGAGAGTAACCAAAACTCAGAAATTGGTTTATGATAAACTATTCCAAAAGAGCCTTTGAGAAATATAAATCATCTCTGATCAGACACTAAACACAATTTGTGCCAACGATCTTTAAACCATAATGTAAATCATTACCCTGTCATGGCAACAGATATTACAATGGCCAACAAAAGTTAAAGGGATAATTAGGTATTTTTTCATGGATCTTTGAAATAAATAGTTTTTACTTCTATGCAAATTATTATCATTTTTATCTATTTGCGCCAATAACATTGGTCTTACAGTAAATTTTCTAGTCTCTTTGCACTGTGTATGCAGCACTTTCAGAGAATCACTGCTAGGGTAGGTACTTCAAGGTTCCTCTTGGAGTCACAGGTTCACTGTCTGAGCCAGTTATGTCATGGGATTTCTCCAGAATCTCTATAAAGTTCTTTGGAAATAATGATTTTTTTTTGTATTTCATTTATTTATTAAGGAAACAAGTAGGGTTAAATTATACCATTTTGGGGTTTAATTGCACCTATTCCTCAAGAAAAGGAAGGCTTAATAATGAATAAAGGCATATTAATGATTTTATTTAAAAAAAAAAAATTCAAATATTTCCTATATTAATTAAGGGCAAAAGTAGGGAAAATCATTCCTGATGAAGTGACCTAACTACTTGGTTTTGAAAGCTTGCAATCAAACTCTCAGTTAGCAAATCACTACTAATTATCTATTTATTAAATTATATAAAATAATCAAATTTTGATTCATGTGTCCATATAAATTATTGCCTTCACTGTTTCTACAAAAAGATGTCTTCAGTGTATCTGAAACAGTTTCAATGATTATTTATTCCCCATGCAGATCTGTGTAAGTATAATGGAACTGATTAGGACAGAGCCAGTAGCTCTTCAGTGTGTAGGTAATTATATTTCCAGTGTCAAATATCCTGTGTGAGGACATGCCTCTAGGAGCCAGAACCATGCTGAAAATAATTTATCAATTCAACCAAGTTATTTCCGAAATACACCAGATTCTATCCTTAGGATTCAAACTTAATCCAACAATTAATCCGACAAATCAAAAGGCTACATTTAAATCAGGGGGTAACTATGCACAAAGCTTGTCCTTCATGCATTAGCTTTAAATATAAAAATAATTAGAGAAAATTAAAGGTATAAGTGGCCCAAATATAGGACATGTTTGATGTGGTAGAAAGATATCTGTATATTATGATATAGAGAAAACTAGTCATACAGCTGAAAGAGTAAAATGGGACAAAGTGAGTTAAAGGCTTTATGTGTGCAGATGTGTTCAAGGCACAGATACAAAAAGGGACATATAATTTGTGTTCAAGTGTAGCTCACTTTCTGTTGACTATTCAATTCAGCGGTACTTTGTATTCATCATCGCCAAGGTGCTATATTTTGCTATATTTATGCATTAATTATTTGTAATAATGCCGTGTTTCAGTGATAAGTTGCACAAACAGTTTACCTAGTAATAAACAGCTGTTTACAAATTCAAACTGTGTAGGAATAACATCGCATTTAATTCTATCATTCTGTTTTGTATTTTATTTTTTTCACTGCACAGTGATGCATTTTTAATGTACACAAATATAAATCATGCCCATTTTCTGCTTTAAAAATGGGTCAGTGCACCCAGAAAAATAATACCAAATTGCAGTTCTTCAGTGTTCATGGACAGAGTTGTCAAAATATTCTCATCAGTAGAGTAAATGTCTGCCCAGAGCAAGACAGCGGAGTGGAAAACACAAGAGGCCTGCAATCTATCAATTAGCCCCCATATCAGGATAATACTTGTGTCAACTAGACAATATTTTTGTCATATGTACAGAAAAAAGATCTAGGATATATCTTTAAAATGGACTCTCAGATCAAATGTCATTTAATTATATTCAGTTGAAAAATATGTGCAGATATGAAAATACATGGAATGAGACAGAACTCAAAACAAAGACCCAGCCAAGTTTGAGCACAGCCACATGCCCCCATCCACGTACTTTTTGTGAGTTCGGTATATAGTGAAAGCATGCAAGATGGAGGGGAGTGATTTTAAATTCGCCTCTTATTCAGTTCAGCAGGGGAAGAAATTACACTAGTTTTAAGTCCATTGTGCTGAGTGGAGCGTGCTATCTAGGCTGTGATGCTTTAATGTCTCAAGGATCACCAAAATTTGTGCCTAGGGCACCCCCAATCAATCCACGGAGCAACATGCTTCTCCAATATGGCTGCTCTTCCCTCTTGCGGGAAGAGCGTTGGAATTTATGAATTTTCACTTCTGTCGCTCTGATGCTGTTGACTGACTACCTTTAGAGGCAATGGTTGGGATTACAGTAAAATTAGGGATAGCAATACAGGAAGAGAGAGACAGATGTTACAAGGGGAGAGAGAGATATAACAGGGGAAGAGAGAGAGATGTTACAGGGGAAGAGAGAAATGTTAAAAGGGAAGAGTGAGAGACATTACAAGGGGAGGAGAGAGAGACATTAGAGGTGGAGGAGGGAGAGACATTAGAGGGGGGTAAAGAGACATTACAGAGGGCAGAGAGAGAGACACTACAGTGGGGGGGGACAGAGAGAAGGACATTACAGTGGGGGGCAGAGAGAGAGACATTACAGGAAGAGAGAGAAAGATTACAGGAGAGAAAGAGAGAGAGAGATTATAGGGAGAGATACCATACAGGGGGAAAGTGAGAGACACCACCAATGAAGCCATAAAATCCTGTCTCAAAAAAGTTTCTGATTATTCAGACTATTTACAGGCATTTTATTTTCAAAGCTATTGAATTTCTGAGTCATAATTATTTCTGCTTTGATAAGCAGAACATACATTTTTCCTCTGTGAATTCACTGTGTTTTCCAGTACAAAGTCTAAAAATGCTTTTTTTTTTTATAATAGTGACTATGTGCTAAACTTCATATGGCCCTTAGCTAATGGGTCAAAACAAATATTGTGTTAGAATCAGTTAAAAAAGTTATATGGGGGGGCACCACAAGAAGCCATTGAAAAAATTGCATACCTCTATATCGCCCGCAAGAATCGGGCCATGCAATATGAGAACTCTGAACTTTCTGTTTTTGAAGATCTGCCCCCCACGGTTGTGCGATGGAGGAAAAGCATGACCCCTCTGACAACGTTCCTGAAGTATAGGTGGGGTCCCTTCCACTCACTGTCCATCACTAGAGAAAACAAGCAATTGTTTATAGAGGACCTTGCTGATATGCCAAGCTTACTCCAGGGTCTGGAGATCCCGCTCCCGCCGGATCTAAAAGTGGCTTCCCAGAAAGACAATAACACTCTCCCTGTGCACCAATCGGAGGAACTGATATAATATATTTTGTTCAATGACTGGTCTACATTGGACTGCTGCTCTACCACTAAGCCTCAGTCCTTTAAATTCCTATAGTAATTATTTATACCTCGTACATGCTGTTTGCACTTTTGTTTGTCGTGCCCTCTCTAATCCCACTGGAGGGTACGGTATACTTTTTGTAGATTCATCCCTACTCCTGCAGTTTCATATTTTCTGACTTATACTCCGATCCACCCCCGGGCACCTCCACCAGCTCTGCATCAAAGCAGGTGACCTACATGGGCTACAAAGGATGGCCCAGGAGCCCTCTCTATGCCGGCAGGTTCTCATTCCTTGGACAACCCACTACTCCCCCCCTTAGTCTTCTTCTCAAATAATTTTCAAAAACTTTCTTTTACCATCTTTCTTTTCCCTGTCCACCCACTTTTTATATAATTTCTCATCTCTATTTATGGTATACACAACCTTTTTTTACATTTTCGTATAACTTGTCTTCTATTTGTGATTGATTAGTGTGCCAAGGACTTGGTTGCTATAAAATACCAATTATCTTAATTAATTTTTGTCTTGGAGCGATGTTATATAGCCAATTTGAGAACTGTGCCTTTTCATGTATTCCCTGGTTCGCTCAGTCAGGGTATAGTCCCCATATCTAGTTATGTGCTTTTATTCTCTGCACAATGGCTGTGTTTCACTAATTCTTTGTTCACACAAAATGTGGCTGTTTCCTTGTTTGCATATCATTTGGCTGTTTTACTAACTCGTTCTTAAAGATTGTGCTATGTTGGAGTGAAATTCTGACATCACCCATGGAAAATGTATGCCTAGATAATCTTCATTTTACCACTGTAGTTATGTAATATTGACAGTGTCTTATCACTTGCATTTTATCGATATGTGCATTTGAATCACACAGAATTAAAAACAAGTCCTTTTTTCCTCTATTATACAGCATATTCCGTCTATGACAAATGTCTAATATGTGAAAGCAATGTTCATATGTTGGTTTTTAGTGATAATTGCTATTCTTATGCCTATAACTCAATAAAAGTTTTATTTAAAAAAGTGTTGTGTTTAAGTACTAAAAACAAAAACTGTCTGCGCTTCTCACCCTAATAAAGTTGGCAACAAATATATAAATATAATATAAATGAGATGTTTTGGTTATATGAATTGTCCAAAAGTTTGGTTAGCATCATTTTTACATTTATATTATTTGAGCCTGTGACTAGCTTGGTGCACCAACATTTTTCTTTTATGTTTAATTACTATTCCAGAGTTAAAGTATTAAAGAATAGATGAATACGGATGAATTTGTGTTCATTCACTTGCTTTTTAAATCTTACTTGAACTTCTCAGTTTTGCATGTGCAGCCAAATGTGAGCTAATAAAATATCTGTCATTCTGCACACTCTAAGGGGTGAGCTGCAAATGAGATGAGGTGAGTTGAGGTGAGATGAGCATTTCCTCTCACCAATTTAATTATTCATTTTGCAGAGACAAACCTGGTGAGCTTGCTTAGCAGGGTAAACTCACTACGTTTGTCCCTGCACAAAGTATTGTTAAATTGGTGAGATGAAATGTTAATCTCACCTCAACCGCAGGGTTACTTAGTTTCACACAATGCATTTTATTCCACCAGCAGAGCAGAAGAGGAAGTGACTAAATTAAACAAAACTGTAACATGTCCAGTGCCTACTCACAATAAGTGTGGCAGTACCTGTAGGATATTATGCACTGTAGTGCTTGAGTAGAATATTAAAAATGTGACTTATGCAGAATGCCGGAATAAAATCACACTGGGGAAAAAAGCCAGTGTAGTATTAAGACAGTAGTTTTCCACTTGTACCAAAGGGGGTTTGGGGTATAGACTGTCCCTTTAATGATACTACCTCAACCTCAAGTTTGCTCCTGTGAGCCAGGAAATTTGAGGTATTGTCGACTGTTGTTCATTTTAGTATCTGTTGAACTATTTTGAGTGACATTATCTCCAGCTGAAGAAAAACTTTACAGCACCATTAAATAATGCATATAAACTAGGATTAGTGCTAGATTTAGCTCCACTAAATACAAATTACATTCTACTATTATAAAACAAATGGAAAGATGTACAATGTCCGTATTATGTGTATATAAAAGTTACAGCGATTATTTACAGTTATAGTTCTTTATTTTAATTGTGATTTAAGAAAGCAATGACAGTGGCAGGGTTACACAAATTTTAAAAATGATACAGTTCAACTGACACAGTGACAAACTTGGAATCAGAGCTGCATTCACTTTGTATTCTTAAAAAGGGTCTGATTTCTGAAACAAACTTTTTACGGAGAGCTATTCAAAAGCAATACCATTATCTCTGGAAGGGTCACTGATATTTGCTGATTGCCACGAGGAGCCCCCTCACCATGCACTTTTTCTCCTCGGCTACACAACAACAATGGGGAGAGAGGATTGGCTCTTCCTGCCACCATAGAAGACTGCTTCCTCATGGCAGCCCTCTAGTGTTTGCTTTACATTATTCAAAAAACAGTTTAATGAGGATGAATTGTTCTCTGCCTCATTAAAAATATTTTTTATGGTTTACTCCCTCTTTCAGGTTCATAAACTTCATTCATAGAACAGCTAGAATTCAGATCATGGTCACTGATAAGCAACCACAGTAATAAGAAAAAATGTATAGCTTTTCTACAAACTATAAGCTTGCCCAGTAAATATGAGTAAAAATAGCCAGATCATGTTACTATTTTAATTTCTCTAAATTGTTGGCTATTCTTAAACTGAAGCATTATTGTGTATTTAACATGTTTTAATGAGTGTCTAATCCCATTATCTGTGACTGTTTCCTGTGTTTCTGCTTCATCAGTAGATGACATAGCAGTCTGACATGCTATTCTAGTATCTAATCTTTCCTGACTACAGATATCTTTTCAACAGATGTATTATGCATTTTAGCAGAGAATGAATCTTTGGTTACAGCAGTGCTTGTTAATGTGATATATGAGTAATATTAAATAATAGACAGAGCAAAAAACAGCACATACCATTCTTTTCAATCTCAAATTCAATTATTTGTGAGAATCAGTTTACTAGTGTTATTCCATACTTTGTTATTAAAGTCTGTCAGGTTTGGTTTTTGTTCTTGTTTCTATCATGCTCCCCCTCTGCATTTCAAGGTAAGCAGTTATAGATCTGCCTATATCTGTGGCTATTTTCAAGTCACTTTTACTAGTGGGTTTCCCGTAGTAATCAAATTTATTTAAAAAAACCTAAGCGCTATTATTTGGCTTATTTTGAGTAAGTAGATCCCTTCCCCTCTTTCTCCTCTCTTCCAAACTCCACAGGACTCCAGGTTTATTTCGTCTGGTTCTCCAATGATGCTATCGCTTAGCAGAGTATGCCGGCTCAGTTTTATCCACACCGCTGGGGCTTCAGAGTTGTGTTTAATTTAAGTAAACCACCAGGCCAAATCCAGTTCGAGAGTTTCCCCTAGAATAAGTGGAGTTTCTTCCTGCTAGGGGTTCTGCTCTTAACTATGAGGATTGCACCTCAGCCAGACAAGTGGCAGGCGTACTTTGAGGTTAGGTTTCAAATTTGTTGGAATATCGTTCCAAACAGCTGTAAAGTCCTGTTTAACTCGATCAGAGTAGAGAAAGTAACAGTTTATAGTGCCTGATAGTCCGTTCTTCCCCTTTGGGGTTACCCCAGGTTTATAGGAAGGGAGCTATTTAAATCCCGCAGTAGTAATATGTTGCAGAATTTAATTCTTTACAGCTTGGGGAGGGGTATATTTCTAGTCTTTTTCGTTATATACAAATCAGTTCCACATTTACAGACTTCTCATTATAAGAGGTTAATTGCTCAGTAACGGTGCTGCGTTTAATTTGCGACCACCACATGAGCCGTTGCAGAGGAAAGATTTACCATGATACTAATAACGTTATTGTGTCAAAAGTATCTTTACTTGCTGTTTCCGGGGAGAACCAAACTACCAGGGTTTCCCAGGTTTCCCGAGGACCTCCGTCTCCGTCACTTCCCAAGCTTCTGGTCTTTTACGTTATATACAGGTCAATTTCACATTTAAAGATTACGCATTGTAAAGAAACAGAAAAATCACTTGTTCAGTAACGCCACTAGTTTAGTTTACAATCACCACACAAGCCTTTACAAAGGGAAAATTTTGCGTGATTCTTATAACAGTACTGTGTCATAGAGTGTCTTTACTTGCCGTTTCCAGGGAGGACCGGACTTCCAAGGTTTCCCAGGTTTCCCAAGAACCTCCGCCTCCTTCACGTCCAAGGCTCAAGCTATTATTCAGGTGTTTGTTATTCAGACAAAAAACTAAGAAATTTTATCCCTTACAGTTTTATGTTTGGTGTCTCGGGCGGTGGTGTTAGCGAAACAGGCATTCGGCTGGACTCTTACTGAGCGGCATTGTATCTGAAGCTGTGTCCTGAATCCGTGGAGTTAGTGAAGAGATGGGGTTTGGTGAAGACGCGGGAGACTCTTCGTTCAGCGGGAGGATAGATCAGGGCGCCTGCTTCTCGAAATCCTCGGCATCCCGGACCGCCTCTCACGCACGACGCTCACGTGCTACGTCATCCTTCAGTGCATCCTTCAGGAGCCTAAATTTAGAAGTATTTTGGTGGTGGTTTAAATGTATACCACCATTCCTCCATGTCCCCTTCCACCATTCCCCCCTCCCCCAGTATATCTCACTCCCCAGTACATCACACCTCCACAGTGCAATCCTTCCACAATGTTCCCCCACCACCATGCCTTTAAGGCATACATCGTTATGTCTGAGAAAGAATTTTATGTGCATCTTGTTGTGGTAAAGGTAGGAGAGCAACCTGATCCCTGGTAGGCACTACCTAACTCTCATCATGCTCAGCCACAGTTAATATGTCCCATAACGGTGAGATCTCCACACTCACCAGTGACCATAAATCCAAATAAAAAAAGTGGTTGCAAAAGTGGGAACTTATATTGTAATGGTAAACACAGAGCCTGGACCCGATTTGTCAGTAGAAAAATCCAATTCTTTTTTTAATGTAAAAATTCGGCAACAAGAAAATCAGCAGGAAGGCGTCCTCCACAGTACGCGTTTCGTGCGTTGTCAGGACTTAATCACAGGTAACTCTGTCTCCCACAATCCTCTCATTATATACTCCATGGAGGAAGGAGGAGACAATTAGAAACATTTACATTTATGGATAGATATAAACAAAGTAACAAACACACATATACCAACTATGATACATTTTAAATACAGACTGTAACAATATAAAGTGTATTTACACCATGTCTCAAATGGAACCCCTGCCTAAGCCTTAACAAGGTACTAGCTGGGATTATATATAACCCAACTGATATTCATTTTGTCATAAGTAATAGCTTGCAACCAAATTTTAATTTATGACATAATTCTTCTACCATAGTGGAAGGCTACTTATACAAACAACTAGGTTCTACCGAGGAAAAAAAAAGAAAGATTTAAAAAAAAAAAATCACAGTATAAATGAAGAGACACCTTAGATGCACCAGGGGGGAGGCATGCGTAAAGTGTGCTTTGTACTGTTTGGTGGAGGACACATTCCTGGCCTTTTTTTTTTTAATATGGCGCAAAACTTTTCACAATAACTGCTGCATTAAACAAATCTAAATTTGTGTGTGAAAAGAACTGCAATTGGAGTCTTTGTTGTGCGTCCCACGAGACAAATGCAGATTAGCTTACAGTATAGCTCACACTAAACTTACACTAGCAGTTACTGGAGCCAAATACATTTGTAAGCACCTCAAAAGCCAACCAATTAATATTAGGAATTTTGGCAAAATATTATCCTAGCAGTTAGCCCCTAATTTAACAATCACTCAGAAATTGGCAAACAAAATAAAGTTTAATAAAACAATGTAATACAAAATAAAAAATAAAATAAGCAATACTAATTAATCAATTGTCTTAACAATACAAATTTTATTTTAGCACTAAAAAAGGTACATGTTATATGCTAAGCAAAGAGACTTGTCCAGCTGAAGTTTCACATTTTAGCTGCTTCCTTTACCTCCATCCCTTAATGACTGTCCTTCTCCTCAATCCATGCAAGGGGTCTAGGACACTTCTTCGCCGCATTTTCATCGCTGACAGTTCAGCGCGGCATTTAGAACGCTGAACTGTCAGCAATGAAGAATAACGCGGCCGTTTCACCGCGGCTGCAGCTATGTAAGAGCTGACAGTTCAGCACTGAACTGTCAGCTCTTACAATCTAAAAGTAAAACGAAAATAACCCCCCCTAATAAATGATCCCCCCCCCAATAGTAACACTAAACCCCAATACTAACACTAAAATTAACCCCAATACTAAAATTAACCCCCTAAACCCTAATACTAACCCCGACCCCTAATACTAACCCTAATACTAAAGTTAACCCCCTAAACCCCAATACTAACCCTAATACTAACCCTAATACTAAAGTTAACCCCCTAAACCCCAATACTAACCCTAATACTAAAGTTAACCCCCTAAACCCTAATACTAACCCTAATACTAACACCCGAACCCTAATAGTAAAATTAACCCCTAACACTAAACACTAAACCTAATTCTAACCCCCTAAACCCTAATTCTAAACCAAGTAAAATCGGTAAAATACTTACCTTTAGCGATGAAATGTCCCGGGATGAAATCTCCAGCGACGATCTGTCTTGTGCTGTAGAGTCGGCGGTGAAGCGGCTGCGCGGAAGCAGCCGCGATGAAGTGTCCCATCCCCCCATGCAAGAGTGTCACTCTAGCTAGCTCAGGATTAGAAAAGTTGCAAGCCCCTCCCAGATTCACATAATTCAGCCCATACCCAGTCTGCTGCAACTGGTTTCTGTGGAAAACACAAACACATTCATTGTTTTAAATTAACCCTTACAGTGCTGGTAACTGCCATTGGTGGACATACATCTGAATGTATGTCCACCAATTGAATTAAGATCTGAAAAAAGATACTAAACAACATGTCTGCCCCCTAATAGAGCAATCCAGAGCAAAGACGCCTCAATAAGGTATTTTATTTGTATTTAAAAAATGTTCATTATTTGTTTGTTAAAATACAAAACCAGTTGCATTTACACAGCACAATGAATCTCTTATTTCATTTTGTGGTTTGTAGATTTTTTCCTTGTTATTGCACCTTTTTTTGTTTTACTTTCCAGTTTAACCAATTACCAGAAAAACATCTATACTTCCATTATCCCTTTCATACCATTTGTTGTTTACTGTAACTAGTGTTGCATAATGCAAAAATAGTTTTGAAATATTGAGGTATTTTCCCACCTTTGTGCAAACATCTATCCATGATTTAAGTTCTGTAATCCAAAAATCTCCCGTTTGGGTGCATTGATTACTTAAAGGTACTGTCTAGTGCCCAAAATCCATCTTCCAAATATTAAAGCATATTAATGTGCTTTCAAAGTACTTTAAAATGCATGTCTTTGCATTGCTGAAAATATAAAATACAGCTAGAAGAAATTGTGAAATTACAGCAGTTTGCAAGAAACAAGGACTGCCCATACTAGCAGAGTAAAAGTAATTTCCTTTTTTTTCTTCTGCAGGAACCAATGAGAATAATGCCATTCAAATGAATCCTGTCTCTCTAGTGATGTCATCAGACAATCTGTTGCACTGTTAAAGGGACAGTCTAGTCACCTATATGACTTTGGTGCAACTTGTAGGCACCAAAGAGTGAACTAGACTGTCCCTTTTTATTTTATTTTTAGTTTTTTATTTTATATTTTTATTTTTGTTAAAAAAGAGAAAAATACTTACCTATAGAAGTTCTCCACAGGTGGTAGCTCTTGGTACTACATGCATACATATGTACCGACTTGCACAAGCGCAGTTCACATTTCTACCATCAACCCCCGCTCGCATCTACTAATATCTCCCGGCACACCTGCTCTAGCTGTCCCTGCCTCTGTTGGAGACGCACGTATACGTGCATCTCCATGGTAACAGGCACGCTGAGCTGTCAGGAAGATACACCGCCCCCCCCCTCCCGTCGCCGTTGCCTGCCGCAAACTGAGGAAGGAATGGGAGAACATCTCCCTCATCACTCCTCCCTGCCAGTCAACATGGAGCCACCTCTGCTGCTGGCCCTGAGGGGAACCACTGCTGATCATAGAAGGCAGGGCCGGCCTTAGGGGTGTGCGACCTGTGCGAGCGCACAGGGCGCAACACCCCAGGGGGCGCCTGCCCGCCCGTTAAAAAAAAAAAAAAGCCGGTAGAGGCACTGGCTGGGGGAGATCAAAAGATCCCCCCTCACCAGCCCTCTGCTCGGCATACTCTGCTGGATCCGGGGAGGGGGCGGAGCTAACCGGCAAAGCGGTGTAGCTCCGCCCCCACCCTGTGAAGCAGAGAAGCGTCTGCTTCACGGGGAGCCACTGGCAGCATGAGATAGTGCTGCTCGGCTCCCCATGTCTGCATAAGCATGGGGAGCCGAGCAGCACCTTCTCTTGCTGCACTGGGCTCCCAGTGAAGCAGACGCTGATCTGCTTCACAGGGTGGGGGCGGAGCTACACCGCTCAGCCGGTTAGCTCCGCCCCCTCCCTGGATCCACCTTTGCAGGCAAAGGGGGGGGGGGAGAAAGAACAGGGGGAGGGAGACAGACAGAACAAGGGCAGTGGGGGGAGACAGAACAGGGCTAGAGAGACAGAACAAGGGCAGGGGGAAAGAGACAGAACAGGGCTAGAGAGAGAGAGAACAGGGGGAGGGGGGAGAGAGAGACAGAACAGTGGATGGGGGAGAGACAGAACAGTGGATGGGGGAGAGACAGAACAGGGCTAGAGAGAGAAAACAGGGTGGGGGAGAGAGAGACAGAACAGGCGAGGGGGGGGACAGAATAGGTGACGGGGGAGGGGGGCGGAGAGCCAGAACAGGGGATGGGGGGAGAGAGACAGACATGGCAAGGAAGAGGAAAGGGACAAACATGGGAAGGGAGAGAGACATACATAGGGGGGTTAAAGAGACGGGGGGGCGCCACTGGGGGAGGCCCGCACAGGGCGCCGGAACACTTAAGGCCGGCCCTGATAGAAGGTAAGTGTAAGTGCTGCTGTGTGATATGATGATATGTGAGTGAGTGTGTGATGTGAGTATGTGATGTTATGTGAGTTAGTATGTGATGTGATGTGAGTGAGTGTGTGATGTGAGTGAGTTTATGATGTGAGTGATGTCAGTGTGTGGAGTGAGTGATGTTAGTGTGTGAAGTGAGTGTGTGTGTTACTTATATGACTGCATTACCTATCATTATAAGCCAAGCTGGCATTTATGGGGGGACTGCACTGCCTATCATGCTCAGCCAAGCTGTTTTTTATGGGGGGGGCTGCACTGCCTATCATGCTCAGCCAAGCTGGCATGATAGGCAGTGCTGGATGATATGTCTGACATTTGATGACATTTCTGACATTCATTATACAGTGACAGGGCACTAACTTATAATGCTGTTGTATACACTAGGATCTCTAATACAACACATTGCCTGATTACATCACTAAACAGGAAATCATATTCCAATTCTTATTGGGAAAATAAACTCCCTTAGAAGCCTAAGGGAGACACCCATTGAGTGGGTCATCCTGAACCTCTGCAAATGTGCATTTTCATCTAAGTGTAATATCTTCATTTTTTAAGTAATGCAAAATATAAGATATGTATTTTAAAGTACGTTGAAAGTACTTTAATATGCATTAAAATGTTCAGGAGGCATTTTGGGCACTAGACAGTCCCTTTAAGAGATCCTACTGTGTTCAAGACCAAGGTCACTCATTGGCAGCTCAATAGACTCAATTTGAGGAGGACAGGAAGTTAATATATGAAACAAAACTTTATATCCTCAGTGTCTAAACAATCAGTGCTGCCGCACCTGCAGTAAACATGCAGAGTAATCACTGGAGAGGGTTTGAGTCAAATAATAAAAATGTGATTTATACAGAATTCCTGCATCAAATCACATAGGGATAAAAGCCTTTGCATCATACAAGCAGTGATCTTCATCTTGCACCAAAGTGAGTTTGGGGACTGTCCCTTTAAGTGTTAATGTTTTACATACATTCTTCCAGTCACACATTCAAGTTCCCATAGTCTTGGCCACGGTCAGGTCTTCACGGTTAGTTGCACTTTTGGTTCTAGGGAAGAGCGTGGGTGGGACAAACATCCTATTGGTTTCTAAACTCACATTTTTGGGTGAGATCTATTCCAGAATGCCACCCACGGTTGCCAAATTTTATTGTAATGTAAGTGATCATTGTGATCTGGTGGCAAAGAAGTATATTTCCATTCTATATTGATG
This sequence comes from Pelodytes ibericus, assembly GCA_036172795.1. Classification (NCBI taxonomy): domain Eukaryota; kingdom Metazoa; phylum Chordata; class Amphibia; order Anura; family Pelodytidae; genus Pelodytes; species Pelodytes ibericus. The sequence goes on along the minus strand of CM069861.1, from coordinate 49,692,063 downwards.
TTCTATCTGGCTGATTATCTCTTGCCGTTCTGGGGGCTCATCATCCCTCCAGTGTCTGCCTATTGTAATCGTAACTGCTAGTAATATATTTATAGTTAGTTGAAGATCATATTTATTCAGGGGAAATATCTCCATATGCAAAAGAAAGACCTGTGCTGTAAAGGGCTGGGTGGTTCCAAATAGAGTGCACAGTAATCCATTTATTTTTTGTTTTGTATCGCCAAGTCATTCACATTCCCACCATATGTGATACATGGTGCCCTCTTATCCCCACATCTCCAGTAGTTACTGGTATTTTATTAGTATTATTTCATTAAATAATTATTTTATAAACCATTTACACGTTATGTGACCTTTCAATTGGCCATACGTTAATACCTGGAAATAGATGTCCTCTAAGGCTGCAGAAAAGGAAAAGAGGAATACAAAAAAAGTAAATAAGCAAAAACAGGGCCCTTAGGGATATGAGTGGGTAGGGTTTTTTTAATTTGAATGTGCTGCTGACATTTTATTACCTTTTTTTGTGGTCCTATTTCTTCAATGACTTAAGAAAACCCAAAACCAACTGCATGATTATATTTCCCATTGGGCATGCTAAACTAACATCCGACTGACCGAACTGTTTAAAAAAAATTACATTATTATTTCTAGTACACATAGCACTTTTGTGGTCAATAACTACTGGTATCTACATAGTAACATAGTAATTATGGTTGAAAAAAGACACAAGTCCATCCAGTTCAACCCTTTTACCTATCTTTCCAGCTTTTGATCCAAAATAAGGCATGAACCCTTAAGGAAGCTAGTTCGAATTTTGCCTCCTAGGGGGGAAACTTCATTCTTGACTCCAAAGGACAATCAGATATCTCCTTGGATCAATAAGCTCTATTATTAATGCTTATTCTATTATTAATAGCCCTCTATGTTCTGCTTTTCTGGAAAAAAAAATCCAGACCATTTTTAAATGCATTTATTGTAGTTGATAGCACTACCTCTCTTGGCAGTGAGTTCCATAACTTTATTGTCCTTACGGTAAAGAATTCCATCCTTTGGTGTCTATGAAATCTTTGCTCTTCCAGTCTCAGGGGGTGACCTCATGTTCTTTGTGCATTTCTGTTAATCAACAGGTCACTGGAGAGCTCTTTATATTGGCCCTGCACATCAGTAGTGTATCTTCCACAAGGCAAACAAGGCAAACAAGGCACTCGCCTAGGGCGGCACTTTGCCAGAGGGTGGCACTATACCAGAGGGCATTACAGCACACTTCTGGTGCTTCAAACATATTTGCTCCCTCCCGCACCGTTCAGCAAGCTTTAGCTCCTTCCAATTAATGGGGATGATGAGGGCATGTAAAGGGGTGATGGGGCATGTCGTGTGTTTGCAACATGGGTGATGGGGCATGTCTGCCTAGGGCAGCACAAAACCAAGATACAACACTGCTGCACATATTTATATAATGTAATTATATCCCCTCTGAGATGCCTTTTTTCTAACATGTATAAATGCAATGCAAGTCTCTCTCCATAACTAAGATCATACAGTCCCCTTAATTTTGTAGCTCTCCTTTGCACTTTTTCTACTTCCATAAAATACTTTTTAAGGACTGGTGCCCAGAATTGTACTGTATTTTCAAGGTGAGGTCTTACTTTGACTTGTAAAGAGGCAAGATGATATCCTCCTCCAGTGAATCTATACCTTGTTTTATCCATGTCAATATCTTATGGGCTCTTGCAGCTGATGAATGGCACTAAACAGTGTTGCTAAGTCTGTTATCTACAATGATTCCTACATTCTTTTCATTAGTAGTCTTTCCCAGGGAAATACATTTAAAGTATATGTTGCTTTGTTGTTATTTTTCCCATAATGCATAATTTTACATTTGTCTATACTGAACCTCATTTGCCACTTAATTGCCTAGTCCCCCATGCTATCAAAATTTTCCTGTAAAGAACAAACATCAAGATTAGTCTGTATTACCCTTCCTAATTTAGTGTCATCAACTTGGGAAATCATTAATAAACAAATTTAAAAAAAGAGGACCTAAAAAAGACCCCTGTGGTCAAATACTATGGTCCAGTTTGAGGATTTTACATTTGCATTCTATCTTTTAGCCAATTTTCAATACAAATACATACATTAGCCCCCAAACCGATTTCTCTCAATTTGTAGAGTAACCTTTTGTATGGAACAGTGTTTTAACCAAGTCTAAATAGATCAACTGCCACACCTATATCTATATTTGTACTAACTTCTTCATAGAATGTTATTACGTTTGTTTGACAGGACCTGTCTTTCACAAAACCATGTTGACTTTTACTAATTATATTCTGATTCAAGATGTATTCTTGAGTGTATATCTTTAGAAATCCTTCTATAATTACCTGGCAGAGATTTTGATCTGGTAGCAGGGGCTCATCCATTGGTTCTTCCTTGAAAAAGCAGATAAACAGAAAAAAGTATTTAAAATGTCTGCTTTCTCTCTGTCATCACTAACCAACATTTTCTGTCTTTAGCTTTTTTTCATTAATATACCTATAAAAAAATGTTGTGGTTAGTTTTACTCTCCTTAGCAATCCTTTTCTCATTTCCCAATTTAGCCATTGTAACTTTTTGCAGGCTTTGTTGGCATCTTTGTACTCTATAAATGATAATGCTGATCCTTTGCTTTTATAATGTTTGAATGCCATTTTCTTGTTTTGTATTTCCGGTTTCACATTACAAGTAAGCCACATTAGTTTTGATTTGTCCTTTGTTTTTTTTTTCCAAATGTATATATTGGGATGTGTACTTTTTTAATGTGTGCTTAAAATAATTCCACTTGTCTTCTGTGTTTTGTCCAGAAAACAATCCTTCCCAGTCTACATGTTCAACCGATACCCTTAGTCCATCAAAGTTGGCCCTTCTAAAATTAAGTGTTTTGGTGGTTTTGGTAGTTACCAATTTGCTTTTTTGCATTCATCTCAAATGAGACCATATTATGGTCACTATTCCCCAAGTGTTCTCTTACCTGGATGTTTGAGATAAGCTCCTCATTGTTTGTTATTGCCAAATCCAGACAGGCATCCATTCTAGTTGGGGTGTCTACTAATTGTGCCATAAATGTGTTATTAAGCAGGTTCAGAAACTTGCTGCCCCTAGCCGAACAAGTTGTGCCACACTTCCAATCTATATCTGGGTAATTAACAATTCCCATGATTAAAATTTCATTCAGATTTTAAGCCTTTTCAGTTTGTAAGAAAAGCTGATCTTCTCCATCAATGTTAATATTTGATGGCTTGTATCATACTCCTAAAAGTAATGGGCGACTCTTTGTAGTGTCTATGCTAATATCCACCCAGAGTGTCTCCACATCAGTTCCAGTTTCGGCATGCACACCTTCTTTAATATTGGGCTTTAATTTAGGATATACACATCGACTAATCCCTACCCCTTATCTATTTACTCTGGCCTTTCTTAAAAGCCTTGTAAATTAACTGACCAGTCATGGGTCTCACAACACCATGTTTATGTGATACCAATGAAATCATACTTATCTCCAGCTCACCCATTTTGTTTGTCAAGCTTCTTGCATTTGCTAAAAGACATTTAAGATTACTACTATATTTTCTGTTAAGTTGACAAACACTTAATGCCCACAGGTTTAATTGTATGGACCTCCCTATCAGGGCCGGCCTTAAGTGTCCCAGCGCCTTGTGCGGGCTTTCCCCGTGGCGCCCCCGTCTCCCCCCCCCTATGTATGTGTCCCTTCCCTCTTCCTTGCCACGTCTGTCTCGCTCTAACTCCCCCATACCTGTTTTCTCTCTCTCTCCCTCTGTTCTGTCTCTCTCCCCCCTCCCCTGTTCTGTCTTTCCCCCCAAGACCCCGTGTTCTGTCTCTCTCCTCCCTCCCCCTGTTCTGTCTCTCCTCCCCCTGTTCTGTCCCTCCCCCCGTTGTCTCTCCCCCCAGACACCCGTGTTCTGTCTCTCTCTCTCCCCCCCCGTTCTGTCTCTCTCCCCTTGTTCTGTCTCTCTCTCTCTCCCCCTCCTCCTGTTCTGTCTTTCTCTCCCCCTGTTCTGTCTGTCTCTCTCTCCCCTTGTTCTGTCTGTCTCTCTCTCTCCCCCTGTTCTGTCTCTCACTCCCCCATTCTGTCTCTCTAACTCTCTCTCTCTCTCTCTCTCTCTCTCTCTCTCTCTCTCTCCCCCCCTGTTCTGTCTCTCTCTCTCTATCCCCCTCCCCTTGTTCTGTCTGACTCTCTCTCTCTCTCCTTATTCTGTCTGTCTCTCTCTCTCCCCCTCCCCCTGTTCTGTCTGTCTCTCTCTCCCCCCCCCCCTGTTCTGTCTGTCTCTCTCTCCCCTTGTTCAGTCTGCCTCTCCCCCCCCCCCCTCCCCTTGCCTGCAAATGTTGATCAGGGAGGGGGAGGAGCAAACCGGCTGAGCTGTGTAGCTCCGCCCCCACCCTGTGAAGCACAGCAGCGTCTGCTTCACGGGGAGCTGTGGGCAGCAAAATAAAGTGCTTCTCAGCTCCCCATGCTTAATGCAGGCATGGGGAGCCGAGCAGCACTTTCTTTTGCTGCCTGCAGCTCCCCGTGAAGCAGGAGCTTCTCTGCTTCACAGGGTGGGGGCGGAGATACACCGCTCAGCCGGTTAGCTCCGCCCCCTCCCCGACACAGCAGAGCATGCCGAGCAGAGGGCTGGTGAGGGGGGATCTTTTGATCTCCCCCAGCCAGTGCCTCTAGCGGCTTTTTTTTTATTTTGTAACTTTTTTTTTTTAGCTGGCGGGCGGCGCCCCCTGGGGTGTTGCGCCCTGTGCGCTCGCTCAGGTCGTACAGCCCTAAGGCCGGTCCTGCTCCCTATGCTCTACATTAACCCCACCACTGCTTTCCTCCTCCTTTCATTTTGATCTTGACCCTCCCCCGGAACCTAGTTAAAAAGCTCATCTAAGCCTCTAGCCATCCTCTCCCCTAACACTGCAGCACCCTCGTCATTGAGGTTCAGTCCATCCCATCCATGGAGTCTGTAGCTGACTGCAAAGTCTGCCCAGTGCTCCAGGAACCCAAATCCCTCTTGCTTACACCACCTTTGCAGCCATGCATTAATCTGCCTAAGCTCCCACTGTCTCCCTGATGTACCGGTAATGTTTCAGAGAATATTACCTTGGAGGTCCTTTCCTTCAGCTTATTTCCTAGTTCCCTAAAATAATTTTTAAGGACCCCCACCTACTATTAACTTTGTCATTAGTACCAATGTGTACTGAGACCGCTAAATTGCCCACCAGCCCCTCCAAACAATCTGCCTACCCGGTCCACAACATGCCGAACCCGAGCACCCGGGAGACAACATACGGTTCGGCATTCTGGGTCCTGGCAACAGATTATCCTATCTACCTTCCTAATAATAGAATCCCCTAAAGCCAGTACCTGTCTGGCCTTCCTAGTGTCCTGGCTCCCAACTGTGCTGGGAAGTCTACTCACCTGGCTGCTAGGAGAGTCAGCCTGCCCCAGAAATGCCTCATCTGCGCTAATCTCCCCAGCATCCTAACACAAGCTGGCAAATGCGTGGGGGTGAACTAGCCCAGAACAAGCCTCCCTAGCTCTCTGACCCCTACTTCCCCTTACACAGCTAGCCCAGCTCTCTAGTCTCTACCCTAGAAACCTCTTCTTATCCATCTTCACCCTCCTCTACACTGGCCCCAGTTAATGCCTGCTCCATGAGCAGTACACTCAGCTCCATGTTGTTTATGTCCCTCAGTGTTGCCAGTTGCCTCTTTAGAGCTAGTATTAAATTCTCCAAAGCAGCAACCTGCTCATATCTGCAGCAGCGGTATGGACCCTGGGGAACCTGTTCCAAGACAGCATACATGATGCAAGACATGCACTTAGTGGCATTGTCCAACATGCTCTTTAATGTAAACCACACAATATGAATAGAATAAACAAGTATTTATACTTTACCCTTCTGCTTGCCTTTTAACTCCTTACTTGCTTCTAACTCCAACACTTGAGAAGCTTGGTTACTTTATAAGCTGCTCACCTGCTCCTTTCAGATAAATGGGTTTCCTTCATAATAAACAGACTCACGGAGAAGGTTAATTAACTAATTGGCAACACCCTTCCATACCCTTTCCCTCCACAAGTGTTTTTTTCCCAACAAATCTTTACATAAAATACAGACACATTAAACAGTGTTCCCTTTGCATTAAAAATAAAAATACCCCTTTCCTTATTTGCTTCTAACTCTTGAGAAGCTTGGTCACTTTAGAAGCTGCTCACTTAAATACGCCTGGCTCATTATTCGCCTGCTCATTTCAGATAAATTAAATCTAGGATGTAATTAAGGGCCTGATTGCAGGGCTTTGACATTTTACTATAATAGCCATTTCTACTTTAATTCTACATTTTCACAAATTAAAACTCAACTCATAATTTAAAATATAGCACTATTCGTGTTACTCTTATACAAAGCATTTGACTTTTCAGTTGTCCTTCTCTGCAATACAATGATACAAGGGCTGGCGTCTCTTCTTACTACAACATTAGAAGTGATTTAACAATAGCAGTAAAATGTATCTATATATGTAATCTTTATAAAATGGAAAATTGTAATTGTAATTTTTGTTTTGCAATATTGCCAAGATAGTAACATATTAATTTAGGTTGAAAAAAGTCCACCAAGTTCAACCCTTCTACAAACATTCCTGCTTTTGACCCAAAAGAAGGCAAACAATTCTAAGTAAGCTTCATTTTATTATTCTCATTTTGTCAGTGTATGTTTCATGAAGTAATTACATCAACTTTACATCTGTCTGAAGTATAGATTCCATTCACCAGAACAGTTGGCCATAATGGGACCATTATGTGAATGAAAAGATACTCAATTATTTTGTGGTTTGAAAAACTCCGACTACTTTTTTTCCAACTTTCAACAGTTTTTAATAATATTTTCTCTATGCCACAATACACAGAAAATATTTAGGTGGAGGCACCTGCAATTTCTATATTCACAGGCCGCAGGGATTGTCCATTTCACTCTGTAAAGTCTGTTCACAAAAGAGCAAAATGAAAAGTAAACTACAAAAATCAAGTGGGAACACTTCTCTATCTTATTAATATGCTACTAATGCCTGGTTTATGCAGTTCATTTGTCAGTTTGCCATCTTTTAGATAAAAACAGAGGAGAAGAGTTTCTTAGTTTTCTTAGTTTACATTACCACTAGGCAGCTAGTTATAGAGTTATAGAGGTTTTTCTAAATTGGTCCCCAGAGACTAAAATACCATTCTAGATAACATAAATGCATATCATTTAACTTAACATAATATTTCACTACAAGGTAATAAAGTAATACTTTGTTCTGTGGATTCTCTAAGAATTTTGACATTTGTTGCACGAAATGCTAATCTGGTATTCTAATGTTTCTGCTATCTCATCAATATCCAAATCTGCAAGTTTATTATACATTTATACACTGTGCCTGCAAATACATTTAAATTAATAGTATCTAGTAAAACTTGTGAATGTCAATCCTTTAATCTGCACACAGCTAACAGAAGTGTGATATAATATAAGTTGGTGTATGCTCAGATACCCCAGACAAAAGAAGATGCAAACATGTTATAATAAGGTTTTATTCATTTAATTTGTGCAATATAAATTGTGTTTGTGTTCGGTGATAAGCATTATTAATGCTAAGACATATTTATATATATATAGATATATGCATGTCAAAAAAGTTAGAAATTGATTTGCATGTACATTAGTGAAATAAATATTAGATCCTCTATCAATCAGCAAGATTTCTGGTTCCCAGGTGTCTTTTATACAGGTAACAAGCTAAAATTAGGAGCACTCTCTTAAAGGGAGTGCTCCTAATCTCAGCTTGTCACCTGTATAAAAGACACCTGTCCACAGAAGCAATCAATCAGATTCCAAACTCTCCACCATGGCCAAGACCAAAGAGCTGTCCAAGGATACTAGGGACAAGATTTTAGACCTACACAAGGCTGGAATGGGCTACAAGACCATAACCATGCAGCTTGGTCAGAAGGTAGCAAAAGGTGGTGCGGCTATTCGCAAATGGAACAAACACAAAATAACTGTCAGTCTCCCTCAACCTAATGCTCCATGCAAGATCTCACCTCGTGGAGTTTCAGAGATCAGTGAGGAATCAGCCCAGAACTGCATGGGAGGATCTTGTTAATGATCTCAAGGCAGCTGGGACCAAAGTCACCAAGAAAATAATTGGTAACACACTACGCAGTGAAGGACTGAAATCCTACTGCCTATGACAACAAGAAAACCACCCCCACCATCAAACATGGAGGTGGAAACATTATGCTTTGGGGGTGTTTTTCTGCTAAGGGGACAGGACAACTGCACCCCATCAAAGGGATGATAGAGGGTGAGAACCTCCTTCCCTCAGCCAGGGCATTGAAATGGGTCGTGGATGGTTATTCCAGCATGACAATGGCCCAAAACTCACAATAAAGATGACAAAGGAGTGGCTCAAGAAGAAGCACATTAAGGTCCTGGAGTGGCCTAGCCAGTCTCCAGACCATAATCCCAATGAAAATATGTGGAGGGAGCTGACGGTTCGAGTTGCCTCAAAACCGGATTGAATTGGAGAGGATCATCTGCCCTCTGTGATTGCCAACAAGGGTTTTGCCACCAAGTACTAAGTCGAAGGGGTCAAATACTTATTTCACTCATTGACATGCCAATTAATGTATAAATTTTTGACATGCGCTTTTCTGGATTTTTTTTTTTTTTGTTATTCTGTCTCTCACTGTTAAAATACACCTACGATTAAAATTATAGACTAATCATTTCTTTGTCAGTGGACAAACATTCAAAATCAACAGGGGATCAAATACTTTTTTTTGCCTCACTGTACTATTTAAATTATAAAAAGTTTTAGAAGTTCATTACATTCATTTTAACAACCTTAGTGTAGCTTTTCTTGAGGTAAAGGTTTATAGCAGTTCCAGTTCCCTGACATTTTTCTCTGTGATGCAGATCCTATTTCTGTGTCTATGAATAGGTCTCTCTCTGTAAGACTGAGCTGTTATTTGCAATAACCAGTCTAATGCACATTAAATAGCGAAAAAGCTATCCATTTCATGGATAATGGTAGGTGACCAAAGGTCAAAAGATTTGTGTGATTAAAATAATTTGTACCTGCATTTCAGCTGTGCATCAGAGATGATCTGCATCTAACAGTCTGTTGCTTTAGAGTATAAATACATGTAATGTGCTTTGCCTGCTTTGTATCATAAAATAATGGTCATTATATTTAGAAATAACAAAAACAAATGCTTATGTGATCATCTCCTTTGGGTTTATACTGTATTTCTCCATAGCATCTTTTAGTACCGAGGGATTACAATGAAACAATCTTTTCATTAAAATGCCTTTGTGAAGAATTAGTTCAAGAACAATACCCAATATATGAATGCTGGTAAATTAAAGATTTTCTGATTAAAAAATATGCAATTAACGTTAAGCCCTATATATAAGCATTGATTTATTGAGATTAGTAAAATGGTAAAGGAGCATAATTTTAAATTACACGTCATTTGTATAATCAGATGGTCAATCCTTACGTTATTAAAAAGTTTGGTTCTTCTGCTAAAAAGATTAATCGCTATATGGATGGGAAGACCACCTGGGCAGCACAACGATCAAAGAGGCTGCATCATACACATATTGTTAAAGTAATATGTTGTATTATTGATTGTTTGTGCTGTTGTGTTTGAAAGAAAATCTGTCTTCACCAAGGATGGGATTCGTGAGAAGTATGGAATCTATATAAACACAATTGCAAGAGCACCCTCCAAATTATTAATGTGTTTTTCCACCCTGAAGTCACAAACTGAACTTTTCATGCATACATCACCGTTACATTATTATAATTACATCTTGTAGTAGCACTTCCTAGACTGGCTGCTACAGTGCAATTTTGTCTCCTGTGTAAAGAGAGATATGGATCAACACAATCAACCGCTGAGCTACTTCTGTTTTTACCACATCATTAATCCACTCCTATCCTAGCCTGTGGAACATTGCACATAACTGAAAACAAATAAAAATCCTCCTTCCTAGTTACACAGTCCAACTTCAGTCTGGTTATAGTCTGTGTAGACCACTTCATGGCTGAAGCAATAGCATGTGCCTTTTACTTAAGAATATTTAACCATTAAACTTTTGTTGCGGTCATTTGTTTTCTTGTCAGTGAGTGGTAGCTGTCTTACACTGGAAAGCTACTCGGTGTTACTCCATGCATAGACTAAACAGATAAATGTGCCACTGGTAGTAAGAACATCCATGCATACTAGATTAAAGAACACCCATGCATACTGGATTAACTGTGTGGACATGACTGACCAGAGCTTTGAAATAAATGTCAATGATTGCAATTACTAGAGGCAAATATGAGATAGGTTATAAAATGGCTTTTCCTAGAGTGCCAAAAACTGCTGTGCATTTGAATTACCAGAATCTTATAATCGTATATTTTTAGCCATCCTAAAGATATACATTTTAGAATGAGATAAAATGGATGTTTCCAAAAAGTTGGTGGTACCAACATTAGTATGTTTCATTTAAAACAGACACCACTTGTGTATATAGTGCACTTCATGTAGTTTATGTTCTCTGTCTTGGTATTAATTAAATTGGGTTTTTGTTCAAAAACCATGGAAGAAAAAAGTTTGTAAACAATGAATGCATCTAAAAGCGCTGTATGTATAAATATATATTACAGACAGAGAGGTGACGTTAAAATTACCTTTTTACAGCATGCTCTTTCTGGGGCATTGCTTGTTCCCCTCGATAATTATGGTGATGTGTCATGTCAGAACAAGCTGTAACTCAATGTGACATGGCCAATATTCCCTACAGCTTTCCTTTGAGTACCATACTGATGACTGACACGGAACATGCCAAAAGAGAAGGAAGAAAACATAATTCAAGGAAATGCTTTGTTGACAGTATGAGAGAAAAGACAAACTATTATTCTGTCTTATTTCTGAAGGACTTGCCATATCAACATAACATAAAATTCAGCCTTATTAGAAGGTGTATATAGTATTTTGCATGAAATCAGATTCACAACTAAAGGTCGAGTCAGGTATCTATGATGTTCTTTGAAACAAAAATTAGACCTCCAAAGTAATCTCATATCCGCATGAAAACTCAGCCAATATGGCCGATTTTTGCGCCGACATTTCAGCAGCTGAACTATCGGCATCCCTCAGCCGTCGTCATTACAAAATTAAAAAAGTTTATTTTTGGTTATCTATCTCGTTATGAGACTCCTACTTAAGCAATGCATCCCTCTCGCTGCATCCCTTTCCCCAAAGACTGGAAAATAGCTAGAGTTGTTTCTATCCACAAAAATGGTGATATAAGCTTAATGTGAAACTACAGGTCTATTTTGCTACCTATCCTCTCTAAAGTTTTGGAAAAATATGTCCATGAGCAACTGTGCAAGCATTATCAGTTGTCCAACTTTCTCACCTCACATCAATTGTCAGGGCCTTTACCAGGTAAGGTAGGAGTTTCTGAACAGGAACACCCTAGAGAGGGTGACTGAACAGGAACACCCTAGAGAGGGTGACTAAGCAGGAACACTCTAGAGAGGGTGTCTAAACAGGAACATCCTAGGGAGGGTGACTAAACAGGAACACCCTAGAGAGGGTGACAAAGCAGGGACACCCTGGAGAGGGTGACCAAGCAGGAACACTCTGGATAGGGTGACTAAGCAAGAATGACTTTAATGGAGCAACTTAAAGCAAGAATACAGTTACATGCCGACAGATCACTTGACCGGCACTCTGACGTCAGACATGCGCCGGGTCACGTGACCTGCCGGCACAACCGCTGGGAAGCCAAACAGGCAGCATGGAGGACACCATGCTGCCTGCCACTAGCCACCAGGGAAAAAAGGTAAGTTCTGTGGGCATATAAATGGCAAATACTGGCATATTATTGGGAAAATTGGCAGGGAAATATTAAATGGCAAATAATACTGGCATATTATTGGGCAAATTGAAAGGGGCTTATTAATGGCAAATAATACTGGCATATTATTGGGCAAATTGGCAGGGGCATATTAAATGACAAATACTACTGGCATATTATTGGGCAAATTGGCTGGGGAATATTAATGGCAAATAATACTGGCATAATATTTGGCAAAGTTGGCATGGGCATATTAAATGGCAAATAATACTGACATATTATTGGGCAAATTGGCTGGGGCATATTAATGACAAATAATACTGGCATATTATTGGCCCAAATTTTGTCTGTCTTGGGCAGCACAAAACCAAGATACGCCACTGGGGGGAAGAGAGAGGAGAGGACACTGATGGGGGGAGAGCGAACACTTATGGGGGAAAAAGAGAGAACACTGAGGGTGGGGGAGAGAGGACAGAGCACAGACGGGGGAGAGAGGAGAGAACACAGACGGGAGAGAGGAGGAAAAGAGACAGCTATGGGGAAATGTAGAGACACATACATGGGTAGAGGGAAAAAGAGACAGTCATAGGAGGTAGAGACTAAAGAGAGACATTGGAAGGGAGATTAGACAGACAGACATGGGAAGGGAGAGGAGAGAGACATAAATGGGAAGGGAGAAGAGAGAGATAGAAATGGGATGGCAGAGGAGAGGCAGACAGACATGGGATGGCAGAGGAGAGACAGAGACCTGGGAAATGAGAGGAGAGACAGACAGAAATGGGAAAGAAGAAGATACAAAGACGGACATAGGAAGGAAGAGGAGAGATACACACATGGGAAGGAAGAGAGACAGATGGACACGGGGAGTGAGAGGAGTGCGAGAGACATGGGAAGGGAGAGAAGCATGAGAGAAGAACATGAGAGAGAGGAAAAGACAGATGGACATGTGCCCCTCCCGAGATCAGACTCTGGAGCCACGCCTGGACCTAAGTTGGTGTGTTGATGTTACACCGAAAAAATTCACCTTGTTTCAAGAATGGCTAAGTAAAATATAAGAAGGTTTATATATCGCTGGGTGTTTTTAAAGTACATATTGTTTCCCTTATCTCCTTGCAACTCACCTACAACTGAACTTGAATTTGATGTATGTTTTATTTGTTTTATGCTTATTGTAATAATGACGTGCTAGATTTGTAGTAAAGCACTTCTGCTTTGTATACTGTGTGCACTTTAATGGCTATATTCACAGTATGTTTATAAGGAAAAATATGCAATGTAATGTTTTCTCTTTTTATGTCTTTTTTATATTTTGTTATTTTGTAATATGCTAAAAATTTAAAATAAGTATTACAAAAATGAATAAATGCATAAATGAAACTGCTACTAATATTTAATACAACACATTCAACTTTTTAGAGAACCTAAAATAAATATAGTGAAACAATATGGTTGCTGGGCCAAACAACATGGACACATTAGAGACTCTCCCTCTGCTGAGTTATATGGTCTCTGGCATATATTAAGTTATTTTGGGTTATATTTTTAATATAGAAGGTAATTTAACTGTTCACCATCAAATTCAATACTTTTCTCATTCAAATTTTAAATCTAAAATTAAATAAATTTCAAGAAATAATAAATATTGGAGAAATCCACTGTGTAAATACCGTTCATGATATGTCAGTACGTATTCATGTGTTAAATGTAAAACATGCCTCAGGTACATCTTTAATAAGGAGATGTCAGCTCTCTATTTAATATCAAGATCAATCAGACTGCAGAGCAATAGGCTTAAAAGTTCATGATGTTCCCATTTTTATTAGAGAAATTGGATTCTAGGATTCCTATCAAGTATGTTTGACCTTTGTAATCCAATTTAAAATGTATGCATCTCAGTACTCCTTTTATATTCACTGTGCTAATTTTGGGGCAATTTATGCATTACATTTTAACGCTGCTGTGACAAACAGTTGGATTTTCATAGCAATGAAAGATTATATTTTGTATTTTTCCTGAGTAATTGCTTTCAGTTCTGTGACATTAATTTGTTTGTTTAAATCAGTTTCAAAAGCTCATGTACCATCCTGGAAATGTATTATCTACATTGCAACACAAGGAACAGCTTTATTATTTTTTTGATGGCTAAAAAGGTTCGGAATAATAATTAAAATGTTGTCAGTCTGAACATGCAGTTAAATGGGATATCATAATTAAATGTACATGTCCATACGTCATGAAAGATCATTTCATAAAATTGATGATTATATGACGTTTATTCACTGCATAGCAACCTATGGTGCAAACTAAGTTGCAAAAATCAGGCCAAAATGGTTTCTTGATTGGGGGTAAGGACAGGTAGCCCTGGCTCCCCTGCTATCACAAATAGGCCTAGTAGCTGAGGTGCTCCCACCTACATAAAAAATACATTGGGGGCCATGGCTAGTCACTCTGCCCCCCAACACCCAAATGGCTCCCAGCCACAATAAATAGATTGGGTGCTAGGGTGACTTGCCCATGACCCATACAATAAGATCATCCTGTACAGGATCCGGAGGCTGGAAAAATACCTTCAAACCCAAATGTAAAATAAATAAGTGGCCCCAGCCGGGATCTGGGGCTGCAGATGGCCCAAGAACCCATCTAATTAATTAATAAAATACAAATGTTCCCTGCCTACCCCCCTACCTCTGCCTTGCCTAAAATTACTGCCCATGCCCGGGAACCCAAAGGGTGATCTGCAAAAAAAATATAATTACCTGTTCTTGAAGTCCAGTGGCAATTTGTGATACCCTCATTTTGGGTTCAGGGAAAGAGGCCACCTAAAAAAATAATAAAATTAATTCCACTACACTAATCCCACCCCTGTCTATTATTATTGATCCAATGCTACCAGCAGGGGTAATTTTTTTGAGAGAGAGATAAATGTATACAAAGTTTAAAAAATGTATACATTTATACTCATATACACTCACTGTTATATATAATGTGATATAAGTAATTACTATCATGAATTAATTAAGAGTAGAAATTAAAAATAAAATAAAAACCGATATTCTTTATCTTCCTATCTCAAATCTCTAAGGGTCTAAATATTATACTAAACCAAAATGATATTGGAAGCTGCTAACCTCCCTCTGATGCTGCTGCCTGGTCAGGACAATCACAGATGCTGCATACAAGATGCATTTCGTATGCACTTCTTCAGTCTTGTCAGTGTCTAGATAGATAGATAGATAGATAGATAGATAGATAGATAGATAGATAGATAGATAGAGCCATACCTATGGCTTGCACTGATACTCAATAAGAATAACCTGTCAGCAAGGAGGTGGGGATCAACAGCGTCAAAATAAGCAGAAAGATCTAGAAGCATGAGTAGCATTTTACACAGAATAAGTCATTTGACACATTACTAAGGTTTCAAGATCATTGTCAAGAGAGTGTGCACAAAACTAGTACCTTGGAGATAAAATTAAGGTGATAAATAGGAGAGTAATTCAATGATTACATGGGATCTAAGGAAGGGTTTTTTCAGTGTAGGCATGGTTGGGATTGTTTGCATGATGAGGTACACATCCAGAGTAAGGTTGATGCTCATTTCAATATAATAGTGTTCAGATATCACAGGTGATATAGGCCATGTGTGAAGATGAGATGGTTGAATGGATATTGCAGCTGGTCTAACAGTGGATGATCTTTTCACTGCAGCCCCTGCTGAATATTTCCTGTGTTAGAAAACATGGTCCTGTAAAAGGACCATGTTGACTTTAATTCTCATCATGTGTGGCCATGTGCATGAATAGATTCGTGTTGTAAAATGCAGTTATTATATAGCTAAATGCTTAAACATAATCATAGTGCAAAAAAGGTGAATGTGCCAAATGGCCCCGTGCAAATAAATTAATATAATAATACTTGTACCACAACAATGCTGCCTTCTGAAGTAATCTCCAAATTACTCAAACAATACACAAAATACGAAAGCAGAATGGCGCAACAGTAGTGAATACGTAGAATAAATATTTTTCAATGAAGAGTAGTAAAATCCTTCAAATTTTAATAAGATTCCTGTAAAAAAACACAATAAAACACAAACATGTGTATGACCAGATACAATAAATATATATGGGCCCTTAATACAAGGAGAACTTACAAAACGGTGGAAGAGATAAATCGAGGAAGAAACAAATCAAGCAGAGATGATGGCTGGAATAGCATCAGTGTTGGCCTGTACCTCAACGCGTTTCGCCGGATACTACACGGCTTCTTCAGGAGGAATTTCGGAAAAACATGCATAATCTGTAAGTCCGGCGTCCGGATATAAATATGTTGTTTTAATTGATAAGGGACCGCCCTTACGCGACGTCCACGAGTTTCTAGATGACATCATCGTTAATGCGACTCTCAGCGGAGAAATGTAACGTAGGAAGGGAAGAAATTTCTTCTGACACGCATATAGAGTGGGTGGTTCCTCTACGTATGACGTATCACGCTGCTTTCCTCCGCAATTGTAGAGAGGACCTACTGTTGAAGCGTCCTTAGTCTCTATGGCAACATACCCCGCTTGGGCTTCTAGCGTTTCGACGCTACAACTTGTATTGGATACTTTCATTTAAAAAATTTTTTTAGTTCATACATTATATTATATCATATCTTAAAAACTGTATATATGGCTAAAATAAAATACATTACTCATACTAAATGGCTAAAGAGAGAAGAGAGAGAAAATCATAGACTGAAAAAGAAGTACATTCGAGATGATTCATTGAGTGAAATAAACCTTTTCCTGACTTTGAGCATGCTTTCTAATGTCTACTAACAAACCATGCATTAAAGATTAGAAAAATAACATTTTATAGTGACATTGAGAAAGATATATTGATAAATTATAATTTGTGTTTGAATTTCAGGCCAATTCAGTTTAGGGAATTTGCTGGAAATAGGATTCCCCCTATTGTTAAAGGATCTAATCTCCAAGAATTTGGCCACAGTTCATCAAGAATTGGCCAAAATGCATGCTTTTAAATTATCCAAATATTATTTAAAGAATTGAACATTTTAGGACCAAACAAAACAGTACCAGTACAGTGCCACTAGGTGAGGTCATAAGCAGGAGACTCCACAAGCACATCTAAAACACATTTATCTCCTAATTTTGGAATTTGCTACAATATATCGATCATTTTTAATATTTTTTTAAGCTCTACATGCACAGTGAAAACAATGTTCAGCTGATACAGTCCCTTTAAGTTTAAAATTCCCATCTTAATTCCCTGCATTTCTCTCTTTATTGAGTCAACTCTTAAATACAGCAGATGAAAAAAAGCTTGCCAATGAAATGCTGTGCATAGGTCATTAATCCATATCATACCTTACTTGTAAATGTAGGCTCACAATACAGAATATTTGATGCTGTCTTCTGTGCTTTCAAAATCAATTGTTTGGTGAGTTCTAAATTTGAAAGAACTACAAATGCTCTGATGAAAGCAGGGGAGATTACTGTTAAACCAGAATGTATTTTCACATTATTAACATCATCTGCTTCTAATTAGATTTAGAAGGCAGATGTGTTATGTCAGGTGTGACTTTGAGTATCCTATTATAACACAGTGAAATGCTCTAACAATGCAACCATGTATTAAAGATGAACTGGACACAGCGCTTAAGAATTTTCTAGGTTAAAATAAATATATGGTACAAAGAAGAGTTGTGCCAGCAATAAATCATCCGGAAAACTTGTTGGTTTAGTGAAAGTTCAATAAAAAAAAAAATGTATTGTTAGAATCCAAAAAATAAAACCAATATTGGAGTGGTGGAGACAGACATGAAAAAAAACAAAAGCTTGACGTGTTTCGCACCAACAGGTGCTTTCTCAAAAGCAGTCTGAATACATTTAGCACGACACATACTTAAATACATGAACAAATTAGTGAATAAACTATATTAAATGGCAAATAACACTGGCATATTGTTGGGCAAATTGGCTGGGGAATATTAAATGGCAAATGACACTGGCATATTATTGGGCAAATTGGCTGCTGGATATAAAATAGCAAATAACACTGGCATATTGTTGGGGAAATTAGCAGGGGCATATTAAATGGCAAATAACACTGGCATATTATTGGGCAAATTGGCTGGGGCTTATTAATGGCAAATAATACTGGCTTAATATTGGGCAAATTGGCTGGGGCATATTACCGATAAATGGCAGAATAACACTGGCATATTATTGGGCAAATTGGCTGGGGAATATTAATGACAAATTATACTGGCATAATATTGGGCAAATTGGCAGGGGCTGATTGAATGGCAAATACTGGCATATTATTGGGGAAATAAGTCTGATCTGCCTAGATGGTACAGAGACACTGATCCTGATAATTCCCCCGCAGACTCAGCCACCCACATCCTATAAGGATAATTATGGAAGGGACCATAAGTCTGCTCTGCCTAGAGGGTACAGAGACACTGATCCTGATAATTCCCCACAGACTCAGCCACCCACATCCCCATAAGGGTAATCACGGGAGGGGCCACAGGTTTGATATGCCTAGGGGGGGACAGAGATACTGACTCTTATAGCTCCCATCAAGCTCAGCTATCTTACTCCAATACTTGGAGGCATAGCCATAAATGTAGAAATTAAATATATACTCAGGTGAATAACCTGGATGATCTAATGGTATTCTTACAAGAGCAGGTAAGTAAACTAGCTCAAAGCGTGGCTAGATAAAGAAATAACCCTGCAACACCCAGCACGACCCAATAAAGCTCAACAATCTAGGGTAAATTAAACACTAGGTAATCAAGTTGTTAAATTGCATCCTGTAATGTCTATTGTAACCAAAGTTTTCTTTTACAGTGTTAAGACCATAAGCCTATTTCTAGAATGTTGTTAAATGTTTAAACCATCGCTTCTTACTAGATGGTGAATTTGGGTATCTAATAGACATGTGCAAAACTAAAATTTTCGTTTAGTTTTCGTCCATTCGGATGAACATTTTATTTATTTTGTCTAAATCGAATTTCGTTCATTAATGCATTCGTTTCAGACGAAATTCGTTTTGTTTCATTTTATTCGTTCGTTTTATAGAATACATGTAATCCTATTGCTATTCTATAAACCGAACGTTCGGTTCATAGAAAGGCAATAGTACTACACGTTTTCTATAAGCCGAAAGTCTATAAGCCGAAGGTCGTTCGGTTTATAGACTTTCGGTTTATAGAATACATAGAATTACATGTAATTCTATGTATTCTATAAACCGAAAGTCTATAAACGAGCGACCTTCGGTTTATAGACTTTCGGCTTATAGAAAACTTGTAGTAGTATTGTCTTTCTATAAACGAGAGCCCCATTCATAAGAAATTCTTATGAATGGGTTCATAGAAAGGCAATACTACTGTACGTTTTCTATAAGCCGAAAGTATATAAGAATTATGAATGGGTTCATAGAAAGGCAATACTACTATACATTTTCTATAAGACGAAAGTCTATAAACCGAAGGTCGTTCGGTTTATAGACTTTCGGTCTATAGAATACATAGAATTACATGTAATTCTATGTATTCTATAAATCGAAAGTCTATAAACCGAACGTTCGGTTTATAGACTTTTGGCTTATGGAATACATGTAATCTTATTGCTCTTCTATAAACCGAACGTTCGGTTTATAGAATAGCAATAGGATTACATGTATTCCATAAGCCGAAAGTCTATAAACCGAACGTTCGGTTTATAGACTTTCGGCTTATGGAATACATGTAATACTATGGGCTTTCTATAAACCGAACTAGATTTCCCATTCATAAAAATTTATGAATGGGGACTCTGTTTCGGTTTATAGAAAGCTACGAAGTTGAACAAATGAACGAATGGTTTAATATAAAAGAAAATAATTTGTCCATTCGTGCTATAGTATTGGCATTACTATAAACCGAAATAGAGTCGGTTTATAGAATGCCAATAGACTTACATGCATTCCATAAACCGAAAGTCGTTCATTATGTCGGTTTATGGAATGTAGTGTACTATGCTATTGTATTCTATAAACCGACTCTATTTCGGCTTATAGAATGCCAATAGTATTACGAATGGACGAATGAACGAATGATTTTCGTTTATTAACCATTCGTTCATTCGGCTTTTGTTAGCTTAGCATTTTCGTTATTCGTTTTTCGGACGAATGACCGAAAATGCTATTTTCGGACGAAAATGCATTCGTCCGAAAACGAATGCACATGTCTAGTATCTAACTTCTTATCCATTTTTCAGCCTATCCAGGACTAATATAGTTCACTTCCTAACGTGTGCGTTTACCTAGTGATTGAATCTTTAGGATTCAGCTTTGAAAGGGTTAGTCACAAAATTGCCAGCAAGATGCTGCAATCAAGAAGCCCCTGAGAAGGGGGGCCATTGGTTAATGCCTGTCAGTTTCTTTCCAAAGGGTCACAAAGCTGCAGAAAGGTCAAAGAGTGAAAATGTACTCACATATAGTGAACTTATCTCCATAAACATAACCTGATGATAGAAGAAGCCAACACACTTTAACTACCAATCTAAAGCAAGATCATTTAATTAAACATTAATTATTATGTGTTAAATTATATTTAACAATATAGTTTAACACATTTTTATTTACAGGTTATTCTAATAACATTGACCTGGAGTTGTTTTTGTTTATTTTTTTCAACAACTTTGCAGGGCAGTGTTCTTTGTGTTTATCTTAATAGGTAATCAAACAGCTAATCATGTGTTCCTATGCTGGAAGGACCCCATCTTACAATGGGGGATGCCCAGAAAGAAAGTTTAAACACCACTGCGGGTACAGTAAAGAAACATCAACACAAGATCAGATAAAGATCAGATTGGTATCGTATAAACAGGGGTTTATTAATCCACTTGTTTGTCTCTCATCTGTTTCTAACATTATCTTTTCTTATACCCATATTAATACAAATATCAGATATAATCTGCCTAGATGATCACTCCTATGTGTAATATATCCCCTAAGTGGAATAAATTCAGGATATAGTGAACCTAGTAGAGATAGGTCTCCCGTGTTTTATATATTTTTCTTGCTAGAATAAGCTAGCATTTTCCATATCTAGTAATTGGCTAGTATATGACAGATCTCATCAGGCCTAAGTCAGGTATAAATGTATTCTCAATTCCGTCACAAATGCACTTATACTGTGTTGTTGATTCCTTAATTTTTAGTTCATCTATCAAAGCCCAAATTCATGGGGATCGCATGATGACTAAAGACAAGATAACGCAAGTCAGGATCATCCTAATACGGGGACAGGAGTTTCTGGACAAAGCGAATCGTGATGCAAAGTTCGTCATCCAAAAGCTGCTCCAAAGAAATCCAAGGTCTATCCAGAGGGAAAAGAGGGATTTATCTCATCTCAAGATGTACCCAGCAGTCTGATCCAACGACATCCCATCAAGAAAAGGTTCAACATAACGGATATCAAGTCGCCAGAAAAGACCTGCCGCTGCAAGACATCGTTCTCAAGTTCCTGTAGCCAAGTGCCGGACAAGCAAGGAAACCTTTGTCCCAAGTGTGCTGTCGACCAGGTAAAGGCGGAAGAATCCACGTTGCTGCAAGGCCATTACATTTTTATATTTCCAGTTGTTTGGTGACTGAAGTCACGAAGAAAGAGTTTGCTTTGCAGACTAAAGCTAAAGATCCAGAGTTCATTATTTTAACCAGTCCCAAATCACTACTAGTGTTGAGCGAACCCGAACCGCACTGTTCGGGTTCGTACCGAACTTTACGATTTTTGGACCCCAGACCCGAACACGTATGTGTTATGAATGGGGACTCTATTTCGGTTTATAGAAAGCCAATAGCATTACATGTCTTCCATAAGCCGAAAGTCTATAAACCGAAAGACATTCTGTTTATAGACTTTCTTTTTATAGAATAGCAATAGCATTACATGTATTCTATAAAACAAAAGTCTATAAACCGAATGTCTTTCGGTTTATAGACTTTCGGTTTATGGAATACATGTAATGCTATTGCTATTCTATAAACCAAAATAGAGTCCCCATTCATAAGAATAGGTCAATTGACCTATTTGTATGAATGGGGACACTCACCCACATTTTACTTCATTTTTCAGCCCTCTAGCCCTTTCCAGGACTTTTTTAGAGGCATTTTAGTGGCCAAAAGTTCGGGTCCCCATTAACTTCAATGGGGTTCAGGGTCAAGTTCGGGGTCAAGTTCGACCCCGAACCCGGACTTTTTTCCGAAGTTCGACCGAACCCGCTGATCCTGAACATCCAGGTACCGCTCAACTCTAATAACTACTTCTTAATTTGAAACACAATCATTTTCTTAAGAATTATTGGTTCCAATTAGGGGGGATTTGTCAGAGGTATTGAACAGTAATCTCGAGACTGGTACATATGAATAAAGCAGAAGCCAAAGATAACAAGATGGATGCAAGCAGCCTCCATTTTGTGACAGTTTCTGGACATCCTTCTGTGTGTTAAAATCTTATTCTGTGTCCCTGAGACTAAAAGAAAGTCTTCCACATTCCTAACTCTGTTATCTGTAACCAAATATTTTACTGATAAGTTCATAGTATCACCGGAACAGATAAGGTGGCCATTGGAAGTGCAAGGTTTATTACTCTAAAGCCACATCTCATTGTACTGATGCAGACCCAGCTGTGTACATACTAGAGGAGAAGGGGGGCTTCTCTGCAACTTGCTAGCCCACCCAAACTGGCAGAAACTGACAGACACAGACACACTGAGATTATTGGGATTTTTGATTTGTAAAATCTAATAAGGGTTATTATAAATACACCTAGTTGATTCAAATCGCCCATTAAAATATATAATTATATCACACCTTCACTAATAAATATGTAAAGTATAATTAATCCTACATAATAATTAGAATATTGTTTTTATTGTTTTATTAGTGTGATATACATTTTATTATAAGTTTTTATCTAATGTGGAATGATAAGAATATTTACTCCAATTTGAAATTGTATTAATACGTCTATATTTCAACATATATATTTTCTCATATTATACTCACAATCCAGGTATAGCTATAAATCAGGACATCATCTCATTTAAATTAAACACACCCATCCATTCAATTGGCTAGAAGTTACAGAAACAGGGTGTGAGTCTGAGATACCTGAAAAGACCTGGGGGGACTGATTTTGGGAGAGCTGCCACTAGTGGGGTGAGAGATGGGAATCTTTTAGAAAAGGGCTGAGTCTCTCTCCTTGTGGGGAGAACTCAGGAATATGAGGCTTTTAATAGCACATGTTCACTATAACAATAGAAATCTCCATACCCATAGTATTGAGCTAAGTCCCAGGAGTAACTCCCATCACTCAATTCTTCAATGGAAGGAGTCTCAACTGCAAACCAACCTCTGCCGGTAATGTATAAATGTCGTAATTTGTTTCTAGCATAATCTCATTTTTTATGGATGTCATTAGCATATATATAATTTGGGTAAATTTAACTTAAATCCCACAATTTCTGGGATCTATATGTTTTAGCCTGGTGTTTATCTGTCATCCTTTCTGCAGAAGGAAGCCAGAGGAATATCCTAGAGATATTAACAAAAGAACCATAAGTTCTTATAGTCTAGCTATTTACCCAAATATGTAATATCTAATCACCAGAGATTATCTAAGATTCTCATTCTTAAAGTCTAAGCTCGAATACATACATTATCATTTACTGAGCAGATTAAGAAATAGCCACATTGAGTAGTTTTATGATTTAGTAATATTACCTTACCTAAGCAGAGTATATGTTGGTAATTTGTAGGTAATTATGGTGTGCTATCATTAACCATTTTAAATACTAATCATTATCAATGTAGGTTGTATCTAAATAAAATGCATGGCCATCTTATGGTCAGAAACATACTGCATAGTAAATTATTCTACATGCATGTTGATATATGTACAGAGCTGCATAATTCATGTTTTGTCCTACTTACTTATGTTATAAGTCATACATGTGAATTATGATTAACATCTATTGATATTGTTTTTTGTTGTTATGCTATTTTGCTTACCATTTGATCTTTATTCTATACAAGACATTAAGCCCGTAAAATTAACGGGCGCTAGAACATATGTGGACGGGGGGGGGGGCATAAGGGGGCAACATAGGGGCAAGCACCCTGGTGAGGGGGGGAGCCTTGAGGGCTGCCTCATCTTGATGGGAGTTGTGATCGTCCTGCTGTATTATTGATGCAGCAGGGGGATCACAACTCCCATCAAGATGAGGCACCCCGTGTTACTTACCACCTTAGCGTGGTGTGAAGGGGGTGGGAGGTGGGTAGCGTCGCTCCGCTCGCGCATGCGCAGTCTTTACAAAGTTACAGCTGAGTGATCAGCTGTAACTTTGTGCGCATGCGCAATGAGTAAATTCTCCTGCGATTGCGCAGGAGAATTTGCTCGAGAAATCTGTCAGCAGGGCCGGCCTTAAGTGTTCAAGCGCCCTGTGCGGGATTCCCCCATGGCGCCCCCCCCATGTATGTATCTCTCTGCCTTCCTATGTTTGTCCCTTTCCTCTTTATTGCCCTGTCTGTCTCTCTCTAACTCCCCCATACCTGTTCTCTCTCTCCCTCTATTATGTCTCTCTCCTCCCCCTTCCTCTGTTCTGTCTCTCTCCTGCCCTTCCTCTGTTCTGTCTCTCTCTCCCCCCCTGTTCTGTCTCTCTCCCCCCCTGTTCTGTCTCCCCCCCCCCTGTTCTCTCTCTCCCCCTCCAGCTGTTCTGTCTCTCCCCCTTCCCCTGTTCTGTCTTTCTCTCTCTCCCTCCCCCTGTCTGTCTCTCTCTCCCCCTTCCCCCTGTTCTGTCTCTCTCTCCCCCCTGTTCTGTCTGTCTCTCTCTATCCCCCTTCCCCCTGTTCTGTCTCTCTCTCCCTCCCTCTGTTCTTTCTCTTTACCCCCCTGTTCTGTATCTCTCTCTCCCCCCTCCAGCTGTTCTGTCTCTCCCCCTCCCCCTGTTCTGTCTCTCCGCCCCTCCAGCTGTTCTGTCACTCCCCCTGTTCTGTCTCTCCCCCCTGCCCTGTCTCTCTCTCCCCCCTGCCCCTGTCTCTCTCTCCCACCCCTCCCCTTCCTTTGCCTTCAAAGGTGGATACAGGGAGGGGGTGGAGCTAACCGACTGAGCGGTGTAGTCCCGCCCCACCCTGTGAAGCAGATCAGCATCTGCTTCACTGGGAGTCCAGGTCAGCAAGAGAAGGTGCTGCTCGGACTCCCCATGCTTAATGCAGGCATGTGGAGCCGAGCAGCACTTTCTCATGGTGCCAGTGGCTCCCCGTGAAGCAGATGCTGCTCTGATTCACAGGGTGGGGGCGGAGCTACACCGCTCAGCCGGTTAGCTCTGCCCCCTCCCAGCATCTAGCAGAGCATGCCGAACAGAGGGCTGGTGAGGGGGGATCTTTAGATCTCCCCCACCCAGTGCCTCTACCGGCTTTTTTTTTTCTTTGGGCGGGAGGGCGCCCTCTGGGGTGTTGCGCCCTGTGTGCTCGCACAGGTCGCACACCCCTAAGGCCGGCCCTGCCTATCAGAACACTGTTCTGACAGAAGTCTCTGCATTCCAAGTCCGTGGGGCACATGCGCAGTAACGCAATCCCACGGACACAGGGACTGGACGCAGAGACACTTGAAGATTATTATAAAGGATTCAATAAATTCATTATTATTTTATTAATAATTGTTGCATTGTATTTACTTTTGTAAAAACGTCATCCAAACTCTCACATACATAACGAATTCTTGATATGGGTATTTTTAGTCGGACCCATATATATGAATCATCAATTTTCCTATTTTAATATGATTCATAATTCATAACTCATATTCATATTTTTAGGGTTATTAATAATCCGACAGTGCGCATTTCCAACCAGGAATTTTGACATGTAGTCAGCCTGTGCCCATGTTCCATTTGGAACCCCCCATCAAACCATATATTTTTGGAAAATAGACATCCTAAGGTATTTCAAATGGTGGTATTTTAATACTGTATATGTACTAATTCTACCACCAGCCTTTGTAAAAGTTTGTGGTAGTACTTTTTTGGGAGTATTTTTTCCACATGCATTGTACTTCAGGCAGGAATTCACAGATTCGGGTATATGTCACTGCCAAACAACAACCCAATATGTGTTCAGCAACATCTCCCGAGTACAGGGATACCACCCATGCATAGGTTTCTTGGTTTGTTTTTTGGCTAGAAGGCAACATTTGTGAGATGGGCATCTCAAAATTCCAACTTGGAATTTTGACATGTAGTCAACCTGCGTCCGTGTCCTATATGGGATATATCTTTGAAGCCAGCCAATGTAATTTACCCCCACCAAAACTATATATTTTTTAAAGGTACACCTGGATGTTCGGGTTCGAGAGGTTCGACCGAACTTGGGAAAAAAGTCTGGGTCCGTGCTCAAACTTGACCCCGAACTTGACCCTGAACCCCATTGAAATCAATGGGGACATGGACTTTTGGCCACTAAAATGCATCTAAAATAGTCATGGAAAGGGCTAGAGGGCTGCAAAAGGAATTAAAATGTGGGTAAGAGTAGGACAAGTGCCCTGCAAACAAATATGGATAGGGAAATAACTTAAAAAACCATAAAATACATACAAATTAAAAATACTGTACTATTTAGCACCCAAAACTATTAGAATTTTTTTAAAGTGCGCTGTAAGCACAGTATTTGACGGTTCTATTTGACTCTCAGATATGAAGTGCACCGCAAGACGCAAATGTACTATTTACCACCCAAAACTATAAGAATTTTTCAAAGTGCACTGTAAGCACAGTATTTGACTGTTCTATTTGACTCTCAGATATGAAGTGCACGCAAGACTTAAATGTACTATTTACCACCCAAAACTATTAGAATTTTTCAAAGTGCGCTGTAAGCACAGTACTTGATGGTTCTATTTGACTCTCAGATGTAATACATGTAATGCTATTGCTATTCTATAAACCGAAATAGAGTCCCCATTAATACGAATAGGTTAATTGACCTATTCTTATGAATGGGGACTCTATTTCGGTTTATAGAATAGCAATAGCATTACATGTATTCTAGAAACCGAAAGTCTATAAAACGAATGTCTTTCGGTTAATAGACTTTTGGCTTATAGAATACATGTAATGCTATTGGCTATTCTATAAACCGAAAGTCTATAAACCGAATGACTTTCGGTTTGAAGACTTTCGGTTTATAGCCGAACCTCGAACTCCAACACGGACATACAGTGAAATGTCAGGGTTCGGGTTCGTGGCACGGACACCGTAATGTCCGGTACGAACCCGAACCCGAATCGCTCAACACTAATCACTAGATGATGGATCAGGAAGCTGACCAGGGTCAAAATCGAACCCTGAGTCCGCTGCCTCAGAATCAGTGCCTAAGCAGTGATCTTAAGCAAAGAAGGGGTTAATAGCTCTTATAAGAGCCTATCATTACTTACAGTATTACTATACATTACAGTACAAAGAATACAATATTATTAAATGTTATTTTATATCACTAATACTGATCTGTATCTTTCCGTCACAAAAATGTAAGTGAGGAGAGGGTGGCAGGTCAATTTTTGTGAATCTAGATCCAACCAATTTTGATCTGACCAGGGCGCATGGTGAGCTTATTTGAGCAGTCATGAAACCGCCTTTGCCACTAATTCGCTGTTACTGATTGCTATGCGCTCAGACAGCTTTAAAAAAAAAAACTAAAATATTTTTACTTTACACATAATCCCCTAGCGGGTATGTGTAAAAAAAATTTTAAAAAATTAAATGCAGACAGATAAAAATTGCTTTTTAGTATGTAATAAATTACAGTACAAAAAAAATGAACCCCTAAAAAATGCACAAACAGCTAAAATAAATGCGCTGATGTGCACGAGCACTGCTTACGCAAGATCAATTGCAGGGAAGGGGTTTATCACAGGGAATTGCTTTTATAATTTTTTTTTATTGTTTTATTATTAGTGTATTGTGTATTTATTATTTTATTGTTCTTAAACTTACTTTTATAACTTTGATCTGTCTCTCTCCCTCACTAAAAAAAATGTGAGGAGAGGGAGGCAGATCCTAACTGGTCAGATCAATATAGGGTTAATATTGATCTGACCAGGCAGTGGGTGTGCTCATCAGAGCATCCCCACTGACTGTCAGTCTTCCTGCAGTCACAGATTGCCTCTGTGAAGAGGCAATCGTGTGACTGATTGAAGAGCACAGGAAGCAGGTACTTCCTGCCTCCTGTGCTCTTCCGAGGCAATCAGCAGCACTTACAGAGCATAGGAAGCGATAAAATTCACTTCCTATGCTCGTTTTTGAATGCCCGCGTTTTAACCGGCATTTCAATCACTCTCCGGAGCGATCGAAATGCCGATGGGCATTTTTTTCAGTACGGAAGCATTGTTACAATACCATTTGAGCACTGAAAGCGGAAAAACTCTGCTTTCAGTGCACGTTTTGTCACTAACATCTTTCCACACAGGACGGACCTAGCACATCTTGTGTCGGCAAGGGGTTAAATGAGAAAGAGAAAAAATACAGCTAAACATAAATACCCCAGACATGCTAAAAAAAAGCCTTCTTCCAGAATGACCAGAAATGTCATCAAAATGTCAGCAAACAGCTGGTCCTTAAGGGGAAAATATATATGTATATAGTATTACATTACAACATTAAAGTACTTCATGCTTTAGCCACCATCTATTAATAACACAATTTCTCCATGCTGTTTATATACCAGCAAAGAAATAAAAAAAATAAAAAACATCCATTAAAGTCATGTTGACTCATCATGTGCAACCACACACCCAAGATCATGTTTCAGAAGTTTCCAAGACAAAACATAATTGAAATTATTCTTGTTCTCATAGCAACAACACAGTTGTTCAGTCACGATGGGTTTGATTATATCAATTTAGAATGATGAACACATAATTTTAGAAATGTGATTGTGATGACAAAAGCATAAAATGTATGCATCTTTATTTTAATCTTCAAAAGGACTGCTTGCAAAAATGTTCATAATATTAAGCACGGACTGTAGTTTATGCAAGCAGAGAGCTAGTGGAATAGCAATTTCCTTTACAAAAGTCTATACTTTGTGAAATGTGCTACATTAAAGATAGTTCATTCTGAAGTACACTGAATAAATGAATGACTGTTTTAACTGTAAAATCCTGTCAAGGTGATTGGGAAATTGGATAATTTTCTGAAGTTTCCAGCTTCACTACTTTGATTTTAGCATTGTGAAGATGAATTGTGTGAACAGAGACCTCTAGGCAATTTTGCCTAGACAGGACATATGTTTTAATATAGGTGGGAATTACAATATTACAGATTCCATCCAGTAATCATTCTAGCATGCACATCACTCATTAATCAGACACAGCACACTCAACAATTGAAGTCAATGGTCCCTTATATCCCTGACACATAATATCTAAAAAAGTCAACAAAGAGGCAGTGATAGTACATAGAGCAGCTATTGCTGATCCTTATACACTTACATGTTAATTGCTTTCTTGGGAGTGTATGACAAAGAAAGCATTGATAGATCAGGAGACAGAATCATATGCAATAGATGAATAGGTAATTGGTATTATTTCAGTAGAGAGTAACGTTTTTCTTCTTTAATTTATGCTATCTGCAAATGTAGATCACAAAAGCTGCTGACATGATTTGAAACAAGCTTTCAAATTTGTCTGAAAAAAACCTCGTCTTACATTCGAGCAAATACGGTATGGAGGGTCAGGACACCTTAAACTCAGGACATATATATATTTTTTTTTTTTTTTCTTTACATTATTTCTTATATTCAATTAGACAATAACATATATTCAATTTTTATTCCTCTTCTTTTAGTTTTGCTCCATGCTGGAATATCCAATGAATTCCAATTCCTTGCTTATAACAATTTAACTGAAGGAGGATATGCGTAATTATATCCCTTTTATTATTTGGAATTGGCATATCAAATAGATGTAAAAGATAGTATTCTGGCTGTATTGGGTTCTCTATTCCTGTTAGGGTTTTGATTTTTTGTCTGATCATTTCCCAAAATACTGTGACTGGCTTAAATTTCCACCATACATGTAGCACATCTCCCTTCAGGGTTCCACATCTCCAGCAGCTGTCTGATCTATTGACATATATCTTTGCCAGTCTGCTTGGGACAAGGTACCAGCGGTGCATAATTTGATAGTGGATTTAGGCAGTGTACTGATCTATGAACTTGTCTTAATGGATATAACCACTTTTGCCTCTTGATCTCCCTTCCTAACTCCATTTGCCATTTTGTCAATGCTTTAATGGTCAGGGAGGGGGGGGGGGGGCATTGTGCCTGCCTCTCTAACTCTATGCATTGAGCTATCATGTTTTTCATGTCTATTAGTGCTAGGAGAGTCTCCAGTTTAATTTCTTCCTTTATGACTTCCTTTTTTACATGTTTATCCAAGTAATGTTTTATCCTTGGCACCTGAGATATCTCTCTCTGTTCTAATCTGCTCAAAGGGTTGTATTCCTTTTGATTCATATAGATCTTCTATTACTATTCTTAATGATCGTTCTCATCCCTTTATATTTAGATCTCTTATGTTGCTTTTTAGATGTTTTAGGGGTGGGCAACTCAGCATCTGAGGTTGAAGATTCATCTTGGTTCTCAGTTTATCCCAATGTTTTATTAGTTCTTTTAGTATCAGGCCCTTATCTGAGTTTTTTTTTATCTTGTTCTTTGCTTTTGCCAAAGTCTCCCTTTATCTTTTGCTTAATTTCCATTGCATTCTTTATCATTTCTTCTTTGATCTTTACAAATTGTTGTTCTAATGGGATTTTAGATATACAGAGGCTCTGACCATGAGCTATCTGAGGCTTCCTTATTTTGATCCCCCTGGGTTGGCCTTTGTATTTAATGATGCTGCCAAGTATGCTATTGCTCTTACAGCTTTTTCACCTTGGGGGGAGATCAGTGTGGATAAATAATCTTTTTTCCCCTTATTCCTGTTTTCTTTTCTTCTCTCTCTTAGCATTTTGTTTCTCTTGTGGGTTCTGGGAGGCCATTGGGTCTTTTCTATCTGTGTATTTTATGGAATATTATCCAGTATGCTACTCTTCTCCCCCTCTTCACCACTAGAGCACCTATTGTCTGACCCTACTTTTATTAGGAGTGTTTTTATTTACGTGGAGAGTAAAAGTTGACTTAGCCTGAGCTACAGTTTATCAGTGGCCTCCAGTTATCGGAATCTTTTCCCTTGATCAACCACTGGTTCTATAGCCGTCTCCTTCCGATCTTAACCACTAATGAGTTTTTAATGGCGTGTGCAGCGTGCATCCCTACGTCGTCACGGTCAGTGCCCAGAATAATCATAGATGTAAAACAAGTAGATTATGTGAAACTCATGACAAATATTAGAAACAAAATAAATGTGGTATTTTTTACCGTATGTAACTATATAAAAGATTTTCAGTTCAAAGTAATTTTTTTTTATTTTTTCATCATATTTTAGGATTTTATTTTTACAGTAAATTAAATCGTATGATGTATAAAAAAAAAAGTCCCATCTGTCCTTTAAAATAGTTATATAATTTGAGTGGGAGCCCTGAACATGAACGTGAAAAAAGAAAATCACTTTTAAACATACCTATGATAAAAATAAAATTCAACTTCCTAATTCCAACTTCAAGGCACATCAAATGCAGCACTCTTTCACTAAGGGGTTAAAAGACAGTTCTCCATCGTGTTATGCATTTGCTTGCAATTCTACCAACATAATGTATAGGCCATTTTCATAATTTTTTTTATTATCTACATTAGCAATATAAACAATGTTTAGGTAACCAAATCTATTTAAGGCCCATAGTGCTACTGTCAACTCTACTACTGTTGCATTCTTCAAGGGTATAATTACAGGTTGAGAAATAAAGTAGTCAAACTTGGGGAGCAAGTCTCCAGCTGAGCACAATCTGTGGCCCAATTGGGCCCATAGTAGATCCACTGTTAGTTATTTAAGGTAATTATCTGTATCTCCACTGACAGAGATGTGCTCGTTTCCCCAATGATCCACATAACAATGAAGGAGTCTCATTGGGCTGTTTCAGACTCTTGTAGTTATGTGATTCTGAATATTGTATTAAATGCTCCCTGCAATAGTAAGATTGTGAGTGATTAGCTATTATTTGAACACAATGTTACAAAATGTGCTAACTGTATCCCTTATGTAAATGTTGTAAAATAAAATTGCTTAATTCTATTAATAAAATGGCCAAGGAATTATTTTTTCTACTTATATTTTCAAAACAATGTACCTCTTCTATTTTTGTTGCCAGTCTTATAGTTGCAAATCATGCCAGAGGTACAATATTATTGCTGAACAATTTTCTGTAATTAATCGCTCTGAGGTTAATGCCATTTTCCAAGCATTTATTGTGTAATTTAATTATACTTCTCTTGACGTGTGGTAGAGAAAAATGTGATACAAAGGAATACATACAAATCTCATTATGATTTCTAAGGGGATTTCGCAATTTAAATGTTAAGAGGTAGGTTGACAAATGAAAGAGATGAATTCATCAGAAGGGTATTGTGTAACAAACATCACTAAAATTATCACTTTATGTGAAGCTGCTATGAGTCAACTCACATTCAGGCTTATCCAAGCTGTATCCAGGCTTTTCGGTTTCCTCTCTGCAGTTGCTATTCTTTTTTTTTTTTGATATGTAATCTTTATTTAAAGTATAAAACACAACGTAGAAAAAAGAAAAAACAGAAACAGGCATACATGCATACATGGTACAAGTGCAGTACAGGAATATAGAAGCAATAATAACTTTGGGTGGGTTGTTAGTTTGCAACCTCCCTAGCTGTAACGGAATATCCTCAGGGCCGACTGAATATTTTGATTAAAAATTGTGTGTTATAATCTTATTCTCCTATCAGGGACCATCTTTCCCATATTTTCTCATATCTGGCCAGCGTCTTAGTGATATTTCTATGAAAATATTTCTCGGAAGAGGCTTGAAATTCAATTTGACTCCTAATTTCGCCACATGATGGAACCTCAGTGCTCCTCCAGTATCTGGCAATACAGACTTTGAATGCGGAGAGGACATTGATGCAGAGCAGCTTCTCACTTTGATCCCTACTTAGTAGGTCAATATGAAAGAGAAACAACTGAGGTGTTAGTTCTATCCTACTATCAAACAGAATTCCTAGTACAGATGTTGCTTTTTCCTTCAAAATCTTAAGAGACTCGCATTCCCACCATAAGTGGGCCTGGGATCCTCCAGCAGATGTCACATCCCTCTAGGGAGTATTTAGCCAATCGGGAGGGGACCAGGTACCATCTGTTTATCAGTTTGAAATATTGCTCTTGGATATCAATGCAATGTGACGCCCTCCTGGTATCGTTTCAAGCTGTACACCAGTCTTTATATAGGCTTTGGTATCCTATATATTTATTCAGTGCCCGGTGTTTTCCCCCCGGTGCTAACTCTTCAAAGAGTTTTAAAGTTTTAGAAATCGCATTTCTCTTTGGTTGCTGGTCCAGGAAAGCGTCCCACTGCCATTGATTGCCTGGCGGGTACACTCCCAGAAAGTTCTTAACTCTAAGATAGTTAAAGAGTTGATTTATAGTAAGGTTATATTTCTGTTGTAGTTCTGGGAATGGCATTAATCTTTCATCGTCGTATAGATCTCCTATTATCTCTATCCCTCCTGTATGCCAACTACTCAAGTTCAAATCTGGGGTACATAGAGAGATAATTTGAATTGGGGATGATTTAGAAATTTTATCCGGAATAGTGTTTGCTTTTTTAACTCTATATAGCATCAGCATGGTATCTTTTATTATTTTCGTTGTGATCCTCATTTTTTTAAATAGTTTAATTGGTAGCCATCATATTAATGAGAGATCTGCTATTAGGGTTCTCTCAATATCCATCCAAGGAGGAGTGATTTCCCATTTATGCGTGTTAGTTGACAGCTTTCAAAGATTTTTTGAGGGTCTGGATAACCCAAACCCCCTTTCTGTAAAGATTGTTTTAAAGTATGATTTGCTATTCTATTCTGCTTCTTTGTTATTCTTGTTCCTGGGTTCTTTGTTTTTCGGGTATCCTTGTGTGTTATACTTTTCTTATTCCCAGTCCTGCCACACATGGTGGCATATCCCAGGCCCGGTCACAGTGGTGTAATTTCTCAGTTCCAGGCCACAGCGGTGGCATTTCTCAAGTCCCTGTTCTGAGTGGCACCTGCCCAATTGGCCACAAGTGGCACCTGCCCTAGCCTAGCCATAAGACCGGCACCTGCCCATGTCTGGCTATAGAGAGGCACCTACCAAAACCTAGCAATAGTCCGGTGCCTGCCAAGTCTAACCCCCAACTGGCACCTGCATAAGTCTAGTTACTCCGGTATCTGCCCAAACCTAGCCATAGACCAGTACCTGCCTGAGGCTGGCTAT
Organism: Pelodytes ibericus; assembly: GCA_036172795.1. Classification (NCBI taxonomy): domain Eukaryota; kingdom Metazoa; phylum Chordata; class Amphibia; order Anura; family Pelodytidae; genus Pelodytes; species Pelodytes ibericus. The sequence continues at coordinate 49,657,639 of CM069861.1, read as the reverse complement.
TTTCTAGCACCTGCCCAATATGCCCCAGAGTGGCTTCTACCCATGTTCTGTTCTAGAGTTCCTTAGGTGGGATGTCCTCTCATAGAGTCCCTTAAGTGGGATGTCTTGTCCTTGAGTCCTTTAAGTGAGCTGCCTTGTCCTGAGTTCCTTAATTGGGATGACCAGTGTTCCTTTAAATGTTATCCTTTGTCAGTTTCCAGCCCTGTTCTGTCTCAGTTTCTAGCCTTGTTAGAGGCCTGTCTAAGTTATACCTCGCTCTTGTACCCAGTTTCTATGTTTTCTCTGCTCTCTGCTCTGATCCATTTCTGGTTTTCCTTTGTCTGATTTTGTTCAATTCCATGTTTTCCTGGATTCCTTCTACCTCGTTACTCTGTTCCCCCATATAAGTGAGCTCCACCCATTGCTTTAGTTTGCTTTCAGTCCTCAGTCCTGTGCAACTGTCTACAGCTATTCTCTGTTTGTATGTATGTGCAACGTTTATGTTTAAAGTATGTTATTCTTTATTAATATTAGTTAGGGACTTGCCTAATTGTGGGGTACCTTGAGGTGGTTGGCAAGCTAACATCTAATTGGCCAATAGGTGAATCAAACCCCCACCATTATACTATCTTTAGTTGTGTTCTTCCTCAGTTGCTTTTCTGTTGTAGTTCTGCTTGACTGTCATTTACTTTATTTAATCCTCACCATGTAATCTGGATACAGCAGCTGCTTCACAGGGCCTGGTATATGGCTGCATACAGCTCTGAGGGATTGCAGTTACCCTGCACCAGGTCCTGTTTCTCCACCCTGCAACGTAGCTCCTGATCTCGGGCGCTCAGGGTCCCTTAGCACCTGGACCCTGTGTGTTACAGAAGCACTTAATTGAAACACAATATTTCGGAACATAAGACTCATTTTATAAAACTCTAGTAATAGTCATGGGCGTCTGCAGGATTTTTTCTGGATAATAGCTTGTTGCTGAGTTATGTTTCCCATAATTCTTAACTTACTGGAAAATCCAGGGTGGTTTGACATGAACCATGGTAATATTATACACAATAAGCAGTTCCAGTATTTTGGTTTATTGCCCTCACAGGGGATGACACAGTTCATTTCGGCTGCATGAACGCAGCCGCTTCACTGTCCCCTCTCGGCCAGTTCATCGAGTGAGATGTCATCCCCGGATCTTTCATTGGGGAACAGTTCATCGCAGGATCGCTGAAGGAGAGTATTATTAATGTTTATTAATGGTTAATTTTAGTATTAGGGTTGGGGGGTTAGGTATTAATATTGGGGTTCGGGGAGGGTAGCATTAGTATGAGGGTTCATGTTAATATTAGGGTTTGGGGGAGTTAAGTATTAGTATTAGAGTTCAGGAGTTAATGTTAGTACTAGTATTTGGGTTGGGGAGGTTAGTATGGGGGTTCAGGTCACTTTTAGGGGGGTTTGATTTATTAGGGGGATTAATACATTAGGGGTTTGTATCTTTGTAAGCACTGACAGATCAGCGCTGATCTGTCAGTGCTTACATTGGCACGATGAAGCGGCCGCCTTGATCTTCACCGCTGACAGTTAAGCGTTCAAACTGCCATGCTGAACTATCAGGGGTGAAGCAGCCACAAAGAACTGTCCCAGATCCCCTGACAGAGTTTACCTTATAATGCTTCCTACGACATAAGCGCAAGCTAAACTTGCACCCAGTCTCTTTTAAACCCCATTCTCTCACACACAGAATGTGACACTAATGGCTAATGGGCATTTCCTATAACAAAGTACCTGTATCATACTGTATCATCACCTTACACCTTACAATGTGATGCACCAGCCAGCATGTAACTGAATGATCACTTCCTGTAGCAAGGTACCCGTATCATACTGTATTATCCGCTTACCCATTACTATGTGATGCACCAGCCAGCATGTAGTGAAGTGTCACATTGTCACCTTTGAATTGCACTCTTCCATCTGCAGCCCCCTCCTTCTCCTAAAACCCCTAAATCAAAGGTGCTGGAGAAATCTCTCCCTCTCAATGAGCAGCACAGACCACATTAGTGCTAATAAAACACTGCAGCACATTGCACATTAGTGCTTAACACACTTTATCAACACACCATATTTTATTTGTTTTTAACCCCTTAAGGACAGAGCCTTTGAAACATTTTTGTCCTTTCTGGACAATGGCTATTGTAACATTTCTGTGCTGTTTGTGTTTAGCAGTAATTTTCTTCTTTGTCATTTGCTGTACCCACACATATTATATATTGTTTTTATCGGGACAAGAAGGGCTTTCTATGGATGCCATCTTTTTGATCATATCTTATCATATTATTAAAAAAAAAAAAAAATATGGTAAAAAAAAAACAAATACACAAATTTCCTGACTTTTATTTGAAACAACTTCTCCTCATCGACAATAGCGAACGAAAAAACATGCTAAATAGATTCTACTATTTCTCCTGAGTACAGGGATACCACCCATGCATAGGTTTGTTGGGTTGTTTGGGGGCTAAAATGCCAAATTTGTGAGGTGCAGTTTTTTGTTTTCCAACTTGAAATTTTTACATACAGACAGCCTGCACCCATGTCCCATTTGGGACATATTTGAAGCCAGCTAGTGTATTTTACCCCATCAACCCATATATTGTTTAAAAGAAGACACCTTAGGCTATCTCAAATGGTGGTATTTTAACACTTTCCATGCACTAATTCTACCACCAGCCTTTGTCAAACTTTGTGGTAGTCATTTTTTTTTTTTTCACAAACCTTGTACTTCAGACATGAATTCACAGATTTTGGTATGTGTCACTGCCAAATAACACCCCAATAAGTGTTCAGCAACATCTCTTGAGTACAGGGATACCACCCATGCATAGGTTTGTTGGGTTGTTTGGGGGCTAAAATGCCAAATTTGTGAGGTGCAGTTTTTTGTTTTCCAACTTGAAATTTTTACATTCAGACAGCCTGCACCCATGTCCCATTTGGGACATATTTGAAGCCAGCTAGTGTATTTTACCCCATCAACCCATATATTTTTTAAAAGTAGACACTTTAGGCTATCTCAAATGGTGGTATTTTAACACTTTCCATGCACTAATTCTACCAACAGCCTTTGTCAAACTTTGTGGTAGTCATTTTTTTTTCACAAACCTTGTACTTCAGACATGAATTCACAGATTTTGGTATGTGTCACTGCCAAATAACACCCCAATAAGTGTTCAGCAACATCTCTTGAGTACAGGGATACCACCCATGCATAGGTTTGTTGGGTTGTTTGGGGGGTAAAAGGCCAAATTTGGTAGGTGCAGTTTTTCGTTTTCCAAATTAAAATTTTGACATGCAGACCGCCTGCACCCATGTCCCATTTGGGACATATTTGAAACCAGCCAGTGTATTTTACCCCATCAACCCATATATTTTTTTAAAGTAGACACCCTACGCTATTTCAAATGGTGGTATTTTAACACTTTCCATGCACTAATTCTACCACCAGCCTTTGTCAAAGTTTGTGGTAGTAATTTTTGTGTGGTTTTTTTTCCACAAATATTGTATTTTAGACATAAATTCACAGATTTTGGTATGTGTCACTGCCAAACAATAACCCAATATGTGTTCAACAACATATCCTGAGTACAGCGATACCACCCATGCATAGGTTTGTTGGGTTGTTTGGGGGCTAAAGGGCCACATTGTGAAGGTGCGCATTTTCAACTTGGAATATTGACATGTAGTCAGCCTGAGACCATCTTTCATTTGGGACTTTTTTTTAAAGTAGGACTGTGTATTTTACCCCAAAAAGTATATATTTTGTAAAAGTAGACACCCTAGGCTATTTTAAATGGTGTTATTTTAACACTTTCCATGCACCAATTCTACCACCAGCCTTTGTCAAAGTTTGTGGTAGTCATTTTATTGTGTATTTTTTCCCACATACATTGCACTTTAGACACAAATTCACATATTTCGGTATCTGTCACTGACAAACAATACCACAATATATGTTCAGCAACATCTCCCGAGCACAGGGATACCTCCCATGCATAGCTTTGTCAGCTGTGTTAGGGGTTGAAAGGCTACATTTGAGAGGTGCGCTTTTTGATTTTCAAACTTGGAATTTGAACATGTAGAGCAAGGAAGGGGTTAATAGCTCTTATAAGAGCCTTTGTAGTACTGTACAAAAAAATTAACCCCTAAAAATGCACAGACAAGAAAAAATGTTCTGCTGTGCAGTGATCAGTGGCAGGGAAGGGGTTAATACACTACACTATACAAAGGGTATGGCTTTTATAAAAGCCCTTGGGACTCACAATTTATTAACATTTAATTTAATTTATTACAATTAAAAAATTATGTTATACAGATCTGTCTCTTTCCCTCACTAAAACTCAAGTGAGGAGAGGGAGGCAGATCCATATGGGTCAGAACAATATTTACGAACCAGACGAATGGTGATGCTCATCTGAGAAATCACCAAACCACCTTTGCCACTGATCGGCTGTTACTGATCGCTATACACGCGTTCAGACAGCTTCAAAAGGAATACACGTAATCCCCTAGTGGGTATAATTAATCCCTAGCGAGTCTGACAAAAAAAATGCTGATAGCAAAAAAAAATCCTTCTGCGACTAGATTGCTCCATATGCGCTGCTTAGGCAGTGACCATATGCACTGCTTAGGCAGTGACCATATGTGCTGCTTATGAAGTGATATACGGCAAGGAAGGGGTTAATAGCTCTTAAAAGAGCCTTTGATATACTGTAATAAATCAAAGTAAAAAAAAATAACCCCTAAAAAAATGCACAGACAGCAAAAAATGTGCTGCTGTGTAAGATCACTGCGTACACAGCGATCAATTGCAGGGAAGGGGTTAAATACTGGAAACGGCTTTTATAAAAGCCTTTGGGTCTCAATTCTATTAAATATATTATAATTAAAAACTTACATTATACAGCTCTGTCTCCCTCCCTCACTAAAACTCAAGTGAGAGGGAGGCAGATCTACACGGGTCAGATCAAATATTTACACATATTAATCTAACCAGACGAATGGTGATGCTCATCTGAGCAAACGCCAACCCGCCATTGTCACTTATCAGCTGTTACTGATCGCTATACATGCGCTCAGACAGCTAAAACAATTTTTTTACGTTAAACGTAGTCCCCTAGCGGGTATAATTAACACGTGACGGGTGTAATAAAAAAGTTTAAAAAAAATTAAAAATGCTTCTGCAGCAAGATTGCTGCATTTGCGTCAGATCGCTGATTAGGCAGTGATCTACGGCAAGAAAGGGGTTAATCTCTCTTAAAAGAGGTTTTTTTATACTGTAATGAATTACAGTAAAAAAAATTAACCCCTAAAAAATGCACAGACAGCAAAAAATATGCTGCTGTGTATGATCACTGCGTACACAGCGATCAATGGCAGGGAAGGGGTTAAATGGCTTTTATAAAAGCCCTTGGTGTTTAAAATTTTATTAAATATTTTTTTTATTATTTTATTTTATTTTTTTACTTTATCTGATCTGTCTCTCTCCCTTACTAAAAGTAGTAAGGTGAGGGAGGCAGATCAATACTTGTCAAAGGCAATATTTAGTAATATTGCCTTTGACAGTATGGTAAGTGCTCATCAGAGCACTTACCATACATGCCTGCACACAGATCACATAGATCTGTTGTGCCGGCATCGATTGGCTCCCCCTAGAGCATCGGAAGTGAAATACTTTCACTTCCGATGCTCTTGCCATTAGAAGGGAAGCGCTGCCTGTACAGGCAGCGTTCCCTTCTACTGAGCCGATGGGGTCGCTCAGGAGAGCGACCACCATCGGTTCTGGGCAGCCTGAAGGTGTTGTTAAGTGCCTCGCTGGCGAGGCACTTTAACAACACCGCAGATGCTTAGAAAGCGAACATGTGTGCAGCGGGCGCAGCCATTTTTAAATGGCTGCTACGATCACTCCGTTGAGTGATCGCAGCGCGCCCCTGCACATTTGGGGGGTGTTGCACAATGCCTCTACCTAGAGGCATTGTAGCAACACCGTTAGAGTAAAGAAAGCGACCGCTGGTGGCTTTCTTTACTCCATTTAGTGCATGACGTGCCAGACACGTCAGCTGTCGGCAAGTCCACGATTTGCCGTGACGTGCCTGGCACGTCATCTGTCGTTAAGGGGTTAATAGCAATATACCACCCTTTCATTGCCATCAGGGTGGCAATGAAAGGGTTAAAGAGTAAAATATTCTTACCAGTTATTGGCTCCTGCAAAGTCAGAGTAAACAATTAAGAGGAGGCAGTAAACAGAACAGGCCAATCCCAAGGTAAAGAAAGTTAGAGTGAATGGGAGAGCGACCAGTAGGATGAAAGGATGGATCTAAGTTAAGTTGGCCAATAGGGTGAAAGACAGATAGTTCATGGCCAGTGGGGTGAATTAAATCAATGGTAGTAGGAAGAAGCTATGATAACTTTGGGAATACCATAATGAAAGTGTTTTCGTTTTGAGTGAATGAAAGAATAAAATAAATACAAATTTAAAACCAGGCTAATATCAATTACCCTAATTATGAATAAAAAAGATTCTGAAATAGGGCTCATGTAGCAGATTCAGTGGACCCTGCAGTGAGCCTGAACTCAGGGCAGTTTTTCCTTTTGTTCAGGGGTAAAAACGACCCTGAGAGAGCAGACCAAACCATTCTGACAGGGGGAGTACATAATTAAATAAAAGCTTTTCTTGTAGCAATTCAGATGACAGATGTTTTCTATTATCTCTGTATAGTTAAACTAACCTAAACAGCCTACTGCATCTTCCTCCCTTGCTGCAGGTACAATTTCCAAGGGGGGCAATTACGTACTGATGGTATCTGTGGAATAATTATCTATGGTTGCATGGATCGCAATTGCAAACAGGCCATCACTCCAGGGGGCCAAACGCATGTTCCATGTCACGTGACATTCCATATGCTCTTACTTAAACAGCACACAGGAGCACATTGGGATAGAACAATACGGTTGGGTAGCCCTCTTCTCTTGCAGCATAGGAAATACAGGAAGGAGGGGTTGAATTGAGGCACTGGACCACCAGGCAGAGAAGAGGAAAAGACTGAATACCAGGCTGGACTGCACTGTACTACCAGGGAGCTTTTATTGACAGATGCTATTGATAAATCATTACATTTTCTTTTTCTTTATGTACTGGTTTACATTTTTCTGGAATATTGTTGCTATGAAACTATATTAGGTAATGGTAATTTCCTACACCTTTCACAGGCACAGAAATTGTTAGCCACTGCCAATAATTTCAAATAACTATCCCTCAAGGTGTCAGGAGAAAATAAATTTGTTCTGAACTGACAAGGAATCTGCAAGTGAACTGTAAACATTAAGCATTCATAATTGAGTTGGTTTTATAGGACAGAAGATTGTTTCCAGCTCAGATAGAAATCCCTGATTTTTTAAGTTAATCTATTGTTCACTTATCAGTTTAATTTTAGTGCATAATTCCCTCTGTTGGAAATCTCACTCTCTAGAATCCCCTCATAAATTAGGGGAGACCAATGATTGCTGTCTTATTCCCCATATTCCTTACCAAATATATGCGTACTCAGTTAATGTGTTGAGCTACCACTCATAATCCTCAAATAGCTTACAAAAAAGACAAATAGTGGTATTTTTAGCTCAGCAAGATTTGAACTTAACACTTGACACTTTATTATGTTTTTATACATTTCCTTTATTTTAGAAAAAAATAGTTTTGGCCATTCAGAATATTTGAAATATACTTAATGAAGGCTTACCATCGGCATATGTGTAACTGCAACACTAGCGAGGACAAAATAATGTATTTAGCTCAGTGCTATTGAAAACTATAATTTTATATTAGAAATGTCTTAGAGAATCATAGCATTTATCTCCAAAATGTCCGCAGAGAAGAACCAAAATGAGTCAAAACTGTTATGTTCTATTTAAAACTTTACATACAAATACTAAGTGATCCATGACATCATGTTCTTATGGTGAAAACACAAAACGTCCTTATATGATGTACTCAAAATACAAAAAGGACTACAGGCCTCTGGCAATTAAAGAGGGAATTCCAAATTTATTGTTATTGTGCAGAAATGCTTTTCAAGTTGGGGCTTAAAAAATGTTAAATAAGTAATCAGTATCAGGTGGTTTTAGCATATGAATTGAGCTGAAAAGCTGCTCTTCAGCTGGAGAATTAGCCAATATTTTTCCCTCAGTAGTTCTGTCATGTTGATACTGAACACATTCTAGGAATACATATAGAAATTGTTGAACTCAGCCCCTTTCTTTCCTCCCATTCTCATCAGACTAAAGTGATTTATTTATTTCCCTGATAAAACTGATTTCAAAAAGCTGCGTGTTATCGGTTTTTTTTTTGTTTGTTTTTTCATTTTTGTTTATATGTGAATGTATGCATATAAGTATTTAGTACTCTGCTGGGCTTCTCACGGCTAAATTCTGAAGCACAAAATGGTTCAAAATGGTAAGGGGAATCCAGACCCCCAAATGGTTCCTTCACTATTAGTAATTTGGTTTCATCCCCTTCTTTCTATATCCAACATGATAGTGCAAAAAAATAGGGCTTATGTACAAGAAAATAAAGTATTTGAAAGAACAAATTGTGCCATTAGTAATATTTTGTAATGCCATTTTTGCTCATTTTTTAACTTCCTACAGAAATAATTCCTGTCATGTAAAATATTGGGGTCTATTCAATGACCCATATTAGTGTATCTCATATCAATGAACACCATAGACAGCATAGAAAAAAATGAGTTAAAAATCAGTGATAAGTGATATTTTACGTAATTAAATCAGGCTCATTATGAGGGCATTAGTAGTTAAAACAAAGTGCTCAACAAAAGACTAATTTTCAAAGTTCCAGTTTATGTTTTAAACTATTGATGGGAATAAATTGGCACATCTGTTTCATTTTATTAGATTCATTTGTTTGAGCACTCATTTAATCTTGTGTCTATATGGAACAACACCCTTAACTCCCAAGGTCAAAACAAGTTCTCTTATGCTGAGTCTCTTAAAGCCGTTTAAAGGTTGTGCCTGTGGCATAGCTTATACACCAGTGAGTTAAATCTGCTGTCTTTATAATGAATTTGAAGAGAAAATGCTAGATGGTTAAAGTATTTTGGAATTTGGAACGTTAATGCACTTTAAAGCATAATAATAATAATAGATTTTTAGGTTCAAGCCTACTGGAGTGCATGAGGAAACAAAAAGTATAAGGGATTATGTTTTTCTAGAGAGACTTTCTTTGTCAGAAAGTTGACCACCATTCAAAGGTGTTATACATTTCATATTCTAAAATGGGTACATCAGAGTCAAAACAATGATTATTTATGCCCCTTCCTCAGTTACTACTTCATTAACATTTGCCAAATTCATAGTCCTGTCTTTTATTTCTTTGCTAGTCTCAAACCCAGAATTTTGACCATCTAGTATTTCCTTATTTCTGCCACATCACCACCAAATTTCAAAACTCAATCTTTATTCCTCCATCTCCCTTCTTTCTTACCATCTGCGTAACTATGTATTGAGTCAGGAAAATGTGGGCCACAGCCTTGATGGCTCACCATACAAAGGGAAGATAGGAGCCTGGTTGCAAAAGGATTCTGTGGATGTGGGTCCAAGTGAGATCTGAGTGAAGGAAGACAAAAGAATTAAAGGTTGTAAAACACATGAAGAATGTGGGAGGATACAGTCACACATGCAGTCAGTCACATACACATACATACACACAGAAACACACACATGCAGTCTCAAATTCAGTCAGTCATATACAGGTGATACTCGAAAAATTAGAATATCGTGCAAAAGTTCATTTATTTCAGTAATGCAACGTAAAAGGGGAAACTACTATATGAGATAGACGCATTACATGCAAAGCAAGATAGTTCAAGCTGTGATTTGTTATAAGTGCGATGATTATGGCTTACAGCTCATGAAAACCCCAAATCCACAATCTCAGTAAATTAGAATATTGTGAAAAGGTGCAATATTCTAGGTTCACAGTGTCCCACTCTAATCAGCTAAGTAAACCATAACACCTGCAAAGGGTTTCTGAGCCTTTAAATGGTCTCTCAGTAGGAATCACAATCATGGGGAAGACTGCTGACCTGACAGTTGTGCAGAAAACCATCACTGACTACCTCAATAAGGAGGGAAAGCCTCAAAAGGTAATTGCGAAGGAAGTTGGATGTTCCCAAAGTGCTGTATTAAAGCACATTAACAGAAAGTAATGTGGAAGGGAAAAGTGTGGAAGAAAAAGGTGCACAAGCAGCAGGGATGACCGCAGCCTGGAGATGATTGTCAGGAAAAGGCCATTCAAATGTGTTGGGGACTTTCACAAGGAGAAGACTGAGCCTGGAGTCAGTTCATCAAGAGCCACCACACACAGACGAATCCTGGCCATGGGCTTCAGATGTCGTATTCCTCTTGTCAAGCCGCTCCTGAACAACAAACAACGTCAGAAGCGTCTTACCTGGGCTAAAGAAAAACTAACCTGGTCTGTTGCTCAGTGATCCAAAGTCCTCTTTTCTGATGAGAGCAACTTTTGCATCTCATTTGGAAACCAAGGACCCAGAGTCTGGAGGAAAAATGGAGAGGCACACACTGCAAGATGCTTGAAGTCCAGTGTGAAGTTTCCAGTCTGTGTTGATTTGGGGAGCCATGTCATCTGCTGGTGTTGGTCCACTGTGCTTCATTAAGTCCAGGGTCAACACAGCCATCTACCAGGAGATTTTGGAGCACTTCATGCTTCCTTCCGCAGATGAGCTTTATGGGGATGCTGACTTCATTTTCCAGCAGGACTTGGCACCTGCCCACACTGCCAAAAGCACCAAAGCTTGGTTCAATGACAGTGGGATTACTTAGCCAGCAAACTCGCCTGACCTGAACCTCATAGAGAATCTATGGGGCATTGCCAAGAGAAAGATGAGAGACATGAGACCGAACAATGCAGAAGAGCTGAAGGCCGCTATTGAAGCATCCTTGTCTTCCATAACACCTCAGCAGTGCCACAGGCTAACAGCTTCCTTGTCATGCCACATTGAGTCAGTAATTGCTGCAAAAGGGGCCCAAACCAAGTACTGAGTCCATATGCATGCTTATATTTTCAGAGGTCCGATATTGTGTATATATGTACACTCCTTGTTTTATTGATTTCTTGTAATATTCTAATTTACTGAGATTGCGGATTTTCATGAGCTGTAAGCCATAATCATCGCACTTATGACAAATCACGGCTTGAACTATCTTGCTTTGCATGTAATGCGTCTATCTCATATATTAGTTTCCCCTTTTACATTGCATTACTGAAATAAATGAACTTTTGCATGATATTCTAATTTTTGGAGTATCACCTGTTCATACACACACACCAACAGTCTTTATTTTTAAGGGAAAAAAAAGGTTTCCTCAGTTCCTACTGTGTATAGAAACATAGAAACATAGAATGTGTCGGCAGATAAGAACCATTCGGTCCATCTAGTCTGCCCAATTTTTTTTGAGTACTTTTATTAGTCCCCCGTTTCCGGTCTTATAGCTAGGATAGCCTTGCGTCTATTCCATGCATGCTTAAAATCCTTGACTGTGTTTACCTCTACCACTTCTGCTGCAAGGCTATTCCATACATCCACTACCCTCTCAGTAAAGTAATACTTCCTGATATTACTTTTAAATCGTTGCCCCTCTAATTTAAGACTATGTCCTCTAGTTGTGGTAGTTTTTCTTCTTTTAAATATACTCTCTTCCTTTACTGTGTTGATTCCCTTTATGTATTTAAATGTTTCTATCATATCCCCCCTGTTACGTCTTTCCTCCAAGCTATACATGTCAAGATGCTTTAACCTTTCCTGGTAAGTTTTATCCTTCAACCCATGAACCAGTTTAGTAGCCCTTCTCTGAACTCTCTCCAAAGTATCAATATCCTTCTGGAGATGCGGTCTCCAGTACTACGTACAATACTCCAAGTGAGGTCTCACCAGTGCTCTGTACAATGGCATGAGCACTTCCCTCTTCCTACTACTAATACCTCTCCCTATGCAACCAAGCATTCTGCTAGCAGTTCCTGCTGCTCTATTGCATTGCCTACCTACCTTCAAGTCCTCTGAAATTATTACTCCTAAATCCCTTTCCTCAGATGTTAAGGTTAGGACTGTACCAAATAGTCTATATTCTGCTTTTGGATTTTTAAGCCCAAGGCGCATAATCTTGCACTTGTCCACATTAAATGTCAGTTGCCACTGCTCTGACCATTTTTCTAGTTTAGCTAAATCATTTGCCATTTGGCTTATCCCTCCATGAATATCAACTCTGCTGCAAATCTTTGTATCATCAGCAAAAAGACATACTTTGCCAACAAGACATTCTGCAATATCGCTAATAAAAATATTAAAGAGAATGGGTCCAAGTACAGATCCCTGAGGTACCCCACTAGTAACAAGACCTTGCATCGAATATACACCATTGACTAATACCCTCTGTTGCCTGTCATTCAGCCATTGTCTAATCCATTCAACAATATTGAAATCCAAACTTAAAGATTTCAGTTTAATGTATGAGGGTGTGATGCTCTCACTCAGTGCAGGCTGCATGTGGGGGTCATCAATGGTGAACTGTGCAGTGCGGTCTCAAAGCTATTCATGGTGCACACTGTTGCACCACATGTCACCTGGCTCTGTATGCACGCTGACTAAAGAGTGCCGAATGTGAGGGGGAGGACCTCAAGCGTCACTGAGTGGACGTCAGGACCACAAGCCTAATGATAAATATATATTCTAAAGCAGAGGCGTAACTAGAAACCACAGGGCCCCAGTGCAAAAAGTGCCCTGAGCCCCCCATTTGTATCACTAGTCTCTGCGCACCAGACACCCCCCTCCCCCGCCAGACAATGGCACCTGACAGCAGTGTTCTTTTTTTTTTAAACAGGTTAATCTGCGCAACAATCAGCGTTTTTTTTTTGTGTGTAGGCGGCGGCAGGCCCGAATGGTCAGTCCGCCCTTGCTTTCCAGTATCCACTTACCCCACATACAAATTCATACACACACACACACACACTCACATACATATACTTAACCCCCATACACACCCACATTTATACACAAACATACATACACTTACCACACACACACACATTTATACACACACACACGCACATACATACACTTAATCCCCATACACACCCACATTTATACACAGACACTCACAAACATACATACACTTAACCCCCATACACACCCACATTTATACACAGACACTCACAAACATACATACACTTACCCCCCACACACCCACATTTATACACAGACACTCACAAACATACATACACTTACCCCCCACACAGCCACATTTATACACAGACACTCACAAACATACATACACTTACCCCACACACACACATTTATACACACACACTCACATACATACACTTACCCCACACACACTTTTATACACACACACTCACATACATGCACTTACCCCACACACAAATTTATGCACACACACACATACACTTACCCCACACACACACACACACACACACACACACACTTACCAAGCAGTTTTCTTTTTTTTTAAACGGGCCGTGGAAGTTGTGGGCTCCCCGTTTTCTTCATGCGCTTCTTCCCTCCCTCTTACCCTTGCGCATGACCTCACGCGCAGGTTAGAGGAGGGGATATGCGCACAAGAGCAGCACTGCTGCTGCACACCGCACGGGAAGCTGTATCGGGGAACAAAGTTCCCTACTCAAAGCGTGTAGGTAACTTCATTCCCCGACACAGCTTCTCGTGTGGTGTGCAATTCGAGGTGCGGCTACCGGAGCAGAGCTCAGGCGGGGCCGCACCTGGATGCCCGGCGGGCCGCACGTTGGACGCCTCTGACTTAGATCCTCCAATCCCCTTATTAATTTTGTAGCTCTTCTTTGCACGTTTTCTACTTCCTTAATATCCTTTTTCAGGACTGGTGCCCAGAATTGTACTGCATTTTCAAGGTCAGGTCTTACCATTGATATGTAAAGAGGCAAGATGATATCCTCTTCCCGTGATTCTATACTTCGTTTTATACATCCCAATATATTATTGGCCCTTGCAGCAGCTGACTGGCATTGGGCACTGTTGCCAAGTTTGTTATCTACAATTATTCCTAAATCCTTTTCATTATTAGTTTTTCCCAGGGAAATACCCATTTAAAGTATATGTTGCTTTGTTATTATTTTTCCCATAATGCATAACTTTACATTTGTCTACATTGAACCTAATTTGCCACTTTAGTGCCCGGTCCCCCAATCTCTGTCTAAATCTTCCTGCAAAGAAAAAACATCAAGATTAGTCTATATTACCTTACCTAATTTAGTGTCATCAGCAAACACAGAGACATGGGCCAAAACCGACCCCTGAGGTACTCTGCTCAATACCTTGGTCCAATTTGAGGATTTTCCATTTACAACAACCCTTTGCGTTCTTTTAGCCAATTTTTAATCCAAATACATAAATTTTCCCCCAAACCTATTTCTCTCAATTTGTAGAGTAACCTTTTGTGTGGAACTGTATCAAATGCTTTCGCAAAATCCAAATAGATCACATCAGCTGCCACACCTAGATCTATATTTTTACTGACTTCTTAATAGAATGTTATTAAGTTTGTTTGACAAGACCTGTCTTTCACAAAACCAAGTTGACTTTTACTAATTATATTCTGATTCAAGATGTATTCTTGAGTGTATACCTTTCGCAATCCTTCAAATAATTTCCCACTACAGATGTCAAGCTCACTGGCCTATAATCACCCAGCAGAGATTTTGATCCCTTTTTAAATATTGGAATGGAATCCGCCTTTCGCCAGTCTGTTGGCACTATACCTGAACTGAAAGAATCCCTAAAGTTCATAAATAACGGTCTGGCCAGAAGTATGCTTAACTCTCTAAGAACCCTTGGGTGTATGCCATCTGGTCCTGGGGCTTTGTCTATCTTAACAGAGTTTAATTGCTTAAGCACTTTCCCTGTGTCAGCCAATGCCATGTTTGCGGTCACTGTTCCGCAGGGGCTCATCCATCTGTTCTTCCTTAGTATAAACAGAAGAAAATACTAATTCTAAGTCTACTAATTGTGCCATAAATTTGTTATTAAGCAGGTTCAGAAACTTGCTGCCCTTAGCGGAACTAGTTGTGCCACAACTCCAATATATATCTGGGTAATTAAAGTCTCCCATGATTAAAACTTCCTTCATATTTGCAGCCTTTTCAATTTCTAATAAAAGCTGATCTTCTCCATCAATGCTTATATTTGGTGGCTTGTAGCATAGACCTACAAGTAATGTGTGATTCTTTTTAGTGTCTATGATAATCTCCACCCACAGTGTCTCCACATGAGTTCCAGTTACATCATGCACACCTTCTTTAATACTGGGCTTTAATTTAGGATTTACATAGAGACAAATCTCTCCCCCTTTTCTATTTACTCTGTCCTTTCTAAAAAGTGAGTAGCCTTGTAAATTAACTGACCAGTCGTGGGTCTCATCTTACCAAGTTTCTGTGATTCTGAATAAATCATACTGTTCAGCACTTACCAGTATCTCCAGCTCACCCATTTTGTTTGTCAAGCTTCTTGCATTTGCTAAAAGACATTTAAGATTACTACTAGTGTTGAGCGAACCCGAACCGCACTGTTCGTGTTCGTACCGAACATTACGGATTTAGGACCCCGGACCCGAACATTTCACTGTATGTTCGGGTTGGAGTTCGGGGTTCGGTGATTTAATGGCGCGTTTTGAAAGGCTGCAGGGCAGCCAATCAACAAGCGTTTGACTCGTTTGCCCTTAGAAGCCATCACAGCCATGTCTACTAATGGCATGGCTGTGATTGGCCAGTGCAGCATAAGACAAGGTTTTTTTCAGAGCAAATGCAATCTTACATTCAAAGTCGTCTTTTAATCTGACCTCAAATAGAGCTGCAGGGGACCTGGATCCCCGTCTCTAACAGCAGGGGAATGTCTGCTCGATGTGCGCAGACCTCCCCTACTGCCGCCCGGCACGACCGCCGGGACTTCTATGATGAAGCCGGGTCCGGAGTCTGGGGTTGGGGCTGGACACTGGGGGCAGAGTCTGGGGAGGGGGTGTCAATGCTTAGGTCTCAGCTTTAACACTGTTACCCATTTTTGATTCCGGCTTCTGATGCCAAGATCATTACTGCGCATGTGCACAATGCTGTGCATGCCCTGTTAGCATTCTCTGGTATCTGGGACACCAGATAATGCAATCAGGATTGTGGTCCTGAGTCCTGCTGTCCCACTGAACTCTACATCTGTCCCCGAAAAATGGAACAGAGGTGGAGCGCGGCGGGACACATACCTCGCAAATCATTACTGTCCCACGCAAAGCGGGACAGTTGGGAGGTATGATATTACACTCATCAAGTAAGAAAAGAGTGATTCTGAAACAAGACATAACACAGTACAGTCTGGGAATAAATTCTACTGAAAAGGCAGATGAAAAAAAATCAATGCCATTGCCAAACATAATCTCACAGAAGATTAACTGGTGAGAAGTTTCACACAAAGCATGGGCTTACTAGCCTCACATAGTAGGACTAGCCTCACAGCAAGGCCTATGCTTAAAGTAACCTCACAGGACAATACTGGTTAAGGGGCATTGTTATATTGTAGGCCAAAAGAAAAAGATAACTCTCTTTATAGTTAGTGAATTTACAGTGTAATGACAAAGCACAGATTTATGAGGCTGGCAATAAACTATACCTTTAAATGATTCAGAGTGGACATTCCGTGATGTCATAAACATCCACAGTTAAGCTAGTCATTCAGGTGGTTTGAGGACTAGAGACTAGACATAGTCTGGGCAGGTCAGATGGCGGCAGCACGAGAAGGCGGAGGTAAAATCCGGAGACAATTTCACTGCCAACCCTCAACCCCTTCTGCCTTCCTCTTTGGTAGCTCTGGCTTCTTTGCTACTTCTCAGAAAATTAATGACATGTCCACAACTAGAGGTTTCTCCTCTTTTGCATCAGATAAAGCGTCAAACAATGGTAATGGAAATCCATTCGATCAGATTACTGCCACTAGGGCAAAGAAACCATCATTTAACATTTCTGTCTTTAGAGCTAGGCCATTTTCTGCTAGAAAAACTTCAGGATTACAAGCCTGTTACCTTGGGGATCCTGCACTATATCCAAGAAAAAAAAAAGAAGTGTTAAACAAGCCAGCACATGCTAAGCGATATGGTGTTACCAGCAACACCGCAAAACGATGCTTGCTATCTTTAGACAAGGAATCTAGTCCTTTGCCGCATGCCAAGAGCATGCCATCAATGACCCTTCAATCTGTGTCAGGAAGGAGCATCAATGTTACTGGTGACTTTTGTAAAAGGAAACGGTCTGAGACTACAAATCCCCCTGCGCAGAAATATATAAGGTTAATTAACAGATCAGCGCAAGTGGTCGGAAAGTAGACTGAGGTTGATTTGTATCTAGGCTGCACTCAATAAGAAGATCAGGACTGCACATCTTGCATAACCCCATTCTTCTATATATGAGCATAATTTGTGTGTGTTGTATAATAAATGTCATATACAAACTGATTTTTATAGTTGTGTACTAGTCACACCACCTCTTTGTGCATATATTATTTTTATTTCAAGTAACTGACTCACAGTGAGTAGTTTGTGAACAGAAACATGTTTCCTTGTAACTTTATTTTAATTTTTATTACCAGGTAAGTTTTTTTCAGTCTGCTGAGGCTAGCTCAATGTACTGTTTCTTGCTAAAATATGTGGTAATATAGTTTTCCCACCTGCTGCTTTCCCACCCAGTGGCATGGCTAGGGGTGGGCTACTGGCGCTGAAGCCCCAAATCCCTGGTGCATAGCACTGAATTGAGATGATTCCTGAGGTGATTGACCGAGATTCCAGGGCTATCATTTTAACTATTTTATCATCCCCCCTGAGCTTTCCTCCTTCCGGGACATGGTCTCAGAATCGGAGGTTTAATCCCCAGCAGGGGAGAGGCACAGGAGGAGAAGAGCATAGTTGCCAACATTTGAAAAAAATTTCCAGGGACACTTTGCAGCTTATCTTCCAATTGACCACACCTCATTTAAAAAGCCCCGCCCACTCGATATGATTAGCATAATGTAACTCCACCTACTTGTCACAGTGTAGATTATATCACCAAGTTCACACCAACATTACCATGCACCCTTGGTATACAACAGATATGTTCACAGCACAACATCTACATCAGGTAGGTGCATTTGATCACTTTTACATGAAATATAGTAAAACCTGGTGTAGATGTGCTTCAGTCAGAGAGCTGTGTGTACACCATAAACATACATTAGTATGAACCTACCACTTCTGCTAGGAGGCCATTCCATGTATCCACACCCCTATCAGTAAAGTAATACTGCCTGGCTTTATCTTATATCTAGGTTAGCATTATCCCATACAAGCTTAAACGCCTTCACTGTATTAACCTTTACCACTTCTACTGGAAGACTATTCCATGCATCCACTACCCTCTCAGTAAAGTAATACTTTCAATAGTCCCTGGCCTTATCGTATATCTAGTGTAGCCTTATACATATCCCATATCCTTTATTGTATTAACCTCTACCACTTCTACTGGGAGACTATTACATGCATCCACTACCCTCTCAGTAAAGTAATACTTTCATTAGTTACTGGCCTTATCTTATATTTAGGATAACCTTATACCTATGGCATGCATGCTTAAACTCCTTCACTGTATTACCCTCTACCACTTCTGCTGGAAGACTATTCCATGCATCCACTACCCTGTCTGTAAAGTAATACTTTCATTAGTCCCTGGCCTTATCTTATATCTAGGATAACCTTATACCGATCCCATTACTGCTTAAACTCCTCCTCTACCACTTATGCTGGAAGACTATTCTATGCACCCACCACCCTCTCAGCAAAGTAATATTACGTTTCTGACCACAAAAACACATTAAAATATTAAATATTTCCAGTCTTTTGAAAAGCTTGAGGTGGACCCAAAATATATGTATATAACTAGTTGCATTTATACTTATATGAACTTTTTGATACTGTTTTCAACTATTTTTATATGTAATAAAACGGTTATGGATTTTTTTTAAATTTATTTTTTTTATCCCTTCCTCTGCACCCACATTGCACCTAAAGAACTTAACACAGCACCATACAGCACCCACAGCACTTTGCACCCACACGTTTTTAGCATGCCACAATGTCAATTTGCCCCCCAGAACATACCACAATGTAACTTTGCCCCTGCAGAAAGCACCACAGTGACACTTTGCTTCATAGTACAGCATCAACATGGCTAGAGTCAATTTTCCCATTAATATGTCACTATTAGCCTGACCATTAATATTCCACTATTAGCCTGGCCATTAATATGCCACAGCCAGATCCCCCAGTAATATTCCACAGTTTAATTGCCCAGTAATATGCCACAATCTAATTGCCCAGTAATATGCCCAGCCTAGTTGCCCAGTAATATACCACAGTTTAATTGCCCAGTAATATACCACAGTTTAATTGCCCAGTAATATGCCCAGTCTGATCACCTAGTAATATGCCACAGTTTAATTGCCCAGTAATATGCCAGAGTTTAAATGCCCAGCATAATTGCACAGTAATATGCCACAGTTTAAATGCACAGCATAATTGCCCAATAATATGCCACAGTTTAATTACCCAGTAATATGCCACCACCCTCCTACCCCCTTCCTCCCTGCCCCAGTACTCCCCTGCTCCATGTCGCCTCTGTTCACCGGCAGAAGGTTTGTTTGTTTGATTAAAGTTTTTTGAAGAAGAAAAAAAAAAAAACTCCCCCGCTCCATTCAGTCTGTGAGCTGAGCTCACAGCAGCCTGTTACCAGCCTTGTCACACGCGTCCTGCCTGCTTCAAGCAGACGCATGTGGCAGGGATTGCTACAGAAGGCTGATGTGAGCTCAGCTCACAGACTGAACTGCGCGGGTCACGTGACATCACGCTATGAACAGCGCAAAATGCCGGGATTGTCCCGGGGTGAGAATTCCCCCGGGACAATCTTGGTTTTCACAGGACTGTCCCGGCAAATCCCGGACAGTTGGCAAGTATGGAAGAGCTCTGTCCCTAGCACCTCTTCTACACTGAGCACAGCCAGATGGGTGCAAGCTCAGCCCCGTCGCTCACTTTGATTGACTGCGCACTGGATTTCACCTGACTTCCGGTATAATAAAGCTAATAGAGAAATCCTGCTGCTGGAGAAACATCCTCCTTCTGGCAAAAAGCCAAGGTGAGAGGAGTTGCTGAAGCATTACCACTAGGAAAGATGAAGGGATCTGCTGGACCATTTACTTCAGCCTGTTCAGAAGACAATAAGAAGCTGAAGGGTTAACCTGGGATTGCAAGGTTAACTGAAAGAGCTGATTGTGCTTTTACACTGTTCAGCTTAATTGTTAGAGGAACATGTATTCATTTCTTATCGTAACCTTGAAATATTACTAGGAGGACCAGGAGGAGAGAAGCTGGCTGAATGCATGGAATTCTAAGTTAATAATATTATAGTATCACTATTTGTTTTATAACCCGCATGATGTATTTCATTATTGTTTGTTGTAACAGTTTTTGTTGTGTAGGCCACTGTTTTCCTCACTGTCCAAGGCCAAGGTGTAATCAACAAATCCTCTCTCATTTTCTGCAGATTCCTTTTCAAAGTCTGGAACTTTCCACTCTTCTAAAAGTGTGTAACAGTTATTTAGCATACAGACCATTAACACACCTCTACACGCCTCTTTATTCATATATGCACATACATTATAACCAATGAGATTGAAGCAGACACCTCCTTAATTTGGGGTATATATGTGAATGTTAAATCAATAAAGACTCAGAGTTAAAGGATAAAGAACTTATGTCTGCTTTCTTTGGCTCCCCACACGAGTTATTGAGAACAACTCCTACCACGACAAGTCAACCCTTAAAGATACATTGCCGTGTATGCAGACTCGGTCCCTTTCAGCTGGTGTTAGAAGTGGGATTTCAGACAGACCGGGTGAGTACATGTGTATTTTTATACATCTCTGACATACCCGTGTTTCTCTGAATCCTTAGTTAGATAAAACCCTGTTATAAGTATTTTAGAGACAGGTCGCGCCTGTCATGTAAGCAGAAATGTTGCAACAGTTACTGAAGATGTTCCAGTAATATAAGTGCCGGCAGGTATAGACTATACTGATTAAGTGTCAGTTAAAAGTCTTACTCACTGATGAAGAGCCAGTGAGAGATGTAAATGTTTTGCGTTTACATAAAACAGGGTATAATATAGTATAATATAGAAAACGGCAATCTGTAACCAGCACTCCCTGTTTGCTCAGAGCCCCCACAGTACAGCACAGCATGCACATTGTCATATAAGGAATTGACTGCTGTGTCTGTGGCCATAAGGTATGTTTGATTTGCCTCCCTGCCAGTACTCAGTGCTTTAAGGGGATTTTAAAAATGTAATGTATAAAGTATAAGAGTATTATAACATTGCATTGTTAAACTGAAATTTAAGAGTGTTATGTCTGTCTAGTGTGTCTGGAACACATATATAAGTTACAAGACAATAGTTCTGGGAATTGAAGTTGTGTATCTGGGATACGCTGTGTAACAGAGGATAAAACATATTGTAAAATATATTGAAGATTAGTTTTCTGTCTGTAACTCCCAAGTACACTGTATCTTGGCGTTATTGGATATTTTAGACACGTAGGTTGATAAGACCATAGAAGCTGTGACATAATATGTTTAATGTTGTCATTAGAAGAATTGTCATTATTGTTTAAATATTTAAATAGTAAAGGCAGCAGTCTGGTTTTATAGAGATGTTGCAAAAGGAAGTGTTTTATATTTAGTGGAGTAGAGAGGACGTATCTCATAAATTACTCAAACCAGAGCGCTCAACACAATATGGCATTTTTAGCCTGTAGTATAATCGTTTGAGTGATTTTTGAGTAACAGTCTTCTGGGCTATATTCATAAGTGTGATGAGAAGTTTTATAGTAAATGAGTTAATTCATGTTATGTTCTTTGTTCGGTATAAAGGTCCAGAAGAGTAACCGTAATTACTGCAGTTTTTGTTATTGTTTGGCAGAAAAGTTGCACAGTTAATTTATTTTGGCATAGTCATTAATCTTATTAGTGGTATGCATGGTTTTTCAATTAATTTGCTTCTGTATTTGTGTAACTGTATCTTTAAGTAAAAAAAATAGAAATATTTGTGTGTAAAATAGCAAGAGTCATATAGTACCCAGGGTCTCCTTTGGACATCATGCTAAATATACGTGATTGATCCATTGGACAGTATAATAGCTGTAAAATTTGATAAATGCCATTATTTGATTAATTTTGACAAAAGTTTATTTGTATTCAATCTACATGTGCAGAAGCATTATGTAATACCATGAATGTAAAAAGTTATATTTTCTATTGCTGTATCAATGTTATTTGCTGTGTATTTTCCCCAGCTGCATATCTGTTCAGATATTTTAAAGCTGTAACCAGAGCCATAATCGTTCTAAAACTTGCAATGATGCTAATTTAAACACACAGACTCTAAATTGTTAACAGGTTTTACATGTAACCTATTAGAAATGTTTATTTGTTTATGGTCCTTTTTGTATTTTGGTAGCTTGACAAGTATTTAATTTTTATGTAGTTTAGAAGGACTTTTGTATTTAAAGTCCTTAGTCTATTCTGAAGACTTATTTTGATTTTTCCCAAGATAGATATCATATCTTCTAACACTAGATAAAATTAGAGCAATTAGATGAGTGAACATTTCTTCATTGTAATGTTTTATTTGTATATACAGATACGGATGTGCATTAGATTTAAGCAACATTTCAGAGAAAGACTTGAGTAAGGATTATTCGTAATATGTTAATTAGAATTTTGGTGTTTTAAAGATAAGCTGTTGAAGGCTTTATGTGGACCATTGAAATGGCAATTGATGGAGATAGAAAAAAAAACTCTTCAATGTTGTAGAAAGTCAGAGGTCAAGTTGCAAATATGTAGAAAGAGAAGATGTTATGGTCTAAGAATATGACAGTTAGGATTTAAAAGTTAAATATTAAGTTGGAAATTAAGTCAAAAGTAA
This sequence comes from Pelodytes ibericus, assembly GCA_036172795.1. NCBI lineage: Eukaryota > Metazoa > Chordata > Amphibia > Anura > Pelodytidae > Pelodytes > Pelodytes ibericus. Next base: position 49,634,499 of record CM069861.1, on the reverse strand, counting down.
TAATGTGAAATAACGGTATTTATAGCAATAAGAGGTAGAATTGTTAGTTTATACTGAAAAATATTGATTTGTGTTTGAAAGCAACTCCCTGCCCATTCAATATAATCTGTGGTAACTTGCATACACTGTAATAGTTTTATCTTCTTTGTAGTGACACCAGAATTTGTGTACAGCGCTACTTACACTGTTGGTGATACATGAATATAATATTCACACCATAGGGATGTTAGATTGCTAGGTAAAGAGCAATACGTATTTAAATAGACACAGAGATAGCATTTGCATTCTACCACATTCATTTACAGTAAATGCACACACGTGCAAAGATAAAATGTTAATTTGTTGTGCTCTAAAAAAAAATGTTACTATTAAGGCAAAGTACCCCATGTGATACATGGTGAGAGAATATTGAGATGTTGTTTAAAGTTTTAGATGCAAAACAAGTTTTTAATTCGATATATATGAGAATGTACGTATGTCAGTGATTAGTGGAAAGAATTAGCAAGTGTCATGTTATAAAACGACAAGTTGTGTTGCTGGAGTTGTAGGAGTTAATGGTGAAGTTGAGAGAAAGCTTCCCCAGAAGCCCCCTTCTCTCTGAAAGTCTATTTGCAGATAAGAGAATTGTAGCAACAGCTGCAAATCTTTTTTATTTTTTTTATTTTTGTGAAGGGAGGGGGAGAACAGGCCAGAATTCCAGATACTGTTAGTTGTTAAGAGGTTCTGTGTGTTATGTGTTATGGTTATATAGTCTAATCATGATAGTATATGTCCTGATGGTAACGAGATACAGGATTATTATGTATGAGAACATATTCTCACATTATCAATTGATTAAACTATGATTATAAAAGGGTAATAATATTTCAAGAACAAAAGAGTGGTTCAGCTTGACAAGTTTTTATAATTATATTGCAATATAGACTAGCAGTAATAATATGTTTTAATTATATTTTAATGTGTAGATTAATAAGATTAGAGACTGCAAAATAAATGCGAGTCACAAATCAAATATTTCAAGATGTTTAGTGAAATATTGCATGTTACTAACAAGAATTTTTTTTGAGTTTTATTTTTATATAGATTAAAGCTGTACAGCCAACAAAAGACAAGTTCAAAGTGCACCAACGAATCTAATGCTGATCAAGATTATTTCTAAAGAAATAGCTTACTTTTAAAAGAAGAAAAAGGTTTTCCAATTCAAGTAAAAGCATTCTCCAAAAGTTTATCGGAATATTGTTGTGAAAGTTGTTCAAATCAACTCCTGGATCCAGGTTATTTACGTAAAGCACATTCCTGTACTGACAAACAGGCCACCAAAGGCGCAGCAAGTTAGTGTTTTGATGGGCATAATAAACCCTGACCACTAGCCAACATAAGCCAAGATTTTACCTTAATGGGTAACTCGTAAACAAATCACCCAGGAGTCTGCAACAGATACAACAGTCTACGAAAGATCATCATTGTTGGGAAGTATATTTTCATTGAGTATATATGTATAAAATCATATATCATTATTGATGATTTGTAATTTTTATGGTAAAGATTTGTTTAATTGTGTTATTATGGGAATGTTTAAAGTATAAATGAACTTTTGAAATGTAACAATTAGACTGACTCTAACAAACACAATACAGGTGACCCATAAGAAATTGTATTTTGCAAATATTTTTTGTGGAATTGTATCTAAATAGTATTTAAAATGTCAATAAATTTCTCTGATACTTAGTTACTTAGATAAGTTTTTTTTTGTAAAAAAAAAAAAAAAAGTCTAATCAAGAAGGATTATAGCAGGGGTCCTCAAACTACGGCCCGCGGCTTGCCGAGGACATTTATACGGCCTGCGGGGGTGCTGCTGGCACCCCCCGCTCCACGCTGTTTACCTTTTTTTTTTTTTCTGCCAGCCGCAGAGGATAAGGCTACAGGAAGAAGAATAAGGCTACAGGAAGAAGAAAAAAAAATCACATCCGGATCCGGTGACTGTGTTTCCCTCCTCCGTGCAGGAGGGAACACTGCGCAAGACGTCCGGCCGGGGACACAGCAGCTGGAGGTAAGTGATGGGGAATGGGGGGAGGAGGGAGGTATAACGAGCACTGGAATGGCACACTATTCCTGGGCATCTCACTGGCACAATATTCCTTGGCTCTGACTGGCATAATATTCCTGCGCATCTGACTGGAACAATATTCCTGGGCTCTGACTGGCACAGTATTCCTGGGCATCTGACTGGTACAATATTCCTGGTGTTCTGACTGGCACACTATTCCTGGGCATCTGACTGGCATAATATTCCTGGGCTCTGACTGGCACAATATTCCTGGGCATCTGACTGGCATAATATTCCTGGGCTCTGACAGGCACAATATTCCTGGACATCTGACTGGCATAATATTCCTGGGCTCTGACTGGCATAATATTCCTGGGCATCTGACTGGCATAATAATCCTGGGCATCTGACTGGAATAACATTCCTGGGCTCTGACTGGCATAATATCCCTGGGCATATGACTGGCATAATATTCCTGGGCATCTGACTGGCATAATATTCCTGGGATCTGACTGGCACAATATTCCTGGGCTCTGACTGGCATAATATTCCTGGGCATCTGACTGGCATAATATTCATGGGCTTTGACTGGCATAATATTCCTGGGCATCTGACTGGCATAATATTCCTGGGTTATGACTGGCATAATATTCCTGGGTATCTGACTGGCATAATATTCCTGGGCTCTGACTGGCATAATATTCCTGGGCTCTGACTGGCATAATATTGCTGGGTATCTGACTGGCATAATATTCCTGGGTTCTGACTGGCATAATATTCCTGGGCATCTGACTGGCATAATATTCCTGGGCATCTGACTGGCAAATTATTCCTGGGCTCTTACTGGCATAATATTCATTGGCATCTGACTGGCATAATATTGCTGGGCATCTGACTGGCATAATATTCCTGGGCTCTGACTGGCATAATATTCCTGGGCATCTGACTGGAATAATATTCCTGGGTTCTGACTGGAATAATATTTCTGGGCATCTGACTGGCATAATATTCCTGGGCATCTGACTGGCAAATTATTCCTGGGCTCTGACTGGCATAATATTCATTGGCATCTGACTGGCATAATATTCCTGGGCATCTGACTGGCATAATATTCCTGGGCTCTGACTGGCATAATATTCCTGGGCATCTGACTGGCATAATATTCCTGGGTTCTGACTGGAATAATATTTCTGGGCATCTGACTGGCATAATATTCCTGGGCATCTGACTGGCATAATATTAATTGGCATCTGACTGGCATAATATTCCTGGGCATCTGACTGGCATAATATTCCTGGGCTCTGACTGGAATAATATTCCTGGGCATCTGACTGGCATAATATTCCTGGGCTCTGACTGACATAATATTCCTGGGCATCTGACTGGCATAATATTCCTGGGCTCTGACTGGCATAATATTCCTGGGCATCTGACTGGCATAATATTTCTGGGCTCTGACTGGCATACTATTCCTGGGCATCTGACTGGCATAATATTCCTGGGCATCTGACTGGCATAATATTCCTGGGCTCTGACTGGCATAATATTCATGGGCATCTGACTTTCATAATATTCCTGGGCTCTGACTGGCATAATATTCCTGGGCATCTGACTGGCATAATATTCCTGGGCATCTGACTGGCATAATATTCATGGGAATCTGACTGGCATAATATTCCTGGGCATCTGACTGGCATAATATTCCTGGGCTCTGACTGGCATAATATTAATTGGCATCTGACTGGCATAATATTCCTGGGCTCTGACTGGCATAATATTCCTGGGCATCTGACTGGCATAATATTCCTGGGTTCTGACTGGAATAATATTTCTGGGCATCTGACTGGCATAATATTCCTGGGCATCTGACTGGCATAATATTCATTGGCATCTGACTGGCATAATATTCCTGGGCATCTGACTGGCATAATATTCCTGGGCTCTGACTGGAATAATTTTCCTGGGCTCTGACTGGCATAATATTCCTGGGCATCTGACTGACATAATATTCCTGGGCATCTGACTGGCATAATATTCCTGGGCTCTGACTGGCATAATATTCCTGGGCATCTGACTGGCATAATATTTCTGGGCTCTGACTGGCATAATATTCCTGGGCATCTGACTGGCATAATATTCCTGGGCATCTGACTGGCATAATATTCCTGGGCTCTGACTAGCATAATATTCATGGGCATCTGACTTTCATAATATTCCTGGGCTCTGACTGGCATAATATTCCAGGGCATCTGACTGGCATAATATTCATGGGCATCTGACTTTCATAATATTCCTGGGCTCTGACTGGCATAATATTCCAGGGCATCTGACTGGCATAATATTCATTGGCATCTGACTGGCATAATATTCCTGGGCATCTGACTGGCATAATATTCCTGGGCTCTGACTGGAATAATTTTCCTGGGCTCTGACTGGCATAATATTCCTGGGCATCTGACTGACATAATATTCCTGGGCATCTGACTGGCATAATATTCCTGGGCATCTGACTGGCATAATATTCATTGGCATCTGACTGGCATAATATTCCTGGGCATCTGACTGGCATAATATTCCTGGGCTCTGACTGGAATAATTTTCCTGGGCTCTGACTGGCATAATATTCCTGGGCATCTGACTGGCATAATATTCCTGGGCATCTGACTGGCATAATATTCATTGGCATCTGACTGGCATAATATTCCTGGGCATCTGACTGGCATAATATTCCTGGGCTCTGACTGGAATAATTTTCCTGGGCTCTGACTGGCATAATATTCCTGGGCATCTGACTGACATAATATTCCTGGGCATCTGACTGGCATAATATTCCTGGGCTCTGACTGGCATAATATTCCTGGGCATCTGACTGGCATAATATTTCTGGGCTCTGACTGGCATAATATTCCTGGGCATCTGACTGGCATAATATTCCTGGGCTCTGACTAGCATAATATTCATGGGCATCTGACTTTCATAATATTCCTGGGCTCTGACTGGCATAATATTCCAGGGCATCTGACTGGCATAATATTCATGGGCATCTGACTTTCATAATATTCCTGGGCTCTGACTGGCATAATATTCCAGGGCATCTGACTGGCATAATATTCCTGGGCATCTGACTGGCATAATATTCATGGGAATCTGACTGGCATAATATTCCTGGGCATCTGACTGGCATAATATTCCTGGGCTCTGACTGGCATAATATTCATGGGAATCTGACTGGCATAATATTCCTGGGCATCTGACTGGCACAATATTCCTGGGCTCTGACTGGCATAATATTCCTGGGCATCTGACTGGCATAATATTCCTGGGCTCTGACTGGCATTATATTCCTGGGCATATGACTGGCATAATATTCCTGGGCTCTGACTGGCATAATATTCCTGGGCATCTGAGTGGCATAATATTGCTGGGCATCTGACTAGCACATTATTCCTGGGCATCTGACTGGCATAATATTCCTGGGCATCTGACTGGCATAATATTACTGGGCTCTGACTGGCACAATATTCCTGTGCTCTGACTGGCACAATGTTACTGGGCTCTGACTGGCATAATATTTCTGGGCATCTGACTTGCATAATATTACTGGGCTCTGAACTGGCACACTATTCCCATTGAAATACTGGTAAGTTTGTTGTTTTAACTTTACTTCATTTTAAATATTGTATTTGTTCCAGTTTTGTTTCTTTACTTCAAAATAAGATATATGCAGTGTGCATAGGAATTTGTTCATAGTTTTTGTTTTTACTATAGTCCGGCCCTCCAACGGTCTGAGGGACAGTGAACTGGCCCCCTGTTTAAAAAGTTTGAGGACCCCCTCGATTATAGATTTAAGGAACAGGTTAAAAAGTGTCCACAGGTAGTATCCACAGGTAGTCCGTGAGATCCCCTGGGACTGGAAATTTGGCTAGGATCACTTGGATCAGTGTTGCTAATTGTCTATGTTTATGTTGTTTGTTTCAAGGGTCTCATCCTCAAGTTCATCCTGACCACTGACATCATGCCCTACGTGAAGACTGAAGACAATGTTCAAATATTCCCCATTATGGAAGCTTACAGTGCAATCAAGTTGGATGACCTACCAATGTGTGATATCGAGGAACTGTGCCTTAATGAACTTGGATACAATGATTTGTTGACCAGGCAACTCCTGATGGTTATCCTTAAAAACTGACAAAGTCAATTTCTAAGAATAAAAGGGGAGAACAATATGAATATTATATTGACTGTAGGGGCCTCTGGAGTCATGTCGTGGAAAGGAAACCATATTGTTTTGTCCACTGCCATTTCATCTGACTGACGCTTTATGTCTGAATGCATGCCATTTTGTGTGTTTTGAATGCATGTTCAGCTTTGCTCCAAGTCATTTTAAAGTATTTAGTCAACAACAAGTCCGGGGGAATTGCAAACTCCGGAATAATATGTTTTATTTCTTTTACATGTATTTATTGGTTTTAGACAACTGCTAACTAATAACCTTAGGGGCTTTATTAGGCAGGGTAAGAGGAGCAATGAATAATAGATATTTAATTTAGTTTTGTGACCTCATGTGTTTTTGGGTCATCAGGTTATGCCATTATGCAACATTAAGTAACATAGTTAGATAGTTATGGCAGTCTTTCCATATTTAAGAGAGAGATACTTAGAATTTTTTTTAGATTGTAAGTCCAATATCTCTGCTGAGCGAAGCCAAGGTCTGCTCAGTCGTCAAAGGTCTAAACCTAATCTCAAAATTTATTAAAGAGTTAATGTTAGATGTCAGTATTGTCCTGAGGCAGTCTGGTAAAACAGGACAGCCATAGTCGGTTATTAAAAGCTTTATTATAGATGTGGTATGTTTGTTTGAATATGTTGTTTTACTTTATTAGACCACTCAAATGTTATCCAACATGATTTAAATAATATAAGAGAATTGGTGACAGATATCAAGTAGGCCACAGGTTTTGATTGGACATTTTGAATATGTTCATGGTTAGAAGATATGTATGGGTTTCATTTTAATACTAGTAGTTATAGGTGCTTTTTATATAATCATAGCAATGCGCCATTGCTAAAGCTATGCAATCAAGCAAAAGAAAGCCTGACAAAACATTGGCCTTCTCTATGATATATCAAAGATGGCAATAAAGTTATCCATATTAGCATAAGGATAAAAGAGTGGAACTGAAGGGTTAACCTGGGATTGCAAGGGTTAACTGAAAGAGCTGATTGTGCTTTTACACTGTTCTGCTTAATTGTATGAGGAACATGTATTCATTTCTTATCGAAGCCTTGAAATGTTACTAGGAGGACCAGGAGGAGAGAAGCTGGCTGGAACTCTAAGTTAATAGTATTATAGTATCACTATTTGTTTTATAACCGGCATGATGTATTTCATTATTGTTTGTTGTAACAGTTTTTGTTGTGTAGGCCACTGTTTGCCTCACTGTCCAAGGCCAAGGTGTTATCAACAAATCCTTTCTCATTGTCAGCAGATTCCTTTTCAAATTCTGGAACTTTCCACTCTTCTAAAAGTGTGTAACAGTTATTTAGCATACAGACCATTAACCCCCCTCTACACGCCTCTATATTCATATGTGCCCATACATTATAACCAATGAGATTGAAGCAGACAACTCCTTAATTTGGGGTATATAAATGAATGTTAAATCAATAAAGACTCAGAGTTAAAGGATAAAGAACTTGTGTCTGCTTTCTTTGGCTCCCTATGCGTGTTATTGAGAACAACTCCTACCACGAGAAGTCAACCCTTAAAGATACATTGCCGTGTATGCAGAGACATGGCTGAGAAGTCCCCTCAGCTAGACTCGGTCCCTTTCAGAAGCAGAGTAATATAAAATGATGGCAAAGTCATAAAGTGTATACTGATAATTTGAACGTCTGTTTTCAGTTACCTAGTACAGCAGCACTAAAAAAAGGATATGTGGACCATGGCTGTGAACTATAACTACCATAATCATAATGCCTTGTTCTAAGGCCGTTCCTGCAGTAAGGTGCCTAGGAAAGTCACTGTGCACACTCATTCAGTTTCAAACAACATACAAATTGAGTCAAGGCTTGTGTTCCTACCTAACTCATCTTTAAAGGTTGGTAGAGAAACACAGGATACTATTAAGAAACAGGGGGCAGAAGGTGGAGTAGTGACAAAGAGATGAGGAACAAAAGGTGATAAAAACAAGAGGACACAAAACTGCATGTAGCCTCTTAATGTGAACAAATCTAACGCATGGCAGGGAGCAGACATCATACTCCATATATATATATATATATATATATATATATATATATATATATATATCAATATCCAAGATCGTACGGAAAAAAAAACAAAACACGCACTCACGGGTCTTCAATATGAATCCAATAGTCGAAACCTTTATATCATACAAAAAATTTGATATTTGTAGATCCAGTCGACGTTTCGGTCCGCACCGCGGACCTTTATCTAGCCTCTTAATGTGAACAAATCTAACACATGGCAGGGAGAAGACATCATACTCCATATATATATATATATATATATATATATATATATATATATATATATATATATAGTGATATATATAGTGATATATATATATAGTGATATCTATATAGATATATAGATATATATATATATATATATATATAGATAAATAGATATATATATATATATATATATATATATATAGATATATATATAGATATATATACACATACAAGTAATACATGTGTGTATAAATACATACACATATATGCATACATATATACCTGGCTTGGCAACCATAATAGTTCAGTTAGTGAATTTACAGTGTAATGCTATGACAAAGCACAGATTTGTGAGGCTAGCAATAAACTATACCTTTAAATGATTCAGAGTGGACATTCCGTGATGTCATAAACATCCTCAGTTAAGCGAGTCATTCAGGTAGTTTGAGGACTAGAGACTAGACATAGTCTGGGCAGGTCAGATGGCGGCAGCAGGAGAAGGTGGAGGTAAAATCCGGAGACGATTTAACTGCCAACCCTCAACCTCTTCTGCCTTCCTCTTTGGTAGCTCTGGCTTCTTTGCTACTTCTCAGAAAAATAATGACATGTCCACAACTAGAGGTTTCTCCTCTTTTGCATTAGATAAAGCGTCAAACAATGTTGATGGAAATCCATTTGCACAGAATACTGCAACTAGGGCAAAGAAACCATCATTTACCGTTTCTGCCTTTAGAGGTAGGCCATTTTCTACTGGAAAAACTTCAGGATTACAAGCCTGTTACCTTGGGGATCCTGCACTATATCCTAGAAAAAAAAAAGAAGTGTTAAACAAGCCAGCACATGCTCATCGATATGGTGTTACCAGCAACACCGCAAAACGATGCTTGCAATCTTTAGACAAGGTATCTAGTCATCTGCAGCACGCCAAGAGCATGCCATCAATGACGCTTCAACCAGTGTCAGGAAGGAGCATCAATGTTACAGGTGTCTTTTGTAAAAGGAAACGGTCTGACACTACAAATCCCCCTGTGCAGAAACATATAAGGTTGAATAACATATCAGCGCAAATGGTCAGAAAGTAGACTGATGTTAATTTGAATCCAGGCTGCACTCAATAAGAAGATCAGGACTGCACAGCTGGCACAACCCCTCTCTTCTCTGTATGAGCATAATTTGTGTGTGTTATATAATAAATGTCATATACAAACTGATTTTTATAGTTGTGTACTGGTCATATCATATCTTTGTGCATATATTATTTTTATTTCAAGTAACTGACTTATAGTGAGTAGTTTGTGAACAGAAACATGTTTCCTTGTAACTTTCTTTTAATTTTCATTAACAGGTTAGTTTTTTTCAGTCTGAGGCTAGCTCAATGTACTGTTTCTTGCTAAAATATGTGTTAATATATTTTTACCACCTGCTGCTTTCCTAACCAGTGGCATGGCTAGGGGTGGGCTACTGGCGCTGAAGCCCCAAATCCCTGGTGCATAGCACTGAATTGAGATGCTGGGGCTAAAGTATACTTTAGCCCCGAGATTCCAGGGCTATCATTTTAACTATTTTATCGTCCCCCCTGAGCTTTCCTCCTTCCGGTACATGGTCTCAGAATCACTGGTTTAATCTCCAGCAGGGGAGAGGCACAGGAGGAGAAGAGCTCTGTCCCTAGCACCTCTTCTACACTGAGCACAGCGAGATGGATGCAAGCTCAGCCCCGTCGCACACTCTGATTGACTGCGCACTGGATTTCACCTGACTTCCGGTATAACAAAGCTAATAGAGAAATCCTGCTGCTGGAGGAACATCCTCCTTCCGGAAAAAAGCCAGGGTGAGAGGAGTTGCTGAAGCATTACCACTAGGAACGATGAAGGGATCTGCTGGACCATTTACTTCAGCCTGTTCATAAGACAATAAGAAGCAGATTAATATAAAATGATGGCAAAGTCATAAAGTGCAAACTGATAATTTGAACGTCTGTTTTCAGTTACCTAGCACAACAGCACTAAAAAAAGGATATGTGGCACACCATGGCTGTGAACTATAACTACCATAATGCCTTGCCTTGTTCTAAGGCCGTTCCTGCAGTAAGGTGACTAGGCAAGTCACTGTGCACACTCATTCAGTTTCAAACAACATACATATTGCGTCAAGGCTTGTGTTCCTACCTAACTCATCTTTAAAGGTTGGTAGAGACATACAGGATACTATTAAAGAACAGGGGGCAGAGGGTGGAGGAGTGACAAATGGGCAAGAAGAGATGATGAAAAAAAAGTGATAAAAACAAGAGGACACAAAACTGCATGTGAAAGAGAAAGGAAACCTCCTAAGGTGCCTTAGATACAAAAAAGAGGGACAGTAGCAAAACAGAAGCTGGGACAAATGTCGAACAATGGGAGTGTGAAAAGAAATCCAGTGTGTGGGAGGAGAAAAGAATAAAAAAAACATACTAAAATAGGGCTGAAATATGAAATTTTTTAAATAATTTTTTATTTGTTTTTAGATGACAAGAAAACCATAACATAGTGACAGAAATTCTACAGACATTAACAATAAAAGAAGGATGTGGGAGAGGGAAATCAAATACATATTACATAACTTTGGAAGTTTTAAAAATAAAATAATAAAACTAAAATAAATAAATTTAAAAAAATAAATAAAAACAAATCATACAGCATGACACAGTACAGCTAAGTCCATAAAATGGTGCGATGTAACAATTTGTAAGGTGAATAGTGGGAAGAAAAGAAAAAACCCGGCCGCCCAACACTAAAAGCTGAGGCAGATCTCAAGTTGTTTGGATCAAGGACACAAATTCCTCACTATCCGTGAGTTCCATCCAGGAAAACCAGGCCAATTTATATTTCACTCCCTGAGAGGAGGAGGAGAGTGAGAGTTCTTCCCAGGATCTCAGTTCTTCTACCTTGACTACTCATTGCAACAGGGTGGGGGTGTTCACAGATTTCCAATGAAGTGGAATAAAAAGTTTGGCCACGTTGAGCAATTGCCTGAAAATTTTTTTGTAGTGTGATATGGATTGGGTAGTGTGGTGTAGAAGATACGTAGCGGGTTTAAATGGGGGTGGAGTTGTGCTTAGTTTGGACATAACATCTCTGATCCCCTTCCAGAAACCCTCTAGTAAGTGGCAGCTCCACCAACATTGTGCCCTTTTCTCTTCCACATCTCCAACAGGTCTCGGGGATGTCAGGGTTTATTCTATGGAGCAAAACAGGGGTCTTGTACCATAAGGTGAGGAGTTTGTACGCATTCTCCTGAACCACCGTGAAAGAGGAGCACTTCTGTGTCAGGATAAAGATCTTATCCCACTGTTTGGCGGTTAATTGAATCCCCAGGGCCTCTTGCCATTTTGTGGTGAAAGTCGGGTATGGGTCGTCCTCGGGGGGCAACAATTCCCTCTATAGCATTGAGATACTATGAGTGGGTTGGTTGATGAGTGTGCAGACTGGTTCCATATGTGTGAGTTCTCTAGTTAAGTTGTGTTGTTGAGGAAGCGAGTTTACATAATGTTTTAATTGTGTGCATCTCAGTGTTGTGAGGAATGTGTGTGCCTCGTCTGGAATCAATGAGTCCAGAGTGCGGATAGAGTTGCTCCCCATTATATCCCTAATCTGACCTGATTCGGGAATGTGTAGGGCCTTGCCAAATGTTCCATCTATCCCCGGGGGGGAGGGAAGGTTGTGAGATGGGCTTTGCGGTAGTGTCTGTGCCATATAGTTAAAGTGGCTGAAATAAACAAATGCCCTCGGACCTGTTCCCTGCTTACCTCGGGAGCCAACCACGGCAGAACTGTTATGGGTACGTCCAGCATAGAATTCTCTAGGTCTCACCACAATTTGTTGGGGAGCGAGAGTGACCAATCCAAGTAAATGGGTCGCTACTTAATATTTATGAAGGTCTGGTAATGCCAGTCCCCCTCTGGTTTTGGGTAGAGTCAAGTACTCATGCTTGAGTCTAGGCTTTTGGTTGCGCCACACAAAGTTGGTGATGGCCCTTTTGAGGGCTTGGAACAAAGAGTTGGGGAGAAGAACCGGGAGAGTCTGGAACAGGTACAGTATTCTTGGCATAATGTTCATTTTTACCGCGTTAATTCTACCCTGCCAGGTTAAGTAGGTGTTTCCCCAGGTAGTCATTTATTTCGTTATAATTTGGGCCAAGGGTTTGAAATTCTCCTCATATAGGGTGGCCAGATCTGATGTAAGCCAGATTCCTAGATATTTGATCTTGTCTGCGTGCCAACGAAACGGGAAGGAGTCCTGTAATACTCTCATTTGTGGTGAGATACGTGAAAGAGTCAGGACTTCTGATTTCTGAACATTTATCTTTAAATTTGAAAGCCGTCCGAATGAGTTAAACTCATCCATTAAAATAGGCAGGGAGGTTTCTGGTTGGGTAATAAAAAACAGCATGTCATCCGCATATGATGCGACTTTATGCTGAGTGGTGTTAGTGCTCAACCCTTTGATATCTGGATTGTGTCTTATCCTTTCCAAGAAGGGCTCCAGGGAGAGAGCAAACAGAAGTGGGGAGAGAGGGCACCCCTGCCTAGTAACATTGGATATTGTTATACGCCGTGATAGCGTGCCATCCACCCGCACCCTGGCTGTGGGAGAGGCGTACAACGCCCGTATCCAGGATATCATGTTGGGGCCAAGGCCCATGTCCGACAGAGTGCCCCACAGGAAAGGCCATGCCACTCTATCGAAGGCCTTTTCGGCATCTGTGGACAGTAGCAGCATACGCCTGTCCCACTTGTGTGCCGAGTGAATGGCCGCCAGTGCTCTCATTGTATTCTCCTTGGCCTCCCTCCCTGGAACAAATCCCACCTGGTCAGGGTGGATCAGGTGTGGGGCAAACTGTTGGAGCCTAAGGGCCAACAATTTAGCCAGCAACTTAACATCCGTGTTTAAAAGTGAAATGGGACGATAGTTTTGTGGTGCTGTAGTGTCTTTGCCTTCCTTAGGAAGCACGTTATAGTCGCCGAGAGGGTGTGTATGTCAAGGGGGGACCCTGTCAATAGGGAATTGGACACCCTTACCAGTTGTGGCAGGAGGAGTTCTCCAAATTGTTTGTAGTATAATAGCGATAGCCCGTCTGGGCCAGGGCACTTCCCTGAGGCCAAGCATTTAATCAACTCCTTTAGCTCTTCCAGTGTGATAGGCCTTTCTACACTATCCGCTTGGTCTTCGGTCAGTGATCTAGTGATTGTAGATCATAAATACTCTTCTATCTGTGTATTCCGTGAATCTGTAAGAGTTGTCTCCTGGGGGCTCGAGATATTGTATAGTTTTTTATAATAGTGATAAAAGACATCAGCTACTTTATCTGGCATGTGTTGAATACAGCCCTTGGTGTCGTGTATGCTTGTGATATATGCCTTTTGTTTACGCTTACAAAGCGTGCGCGCCAATAAGCGTCCGCATTTACTCCCTTTCTCTTGGAACAGGTGTTTTGTAAATTTGAATGCCCTCTCTATTTTTGAGTTCAGGAGACTAGAAAGGTCCCGGCGTATGGTTATGAGTTCTGTCAAAACTGTGGGGTCCAGTGTATGTTTGTGTTGTGTTTCCAGCAAAGCGACCTTTTTAGCAAGATCAGCAATGCGCTGTGCATGTTCTTTCTTCTGTTTTTACAGGCTAGTGAAATAAGTAGTTCTCTCATGGTGCATTTATGTGCCCCCCATATTGTGGGTAGAGACACATCAGGTGTTATGTTCTCCTCAAAATAAATTTGGAGTTGTGTTTTGATCGTCTGACAAATTTCCTGATCATTCAGGAGAGATTCATTGAGCCTCCACGTAAATTCAGTCGGGGATTGTAGTGGGGATTCTAATGTCATTATCAAAGGAGCGTGGTCACTCCACGTTATGGAGCCGTAATGTATGTCTCGTATCAGTCGTAGTTGGCCGTATGAAATAAAAAAATAGTCCAGTCCAGAGTATGTGTTGTGCGTGTGAGAATAAAATGAATAGTCTCTATTCGTGGGGTGTACCGCCCTCCAAGCGTCTGCCACCAACAGGTTGGACAGTTGAAGCCTCATGTTGCGCACCGTGCGTAGTGGGACACGGCTATGGCCTGTAGAGGTGTCAAGTTTGGGGTTCAAGGTCGTGTTTAGGTCCCCACCCATCACCAGAACACCCTCCCTAAATTCCTGTATAAGTTTCTGAATTGAGGATAAACATGTGTGTTGCTTTGTGTTGGGCATATATACGTTTATGAATGTGAAAACTACAGTAGCTATCATACCCTTAACCATCAGGCATCATGCCAGCACTCAGTCAGTAGAAATGGGGTGTGTTTGGAGAACAAAATTCCTATCCCCTTGGATTTGGAGTCCGAAGAGTGACTATAGTATCCAAGTGGGTAGTGGCAGTTAGAGAATTTCGGTACATTCCCCTCCTTAAAATGCGTTTCCTGCACAAATATCACATTAGCCTTGTTGGCTTGAAATTCTCTGAGGGCTCTTTCTCGCTTTCCCGGTGAGTTCAGTCCCTTAGTGTTGATGGTCATGACCACTAAATCATTTTGGCTCATGTGGGGAAGGCGGTCGGGGGGTAATGACAAATGCAGGGGATGGGTGTGTGTCTGAGAGTGGTTGATAGAAAGAAGGGGTAGGAAAGCATAAGGGGGGACACGAAAAAAGATAACTGTCAAACAGAAATATGTACAACAAAAAATGGCACCGTATGCCTAAACAACAGGACGGTGTGCCTGTTTTATGAAACCAGATACAGGACAGACTATTGCAGTACTGTTTGTTCTCGGGAGTTTAAGCACCCACCCCCTCTTATGTCGCCATAGGTAATAGGGTATGCCTACGGCCGTGGGTCCCTGGCCTGCTTGCACCTATAGGATCATCAGCCATACCACACTGACGAGGCCATTGTAGGCCGAAACCTACGTCTGTGGTTTGCTTTGTTCCTCGTGTTGAGGGTACTAGCCATGCATTTTGGATCTGGACTGCCCTTATGGGTGGGATCAGTCTGATATGCTAATGGAGTGGTTCCTTTGCAATGGTGTAAGCAGGCAAAAAATGGAGTCGCTCTCCCGAGTAGGTATTATCCTACAGGACAGACTATTGCAGTACTCGGGAGTTTAAGCACCCACCCCTTCTTATGTCGCCATAAGTAACAGGGTATGCCTACGGTCATGGGTCCCTGGTCTGCTTGCACCTAGAGGATCATCAGCCATACCAAGCAATAAGACAGGTAGGTTAATTCGGGCACCTATGGGGTACATTGCACATAAACATACAGATAGAAAACATCATGCAGTGTTCTTTTACTACTGATCTGACTCCAAGCCGCCGAGGCAATCCGCAACCAACAAGCGGGGAATTATAAAAATATATACACGTGAGGTCTCCTTGTTCCATACTGTCCAATGTAACAAGATATAAGGATGCAACGGTACATCTCTCAGGTCAGTGGCAGAGTCCCATAAGGCGAGTATCGGATCTCTCTGGATCTGGTGATTCGAGGATCAGTCACAAGTAGTATCCTAGTATCTATACAGATGAAGGTTACACGTATCCAGATTAATCCCTGGTTAGTGGCATAGGACTCATTCCTCTCTGGTTCCACGAATATCTTGTCCCGTGGCAGCTCGTGGGTCAGTGATCCGCGGGGGGCCCTCTCCTCGTTCCGTCTGGTGTGCGGTGCCCAAACTCTGGGTGGTCTATTTCGGTTATTCTGTCGGCCTTGTTCCATCCAGTTTGATATTTCAACAGGTTGTAGGCTCAGACCTTGAATGAAATAAGGAGCATCTTCTGGGTAGCGGATGACGAATAGATCCGGGCTCTGTCGTACGGAGAGGCAGAAGGGGTGTCCCCAACGGTATGCAATGTGTTTTCCTCGCAGCTGTGCTGTGATGGGGGAAAGTGCTCTGCGGCCTTGTAGGGTCAGCCATGACAGGTCTTGATAGAGCTCGACTTGCTGGTTTTCAAATGTCCAACTATGCGAGGATCATGCTGCCAACATAATTGCCTCTTTAATGGCAAAGCTGTGGATACAGCATATCACATCACGTGGGGTGCCGTTGTCTGGGCCTCTTCGGTTGTAGATCAAAGCCGCTTTTGTGGTACTCTCATCATGGTTCAACTTATAATACAAGAGCTAAACATTTTCATATATAACATAAGTATATCGTATACTAACCCCTTGTATTTACATCGATATTTATAATATTTTGTAGTTACCTACTTATATAGAAGATTATAATCAAGAAACAAGGTCCCTACCAGATCTATTTTATACTTTTCCAAAGGTTCACCTTTACTGATTTCAGAGTATATCTATTGATCTTCCCAGGGTTGATAACTTTGACTTCATTTTATCACTATATATGTATCACGGGTTAAACATACCCTGGGAATCTCTAAAGCAGGTATATCTTAAGGCTTTCCTTTTATCTTAAGCTTTCCTTATATCTTATTTCTCCTTATTTTATTTACATCCTCATATATCCTTGGGTTAGTATTTAGGCTTCCAGCTTATATACAAATTGGACGACAATAAACAAACAAAAAAGGCGACACTCTTGGGGGGGGGGTTTCTTGAATCGTCAGTTAGCGTATCTAATTTCCATAATTTCCCTGGACCTCAACTTCTCTATCCATGTATCCCACTCAATTACATCCTTTTTAAGTTCTTTTAGTTGTTTTAATCTGCACCTTTCCATCTTCCATTGGAATGTCAATTGGGGGAGAATCGATGCCCAAGATACATGGAGACTAGACCTCCAGTTTCTGGCTATAGCTGTTATTGTACTTAATATTATGTGGATAATTATTGTTCTCTGTATTTTAGTCATAGCTGGCCAGTTCATACATAGGAGAAGTGTGGCAGGATCTAAATCCAAAAGAATACCAGTTAAACGTTGGATTTTATATCTTATCTCCTGCCATAATGGGTAGATTAGTTCACATTGCCACCAAATGTGCAGGTAATTACCCTGTTTCTTTTCGCATCTCCAGCAAATCGGGGAGGCGTTTGAGTACATCTTTGACATTTTGCTTGGCACCAAATACAATCTGTTCAGCATCCTATAATATGTTTCAGTTAAAGACAAACAATGGATTGAGCTGTTGATATTTCCTATCGCTTGACTCCATTCCCTTGTTGTTATATCATTCCCTAAATCATTCCTCCAATGTTTCAGGGCCAATATTTCTTTCGGGTGTTCCGAGAGTTGTATAAGTGCCAAGTAATCTCTCAACCTCCTTACTTTGCCGTCTTTTAGAAACAGTAGATTTAATATCCTCCCAATTTCTGTTGATGTTTTAATTCTTTTACTGTTAAGGAAACCTTTGATTCTAAGGTAGTTAAAAATCTGTTTGTTTGAGATCCCTGCTTGTTGTTGCAATTGGGTGATCGTCTTTATCTTATCTCCCTCATAAAGATCTCCTATTTTAAAAATTCCTCCTTGATACCATTCGGTCAGATCTAAATACTTTATTTCGGTTTCAAGCACTTTTAATGAGGCTTTATCTATAACTTTATTTTTGAAACCTTTTCTGGATTTTAAGTTATCCCATTCTTTGACTAGATTCTTTAATACCAAGCATGTTTTTACCTGTAGGTTGGCATTTGTAGCCCATATCAGGGTTGTCAGGTCTTTTCCCTTAATTAGTTTTGATTCTAGTTGATACCATCCTTCCTGTCTCTTCTCCTCGGATTGTGTATTCACTATGTGTCTCAGCATACTTGCCCTATAGTAGTCTAAAATAATAGGCATAGCAACTCCCCCCTTCAATTTAGTTCTTCCCAGAACCTCCAAAGACATCCTGGGCCTTTTACCTTGCCATACAAAATTTGAAAATGCCCTTTGCACCATTTTAAGCCAGTATATTGGAATCATTAGGGGTATTAGTCTGAATAAGTATAACCATTTAGGTAATATATAAGCCTTAATGGTGTTAATGCGTCCCATCCATGATATTTCACTATATTTCAATCTCTTAAAGGTACTATTCATATCTCTAAGTAAAGGTAGAAAATTAGTTTCTATTATTTTACCTGGGTCGGGACATAACTTTATTCCCAAATATTCTATTTCCCCATGGGACCAGACGAAATCATATTTTTTTTCCAGATACCCAAGTTCCCCCTCCTCTATCCCAATCGCCATAGCAACCGTTTTTTTGATATTCAGTTTATAATTAGAGATTTCGCTATATTCCTCAATTAAGCGGAGAACCGATTCCAGTGAGCTATCAGGGTCTTCCAACGTCAAAAGTAGATCGTCCGCATATAAGCTTATTTTTTGCTCTAAGTTATCCCTATGGCAGCCCTTTATTGCCTGGTCATCTCTTATTCTCTTTGCTAATGGCTCCAAGGCTAGGGCATAGAGGAGGGGGGACAGCGGGCATCCCTGCCTCGTTCCGTTAAATATACGGAACCAGTTCGAGGAAATTCCCGGCCTTATCGTTCTAGCTAAGGGGTTAGTATAGAGCAGCATAACTGCTTCCAAGAATCTTCCTGTAAATCCGAAAGCTCTTAGACTTTTTTCCATAAACCCCCATCCTACTCTATCAAATGCTTTCTCTGCATCTAAAGATAGCAGCAGGATGGGGGTCCTTGTCTCCTGAGCCGAGTCCAGAATGTCTATAACTTTCCTCAAATTATCTTCTGAGGTCCTTCCCAGAAGGAAACCAGTCTGATCTCTATGTATCAGACTTGACATCATCCCTGATAGTCTATGAGCCAAGATTGACGAGTATATTTTTAAGTCTACATTTAGTAAAGCAATCGGTCGATAATTTGTTACATTCTGGGCATCCTTTCCCTGTTTATATATTGGAGCTATGTTCGCTCTGAGCATTTCTTCTGGAATTTTAGACTTATTTTTACAGCTATTCAATGTCCTAGTCAGGGGAATTATCAGTTTACTTCTCATTGCTCTATAAAAAGTATTTACCGAAGCCGTCAGGGCCCGGGGCTTTATTTTGTTTCAATCTTGCAATCGCTTCTCCTACCTCTTTCTCCAAAAATGGTACATTCAGCTGTGTCCTTTGCAGTTCTGTAATCTTTGGTAGATTAGTGACCGAAAGGAAGTTATCTATTTGATCTCCTAGATGTTGTTCTGGTAAGTTGTATAATTTCCCATAAAAATCATTAAAAGCTAACCCTATCTCTTCCGGTGTCATTTTTACTTCATTATTGTATTTAATACTGTTTATACGTTTCTTAATCTGTTTCCCTTTAACCTTATTTGTAAGCAGTTTATTTGCCTTATTTCCTTTGTAATAATAGGAATCTTTTAAATACTCCAAATTTTTATTTATTTCTTACATCTGGAGATCTTTTATTTTTCCTTTTAGATCACTAAGAAGCTTGGTATTCTCTCTAGTTGGTGATAATTTGTTTTGCTTGACTATTTCATAATACTTTATAGATAGTTGTGACAGCCCTTTCCCTTTCTTCTTACGTTCTTCCGCTTCGATTTTTATGAGGTAGCCCCGCATTGTGGCTTTAAAAGCACACCACACTGTGGAGTCTTCTACCTCTTCTGTATAATTTTCCTTAAAGAAGACATCTATCATTTTTTCGAGCTTTTGTAAATTCGTTTTCTTATTTAGTATGTGTTCTTTTATTCGCCATGTCAAGGGGTGCCCTTTTAGATTATTATCCTTCAGGGTCAATACTATACTATTATGATCTGACCATAAGGTGTCTATTATTTCAATTTTATGTACTCTATTTATAAGTTGTAGGCCTCCCAGGACCATATAAATTCTTGAATAAGAGCAGAAAGCTCCCGAATAACATGTATATCCCCTCTCTTCTGGATGAAATAGTCTCCATATATCCGAAAGGCCCGACTTCTCGTTTAGTTTTTGGAATTGAGTAGATTATCTATTGGTTTCCCTCTCTGGTTCTTTTTGTCTAATTCCACATTTAATATACAATTGAAATCTCCAGCACAAATCACGGTCCCTTGTTTTATCTTATCTAATTTCCTAAGCAACTTACTCCAGAAGCGCATCTGGAGAGTATTGGGGGCATAAAGATTCACCAAGGTATAGATGGTTCCCTCCACCCTACATATCAGGATTATGTAACGAGCCTCATCATCCACATCCTGGTGCATAATCTCAACCTCCAGATCTAGACTAAAGCAAATTGTCACTCCACATTTTTTTTCCCCTCTAAATTTGCCGAAATGACTAATGGGTATCTATTTTTTATAAAATCAATCCCATCCCCCTTCCTCCAATGCGTTTCCTGCAGCAGAGCCACATTTATTTTTTCCTCTCGGAGCATCTTTATGAGAACAGATCTTTTGTAGTTTGTGTTGAGGCCCTGGGTATTCAATGATACAATCTTAATCCCCCTCATCCCTCCTCTCCTTCCTCCCTCACCCCCCATGGTCGCCAGACAGACATATAAACAACAAACAACATAAAAGTATTCCCTATAATTATCGAAATACTATTCTTTCTCCGGTGGGTCCCACACCCCCGGTTGAGAATTTGCTGGGCCCCGCCCTGCACTTCTCTTTTCTCTGTGTCCTTCCCCACTTTACCCACCATATTGCTCTATCCATAGAGCTCACTAGAGAGATACCGGGGTGATTTAATCTTCAATCTTATCCCTTCCCGATACCCAGCTGAAAAAAACCATTCCTCACTGCCGCTGTAACCCTGTTTCTTTTCCCCCTTTCTCCCACTATTCCCATTTCCCCCTCTCTGCCATCCTCTGTTTACGACATCTTCATTTGGTATGGCATTATCTCTCCTCCATTAACCTTTCCTCCCTCCCCCAAAGGAGGAAATAACAAAAAAAAAAATCTCCCTAAAACGATTAAAATGGTGACAGTGTAAATATATATCAATATAAATATTAATTAAGTAATACCTAGTGTAATGTAATTGTGGTATGAGTGTGTGTGAGAGAAAAAAATATTGGATTAAATATATATCTATTTGTGTGTCTATATCAAATAAAGTGGAAAATAGTGTGATGAAAATCTAGTGTCAAAAAAAAATCCCTAAAACGATTAAAATGGTGACAGTGTAAATATATATCAATTTCTATATTAATTATGTAATACCTAGTGTAATGTAATTGTGGCATGAGTGTGTGTGAGAGAAAGTGAGAGAAAAAACAAACAAAAAAAAAAACCCCCAAAACTCCCTAAAACGATTAAAATGGTGACAGTGTAAATATAACAATATCTATATTAATTAAGTAATACCTAGTGTAATGTGTGTGTGAGAGAAAGTGGAAAAAACAGGGAAGGAAAAAAAAGAAAAAAAAAAAGAAAGTGAAATATATATATTTAACTATATCTAGTAAGGTAATAATAAGTATAATGTGATTATGGTAAAAATGAGTGCTAAAGAGAAAAAAAAAAAAGAAAGGGAGGGGGGGGAGAGGCTTTTACATCTTTGTATTAAATAACCTATGGAGATGTAGAAACAGACCAATCCCCTGTAGCCTTACTCCGAATCCATTCCATAGCTCCCTCAGGGGAGTCGAAAGCCACCGAGGAATTCTCATGTGTTACTATTAATTTTACTGGGAAGCCCCACTTGTACTTAATGCTCTTTTCCCTTAGAATTTTTGTAACTTCTTGATACGTTTTCCTGGTTAAACGTGTACCCCTGGACAGATCTGGGAAACATTTTATATGCTGAAACTTCCTCGGTAGCTCCGAAATCTCCCTAAAAGCCCGAACTATTCCCTCCCTCATTCTATATGAGTGAAATCTGATTATTACGTCTCTTGGAATGGATTCAGAGATTCCTCTAGGTCTTGGAAATCTATGAATTCGTTCAAAGCAAAGGTCTTGACATTGAGGGCCCAGTTCCAGGGTATTGCATAGATCTCTAAAATACTCATCCAATTTATACTGAGTAATCTCCTCTGGGACCCCTCTAAAGCGGAGATTAATCCTTCTATCTCTGTCTTCCATACTTTGTACATTTTCTTCTAAGTTTTTGATTCTTTTTGTTAAACGCTGTATAGTGTCGTCTGTTTTTTTTTTATCTTGCTGTAATTCCTCCAGTTTAGACTCATTTTGCTCTATTTTTTGCTCTAATCGTTTTACTTCCTCTGTGATTTCCTTTGTATTATTTTCCATTTCCTCATGGATTCGAGCAAAATGTTTATCAAGATAGCTTTTTAATGAGTCAAAGGTGGATTCCTGAGGCTCAGAATCCCCTGATGTATCCATCTGGGGTTTCAGGCAATCAGTTTCCACCAGGATTAGGGAGCTTTCAGCAATATCTTGTGTTTCTACAGTTATAGATTTAGACATGGGGGAAAATATAGATGCAAGTTTCCTGTCCTTGTCTTTCTCCCTCCTTTTGTCCATCTTGTCTTCCCTTTTCTTCTGGGATTTACCTTCTGCTTTTTTTGATGCCATTATATTTGAATCCCTATAGCCTTATTCCTAACAGGTTTACGGGGGGTCTCCTTTATAGGGTTAATTCCTCAGCATAAATTAAGGTATGCAATCCTCAGGTTTGATGCAGTTTTACTTTAAGGATCTAGCCTGTGGGAAATTTAGCAGCCTCTTCTACTGGGGGCAATCCTAGCAATACTGCTCCTTTTACCAAATGAGTCTAGGAAGAAATGTGGAACGTTCTTACCGGGGTTCTTTGAGAGCTCCTCCAGCTTACCCACTATCTTCTATTAAGATTTCCTCTCCAAGCGGTCCCACCAGGGTAAAATATATACCGCTCGTTTGTACAGTAGGGAGCTTCTGTATTCCTATGGGTAGAGTTCCCACAGCACTGGTTCTCTCAGGTCTACCCAGTATTCCGTTCTCCTCTTGCTGTTCCCCACAGGGCTAGACCATTCAAGATACGTATCTCCGGGAGTGAGGTGGGAGCATGCGCTCAATAGCGAAATTGATTTCTCCTTAGTAGGGGGTTGTAGCGGCGTATTTTCGAGTCTAAAATTAGCGGGTCTCTACATCGGGACTGACATGTTGTCTGCAGCGTTCACCTCCGTCTCTCTCTCGCCCCTCCTTGGCGTGCTACATCACTTCCTGCTCCGCCCCGGCCTGTCCAGTATCTTGTTGAACAATCTGGTGAGAACAATTTTCAAGTTAGCGGGGTTTTCTCCCTCATGTACGCCTCTCACACGTTTATTCTGACGGCGCCCCTGATTGTCGATATCTTCCAACATGGCGCGCATTTCCTTGAGGGCCCATGCGTGCCCTTCTGCAACCATTTGAGCTCTTTGTGCGGTTCACATGACTGTAGGGACCGTTACTTCGAGTGTTTCCACTTTGTGGGACAGGTTAGCAACCACCTCCATCGTCTGGGCTAACTCCTCCGGGATAGATTGCTTGACTTCCATGATGAAATTGCTGAAGTCAGCTTTGGTCGGTAACGACTGGAAGAGGTCCTTGAGCTCCTCTTTTGAGGTCATTCCGCTAGCTTCCATAGCCGGGATTATGGGGTCTTCACTCCCCGAGGAGCCACGTGAGTTCGCGTCTTGGGTCTCGTCTGGCTGTGAGGTAAGTAGTGCCGGCGTGGCGAAATATTCTCGCAGCGTAGATGTTGCTGAATGCTGTCTATGTTTTCAGTGGGCCACTTCACCAGAACTGTGTGTGTGCGTGGGCCATATTCATTTTTAATTTAGAGAAAATGATATATGATTGCGTGAGTGCGATATTTTTTGCCGTGGATTCTGTGATACACTCACACAATGCACATTAATATGAATTTTATATATATGTGTGAATATGCTCACATTTATATATAAAATTCACATTAATGTGCATTGTCTGAGTGTATCACAGACTCCACTGCAATAAAACTCACTCTCACACTTCCCATTACTATATCACAATACACAATAAAACTCACAGCCAACAAATCCCCTCACATTAATTACACACATAGTCACACTTATACACATACACAGCCACACGTATATACATACATAGCCACACTTACATATTCACAGCCACACTTACACATATTCACAGCCACACATACCAAATAGACACACAGTCACTTTTACACACACAGACACACAGTCACTCTTACACACACAGACACCCATACACACACACTCAGACATCCATAGACACACACTCAGACTCCCATACACACACACTCAGACACCCATACATACACAGACAGACACCCATACATACACAGACACCAATACATACACAGACACCCTCACATACAGAGAAAGACACCCTCACACACAGACAGACACCTTCACACACATTACTTTTTATTTTGCATGTGCCTTTTGTCCCCCTCCCTGCTCAGTCACCTTTAAATTGCAGGGAGGGGGATGGTTCAGGCACCATCTTTTGAGCTCCAGAATGCATCTGGAGCGCCAACAAGTGTCAGAACATAAGGGGGCGGAGCAAGAGACTCTCGTGCTGCGCATGAGGCACCAGGGACTGTTCATCTTCTGCGCAAGGGGGCCAAACATGCACCCCTCACGCTACCCTAATATGGAGGCTTGCCATGGAGGTGCTGTTACTGCATCAATCTCAGGTGGGCCGCACCTCCATCTCAGGCGGGCCGCATTCGGCTCGTGGGCCGCACGTTGGATGCCCCTAGATTAATAGGATGTGTGTGTGCATGACTGATTGAGTGTCTGTGGTGGAGAGAAAGTGAACAGCTGGGTTAGATATGGTTTGTAGGAGTGAGAGTAGGAGAGAATGCAGGGGTAATGTATTTGTTTCAAAATAATTTTATTATCTCATAACTATCTCTTATCACTCACTGCCTGTGACTGGCACAGCATGTTTCAATAGGGGTATGGATAATGAGTAAATACAAAGCTCTATGTCCTTTTATTTGTGTCCTATAAACTTGAATACAAGAATAGCTTGACTTTCATTTTCAGACTCAGCACCAGAGTTTGACTTTGAAAAAAACTCTGGTTCATTCTTCCCCATTGAAATTAATGGAAGGTGAAATTATCTAAGCTTTTCTGAAACTAAGTCAAACTCGGATGCCGAGTTACTCTGGTCACTAAAAAAGCCGTCTGTCAAACTAACCTCACACTGTGTTGTTAGATCCAGAGGCTTCACGTGGAAACAAGGGGTAACGGCTACCCCAATGGGAGAGGATGTATCAGCCGTTGGGGATGTCCTTCTTCCTGGCAAGATGCTGTGCAGTAGTGGGTATGCTTTATCCCATCTGCTGGATCCAAGTAGAGAGTAAGGCAGAGCTCTTACAAGAGCTAGTGATTTATGCTGGACAGGTTCCCTTTCAAGAACGAGACTACGGCTACGTTTTGAAGTATGAAGTAAAAACTGACTCCACTGAGCGTTTATTGCTGCTTTTATGCAGGATTTTGCAGTATTGTCACCCCCCACTGTGACTTGTGGGGCACCAACAATGCAAGTACAGCAGACAATCAGGCACCATGTTACAACACACCCAGTAATACAGTACATTCATCCCCTCTGCCTGGGAGATAATTGAGTTAAACGTTGTATCAGCTCAGTTATCCTCAACCTACAAAATATACTTTTTCACATTTATTATAACTTCAAAACAATGCATGGGATTTCAACAAAAGTTACATTTTCATAATCAATCCATTCATGGGACAGGGGCGGATCCAGAGTCTGATCTCGGGAGGGGCACATGTCCGTCTGTCTTTTCCTCTCTCCCATGTCCGTCTGTCTTTTCCTCTCTCCCATGTCTGTCTGTCTTTTCCTCTCTCCCATGTCTGTCACACTCCTCTCACTCCCCGTGTCCCTCTGTCTCTCTTCCTTCAATATCTGTTTCTCTCCTCTTCCCTTCCATGTCCGTCTATGTATCCTCTTCTTTCCCATGTCCGTCTGTCTCTCCTCTCATTTCCCATCTCTCTGCCTCTCCTCTCCCATCCCATGTCTGTCTGTCTCTCCTCTACTATCCCATTTATTTCTCTCTCTTCTCCCTTCCCATTTATGTCTCTTTCCTCTCCCTTCCCATGTCTGTCTGTCTCCTCTCCCCATATCTGTCTGTCTCTCCTCTGCCATCCCATGTCTGTCTGTCTCTCCTCTACTATCCCATTTATGTCTCTCTCTTCTCCCTTCCCATTTATGTCTCTTTCCTCTCCCTTCCCATGTCTGTCTGTCTCCTCTCCCCATATCTGTCTGTCTCTCCTCTGCCATCCCATATCTGTCTGTCTCTCCTCTGCCATCCCATGTTTGTCTGTCTCTCCTCTGCCAACCCATGTCTGTCCGTCTCTCCTCTACCATCCCATTTATGTCTTTCTCTTCTCCCTTCCCATTTATGGCTCTCTCAGCCAATTTGTCCAATAATATGCCAGTATTATTTGCCATGTAATATGCCCCAGCCCATTTGCCCAACAATATGCCAATTTGTTGCCATTTAATATGCCCCTGCCAATTTGCCCAATAATATGCCAGTGTTATTTGCCATTTAATATGCCCCTTCCAATTTGCCCAATAATATGCCAGTGCAAGTTGCCATTTTATATGCCCCAGCCAATTTGCCCAGTAATATGCCAGTGTTAGTTGCCATTTTATAAGCCCCTTCCAATTTGCCCAGTAATATGCCAGTGTTAGTTGCCATTTTATAAGCCCCTTCCAATTTGCCCAGTAATATGCCAGTGTTAGTTTCCATTTTATATGCCTCTTCCAATTTGCCCAATAATATGCCAGTGATAGTTGCCATTTTATATGCCCCTGCCAATTTGCCCAGTAATATTCCAGTGTTAGTTGCCATTTTATATGCCCCTGCCAATTTGCCCAGTAATATGCCAGTGTTAGTTGCCATTTTATAAGCCCCAGCCAATTTGCCCAGTAATATGCCAGTGTTAGTTGCCATTTTATATGCCCCTTCCAATTTGCCCAATATGCAGTGTTATTAGCCATTTAATAAGCCCCAGCCAATGTGCCCCCCCATCTCCCCAGCACTTACCTTTCCCTGGTGGCTAGTGGCAGGCAGCATGGTCTTCTCCATGCTGCCTGTTCGGCTCCCAGGCGGTTGTGCCGACAGGTCACGTGACCCGGCGCGCGTATGACGTCAGCGCGCCGGTCACGTGACCTGTCGCACTTCCGTGTCAGACTGAGGTTTCTCTGTGCTGCCTGTTCGGCTCCCCGTGCAGCCTGGCAGGCAGGCAGAGAAGGTGAGGGGGATCTTCCGATCCCCTCTAACCTCCGTCTCTGCCTGCAAGCGCGTATTTTTTTTTTTTTTAAACATTTTTTTTATTTTTCTTCCTCTTCTCGGGGGGGGGGGGGGGGGGGGGCAATTGCCCCGTTGTCCCCCCCCCCTCCCCCCCCCCCCCTGGATCCGCCACTGTCATGGGAACAACATATCCAAAAATGGCACGAATTGGAACAGGGGTTCAGAAGTTAGTAAAAATGTGGATATGACCGACTGTTCGTATGTAGGAAACCACACGAATAGTCTGTGTTCTCATTTTTTATGCAGCAAATATATAGCTTAACAAGGGGTTTTGTTACACAAGGAAAAAACTCCACTGGAAAAGGCCAGTAAAAACAGGCCGGGTAAGCCAAAAGAATTATATAAATCCCTCCAAAGTGTACAGCCTCTGCCAGCATCTTAGACAGGAGCAAAAAAGACTGCAGAGGGTGAGGTGTCTATATAAATTTGTAAGTTTTTTTTGTTTCTGTCAGCTGACTTGGGAAGGAGCTAGCCACCCATATGTCAATGCTGCCATGGTGGACAATGAAAAAGGAGATGTCTAAATAATACATCCAGGCTTCAACAGTCAGATACCTGAAGTGCAAGTCTACCCACAAAAGCATGTCATAGTAGCCTCTTAATGTGAACAAATCTAATACATGGCAGTGAGCAGACATCATACTTCATTTATATATACACATACAAGTAATACATGTGTGAACAAATGCATAAGCGTGGTACCCATAATATTTCAGTTAGTGAATTTACAGTGTAATGCTATGACACAGATTTATGAGGCTAGCAATAAACTATAGCTTTAAATGATTCAGAGTGGACATTCCGTGATGTCATAAACATCCTCAGTTAAGCGAGTCATTCAGGTAGTTTGAGGACTAGAGACTAGACATAGTCTGGGAAGGTCAGATGGCGGCAGCAGGAGAAGGCGGAGGTAAAATCCGGAGACAATTTCACTGCCAACCCTCAACCCCTTCTGCCTTCCTCTTTGGTAGCTCTGGCTTCTTTGCTGCTTCTCAGAAAAATAATGACATGTCCACAACTAGAGGTTTCTCCTCTTTTGCATCTGATAAAGCGTCAATAAATGTTAATGGAAATCCATTTGATCAGATTACTGCCACTAGGGCAAAGAAACCATCATTTACCCTTTCTGCCTTTAGAGGTAGGCCATTTTCTGCTAGAAAAACTTCAGGATTACAAGCCTGTTACCTTGGGGATCCTGCACTATATCCTAGAAAAAAAAAAGAAGTGTTAAACAAGCCAGCACATGCTCAGCGATATGGCGTTACCAGCAACACCGCAAAACGATGCTTGCAATCTTTAGACAAGGAATCTAGTCCATTGCAGCACGCCAAGAGAATGCCATCAATGACGCTTCAACCGGTGTCAGGAAGGATCATCCATGTTACAGGTGACTTTTGTAAAAGGAAACGGTCTGACACTACAAATCCCCCTGTGCAGAAATATATAAGATTGAATAACAGGTCAGCGCAAATGGTCAGAAAGTAGACTGATGTTGATTTGTATCCAGGCTGCACTCAATAAGAAGATCAGGACTGCACAGCTGGCACAACCCCTCTCTTCTCTGTATGAGCATAATTTGTGTGTGTTATACAATAAATGTCATATACAAACTGATTTTTATAGTTGTGTACTGGTCATATCATCTTTTTGTGCATATATTATTTTTATTCCAAGTAACTGACTTACAGTGAGTAGTTTGTGAACAGAAACATGTTTCCTTGTAACTTTCTTTTAATTTTCATTACCAGGTAAGTTTTTTTCAGTCTACTGAGGCTAGCTCAATGTACTGTTTCTTGCTAAAATACGTGTTAATATTAGACATGTGCAAAACTAAAATTTTCGTTTCGTTTTCGTCCATTCGGACGAAAATGTTATTTATTTCGTCTAAAACGAATTTCGTTCATTAGTGCATTCGTTTCAGACGAAATTCGTTCATTATTTTCGTTTCGTTAATTTTTTTCGTTCGTTTTATAGAATACAATGTAATACTATTGGCTTTCTATAAACTGAACGAGAGCCCCATTCATAAGAAATTCTTATGAATGGGGCTCTCGTTCGGTTCATAGAAAGGCAATAGTATTAATTGTATTCTATAAGCCGAAAGTCTATAAACCGAACGACTTTCGGTTTATAGACTTTCGGCTTATGGAATACATGTAATCCTATTGCTATTCTATAAATCGAACGACTTTCGGTTTATAGAATAGCCATAGGTTTACATGTATTACATAAGCCGAAAGTCTATAAACCGAAAGTCGTTCGGTTTATAGGCTATCGGCATTTAACTTATAAGAGACAGAGTCTCCATTCATAAAATTATGAATGGAGACTTTGTCTCCGTGTAGTAAAATGCCGACAGCCTATAAACCGAACGTTCGGTTTATAGGCTGTGGGCATTTTACTACACGGAGACAAAGTCTCCATTCATAATTTTATGAATGGAGACTCTGTCTCCGTGTAGTAAAATGCCGACAGCCTATAAACCGAACGTTCGGTTTATAGGCTGTCGGCTTATGGAATACATGTATTCCTATTGCTATTCTATAAACCGAACGACTTTCGGTTTATAGAATAGCCATAGGTTTACATGTATTACATAAGCCGAAAGTCTATAAACCGAAAGTCGTTCGGTTTATAGGCTGTCGGCATTTAACTAATAAGAGACAGAGTCTCCATTCATAAAATTATGAATGGAGACTTTGTCTCCGTGTAGTAAAATGCCGACAGCCTATAAACCGAACGTTCGGTTTATAGGCTGTGGGCATTTTACTACACGGAGACAAAGTCTCCATTCATAATTTTATGAATGGAGACTCTGTCTCCGTGTAGTAAAATGCCGACAGCCTATAAACCG
Organism: Pelodytes ibericus; assembly: GCA_036172795.1. Taxonomy (NCBI): domain Eukaryota; kingdom Metazoa; phylum Chordata; class Amphibia; order Anura; family Pelodytidae; genus Pelodytes; species Pelodytes ibericus. Next base: position 49,603,975 of record CM069861.1, on the reverse strand, counting down.
AACGTTCGGTTTATAGGCTGTCGGCTTATGGAATACATGTATTCCTATTGCTATTCTATAAACCGAACGACTTTCGGTTTATAGAATAGCCATAGGTTTACATGTATTACATAAGCCGAAAGTCTATAAACCGAAAGTCGTTCGGTTTATAGGCTGTCGGCATTTAACTAATAAGAGACAGAGTCTCCATTCATAAAATTATGAATGGAGACTTTGTCTCCGTGTAGTAAAATGCCGACAGCCTATAAACCGAACGTTCGGTTTATAGGCTGTGGGCATTTTACTACACGGAGACAAAGTCTCCATTCATAATTTTATGAATGGAGACTCTGTCTCCGTGTAGTAAAATGCCGACAGCCTATAAACCGAACGTTCGGTTTATAGGCTGTCGGCTTATGGAATACATGTATTCCTATTGCTATTCTATAAACCGAACGACTTTCGGTTTATAGAATAGCCATAGGTTTACATGTATTACATAAGCCGAAAGTCTATAAACCGAAAGTCGTTCGGTTTATAGGCTGTCGGCATTTAACTAATAAGAGACAGAGTCTCCATTCATAAAATTATGAATGGAGACTTTGTCTCCGTGTAGTAAAATGCCGACAGCCTATAAACCGAACGTTCGGTTTATAGGCTGTGGGCATTTTACTACACGGAGACAAAGTCTCCATTCATAATTTTATGAATGGAGACTCTGTCTCCGTGTAGTAAAATGCCGACAGCCTATAAACCGAACGTTCGGTTTATAGGCTGTCGGCTTATGGAATACATGTATTCCTATTGCTATTCTATAAACCGAACGACTTTCGGTTTATAGAATAGCCATAGGTTTACATGTATTACATAAGCCGAAAGTCTATAAACCGAAAGTCGTTCGGTTTATAGGCTGTCGGCATTTAACTAATAAGAGACAGAGTCTCCATTCATAAAATTATGAATGGAGACTTTGTCTCCGTGTAGTAAAATGCCGACAGCCTATAAACCGAACGTTCGGTTTATAGGCTGTGGGCATTTTACTACACGGAGACAAAGTCTCCATTCATAATTTTATGAATGGAGACTCTGTCTCCGTGTAGTAAAATGCCGACAGCCTATAAACCGAACGTTCGGTTTATAGGCTGTCGGCTTATGGAATACATGTATTCCTATTGCTATTCTATAAACAGAACGACTTTCGGTTTATAAAATAGCCATAGGTTTACATGTATTACATAAGCCGAAAGTCTATAAACCGAAAGTCGTTCGGTTTATAGGCTGTCGGCATTTAACTAATAAGAGACAGAGTCTCCATTCATAAAATTATGAATGGAGACTTTGTCTCCGTGTAGTAAAATGCTGACAGCCTATAAACCGAACGTTCGGTTTATAGGCTGTGGGCATTTTACTACACGGAGACAAAGTCTCCATTCATAATTTTATGAATGGAGACTCTGTCTCCGTGTAGTAAAATGCCGACAGCCTATAAACCGAACGTTCGGTTTATAGGCTGTCGGCTTATGGAATACATGTATTCCTATTGCTATTCTATAAAGCGAACGACTTTCGGTTTATAGAATAGCCATAGGTTTACATGTATTACATAAGCCGAAAGTCTATAAACCGAAAGTCGTTCGGTTTATAGGCTGTCGGCATTTAACTATACAGAGACAGAGTCTCCATTCATAAAATTATGAATGGAGACTTTGTCTCCGTGTAGTAAAATGCCGAAAGCCTATAAACCGAACTATCCGTTTATAGACTTTCGGCTTATATAATACATGTAATCCTATGGCTATTCTATAAACCGAACGTTCGGTTTATAGAATAGCAATAGGAATACATGTATTCCATAAGCCGACAGCCTATAAACCGAACGTTCGGTTTATAGGCTGTGGGCATTTTACTACACGGAGACAAAGTCTCCATTCATAATTTTATGAATGGAGACTCTGTCTCCGTATAGTTAAATGCCGGCTTTTAACTATACGGAGACAAAGTCTCCATTTATAATTTTATGAATGGAGACTCTGTCTCCGTATAGTTAAATGCCGGTGTTCTGACAAATTTCTGGAGCAAATTCTCCTGCGCAATCGCAGGAGAATTTGCTCACTGCGCATGCGCATAAAGTTACAGCTGATAACTCAGCTGTAACTTTGTGACCACCGCGCATGCGTCAGCTGCGCAACCCACCTCCCGCCCCCTCACACCCCCTGCACACCCCTTCTTACCAGATCATCGACCACAGCGATACACAGCGCATGCGCACGCCTATCCAGCCGTTTGGGAATGAGCGCGTCCGTTGTTGTGTTCTTAAGGTGGTAAGTAACATGGGGCGTCGGGACATAAGGGGGCAAGCATCCTGGTGAGGGCTGCCTCATCTTGATGGGATTTGTGATCCTCCTGCTGCATCAATAATACAGCAGGAGGATCACAAATCCCATCAAGATGAGGCAGCCCTCACCAGGATGCTTGCCCCCTTATGTCCCGACGCCCCGTGTTACTTACCACCTTAAGAACACAACAACGGACGCGCGCATTCCCAAACGGCTGGATAGGCGTGCGCATGCGCTGTGTATCGCTGTGGTCGATGATCTGGTAAGAAGGGGTGTGCGGCGGGTGTGAGGGGGGCGGGAGGTGGGTTGCGCAGCTGTCTCATGCACGGTGGTCACAAAGTTACAGCTGAGTTATCAGCTGTAACTTTATGCGCATGCGCAGTGAGCAAATTCTCCTGCGATTGCGCAGGAGAATTTGCTCCAGAAATTTGTCAGAACACCGGCTTTTAACTATACGGAGACAAAGTCTCCATTTATAATTTTATGAATGGAGACTCTGTCTCCGTATAGTTAAATGCCCACAGCCTATAAACCGAACGTTCGGTTTATAGGCTGTCGGCTTTTAACTATACGTTTGTCTCCATTCATAATTTTATGAATGGAGACTCTGTCTCCGTATAGTTAAATGCTATTGTATTCTATAAACCGACTCTATTTCGGCTTATAGAATGCAATAGTACTACGAATGGACGAATGAACGAATGATTTTCCTTTATTAACCATTCGTTCATTCGGCTTTAGTTAGCTTAGCATTTTCGTTCTTCGTTTTTGGGGCGAATGGACGAAAATGCAATTTTCGGACGAAAATGCATTCGTCCGAAAACGAATGCACATGTCTAGTATATATTCACATGTAAATTGCTTTTTTAATAAAAAATTATGATATAAAAAAAATCTTGTTTTTATTTCCTTTTATGTGACAAAGCTGCCTCTCTCTTTCCCTTGCCCCCAGATTTGTCGCTCTCCCCCCCTTAGTGTTGTCTCTCTCTCACCCTCCCTTTGGCTCCCCCCTCGCTCCCCTTGTGTCTGTCTCTTCCCCCCTTCCCTCCCCTTGTTTCTCTCTGCCCCCCCCCCCCCCCTTGTTATTCTGTCCCCCCCTCACCTGTTTCTTGCTCCCTGGTGGCTAGTGGGGGCAGCCGGGGGATGTATGCACTATACATAATAGACGGAAGTGTCGGGCAGCATGGAGGTTGTCTGCACGATTCGTGCAGACATCCCCCAGCTGCCCGATTCTCCCTGGTGGCTAGCGAGGCAGCGGTGGATGTCTGCGCGATGAGCGAGACCTCCCCTGCTGCCGCCCGGAACGACAGCCAGGACTTTTATGAGGAAGCCGGAAGTACCCAGCTTCATCATAGAAGTCCCGGCGGTCATGCCGGGCGGCAGCAGGAGAGGTCTCGCTCATCGCGCAGACATCCTCCGCTCCCTCGCTAGCCACCAGGGAGAATCGGGCAGCTGGGGGATGTCTGCACGAATCGTGCAGACAACCTCCATGCTGCCCGACACTTCCGTCTATTATGTATAGTGCATACATCCCCCGGCTGCCCCCACTAGCCACCAGGGAGCAAGAAACAGGTGAGGGGGGGACAGAATAACAAGGGGGGGGGGGCAGAGAGAAACAAGGGGAGGGAAGGGGGGAAGAGACAGACACAAGGGGAGCGAGGGGGGAGCCAAAGGGAGGGTGAGAGAGAGACAACACTAAGGGGGGGAGAGCGACAAATCTGGGGGCAAGGGAAAGAGAGAGGCAGCATTGTCACATAAAAGGAAATAAAAACAAGATTTTTTTATATCATAATTTTTTATTTAAAAAGCAATTTACATGTGAATATATACTAGACATGTGCATTCGTTTTCGGACGAATGCATTTTCGTCCGAAAATTGCATTTTCGTCCATTCGCCCGAAAAACGAAGAACGAAAATGCTAAGCTAACTAAAGCCGAATGAACGAATGGTTAATAAAGGAAAGTCATTCGTTCATTCGTCCATTCGTAGTACTATTGCATTCTATAAGCCGAAATAGAGTCGGTTTATAGAATACAATAGCATTTAACTATACGGAGACAGAGTCTCCATTCATAAAATTATGAATGGAGACTTTGTCTCCGTATAGTTAAATGCCCACAGCCTATAAACCGAACGTTCGGTTTATAGGCTGTGGGCATTTAACTATACGGAGACAGAGTCTCCATTCATAAAATTATAAATGGAGACTTTGTCTCCGTATAGTTAAAAGCCGGCATTTAACTATACGGAGACAGAGTCTCCATTCATAAAATTATGAATGGAGACTTTGTCTCCGTGTAGTAAAATGCCCACAGCCTATAAACCGAACGTTCGGTTTATAGGCTGTCGGCTTATGGAATACATGTATTCCTATTGCTATTCTATAAACCGAACTTTCGGTTTATAGAATAGCCATAGGATTACATGTATTACATAAGCCGAAAGTCTATAAACCGATCGTTCGGTTTATAGACTTTCGGCATTTTACTACACGGAGACAAAGTCTCCATTCATAATTTTATGAATGGAGACTCTGTCTCTGTATAGTTAAATGCCGACAGCCTATAAACCGAACGACTTTCGGTTTATAGACTTTCGGCTTATGTACTACATGTAATCCTATGGCTATTCTATAAACCGAAAGTCGTTCGGTTTATAGTTTAGCAATAGCATTACATGTATTCTATAAACCGAACGTCGTTCGTTTTAAAGACTTTCGGCTTATAGAATACTATTGGCTTTCTATAAACCGAACTAGAGTCGAGTCCCCATTCATAAGAAATTCTTATGAATGAGGAGGGACTCTAGTTAGGTTTATAGAATGCCAATAGTATTCTATAAGCCGAAAGTCTTTAAAACGAACGACGTTCGGTTTATAGAATGCATGTAATGCTATTGCTGTTCTATAAGCCGAATGTCTTTCGGCTTATAGAACAGCAATAGCATTACATGTATTCTATAAACCGAACATCGTTTGTTTAAAAGACTTTCGGCTTATAGAATACATGCTGCTATTGGCTTTCTATAAACCGAAAGAGTCCCCATTCATACGAATAGGTCAATTGACCTATTCGTATGAATGGGAACTCAATTTCGGTTTATAGGAAGCTAATAGCATTACATGCATTCCATAAACCGAAAGTCATTCATGTCGGTTTATGGAATGTAGTACAATGCTATTGGTATTGTAAACCGACTCTATTTCGGTTTAGAATGCCAATAGCACGAATGGACGAATGGACGAATGAACGAATGATTTTCGTTTATTAACCATTCGTTCATTCGGATTTTGTTAGTTAAAATTTTCGTTATTCGTTTTTCGGACGAATGGACGAAAATGCTATTTTCGTCCGAAAATGCATTAGTCCGAAAACGAATGCACATGTCTAGTTAATATATTTTTACCACCTGCTGATTTCCCACCCAGTGGCATCGCTAGGGGTGGGCTACTGAGGCTGAATCCCCGAATCCCCGGTGCATAGCCCCGAATGGAGACTCTGGGGCTAAAGTATACTCCAGACTACAGGGCTATCATTTTTACTATTTTAATTCCCCCCTCCCCCCCCAACTTCCCTCCATCAGGGACATGGTCTCAGAATCGGAGGTTTAAGCTCCAGCAGGGGAGAGGTACAGGAGGAGAAGAGCTCAGTCCCTAACACATCTTCTACACTGAGCACAGCACAGCTCCGCCCCGTCGCACACTGTGATTGACTGCACACTGGATTTCACCTGACTTCCGGTAGAACAAAGCTAATAGAGAAATCCTGCCGCTGGAGAAACGTCCTCCTTCCGGCAAAAAGCCAGGCTGAAATGCGTTGCTGAAGCCTTGGAACTAGGATCGATGAAGGGATCTGCTGGACCATTTACTTCAGCCTGTTCAGAAGACAATAAGAAGCAGATTAATATAAATAGATGGTAAATTCATAAAGTGATGTGTAACTTACATCACACCATGGCTGTGAACTATAAATACCATAATGTCTTGCCTTGTTCTAAGGCCGTTCCTGCAGTAAGGTGACTAGGCAAGTCACTGTGCACACTCATTCAGTTTCAAACAACATACAAATTGTGTCAAGGCTTGTGTTCCTACCTAACTCATCTTTATAGGTTGGTAGAGACACACAGGATACTATTAAGAAGCAGGGGGCAGAGGGTGGAGGAGTGACAAATGGGCAAGAAGAGATGAGGAAAAAAAGGGGATAAAAACAAGAGGACACAAAACTGCATGTGAAAGAGAAGGGAAACCACCTAAGGTGCCTTAGATACAAAAAAAGAGGGACAGTAGTAGAATTTCTTATGAATGGGACTCTCGTTCGGTTTATAGAAATGCAATACTACCACAAGTTTTCTATAAGCCGAAAGTCTATAATTCGAAGGTCGTTCGGTTTATAGACTTTCGGTTTATAGAAAACATAGAATTACATGTAATTCTATGCATTTTATTAACCGAAAGTCTATAAACCGAACGACCTTCGGTTTATAGACTTTCGGCCTTTAAAAACTTGTAGTAGTATTGCCTTTCTATAAACCGAAAGAGAGCCCCATTCATAAGAATTTCTTATGAATGGGGCTCTCGTTTGGTTCATAGAAAGGCAATACTACTGTATGTTTTCTATAAGCCAAAAGTCTATAAACCGAAGGTCGTTCGGTTTATAGACTTTCGGTTTATAGAATACATGTAATTCTATGTATTCTATAATCCGAAAGTCTATAAACCGAACGACCTTCGGTTTATAGACTTTCGGCTTATAGAATACATAGAATTACATGTATTCTATAAACCGAAAGTCTATAAACCTAACGACCTTCGGTTTATAGACTTTCGGCTTATAGAATACATGTAATACTATTGGCTTTCTATAAACCAAACTAGAGTCCCCATTCATAAGAATCTAGTTCGGTTTATAGAAAGCCAATAGTATTACATGCATTCCATAAACCGAAAGTCATTCATTATGTCGGTTTATGGAATGTATATGTAATGCTATTGGTATTCTATAAACCGACTCTATTTGGGTTTATAGAATGCCAATAGCATGAATGGACGAATTATTTTCGTTTATTAACCATTCGTTCATTCGGCTTTCGTTAGTTTAGCATTTTTGTTATTCGTTTTTCAGACGAATGGACGAAAATGCTATTTTCGGACGAAAATGCTATTTTCGGACGAAAATGCTATTTTCTAATATATACTGATTTTGATAACCTTATAAACGCTTTAAACAAAAGAAAAAAAAGTGACAAATAAAGATCAAGTGAACGCAACGGCTGTGCATTACCATGAAGCTGCACATGGATCACCGGCTTTTTACGACCTGTGTCTTTAAGACTGTCAGAGGGGAACCCTATAATGGGTGTCCTAGGACCAGATGTCGTTGTTCAACAGATAATAGAAGAAGAACAAACAGATTTAGATTGAATTAAATTATGAAAATGTGTCCAATTTCCTATCACCACAAAAACATCTACCAAGTTAGGAGATGTTACTGTCCCCTTCAAAACCGAGTGAGATGCATTACCATGCTGAGACTTTTATTGTGCGTCTGTTCAATGTAAACTGCTTGATTTTAATACTAATGTCTCATTAATTGATTGGACTGATGTACGAAAATTTTTTAATGTGCAGTGAAATCCATGATATATTTGAGCTAGCAAAATGACAGAGAGCTTTGGTGGCTCTAAGCACTAATTAGATATTTATTTATGATTCTCATGCTCACTAATTATGCTAGCCAATTGTTGACTCAAATAATTAATTAAAAGATTAGGCACATAGAAGAGCAGCATTAAAAATTAATATATACCAGGTAATAAGCTTTATTTTTCTTTTCAGCTATAATTGATAGTTCCTAGGGTAGGTTTCCCCAATTATTTTTGGTACATGACACAATGGTCATTGTAATTCAGTTGCATAGCAATTAATCAAAAAAGAGACTCTTTGATGGAAACTAGATTAATCAGTCTGGTACTGGAAAAGTTGAGTATAAAATTAAATCGTGCAAAAAATCTATTTGAAACGTTTTTAAAGGAAATGTGTCCGTCCTACAACGCATACCATGAAGCATAGAATACTGAAATGAACATAGGTGAAATGTTTAATAAAATCACACAGCATAAGAAGATGACTGATGAATTTGAATTATACCTTTAAATCAGTAATTAGAAAATGATACACAATGGGAGTCATTTGAGAAAATGTGTCAGGTTTTGTTGAACCTTGAACAGACTACCTAGCTGCTCAGTGGGCTTGGGTTACCAAGAATCATCAGAGGGTTAAATTCTCTGGATGCTGTAAGGCTTGGAAGCCAAGTGCTGAAGCAATCAAGTGCTCCCAGGAACACACGAATAGACAAGAAAAAGACTTTGTATTCAAGTTGTTCAAAAGTGATTTTAAATAATCTATGTGCCATGGAGGACCACATGGAACACGCCAACAAACAAAAAAGCTGAGAAAAAACTACTTAAGATACTTATCACTAAGCACCAGTGGGCGTAAATTGCGTGAAGCTTTTTTTTGTTGTTGTTGGAATGTTCCCATGTGGTATTTCCTCCATGGCACTAAGATGAATTAACCCCTTAGTGACAAGACATTTTCACCTTGACTTTCCCTTGGTGACAATGGCTGTTTTGACATTTCTAGGGTGTTTGTGTTTAGCTGTAATTTTTTTCTTTCTCACATACAGTACCCACACAAATTATATGTTGTTTTTATCATCATAAGAAGGGCTTTCATTAGATACCATTATGTTTATCATATCTTATAATTTACTACAAAAAAAATCATAAAATATGATGAAAAATAAAAAAAAACACTTTTTCTAACTTTGACCTAAAATATAATTTACACAAATAAAATCATTAAAAAAGATCCCATCTAAATAGTTTCTAAATGTTCTCCCGAGTTCAAAAATATGCATGTTTCCATATTTTTCGGTATTTTTTTGCGAGTTATGGGGCAAAAACCAAAAATAGTGTTTTTTGTTTTTTTCCTATATTGATCTTTTGACCCCAACCCAAACCCAAAATTTAACCCTAACACTAAATTTAACCCCAACTCTAATCCTTATTATATCCCTTAATATTGTTTAACTTTAATTTAATTTTAACCCTATCCCTTATGCTAAAAAATATTAAATTTTAACCCTATAGGCTAATATAGCTAAATAACCTGTTTTTAATTAATTAAATATGTATTTTAAATATTTTCCATTGCAATGCTACTAAACTACCACTAGGGGCAGTCAAGTAGCATATTCAGAGCGACGGAAGTGAAGTTATTTTCACTTCCGAAGCTCAGACCGGCAGAGGGCTTAGCCATATTGACGGAGCAGCATGCTCCGTCAATATGGCTCCCCACGATTGCCAGGCACGTCCTTTGTCGTTAAGGGGTTAAAAGCACCTTGGAAGTAACAGAAGTGTGATGTTTATGTGGATTTGTTCAAACATGCATAGTGAATGTGCAAAGTAAGCAGAGCTAGAACCAAGACCCTTTTTTCTCACCCAAGCCTCTTCCGTTTATTTTTTATTTAGCATGTATTTTTCCGATTGCACTAAAAAATTGTGATTATATTTCCATATGCTAAAGAGCTTTGAGAATAATTTGTGAAAAATAATTCTTATGTGCGTGTGAAAATTACACCAGCTTTTAGCAAGTGCTATCAAAAGGTAGAAAAAAATATTCGCAAAATTGCCTGTTTTTATTTTCAATTATGCCCGTTTTTATTCACAGTTTGCTCATATGTACTATTTGAGTGTTAAATATTTAGTACAGTGCAACAGGAGCAAAGCACAAAAATAGTTTTGCACATAAAATATATTTCCGTTTTTTTAGTACAGGCCCCTCAAGATTGGGTTGATAACCTGATACTTGAGGTGTAGAAGAGAGACCAGAGGAGAGACAGATTTTGGAAGAAGGGGTAGAGCTGCCACTAGTGGGTTGAGAGATGGGAATGTTTTAGAAAAGGGCGGAGTCTCTCTCCTTCTGGGGAGAACTCAGGAATATGATGCTTTTAATAGCACATGTTCATTAGAACAAATACTTCTCCATACACATAGTTTTCAGCTTAGTCTCGTGGGTAACTCCCATCACTCAATTCTTCTATGGAAGGAGTCTCAACTGCAAATCAACCTCTGCTGTAATGTATAAATGTGGTATTTTTTTTGTAGCATAATCTCAATTTTCATGGTATCTATATGCTTTATCCTGGTGTTTATCTGTGATCCTTTCTGCAGAAGGAAGTCAGAGGAATATCCTATAGATATTACCAAGAATCATACATTCTTACATTCTAGCTATTCAGCCAAATATGTAATATTTAATCTCCAGAGATTATCTAAGATTATTATTCTTAAAATCTAAGCTAAGAAGCATTTATTGTCATTTACCGGGCATATTAAGAAATAGCCACATTGAGTTATTTGATTTAGGAATATTACCTTACCTAAGCAGAGTATATGCTGGTAATTTGTAGGTAATCATGGTGTACTATCATTAACCATTTTAACTACTAATCATTATCGATGTAGGTGTGGTTGTATCTAAATAAAATGCATGGCCATTGTGTGGTCAGAAATGTAATGGCATAGCACAATTTACTGAAAGCATGATGATACAGCTACAGAGATGCATAATTCATGTTTTATCTTATTTACATCTGTTATAAATCATGCATGTGAATTATGATTAACATATTTTGATATTGTATTTTGGTGGTAACACAATTTTGCTAATAGTTTGATCTTTATTTTATATTCAATAAATTAATTATTATTGAATTAATAATTGTTTCATTGTATTTACTTTTGTAAAAACGTCATTCAAACTCACTATATACATAATGAATTCTGTGTATGGGTATTTTTAGTCGGACCCATATATGAATCATATCAATTTTTAATATTTTGGTGGTTCATAATTAATAACAAATATTCATATTTCTATGGTTAATAATATCAGACAGGACATAGTGCTTCAAGGTCTCATCTCATTCAAGAGCCTGAGTGGGGTCCTGTCTGAATGCAGAAAATGTAGGGCAAAAAAATGCTCAGCACACAATTTAAGGTGTTTATTGCACCACAAGTATTATGAAGTCATGGTTTTATAAAGTCTTCATCAATAATTTTGTGCTATTTGGAGGCCAGGTGGAATCTCTGCTGTGGCACCGGACTCAATTAAGTCATATAAAAGGTTGAGTGGTAGAAGGGGTCTTCATGCTCAGACACAGGGTTGCCTAGCACCTCCATTCTCACCATGGCATTGTTTAAAAGTGTACCTATCCCACGGAACTTCTTACTGTTTGACCTAAGCATTGCCATTGCATTGGCCAGATCAATTGCAAATATTGCAGATGACGAGGCATCTAGATGTAAAGTCTTTAGTTTATATCAGGGATGAGAAACCATTGGTGCTCCTGTTGTGGGCAAAACTCTCTATGATGCCCATCAGTTACAAGATTGAGCACCTTTGACATGTAAAACACATAAAGGGCCTACATACTTTACCCACTTAAGTCCCATCAGTATGTTTCCATATTTAGAAACCAATTACATTCATGTTTTAAATGTATAATACTGAGCATGTTCAGGATTTTTTTTCCTTATCATGGGAAGTATGGACCATAGTCGTGATTACTAAAGTTTGTCATTGCTGCCCTAGTCTATCTCGGCTAGTAGGATGTGCTCATCCACAACATACCATACATAATTGCTTTGTGGAATCATGCAAATAATATTAGTTATATATATATATATATATATATATATATATATATATATATATATATATATATATAAGTATTATATGCCTGTGATCCCTATGAATTCCATGCATAATCTTTATATTTTCTCCTGTCATCTATGAATGATAAATCCACGCTAAACCAATTCCATCCCTTTTGTATTTGCGAGATCTGTGGTGTAAATACAATGCTCCAGGGTTTGCAATAGCTACTAGGCCCTTCACTCCAGGGCGGAGTGAAAAAGTAACTAGAGAGGATATGGAAACTGATGGTCAAAGTGGTCCCAGTACTGTTAAGGGCACTTGGGACTATGACCTCTAAGCTGGGAGACAGGATCCACAGATTCCAGGAAATACATCACTGTACAGCACTCCTAACAGAAGAGCGCAGTGCTAGGAACAGCCTTTGCAAATTACAACAAAAAACGGGGTGGGTGCACTACCCCCTTTTTACCTGAGAACAAACAGAACTATAATAGTCTGTCCTGTAGGATAATACCAACTTGGGAGGGCAACTCCGTTTTTTGCCTGCTTACACCATTGCAGAGCAACCACTCCATTAGCATATCAGACTAATCCCACCCATAAGGGCAGTCTAGACCCGAAATGCATGGCTAGTACCCTCTGCACGAGGAACAAAGCAAACCACAGACATACGTTTCGGCCTACAATGGCCTCATCAGTTTGGTATGGCTGATGATCCTCTAGGTGCAAGCAGGCATGGGACCCACGGCGTGGGCATACCCTGTTACTTATGGCGACAAAAAAGGGGGTGGGTGCACAAATACCAGAGAACAAACAGCATATTACTCTGGTAAGGCACCCAAGAAAAATGCCTGTGTGTGTAATCTCACCCGCTGTGTACTGTGTCCCTGAATAGCAGAAATAAAATATGGACACCCTACTCCAGAAGACCTAGTCATTGCGTGAAACAGTGGAAGGACAGGAAATTACATAATGTCCTGCGTGCCATATCTGTCCAGCTTCACAATGAGACTGTGAGGGAAAGACTACCACCATCAAAGTTGTTTAATTATACAAATCTATGGATGCAATCAACCCTGGAGTGGGGGAATCTATATGGCACGGGGCGAGAGGTAGAAATATCTGCCAGGTTTTGCAATCTGATTATGAAAATAATGGATATTTACTACTTTAAGATGTTTCTTATTTTACTGAAATACCGCAGTAATATGTGAAGTAATAAATGTGAAGTCATTCAGTAGAAAATAATCATTTGTGGTGCTCTGCTTAATGCTCCGGGCAGAACTAGTGAATAGTGAATGGTGGTGAACAGGTATGAAATGTCCACTTTAGGCAGAATCTGTGTTGCACTGGTGAGGGATCTTTATGGCACTGGGGGTGAATATGGCACAGGGGTATCTGTATGGTATTGGGTGGGAACCTGTATTGCGGTGAAGGAGCATTCAGTATATGACTGTAAGAATCTGTTTTGCACATTTCTGGGGTGCGTTGCACTCTCTGAGCTGCTGAGGATGTCCTCATTGCGATCAATATACTTCCCTATTAACTACCTTTACAATACAGTTCTAATAGAGTAAAGATCTGTTTTAGGATTGTCATTGCCCAACATTATCTGACAGAGATATGTGTAGGCATTAAAACTATTATTGGTTCCTCACAGCTTTCATGAGTATGTGACAATTGCATAGGGCTCTTTCCCCCATGAAATTCAGACCTGGTGCACAGTTTGGGGGTTACAAAGGCAACAATATATCATGACCACATGAATACGCTCACCAGATAATGTCATGTCTGGGACTTTAATTTACTATTCAATGGAATATGATATTGTCTATCAATGATGGGATAAGAATTAAATTAAAAACAAGACAAATGTAAGGAATCCTGCTTGTTTAATGAATAGTACAGCTCTTAGAATATTTCTTTGGACATCATTTGTTAAACATGTCATACATATATTTGTGCTGTTAATATAGAAAAAAACATGGTATGGCAAAATAAATACGCACTATACCATATAAAGAGAAAATATTTCAATGTTGAATATAAAATGACACAATCAAGACAAGAAAGGATGTTTCTATTACTTTATGAACAGGCTTTTGTTTTATGGTTTCTCTACTCAATGTTTTATTCCAGATGAAATTGCTGAAATATAATGGGAGGGAAATTAATGCAAGAAAAGAAATGTGTTTTAGCTCTTTTGTTTCTGGGTGGAATTTAAAGACATTGCAGAGAACGGAGTTTGCATGGATACCAAAATAGAGAACGATATTAGATTTAGGGACAGGCATCCAGGCTCCACAGAGTTTATGTTCCTCCTTCAGAAAACTGGTTTTACACCGTGGATAACTGATTCAGGTTCATTGTATCATTTAGTGCACATAACATGGATGGAACCCTTGGTAGATCCCACAAAGCCTCCAAATAATGGTACAACAGGCAAATTTACAGTAAATGGATATAGACAAATACATTGAATATAGCATGTCTCTTACATAGAAGACGATATCAAAGTGCACAGCAAATTTGTCCAAGAGGTTCCATGAATACTGTTCAAACTCAGTATATAGGATAAAGTGCTTGTAGAAAATGCAGTTCCCTATATCCGAAGAACTGTATTCATGAAACATGTTGGACAAATTTGCTGTGCACTTTGATATTTACTTCAATACCCTATTTTCTGCATCACGCACAGTGTTGGGGATTATTATAATTTTAGGTTTGTGTTTCTGAGCACACGTATACTATTGCTTGTTACAAACCTAGTAACATGTATGACAGACACGGTTTCATTAATTAAAGAAAGAATTACATGGACTATACAAATGTCATGTAATTCCCTCTTTTATGAATGAAGCCCAATGGTAATGTTGATGTGACTCACCACTAACAATGCATTTAGCTTCATCTCTCCATCTGTAACAGGGGTATCTTCACTGCCTCCCGAACTTGATGATTCCCATCAACTTTAGGCTGGTATAGGTATATATAATATGCAGGCGCTCGGATCAACCACCAAAGGTAGATACACATTTACACCACATGATCTTGTTACATGTTAATGCAAATATATGCCCATCTACTAATATACTTCTATATATATATGTACACAGAAAAACGGACATAAATATTAGTATATAATAGAGTGACATTTATGAATTTGTGCCCTAAGGTGATTAGGATGTTTAACGCTTCATAGGTTCAGTCATCGGTTTTGCAATCAATGAGTGTATTGCTACTGTTAAAAAACTAAATACAAAAATATAAAAAAACAAAAACAAAGAAACATTTTTTTTTTTTTAAATGATATTTAAAATTAAATGGTTAAACAAATATTCATTCAATAGTTGTTGGTGAGGAGGAATATCTAGTGAGCTGACATGACATGGCTGGTATTTTTCTTCATCATGCAGATGCCCAGGAGTGGATGGGTATAATAGTAGTTTTAGGTTATGAGTGGGAGGTATGAAATGTTTCAGTTAAGAGTAATTACACAATTTTCATTGTTAATGGTAAGAGGGAATATGTGCCATGGAGAAGAGTGAAAACACACAACCCACAGGCAAGCTGTGAATCTAACTTTCCCATGATCATCTGCAAGAGTTGAATTCTGTGCTAGCAAGAACATCAGGGAGTTTTATCATTTAGATTAATTTGTCCTATATATGCTAGGTACATTGTAGATTTTCAATAGCAGTCAGGTATATGTGTACACAACATGGTTAGTTCTGAGGTTGTCTACTTGCACTGATGTGCTTGTCCATCAGCATTGTGGTGATTTCCGGATCCCTCTAATAGTCGTCCACATCAGCACACATACATATTTCCAGTGTGAAAGGGGAGAATACAAGTTAGAGGGAGAGGAAGAGAGCAGATCAAATTACTCTGACAACAAAGGGCTGAATAGAATTAAATACAAGCTTTTTTGCTGCACTACTCTGCCTGCCAGGTGTTTTTTCTGCTCTCTATGTCTACTCAACCTATCCTAAATAGCATAATGCTTCTCCCTCTTTTGCCACCTTTCCACTGGGCCTTTTCGAAAGCCCCCCACCTCCAGACACCTATGAAAGCTGCTATTATGCTCCCAGTTATATAGTGAGGATGCAACAACTGATAGGACACTATATTTCAGTTTATTATTTGCTTCAAAGAAAATGAATACCTTGTTCATACCCATTCATCTGACATTGCAAGAGGAACAAAAATCAGGGGAAAAGATAGACAAGGAAAAAGCTACCATTTGTCATGTGAAAAGCTAACCATCAACAATATGCCACACAATAATTTCACATAGCTATTTGGAGCTTTCTCCACCCACGCTGCTTTACCATTCAATTAATCATCAGCAATTGCAATGGCTCCAATTAATGTACTTTCTGGTCATTAGGATGGTAATCAGCAAACTACAAGTTGATGTAGCAGATTATGAATTTAATTGTAGAGTACAGAAAAAAACAACTGAATATTATGTATTATTTGTTTATTTTGCCTCCTATTCAGAAAAGACAGATGTCTAAAAAGTAACTACTGCTAGAGGGTAAAATATTTAATTTCTCTAAGCATGGCTCTGTCAACAGAATTAATGTTTATTTTATTGCTTGTATCCCAGACCTATTGCTTTTTTTAACTTTCCAATCCCTTTAGCTCTGTTTAGTGAAAGTAATTAATTGTATTTTATTGAGGTCAGTGATTGTTGGGATCGTTTAACCATACAATTTGTTGCAGACACCTCCAGTAGCTCTGAAGTCATTAAAAGCTAATATTATCAACATTTTCCAAATTGGTTTTAAAAATATGCTGGGCTGAACTGAAATGCAGAAGCATACAAATATTAAGAAGGTATGCCAACACACTTTCAAAAGGTAAACACACAGTTATGAGGATGAATATGCACAGGAAAATTAATTGAGGTAATAAGGCCTGCCAGATTTTCTTTCAGAGTCTGTAAGACTTTTACAGAATTACTGGAAATGCAAAGATGAAATGCATTTCACTACCAGCCAAGCTTAACTAATAGGGTTTAGGCCTTTGGAACTCAGTGGAGGTACTGCTTGCTCTATTCAAGATATACAATTATTCAACCATGAACAATGTTGGTTGAAGCTGCTGATTTGATGGAGTGTTTGAGAATTCTGTACTTGGCTGGCTCCATGGGATGAATCAAGGACTGAGTTGGCGCTTAATAGTAATACAGCATCATATTTGGTGAGCCGATGTAACATTTAATGATAATAATTGTAATATAGTTTCTTATCCAGCAGCAGTTGATGTTATATCAACTTAATATCAACTTACCTAACCAATGTACCTTTTGTCTTTTAATAGCCATTGGAATACTATAATTTCCATTCATTGTCATTAATTATAATTCATTATTGTTTAAATTGTTAAGGATTTATATAATGAGTAAAATTATATGGGCCATTGATAAGGTTAAACTTAAGTATCTTCCCATGCATATATCCATTCACCATAGTACATTTTTACCAATTGTCTTGATTTCCTTAATCACTTGGTTTAGACTTAAGTCCAGGCTGCCCAAAATAGGTTATAGCAACTTCCAGTCTCTAAAAAAAATGTTAAAAAATAATAATTTATGGGCAGAGCAAAAGTTAAAGTTTACAAATAATAGGTTGACAATGGTGGACACTTATGGGCCTATTCACTAAAAATCGAGAATAGCTGGCGGAGGTTGACCATGGATGTTGGCATTCATTGTGAGACTAGTGGGTCTATTCACTAAAATTCGAGAAAAACTTGAGGTGGTTGACTTTGGAGGTAAAAAAAAATAACAAAATTGTTTGGATCTTCCCCATTTAAAGTAATGGCAGGCAAAATTATCAAAGCTATTTGTGAGACTAAGTCACATTCGGCACCTGTTTTTTTTTTAGGTCAAACCAGGGTGCCGAAATGAAAGTCAATCTCCCTGAGCTATTCTAGAATTTTAGTGAATATACCCATAAGGACTTTATTCACGAATTAGGTAATTGCAGGGAATTGCAAACATAAGGCCGTAGCACAGTTGGAAACATTCTCAAATCCAGCTATACTCCACATTCTGCTATTTTGGCCTTATGTTTGCAATTCCCTTCTCAAATCCTTGTAATTCCTTCTTTCATGAATAAAGTAAGTACTGCTATCATATATTAGTCTAGGAAAGTGAAGAGCCTGATTAACAGAATTTCTGGTTTTGCATACTACCATTTACATTCATATTGTTTTATCAAAGGCATAGTTGCCAACATTTGAAAAAAATTTCCAGGGACATTTTGCAGCTCAGCTTCCAATTACTTACTTTAAGACTGACCACACCTACTGTCCACAGCTCCACCCACTCCACATAATTAGCATAATGTAACTCCACCTTATTGTCACAGTGTAGATTATATCACCAAGTTCCCACCAGCATTACCATGCATCCTTTGTATACAACAGATACATTCACAGCACAACATCTACATCAGGCAGGTGCATTTTATCACTTTTACATGAAATATAGTCAGAGAGCTGTGTGTACACCATAAACATACATTAGTATGAACCTACCACTTCTGCTGGAAGGCCATTCCATGTATCCACTACCCTCTCAGTAAAGTAATACTTTCATTAGTCCATGGCCTTATCTTATATCTAGGATAGCCTTATACCTATCCCATGCATGCTTAAACTCCTTCACTGTATTAACCTCTACCACTTCTACTGGAAGACTATTCCATGCACCCACTACCCTCTCAGTAATGTAATTCTTTCATTAATCCCTGACCTTATCTTATATCTAGGATAGCCTTATACCTATCCCATGCATGCTTAAACTCCTTCACTGTATTAACCTCTACCACTTCTACTGGAAGACTATTCCATGCACCCACTACCCTCTCAGTAATGTAATAACAGCACATACACACAAACACATGCAATTCATATACAGACACACATACACACTCATACATACAGTCAGTCACATAGACACATACACTTATACAGGGAGTGCAGAATTATTAGGCAAGTTGTATTTTTGAGGATTAATTTTATTATTGAACAACAACCATGTTCTCAATGAACCCAAAAAACTCATTAATATCAAAGCTGAATATTTTTGGAAGTAGATTTTAGTTTGTTTTTAGTTTTAGCTATTTTAGGGGGATATCTGTGTGTGCAGGTGACTATTACTGTGCATAATTATTAGGCAACTTAACAAAAAACAAATATATACCCATTTCAATTATTTATTTTTACCAGTGAAACCAATATAACATCTCAACATTCACAAATATACATTTCTGACATTCAAAAACAAAACAAAAACAAATCAGTGACCAATATAGCCACCTTTCTTTGCAAGGACACTCAAAAGCCTGCCATCCATGGATTCAGTCAGTGTTTTGATCTGTTCACCATCAACATTGCGTGCAGCAGCAACCACAGCCTCCCAGACACTGTTCAGAGAGGTGTAATGTTTTCCCTCCTTGTAAATCTCACATTTGATGATGGACCACAGGTTCTCAATGGGGTGAACAAGGAGGCCATGTCATTAGATTTTCTTCTTTTATACCCTTTCTTGCCAGCCATGCTGTGGAGTACTTGGACGCGTGTGATGGAGCATTGTCCTGCATGAAAATCATGTTTTTCTTGAAGGATGCAGACTTCTTCCTGTACCACTGCTTGAAGAAGGTGTCTTCCAGGAACTGGCAGTAGGACTGGGAGTTGAGCTTGACTCCATCCTTAACCCGAAAAGGCCCCACAAGCTCATCTTTGATGATACCAGCCCAAACCAGTACTCCACCTCCACCTTGCTGGCGTCTGAGTCAGACTGGAGCTCTCTGCCCTTTACCAATCCAGCCACGGGCCCATCCATCTGGCCCATCAAGACTCACTCTCATTTCATCAGTCCATAAAACCTTAGAAAAATCAGTCTTGAGATATTTCTTGGCCCAGTCTTGACGTTTCAGCTTGTGTGTCTTGTTCAGTGGTGGTCGTCTTTCAGCCTTTCTTACCTTGGCCATGTCTCTGAGTATTGCACACCTTGTGCTTTTGGGCACTCCAGTGATGTTGCAGCTCTGAAATATGGCCAAACTGGTGGCAAGTGGCATCGTGGCAGCTGCACGCTTGACTTTTCTCAGTTCATGGGCAGTTATTTTGCGCCTTGGTTTTTCCACACGCTTCTTGCGACCCTGTTGACTATTTTGAATGCAACGCTTGATTGTTCGATGATCACGCTTCAGAAGCTTTGCAATTTTAAGAGTGCTGCATCCCTCTGCAAGATTTCTCACTATTTTTGACTTTTCTGAGCCTGTCAAGTCCTTCTTTTGACCCATTTTGCCAAAGGAAAGGAAGTTGCCTAATAATTATGCACACCTGATATAGGGTGTTGATGTCATTAGACCACACCCCTTCTCATTACAGAGATGCACATTACCTAATATGCTTAATTGGTAGTAGGCTTTCGAGCCTATACAGCTTGGAGTAAGACAACATGCATAAAGAGGATGATGTGGTCAAAATAGTCAGTCACATAAACTTATACATACATACAGTCTGTCACATATACTCATACATACACACATACAAGTAAGCGTTTTTTTTTTAATCTTAAAAAACAAAAAAAAATGTAGATCAATATGTCCCCCTTCCCTGCTGCTATATCTCATTGCAAGGATGGGGGGCATTTGCGTTCCAGGTTTGTCTGTGCCTCTTACAAAAGGCACAGACCATCATTACGTATTAATTACATTATTTTGCCCATGTAAGAAATTAAAGTCACCCTATATTTCTTGCACCCATTCATTTGTCAGTCTTATCATGTCCATAATTTGTCAGTCTTATCATGCCCATCATCATCTGTGAGTCTTATCATGTCCATCATCATTTGTGAGTCTTATTATGCCCATCATCATTTGTGAGTCTTATCATGCCCATCATCATCTGTGAGTTATCATGCCCATCATCATCTGTGAGTCTTTTCATGCCCATCATCATTTGTGAGTCTTATCTTGCCCATCATCATCTGTGTCGTATCATGCCCATCATCATCTGTGAGTCTTATCATGGCCATCATCATCTGTAAATCTTATCATGCCCATCATCATTTGTGAGTTTTATCATGCCCATCATCATCTGTGAGTCTAATCATGCCCATCATCATCTGTGAGTCTTATTATGCCCATCATCATCTGTGAGTCTAATCATGCCCATCATCATCTGTGAGTCTTATCATGCCCATCATCATCTGTGAGTCTAATCATGCCCATCATCATTTGTGAGTCTTATTATGCCCATCATCATCTGGGAGTCTAATCATGCCCATCATCATCTGGGAGTCTTATCATGCCAATTCATTTCTCAGTGTTTTTTTGCCCATCATGTCACCCTCCACCCAGGCTTCCCCAGTACTCAACTCCGTGTCCCCGTCGCGCCCTTCGTGCTGCAAGCTTCCCTCCTGCACGGAGGAGGGAAGTACATTAGCCGGATATGACTAGCTGTCATATCCGGCTGAAGAATATTTAAAAAAATAAATAATAAAAAAAAGAGTAAAAAAAATTACTGGTCCCTCGTATACTGCGATCGCTAGACAGTCCCGGGAAACTGGGCTGTCTCACAATCGTGGTGGGTCACCAGATCACGTGACGTAATCGCGCAACGTCACGTGACCCGCCGCGATAACGAGACAGCCCAGTTTCCTGGGACTGTCCCGCGATCGCAGTATACGCGGGACATTTGCATAGTTGCCGGGACAGTCCCGGCGAATCCGGGACAGTTGGCAACTATGCAATGGTTACAGATTGTTTATCGCTTGCTCTGATTCTATTTCCTGAAATATAGCCTTCTTTTTATTAGTCCTGCTATAACTATCTTGAGTTCAAATTGTTTAGCCTTTGCATCCTTCTTTGCAAGTAAACCAGACTTGTATCTTAATAGATACACACAGGTTTAATATCTGCTGTGTCATGTGAGACACAGCAGTTCCCGGTTGTCATGTGCTGACAAACGCCAGCACACGCACAGCCAAACAGAGCGGCGGCTCGCCCCACTCTGACAGCCGAATACGAGGGTCTCTTGCTGCTAGCGCAGAGAGAGACCCTTGTTTTTGCATGGGATCAGCAGGGGGGACGTAGTTAAGGTTTCACCTATATTAGAAGCACAAGTAGAAAAAAAAAGTTTAGTGTCCCTTGAACAGATTTCCTTATTTGCAATGTGTTAAAAAGCAGCTTGTGACAGAAATGTGTGTCAAGTTTGCAACCATAGAAACCAAATCCTCAAAACAGTGTGATGTAGCAATATATAGTTTACTTGGAAGTAAGCTTGCCCTGTTCTGTATCAGTTGACTCTTACTTATGCACAGTGGGTCATTTCTACAAGTAGATAATTAGAGCTATTGTGGAGCAATCTGCAAAATGTTGAACAATCATTATGGAAGCCAGTGAGATTTGTCGGCAGAGTTAACTTTGCACCAGAACTGTACATTTTGTATGGATAATAATTGTGTACTTTCACTGTTTCAAGTATTGCTCCTTCTGAAGTACAGTATGTACATTGCTTTCAAATCCTTACTTACTCTGTTCCTCATACTCAGTTGTTAAAGCCTACGGAGTAGACCTGGGCATTTGTTTTCGTACAAAAATGTGTATTTTTGGCAATTCATCCATTTGTCCGAAAACTAATGCAGAGCTAGACAAGAAAACAAAGAGATGAAGGCAAAATAATCAAAAAATATTTGTTCATTGATCCATTTGTTTCATTCGTTTTTTTTTTTCTACGAGAAAACCTGAGCTCTGAGTTTCAGACCCAGTAAGATCACTTCACAAATCTGAATAGCACTTAATTTCAGGCTTATGAATAAGAAACAATAGACTAGAAATGCGTCAAGTGTCTCACTCTCACCCTGTTTTGTTGCGCCCTTCTTCATGATAAAATAAATTGATTTACACCAAGGACCATAAGTGCCAGAATTCCCAAAACAAAAATAATGGACATATTTCATCTGAAACAAATGTGTCAACCAACAAAATTTAAAAAACGTGGAGAACCAGTCTAATAGGCAGCTGCAGTATATGTAAAGAGCAATTCTGGTTCTACATGTGGAGGAATTATCATGGAATAAAACACAGTTTTCTTGCTGACAAGATACTTATGCCCCCTATGTCCTTTTCGCACTCAATATTTTTTTACTTGATCTTAGTACCATATCCACATCGATGAGACTTCTCTTTCCAGATTCTATTCCCTCAGATCATTTCACCTTCAAGAAAGACATGTGAAGGAATATAAAAATTTTCATTTTGTTCTTATTTTTTTCAAAGACACTAAATAATTTACAAATCTCTTTTTCAGCTGCTAAAAAAAGGTCTGCCTAGTATGCCTTTGTCTTGAACCCATGATAACTGCAATTTAATTCTCCTATAAATAAAGAATGAAAACATTTCTTCAAATTCAAAGCATATATCATAAAAATTCCCAGTTATAGCAACAGGTAAACTGGTGAATATATGACTTGCACCTGAAGCTTATTTATGGCTATGTGCCCCTTGAGGGATAATTATTTAAGTTCCCCACTTATAATACTTGTTGCACTGTAGAAATTGAGATTTTATCATTTTTGGTTGCACAGTACTTTCATGAAGTCTCTCTTTGATACCAGCTGGAGACTGCAGCAGCCTGTCTGATACCTGGGTAAAGGTTCTCGCTACTTAATACGTACCTCCCAAATTGTCTTATTTGGAGTAACAGTTCCACTTTGGTTCAAATGCTGCTTTCCTACTATATGATCCCTATTTTAGGCACTTACTAATTTAAAAGAACTCAAATTTAAACACTAATCATTGTCAGTGCTATTTCTATGTAGCTCTGTGATATACCTAAAAACACTAAATATCATAAGTAAAATAAACCTACTGTGTACAAGAGCAAGGTCACTCAGAGTCCACACAATATAATCAATTTGAGGTGCACAGGAAGTCACTAAATTAAATATATCTAAACTTTATATCCTCAGTGTCTATATAATCAGTGCTGCCGCACCTGCAGTAAACAAGCAGAGTAATAACTGGGGAAGGCTTGAGTAAAATGTAATAAATGTGATTTATGCAGGATGCCTGCATATAATCACACTGGGAAAAAATCCTGTGGATTATACAAGCAGTAATCTTCATCTTGCACCAAAGTAAGTTTGGGGACTATCCCTTTAATGCAGCTCTGCAATATACTTTTTTTGCATATGAAATGTTGTTGCACAGAGACATGAAAGAGTGTTAGAAAGACTAGTTCACCTACTGCAGTAAACTATCCTACAGGGCATTGAAACATGTCAATAGTAGATGAAAATCAGTCACAATAATATTACTCTTTGTTGACAGATTTACAGTCTATTAAAATAAACCTTTCACTGGATATAATTGTTTTTTAAAGCTCAACAGCTTGATTAACATTTGCAGACATACTACCAATTTGTCAGTTAGCACTGGTGTGTTTCTTTATTTTTTATTAAACACAAATTTGTTTTTTGATATGCTTGACTGTAAACTACATTACAAAATGATGATGTGGTTTCTCACTCTACTGAAGGGGTGCCAGGCCAGAGATCTCCACCTTGATCCCCAAATAAGCAGTAATAATACACAGGAGGCAGTACTCACAGTGATAGGATTTATTCCAACAGATAGCAACGTTTCAATCCAACAGGATGATCCTTAGTTATACAGACACTGAGGATTTAAAGTTTTGTTGCATTTAGTCAGTTCCTGTGCACCTCAAATTGAATATATTGTTTGGACTCTGAGAGACCTTCCTCTTGTACACAGTAGGATTTCTTAACAGTACAACACTTTGTCTGATAACATCACTAGAGACAGGAAATGTCATTAATTTGAATGAAATTATTCTCATTTCTGCAGCAAAAAATAAAGGAAATTTCTTTTACTCATCTAGTGTGGGCAGTCCTGGTCTTGCAAACTTGCAAACTGCTGTAATTTAACAATTTCATCTAGCTTTTGTTTTTTTTTTTAAAGTACTTTGAAAGCACATTCATTTGCATTAGCATTTGGAAGATGCATTTTGGGCATTAGACAATCCCTTTAAGAAAAATGCTACTTTCCATTGTGTACTATAATCATCCCTCTCAACCCCTTAGTGACAAGACATTTTGACCTTGACTTTCCCTTTGTAACAAAGGCCGTTTTTACATTTCTGTGGTGTTTGTGTTTAGCTGTAATTTTCTTATTTCCCACATACTGTACCCACACAAATTATATGTTGTTTTTATCGTCATACAAAGGGCTTTCATTAGATACCATGTTCATCATATCTTATAATTTACTACAAAAAAAATCATAAAATATGATGAAAACATTTAATGAATTTTTTTTATCTAACTTTGACCTAAAATATAATTTACACAAATAAAATCTTTAAAAAAGACCCATATAAATAGTTTCTAAATATTGTCCCAAGTTCAGAAATATGCTTGTTTCCATGTTTTTCTGCAGTTTTTTGCGAGTTATGAGGCAAAAAACAAAAATAGTGTTTTTTGTTTTTTTCTATATTGACCTTTTGACCTCAACCCGAACCCTAAACATAAATGTAACCCCAACTCTAACCCTTATGCTAACCCTTAATATATTTTAATTTTAATTTAATTGTAACACTTTCCCTTATAATTGTAACCCTAACTGTTATTCTAACCCTAACCCTGGATGTCAGCTTATTAAGTGTTTTTTTTTTTCATTGCAATGTTTTTTCATTGCAATGTCTGAACATATTCAGAGCGTTGGAAGTGAATTTTTTTTCACTTTGGAAGCTCTGACCACAAGAGGGCACAGCCATATTGCAGGAGCATGCTTCTCCTGCAATATGGAGCCCACAATCTCTCAATGGATAGATCGTGGGTGCCCCATAGCTGGAATTTTGGTGATTGCCTGGACATCGAGGGAATAGAGCAGCACCGTCAGAGTCCAGCCAGGAACGTGCCTGATGCGTCCATTGTCGCGAAGGGGTTAAAATGGAAATCTGGTTGCCCTATTATAGAAATTGAAAGGATTAATTTGGATCTGTGAGGGTTAAAAGCCGACAGTGTGTCAAAGAAGCTGATGTCTGCAGCAGCTTCTGGAAGGCCAGATCACGCCAGTAGCATAATTGTTATTAGAATGGTTTTATCTTACTATTCCAAGGCTAGAACAGAGGTTTCTGGAACATCAACAAGTTGTCTCTGAAAGTTCTGTAATTTTCCATAAGAACGACTTTTGTAACACTATTTTACATATTACGTTTTAAGTGCATTTTCTTATAAAACACGCCTTTCTGCATATTAGAATATTAGAATAACCAATTATATCGTAGTAACTAATGTTTTTATCTTCGTATATATACGCTTGTTTAAACAATTAAAATCAGAGTTGTTTCACAGTTGCATTGGTGTCGGTCTCAGTTATTCACTGTGAGATAGCTCTCCTGGATCCAGTATGTCAAACCAAGACAGTCGTATTACAAGGGGCAGAACCAAATTCCTTACAGAAATGAGTACAGTTTATTAGATTAAAAAAAAAACACCATGTATAGTTGCCAACCTGGACCATGTTTCCAGGGACACATATTTGTTCCACGTGCTGCAGAAAGACAATGCAAAGTGCAGTACGGCACTATGTAGGATAGATATACACACAGACAGAATCCAACTAATTAATCAGGGTGGAGATCTCATAGGACCTACCATGATTAATTAATTGGATCATGTCAGTGCGTATATGCATCCTAAAGATTGTCAGGCTTCACATGCATGCTCTTTCTGCAGCATGTGGAACAAATATGTGTCCCTGGAAACATGGCCAATGTTGGCAACTATGCATGTAATGCAGAAGTGTACAGTCATGGGAAAAAGAAAGTACACCCTATTTGAATGTTATGGTTTCAAATATCAGGACATAATAACAATCAACTTTTCATTAGCAGATCTTTAAATTAGGTAAATATAACCTCAGATGAACAACAGCACGTGACATATTACACTGTGTCATCTTTTATTTAACAAAAATAAAGCCAAAATGGAGAAGCCATATGTGAAAAACTAACTACACCCTTACTGCTTCCATATGAATTAGTGGCAGACAGGTGCTGCTTATCAAGTGTGCTTGAATAATTGATCATCAGCAAGTGTGACCACCTCTATAAAAGCTAAAGTTTTAACATTGTGAGGTCTGGAGCGTGTGTGTTAACACAATGCCAAGGAGGAAAGACATCAGCAAAGATCTTTGAAAGCAATTGTCGCTGGCCATCAAACTGGGAAGGGTTATGAAGTCCATCATACTACAGTGAGAAAGATTTTTTAAAAGTGGAACATCTTCTCAGGAGTGGATGTCCTAGCACATTATCCCCAAAGTCAGATTGTGCAATGCTCCCTGAAATTGCAAAAACATGTTACATCTCAGACTCAAAAGGCCTCAGTCACCCTGTTGAATGTATGGTTTGTTTGGAATGGTTGCCAGGAGAAAACGTCTTCTCTCTAAAAAGAACATGGCAGATTGGCTTACGTTTGCAAAGTTGCATCTGAACAAACCACAAGATTTCTGGAACAATGTCCTTTGGACAGATAAGTCCAAATTAGAGATGTTTGGCCATAATGCACATTGTCATGTTTGGTGAAAACATCAGCACAAACACCTCATACTAACTATCAACCACAGTGGTAGAGCGGTGATGATTTGGGCTTGTTTTTCAGTCACTGGACCTGGGAACCTTGCAGTCATTGAGTCTAACATGAACGCTTCTGTATACCAAAGTATACTAGAGTTAAATATGAGGCCATCTGTCCAACAGCTAAAGCTTAGCTCATGTAACAGATCAATGATCCTAAGCACACCAGCAAATCTACAGAATGGCTGAAAAATAAAATAATCAAAGTGTTATAATGGCCCAATCCCAAAGTCCAGACCTCAACCCAACTGAACTGCGGTTGTGGGACCTTAAGAGAGCTGTGCATAAACAAATGCCAACAAACCTCAATGAACTGAAGCAACATTATAAAAAAAAGTGGGCAAAAATTCCTCCACAACATTGTGAGAGACTGATAAAGTCATACAAAAAATAATTACTTCAAGTTATTGCTGCTAAAGGTGGTTCAACAAGCTATTGAATCATGAGGTGTACTTATTTTGTGTACTTTTCACACACTTGTGTACTTTTTCACACATGGCTTCTGCACTTTGGCCTTGAATAATTTTGTTTATATTCCATTTACATTGCTACAATATATTATCCCCTTGACGAATGAGCACTGAATACGAACATCATGCACTGCTACTGTGGATCATAGGACTTGTGGTCCAATAAATATTCTTCACACTGAGAGCCGGTTATTCAGGCTCTCCAAAGTGTGAGTGCATTTTCATTGGGGGAAATATTTTTGTATCACTGATTTGTTTGCAATATTGCAGTGTATTTGTGTTTTTTTTCTTTTTTATATTTATATATCCTCGTGTGGAGCATCAAGTCTTCTATTTTGGATAAGTAATATATTATTGCCCTTTATACACTTTTTCACTTTGCGCAACACTTTATTACACTTTAATTACTGAAAGGTATAATGGTATAAAGCAAAGTAGAATAAGTTATTTACAGTGGATATAAAAAGTCTACACACCCCTGTTAAAATGTCAGGTTTCTGTGCTGTAAAAAAATGAGACAAAGATAAATCATTTCAGAACTTTATTCTTTTAGGTAGAGGGAAGAAAAAATATAAAAATAAAATAATGTGGTTGCATAAGTGTGCACACCCTTAAACTAATACTTTGTTGAAGCACCTTTTGATTTTATTACAGCACTCAGTCTTTTTGGGCATGAGTCTATCAGCATGGCACATTTTGACTTGGCAAGATTTGCCCACTCTTCTTTGCAAAAACACTCCAAATCTGTCAGATTGCGAGGGCATCTCCTATGCACAGCCCTCTTCAGATCACCCCACAGATTTTCAATCGGATTCAGGTCTGGGCTCTGGCTGGGCCATTCCAAAACTTTAATCTTCTTCTGGTGCAGCCATTCCTTTGTTGATTTGGATGTATGCTTTGGGTCGTTGTCATGCTGAAAGATGAAGTTCCTCTTCATGTTCAGCTTTCTAGCAGAAGCCTGAATGTTTTGTGCCAATATTGACTGGTATTTGGAACTGTTCATAATTCCCTCTATCTTAACTAAGGCCCCAGTTCCAGCTGAAGAAAAACAGCCCCAAAGCATGATGCTGCCACCACCATGCTTCACTGTGGGTATGGTGTTCTTTTGGTGATGTGCAGTGTTGTTTTTGTGCCAAACATATCTTTTGGAATTATGGCCAAAAAGTTCAACCTTGGTTTCATCAGACCATAACACCTTTTCCCACATGCTTTTGGGAGACTTCAGATGTGTTTTTGCAAAATGTAGCGTGGCTTGGATGTTTTTCTTCGTAAGAAAAGGCTTTCGTCTTGCCACTCTACCACATAGCCCAGACATATGAAGAATACGGGAGATTGTTGTAACATGTACCACACAGCCAGTACTTGCCAGATATTCCTGCAACTCCTTTAATGTTGCTGTAGGCCTCTTGGTAGCCTCCCAGACCAGTTTTCTTCTCGTCTTTTCATCAATTTTGGAGGGAGCTCCAGTTCTTGGTAATGTCACTGTTGTGCCATATTTTCTCCACTTGATGATGAATGTCTTCACTGTGTTCCATGGTATATCTAATGCCTTGGAAATTCTTTTGTACCCTTCTCCTGACTGATACCTTTTAACAATGAGATCCCTCTGATGCTTTGGAAGCTCTCTGTGGACCATGGCTTTTCCTGTGGGATGCGACTAAGAAAATTTCAGGAAAGACCAACTAGAGCAGCTGAACTTTATTTGGGGTTAATCAGAGGCACTTTAAATAATGGCAGGTGTACGCTGACTCCTATTTAACATGATTTGGAATGTGATTGCTTAATTCTGAACACAGCTACATCCCCAGTTATAAGAGGGTGTGCACACTTATGCAACCACATTATTTTATTTTTATATTTTTTCTTCCCTCTATCTAAAAGATTTCAGTTTGTTTTTCAATTGAGTTGTACAGTTTATAGGTCGCATTAAAGGAGGAAAAAGTTCTGAAATGATTTATCTTTGTCTCATTTTTTTACAGCACAGAAACCTGACATTTTAACAGGGGTGTGTTGACTTTTTATATCCACTGTATATAATGCTGACTAAATGTTTACCCTTGTTTTGTTATTTCTTTATTTACATACTCGAGTATATATACTCGAGTATAAGCGGACCCGAATATAAGCCGAGGCACCTAATTTTACCACAAAGAACTGGGAAAAAATATTGACTCGAGTATAAGCCTAGGGTGGAAAATGAGGCAGCTACTGGTAAATATTGCCCCCAATATGCAATTTAATATGCCAGGATATTGCCCAATATGCCAGGATATTGCCCCCAATATGCAGGGATATTTCCCCCAATATGCCAGGATATTGCCCCAATATGCCAGGATATTGCCCGAATATGCCAGGATATTTCCCCCAATATGCCAGGATATTGCCCCCAATATGCCAGGATATTGCCCCCAATATGCCAGGATATTGCCCCAATATGCCAGGATATTGCCCCCAATATGCCAGGATATTGCCCCTTAGTATGCTCGTTATGCCACCCTCCTCCCCCAGACCCCAGCACTTACCTCGTTCCTGCTCTGTCCCCCGGTGCTCTGAAGCTGCGTGGCTGTGAGGGAAGCGTTGTGAGCTTCCCTCCAGCCGCGCGGTCAATAAAGTTTGTTTAAAAAAAACACACTTTATTGACCGCGCGACCGGAGGGAAGCTCACAACGCTACCCTCACAGCCACGCAGCTTCAGAGCACCGTGGGACAGAGCAGGAACGAGTTAAGTTTTTTTTTTTTCCCCCACCGACTCGAGTATAAGCCGAGGGGGGCATTTTTCAGCACAAAAATTGTGGTGAAAAACTCGGCTTATACTCGTGTATATACGGTATATTCTTTATATATTCTTTATCTAAGGCCAGTGATGGCGAAGCTATGGTATGGGTGCCACCTGTGGTTCTCGGGAATCGCTGATGTGCAACCTAGCATCTTAATGGATTGTCACCATCATCATACATGTTGGCAGGTGGAGCACACAGGGGAACACTGAGATGGGGCAACAAAAGGAAAGTAAGCAATAAATTAGACAAGGAGAAGCTAAAATAAGCAGAGTGTGCAATGGAAAAGGGAGAGGAAATCATAATCTCGAGAAATGCAACTTTGAGATTGTTATCTTGATATCCTACAAAACAATGGGCACTTAAAAACGGCTTAAAAAGGTTTGCTTTTGCTGACTCAAGCATAGTTAGTAGGCCATGAATAAACAATTGCCTTTGCAATTCTATAGTAATACATTATGTATGTTTAGTTCCATGAGGCATTTGGTAATCCTTTTGGAGATAAAAAGACATGTTTCAAAGACATGAAACAATGAGCCCTATCCAATGACATGTGAGAGTTGGTACCAGTTGTCATAGAAACATGGGATACAAGTAAAGTCAAGGTGATAGCTTTATTGGTCAACTGAGTAGGTTTATAATGCAAACTTTCAAGACTTGAATGGAAAGCAGATTAGATTGGATTAGAATCCAGGTTAGAGTTTTTGATCAGTCAGTGGTGATATAATGATATGTAAATTGCAGGCATCCTCTACTTCTAGAGGTGTCAGAAGTGGGGTCTAGATGTCTGGCTTGCAGGCCAATCTATAATGTGATAACAAGACATAAATTCTCTATCCAATTTGAGGCCATCAATTAAGGAATTAATTCCCATATTTTCCTCTCCCTCTGAGTTTCTAACACTCCCACTAAAACAGTAATTCTGATGTCGATGGCCAAAATGTTCTGAGTGGCCTGTGTCCCCCACTTAAAAGGCTGTTGGACATTTTTCACACATGATACGTTATACCACATTGGATGATTTGCAAATAAACTTGTCATTTATCTTAAGCTGTGAATGTGAGTTTGAAATAAGGACCTTTTCTGTGGTGCAAATGTATGCACAAGTTTTACACCTTCTTTGTAGACATGGAGAGGTGCTATCATTTGTTTTAGATTGGGGGGCTGATATAAGGCTGAGTTTGTAATCATTATGTAATGTTGTTTAAAGTTCTTTTGAGATCTTTCCATAGAACTTCAACTTGGCTCTGATAGGTGACCACCCTGATAGGTGGCCACATGGCTTCGTATACGCTGTTTTTATACCTCAGCAGTTTTTTTCTGGAGATGTTGGTGGATCTCCTTTGCCATAAAATGGTTGACATATTGTGGGTGTCATTTGCATGCTGATAGGAATCACTATTTGCTCAAGGTTGAGGTTCTGGCCAATCCTGAAATACTTATGAGTGAGAATACATTGTGAATTTATGTATCACGTATCACTTATTAGTGTTTTACAACTAAACATTTTTTGTTCCAGGATACGGTATTTAGTAACCAGAGATCAATTTCATTAAATGGAATTTATAAAGGCTCATATTATGCTTATCTGTTGCTTTAATTTCCCAGAGAATGCATAAAAATTTGACCAATAATAACATTCCAAAACATCTAATTTCCCTCCCCTCGCTATAAAGTCCAGTGTAGCAGGAAACGCATCCTCTTCCTTTGATGCTCCCTCAGCTAAGTACCATTACTTTTTACTTGTGATTAATTTTGCATTGTAATGTATTATTTATGCGTTTATGTTTTTCTCTTTTATATACTATTCATGTGGGCTTCATTTGTGGATTTTGTTACCTCAAGGTGCGGAGTTTCGCACGCACATCTCCAAATTGTTCCATACGGCTACACCTGGACCACACTGCAGTTCGCTACATCAATCACCTGGGTGGCACGAGGTCCCTTGCTCTATGCCATCAAGCAATTAACTTTTGGAGCTTCTGCCTAGTGCACAACATATCGGTTCAAGCAGAAAACATTCCGGGTTCATCCAATACAGATGCATATTGGAACTCCCATCACTTCACAGACTCCAGCGATTGGAGACTCCACCAGTCCATTTTCCAATAACTTATACATCTCTTGGGCCCTCTGAGTATCGATCTCTTCACCTCCCATCTGAACTCTCAACTACCTCAATTTTACAGTTGGAGACCAGACCCAGAGGCCCTGGAGATGGATGCTCTTCTCCAACAGTGGTCAGTTGCCAGGCATTACACCTTTCCACCGTTCTGTCTCATATCCCGCACATTGCTTCATCTTTCTAGCAGCGCAGCATCTCTGGTACTGGTGACTCCTTGGTGGGACTCTCAACCATGGTTCCTTACACTGCTGGAACTGTCCATACACCTTCTTCCACCGTGGAAAGACATTGTCACCAACCTCCAGGGGTCACCACACCCATTACTGGGGGTTGGCCAACTACGTCTTCTGGCCTGGCTGATCTCAGGGGTCCCTGGTTCATTGAAGGACTTTCACGAACGACTCTATCACTCTTGGAAGGAGCTTGGGAACCAGGTACCAGATGGGCCTATCGACATGCCTGGATATCATGGGCTGGTTGGTGCTTGGAACACCACACAGATCACATTTCTCCTCTTATTAACCTCAGTTCTGTCTCAATTTTTCTTCAGCTGTGATTAATGAGCTTTGAACTAGCATAATATGAGCTTTTATAAATTACCAGATTTTACTAATAATTATGATGAAAAATCATGATTGATAAAGACACGGAGGCGAGTATTATTCGCACCCGAATTGAATATCACATTACATCTTCAATTTTCTCCTCCCTTGTTTCTAGGTTTTGAATGTTGTTGATGTGTTTTTTCTATGCCTGTGGTTATATTCCATGTTTACTGATGCATGTTTTTTGGTATTCAATTGCACTCAACTTCGGTTGTCAATTGACGTTATGTCTCATGACATCTACTTTACCATATATACTCTCTATTCTTTTTCTAGCCGGAAGTTTGCGTGAGCCAATCTGGCCTTCCTGTTTTATCAATTAACATGAGATCTTCACCTTCATAGGGGAGGGGAGGGAAGTAAGATTTTTTGGAATGCTATTATTGGTCACATTGCTGATGGGAAATTAAAAATAGAGATAAGCATAATACTTGTGTCCATGTCTTTATAAATAATGACTATGACTTTACGTCATAATTAGTACTAAAATCTGGTAATTAGTGAAGGGTAATTTAATGGTATTAATGTAATTAAATGGAGCTCAATATCTTGGTGCATGGAGAAATTTGGATTATGTACTCAACAAAATCTGTGTTCCTGCTTCCCAATAACAGTCCTTGGTAAAGAGGAATGGGCAACAATGAATAAAACAGTATTTACATGCACCTAGTAAGACACCCTGTGAATGCACAGATTGGTGCTTACCTCTCATGTACCTTCACATAAATATTCACATTTGTTACACATGCAAAAATACCTATCACTAGGGTTGCCACACAGCTGAGAGGTTTAGAAATTGCTTGAACCCTTGTCAAGTTTATGGCGGCCATAGCATGGCCAGTATTTTTGAAGAATATGTGGCAAACCTGCCTCATGCAAGAACATGTATTTGGTTAATTGTATATTTCTTCCCATGCACATGTCTCATCTCAACATAGGAGTTTTTATATAACAATAACTTGGCCATGTATGACTATTGTGATCTGTGGGGAATGTGACCATGATCCATGCCTAATATGGCTGGATAGATTTCTTTTGTCCCTATGCTGCTGGTGCTGTATACTTTTTTTCCGTTCAATAAACAGGAAAACGGAGTTGTGTATCTCCACTTAACCTTGTCTGGCCGTTTGTTGCGGAAATAATGGGGTCAGAACACGCGAGGATTTGATGTTGAATGCAGCTTAGCATTCTGTGTATTTTATCTTCAGATTTTCAAGGACAGAAACTATTATACTGCATATTGATCAGTTCTAATTTAGTTTGTATTCCTTACAAAATGTAAGAGGTAATAGAGTATTATAAGTACATATGTAGGTTTTATGAGACATTTGTAAGCCCATTTAAACAGGGCTCTCCACACCTTGCATTCAAATCTCTCTAGAATGTTACCTCCAGCATGATCTGAATCTTTTCTTTCCCCAAGTGGATGGTGCTGGGGAATATAATGGTGCTTTATGTATTACAAAAAATGTTAATTTACAGGAGATTATTTCATTATCAGCTCAAATGTTTGCAATCACATTTAGCTTCATGTTCGACTGATTCAGCCCATTCTTAATATACATTTAGCAGGCTTTGGGTTTGCTTTAGGAAAGAACTGAATCTAAGAATATTCACCAATATTAATATCCTGCTATGCTTCAGTGCATGAACGCAAATAGAAAGGACTAA
This sequence comes from Pelodytes ibericus, assembly GCA_036172795.1. NCBI lineage: Eukaryota > Metazoa > Chordata > Amphibia > Anura > Pelodytidae > Pelodytes > Pelodytes ibericus. Next base: position 49,568,610 of record CM069861.1, on the reverse strand, counting down.
TATTTGGCATTTTGAAATCTAACACAATGTTCAACATTTTTTGCCTCAGAAATGATGGATTGTGTAACCCTGCAGTTCAATCATTCCCTAAATAAAAGCAGATTTATTTAGAACTGTAAGTGAACAATGGACTCCGTCATCTAATCATTGTTTATACTGTAAACGTAAGAAATAAAATATGTACTATACACTGTATTAGCAGAATAGCAAGCTAAAGCATAAATTAAGAGGAAAAAATGTGTCTGCCAGGTTTCATGTTTATAGCAACCAGAACATGGCCCATTGTCCATGTGTCCCCCTTGTGTCAAGAAATAAAATAAATGTACTCCATAGCTACAATGCAACAACTTTACAACACTCTTTCATTTGTATAAGAAGACTCATATGATTAACCCCTTAGTGACATGACTTTTTTGGCTTGTCCGACGCTTGGTGACATGGGCTGTTTTAACATTTCTGAGGTGTTTGTGTTTTGCTGTAATTTATTTATGTCTCATTTAGTGTACCCACACAAACTATATATCGTTTTTATCGTCATAAGAAGGACTTTCTTTTGATACCATTACTTTGATAATAGCATATAATTTGATGTAAAAAAAAAAAAAAAATATGGCAAAAAAATGAAAAAAATATTTTTTATGACTTTTATTTGACAAATCGTATACTCATGTACGAGAGACAACAAAAAAATACTGCTAAATAGTTTCTAATATATGTCGTGAGTTAAGAAATAGCCCATGTTTTATGTTTTTGTGCTTTTTTATTCATGTTACAGGGCCAGAACTATAAGTAGTGCAAAGCTATTTTAAAATCCTTTTTTTCAAAATTAGCCATAGTGACATTGTAACACTGATATCTGTACTAAATCCATGAATGACCCCCAACATGTACATATTTTTTAAAACTAGACCACTCAGGGCATTTAACTTGGGGCATTTTGACACATTTCATGTAGCCATTTTACCACCAATCTTTGCCAAAGTTTGCAGCAATTTTTTTCTTTTCATTTTTCACATAGATTGCAATTTAGGTAAACATTACCTTAAAATGTGAAGGGGTATTTCCAAATAACACCTCAATATGTGTTCAGCAACATCTCCTGAGTACAGGGATACCACCCATGCATAGGTTTGTTGGTTTGTTTTGGGGCTAAAAGGCCACATTTAGGGGGTGCGCATTTTGGTTTTCCAACTTGGAATTCTGATAGGCAGAAAACCTGCGCCCATGTCCCATTTGGAAAATTTTTGAAGCCAGAAAGTGTATTCTACCCCACAAAGCCATATATTTTTGAAAACTAGACACCCTAGGGTATTTCAAATGGTAGTATTTTAACACTTTCCATGCACTAATTCTACCACCAGCCGATGTCAATGTTTTGGGTAGTATTTTTTTTTCACATACATTGTAATTTGGGCATGAATTCACAGATCCTGTTATATGTCAGTGCCAAACAACACCTCAATATGTGTTCAGCAACATCTCCTGAGTACAGGGATACCACCCATGTATAGGTTGGTGAGGTTATTTGGGGGTTAAAAGGCCACATTTGAAAGGTGCGCTTTTTTGTTTTCCAACTTGGAATTCTGACATGTAGAAAACTTGCGCTCATGTCCCATTTTGGAAATTTTTGAAGCCAAAAAGTGTATTCTACCCCACAAAGCCATATATTTTTGAAAACTAGACACCCTAGGGTATTTCAAATGGTAGTATTTTAACACTTTCCATGCACTAATTCTACCACCAGCCGATGTCAATGTTTTGGGTAGTATTTTTTTTTCACATACATTGTAATTTGGGCATGAATTCACAGATCCTGTTATATGTCAGTGCCAAACAACACCTCAATATGTGTTCAGCAACATCTCCTGAGTACAGGGATACCACCCATGTATAGGTTGGTGAGGTTATTTGGGGGTTAAAAGGCCACATTTGAAAGGTGCGCTTTTTGGTTTTCCAACTTGGAATTCTGACATGTAGAAAACTTGCGCTCATGTCCCATTTTGGAAATTTTTGAAGCCAAAAAGTGTATTCTACCCCACAAAGCCATATATTTTTGAAAACTAGACACCCTAGGGTATTTCAAATGGTAGTATTTTAACACTTTCCATGCACTAATTCTACCACCAGCCTATGTCAATGTTTTGGATAGTATTTTCTTTTCACATACATTGTATTTTGGGCATGAATTCACAGATCCTGTTATATGTCAGTGCCAAACAACACCTTAATATGTGTTCAGCAACATCTCCTGAGTACTGGGATACCACCCATGTGTAGGTTAGTTAGATTATTTGCGGGTTAAAAGGCCACATTTGAGAGGTGCGCTTTTTGGTTTTTCAACTTGGAATTCTGACATGCAGAAAACCTGTGCCCATGTTCTTTTGGGAAATTTTTGAAGCCAGAATGTGTATTTTACCCCACAAAACCATACATTTTTGCAAACTAGACACCCTAGGGTATTTCAAATGGTAGTATTTTAACACTTTCCATGCACTTATTCTACCACCAGCCTTTGTCAAATTTTAGGTTAGTAATATTTTAATGTTTTGTTTCCACATACATTGTACTTCGAGCATGAATTCACAGATCCTGTTATGTGTCAGTGCAAAACAACACCTCAATATGTGTTCAGCAATATCTCCTGAGTCCAGGGATACCACGCATGCATAGGTTTGTTGGGTTGTTTGGGGGCTAAAAGGCCACATTTAGGGGGGTTGCATTTCCAACTTGGATTTTGACATGTAGTCAGCCTATGCCCATGTTCCAATTGGGACACTTTTGAAGCCTGTCAAAGTATTTTACCCCATCAAACTATATATTTTGGAAAACTAGACATCCTAGGGTATTTAAAATTGTGGTATTTTAACACTTTCCAAGTGCTAATTCTACCACAAAGCTATGTCAAAGGGTTGGGATGTAATTTTTTTTCCCACACACATTGTAGTTCAGGCAGGATTTTTCAGATTCTGGTATTTGCCACTGCTAACCAACACCTCAATATGTGTTCAGCAACATCTCCTGAGTACAGAGATAACACCCATGCATAGGTTTGTTGGTTTGTTTTGGGGCTAAAAAGCCACATTTAGGGGGTGCGCATTTCCAACCTGGAATTTTGACATGTAGTCAGCCTGCGCCCATGTACTATTTTGAAAATTTTTGAAGCTGTTCAATGTATTTTCCCCATCAAACCATATATTTTTGGAAAATAGACATCCTAAGGTATTTCAAATGGTGGTATTTTAATACTGTATATGTACTAATTCTATCACCAGCCTTTGTAAAAGTTTGTGGTAGTACTTTTTTGGGAGTTTTTTTCCCACATGCATTGTACTTCAGGCATGAATTCACAGATTCTGGTATATGTCACTGCCAAACAACAACCCAATATGTGTTCAGCAACATCTCCCAAGTACAGGGATACCACCCATGCATAGGTTTGTTGGTTTGTTTTTTGGCTAGAAGGCAACATTAGTGAGATGTGCATCTCAAAATTCCAACTTGGAATTTTGACATGTAGTCAACCTGCATCCGTGTCCTATATGGGATATATCTTTGAAGCCAGCTAATGTAATTTACCCCCACCAAACCATATATTTTTTAAAGGTAGACACCCATCACTCCTTGTGCAAGGGCTCAGCAGCCACCGATACATCACTAGATGATGTATCAGAAAGCTGACCAGGGTCAAAATCGAACCCTGAGTCTGCAGCCTCAGAATCAGTGCGTAAGCAGTGATCTCGAGCAAAGAAGGGGTTAATAGCTCTTAGAAGAGCCTATCTAGTACTGTAATACATTACAGTACAAAGAAATGAATCCATAAAACAGTGCAGACAGCAAAACATACTGTTGCTGTGCAAGATTACTGCTTATACAGTGATGAATGGCAGGGAAGGGGTTAATACACAGTGAAAGACTTTCATAAAACCTGACAATTTTATAAAATTTTATTTTATATCACTAATACTGATCTGTCTCTTTCCGTCACAAAAATGTAAGTGAGGAGAGGGAGGCAGATCAATATTTGTGAATATTGATCCGACCAATTTTGATCTGACCAGGGCAAATGGTGAGCTTATTTGAGCAATCACCAAACCGCCTTTGTCACTAATTCGCTGTTACTGATCGCTATGCGCTCAGACAGCTTAAAAAAAAATCTCAAATATTTTTACTTTACACGTAATCCCCTAGCGGGTATGTGTAAAAAAAAAAAAATATGCAGACAGATAAAAATTGCTTTGGCGTCAATATCATTGCATAAGCAGTGATCGACGGCAAAGAAGGGGTTAATAACTCTTAGAAGAGCCTTTGTAGTACTGAAACAAATAGAGGTAGTGCCAGCTGAAGTCATCCGGAAGGTAGACAGCATAATTTATTACAGTACTAAAAAGGAATTCCAAGCAAATTCTGTCCGGCTCAAGCCCCAAGTAACAGTGGAGTGAGTAAGATTGGCTGTAGCACAGAAAAGGGGTCAACTCACACCCCAGGCAGACAACAGGAACAAACAGAGGTAGTGCCAGCTGATATCGTCCGGAAGGTAGACAGCATCAATCCATAGTTGGTTTGTAAAAAGTAACTTCATTATATAAAAAAAAGAATAATAAAACCATTGAGCAGGGAGACAGGTGCAAAACAGAAACGACACAGGCTTGACGCGTTTCGCACCAACTGGTGCTTTGTCAAAAGCAGTCTGAAGTATCATGGCACAACACACAATATATATACATAAATACACAATTAAAAAGTAATTAGTATAGTACAGCGTCTAGCGTGTGTTGTTTCTGTTTTGTACCTGTCTCCCTGCTCAATGGTTTTATTATTCTTTTTTTGATTTAATAAAGTTACTTTTTACAAACCAACTATGGATTGATGCTGTCTACCTTCCGGACGATATCAGCTGGCACTACCTCTGTTTGTTCCTGTTGTCTGCCTGGGGTGTGAGTTGACCCCTTTTCTGTGCTACAGCCAATCTTACTCACTCCACTGTTACTTGGGGCTTGAGCCGGACAGAATCTGCTTGGAATTCCTTTTTAGTACTGTAATAAATTACAGTACCAAAAAAATTAACCCCTAAAAAATGCACAAACAGCAAAAATAAATGCGCTGATGTGCACGATCACTGCTTACGCAAGATCAGTGGCAGGGAAGGGGTTAAAAGCAGGGAATTGCTTTTATAACAATTTTTTTATTGTTTTATTATTCGTGTGCTGTGTATTTATTAATTTTTTTTGTACTTTTACTTACTTTTATAACTTTGATCTGTCTCTCTCCCTCACTAAAAAAAAATGTGAGGAGAGGGAGGCAGATCCTAACTGGTCAGATCAATATAGGGTTAATATTGATCTTACCAGGCAGTGGGGGTGCTCATCAGAGCATCCCCACTGCTTGTCAGTGTGTCTGCAGTCACAGATTAACTCTGTGATGAGGCAATCGTGTGACTGCAGGAAGAGCACAGGAAGCAGGTACTTCCTGCCTCCTGTGCTCTAGCTCTTAGAAGGGCAGTGCCATCTTGGTCACACAGTTACCAAGATCGTGCATTTTCTTTTTGTGTTACTGATTGCCTTGACTTGCGAGGCAATCAGCAACATTTACTGAGCATAGGAAGCGAAAAATTTGGGCACTGTGCCTTTAAAACCGGCATTTCAATCGCTCTCTGGAGCGATCGAAATGCCGACGGGCATTTTTATTTCAGTATTGTACGATGCTTCCGTACGGAAGCATCGTTACAATACCATTAGAGCACTGAAGGCAGAAAAACTCCGCTTTCAGTTCTCGTTTTGACACAGGACAGACTAGGTCTGTCCTGTGCCACTAACGCCTCCGCACACAGGACGGACTTAGTCCGTCCTGTGTCGCCAAGGGTTTAAATAAAAAGTGCATAAATATGTAAGAGACAGTGCAAAACAAATTACAAAAATAATAAAAAGCCCCCTCTGGGGCCACTATAATATACATGGGGGATCAGGGCAAGTAGGGGTCCCAGCCCCTGTTATACACATATGTCAGGGCAAGTAGTCCTGCTATATAATTCATGGTGCTAGGAACTGGGCAAATGCTCACCAGCCCCCCAATGTAATACTCACCATGCCCCCTTATAATGACCAATCCCAGGAGCCACCCAAATGGCTCTCAGCCCTGAATATAATACATTGAGACCCAGGGCAAGGAGCCTTGCCCCCCCATATAATTAAATAAATATCCCTGTGGTGTGGTGGCTTGCCATGTGCCAACAAACCCCCAATGGACACTAGCATATAAATAAATAAACATCCCTAGCCAACTGCCTTATGACTACCCTATATAAAATAAAGACCCCCCCCCCCCCCCAGCCCCTCAGGATCTGGGGGCCTTTTACCCCCAGACCCTGTGTTATAAAAGAATCCCCCCCCCCCCCCCGGATCTAGGGGCATGACACACCCTGCTACTCAAAGGTATTTTTTAAGGTATTAAAGGTGATTCACCACCATTACCTGGGCAAGTAGTTGTAGGGGGTTAGGTAGGATTTCAATTTTATTTTGAAATTCAGTATTTATTTTATATGGGTGAGTCTGGGGGCCATTTATTGTATATGGGAGGCCGGGAGGTACTTGGCCAGCCTCTGAACCCTGTAAATACTATCTTTAATTATATGGGCGGTCTAGGGGGTTTTGACCAGCCTCCAGACCCCAGGTGGAATTTATTTTATATGGAAAGGCACTTCACCAGCCTTGGGACACTAGGAATATTTGTTTAATTATATTGGATACCTGAGTCAGGGCTACTTGTTCTATGTTAAAGGATAGGATTGTTGAACATCTAAAATCACATGAATTGAAATAACCAAAAACAAGTGCAAGACTGATATTGAAACTATGAAACACTTGTCAAAGTAAAAAATGGTAATATAGGAACAGACTAGTAGTACAAATATCTATCTATCTATCTGTCTGCCTATCACCCCTCTTGTAACAATGAATACAAATGCAATACATATGAAATAAATAGTGGAGGGGAGAAGGAGAATACTTATGATCAGGTACTCACAATATTTATATTTATACCTGATCTTTAGAAGACAAAGGCATCACTGATGCCTAGGATTTGCTCTTTTTTATAGAGGGAATCCACACATTTACTCACATGCCTTGTTACACTACTGGTGTGTTGGTATTCATATGTGGGGAGTTGTTACATCTTTCAAAACATTAACCACAATTTATGTAGGCACCAGAAATATTCTGAGCTCCAACAAAGAGGAGTACCAAAGTAGTAAAAAGGGACAGAGAGAGTTAAGAATTATGGAAGTTTCCTCCAAAATAATGACATTTGTCAAGTACAAAACATATTTTTTAGCTAGATTTATAACATTATACATATATATCAATGTTAGTGGCCATTATTCCATAATTTATAGTTTGTTTATACATAACATGTCACTATTAATCTTAATCACTCACCTTTCCTTGACAGCCTCACTGAAAACACCTGTCCACAGTGATTGTTCACATTTCATGTTTCCTTTTCTATACAGTTCCATTTGCCACTATGCAACATTTGTTACAGTAGTACTTGGAGACTGCCATGACAGCTCACAATACTTTGAATCTTGTTTTTTCAGCTAATAGAACCACAAGAATAGTGGCAGTATATTCATAGTTAAGCAAGTATATTAGCACACTGATATGTTAGACTGTCAGGGGTTTGAGCTGTTCTGTCTTGAACAATCTTGGGAACCTGACCAGTTGGTTAATTGCAACACAGTCAATGTGAACCTACTGGAAACCAGCACATACAACGTGTGGGAATATTCTCTAAAATATTCCTCTGTTAGTAATGTATAAATGAGGGAGAGATTTGGCTCTCAAAGTTCACTTGTGGAGTGCACGCACTGCCTGGAGTTCACTTGTGGAGTGTACACACTGCCTGGAGTTTGCCAAATCGACACCCCTGCCTGACTGAAGGACATGCAGGACTGTTCAATCAAAATGTGTTGGCCATGATATTTCCATCTCAGTCGGTGAAGTAAACAGACATATATTATTACAGACATAAAGTATTACAGACATACATACAGGAACTAGCCTAGAACTCTGAGATAGTAATTGTGAGGGTTTGGATACACAAAAGATAGAACACACATGAGACTGTATGGACTGAAACTGAATCAGAACATAAACTGGTGGGACACAGTATTTAGGAACAGAGAAACAAGGTAAAAGGAAAACCAGGAACAGATCAGAGACAGACACATAGCAAAACCAGCACAGGGCAAAAACAAGCAAAAAGCATTATATTAAGGGAACACATTGAGCATAAGGAAACTAAAGCAAGCAAGGAAACAAAGACAGACTGGGAGTCTGAGAGACTAGGCACAGAATAATCAGTCAGGATGAGCCTCACATATCATGCTGGATACTCAAGTCTAGGTGTGCCTGATACAGAATCTACCAAACTGTAACAGTTCATCCTCTATTGTAATGTCATTTGTTAGATTGTGCACTTTACTCCTGGTCAACACATCCAAATCCCACCTGATTGTCTGTATCCAGTCCCAACAGTAATTTATTCATTAAGTGCAGTTCAATTAAAGTTCAAATGTCTGTGGTTCCTAGATGCTTCAGGTTAAGGCAGGATCACAGCTGCTCACAAACACTATCTCTGTGGACCTGAGTGCTGAGCTGTCCAGATGCTGATCCTTTATACATTCATGCTGCGATGGGTAATGCTGTTAGGTTGCTAGGCGCCAAAAAAAAAACCTCTCAAAATACAACATCTCCATTTCTAGGTTAATGAGAGAGGAGTTTATGCTGATTCCCATCACACCTGATATTTACCAAAAATCGTGTTTGGGGCATTTAGTTTTAAACATTAAAACATAATCTGTGCACCTATATTAAAATAAATATCATGACATGATTAAGAGTGTATTGGAACATAATGTTGAAATAAAATAAGGTTTCACTTTCATTTTATATTGGAAAAATATATGGATACCGCCAAGGGATGTAAAATAGAAATATTCTCCTTAAAAAAAAGGTAAAAGTTCATTCCTAAAGTATTCCTCAATCCCAGGAGAAATAGACAGGAGGTACTTTCTTTCCTTACTGTCAGCATGTGGCAATAATTCTCAAAACTATCAGAAAATTGGCTATAAGAATTCATATGGCATGACTAGTGTTTAGTGGATTGGAAGGATACCGGTTTCAGTCTCATTAGATAACGAAGATTGAAGTAAAAGGAGTCTGCTGGCTCTTTATTTAATTTGACTTTAACAGGGCAGCCAATTGGACAATGGCGAAGCAGGGGATAAAGTATTGAAATCATCTAGATGTCTGTAATAGTTATTTACTCTTTACCCTGAAGAAGGAGGTGCTTCAGCCTACAAAACGAGCAGGGTTGGTGATTCCACAAAGTTATCCTTTGGTCATTAACCATAATCTCTGGGTTACTACACTGGAAAATGCAGTGAAAAAGACAACTTGTTTTACATGTCCGGAACATTGGTCTAGGTGTGCATTTTTTCCAATGTTGACGGTGAGACCATTCTGTAGGATCATTTTCTGACTATATACAAAGTTCCTTGAGTTTTACTTAAACCCTTTAAAGGAAGGAAGGGTTAAAAAAAAATCCTGCATCTCTCAATTAAACCCAATGTGTGTCTTAATAGATAAATGTGGAGGCTGGCGCATACTGACCGTTTCAGTCTGATCGGAGTGTGCAGTGTGCAGGGGTCTGTCTCCGCTAGCGCAGAGAGAGACCCTTGTTTTTTCCTGGGATCAGCAAAAGGAACCTAGCCCCCATGCCCTAGCACAGAAAGAGACAGTTGCAGACCAGTCTACCTGCTTCTTATGGGAGTATGGCAGCTGTTGGTCAAAGGACAAACTAACAAAACTACAATTTATCCTCATACAACTAATTTTTTACTGCTTCTATATTAGTAACGCAAGTGAAAAATAAAGTTTGAGTGTCTGTAAAGCCAGTATTTTCTGTGATTGTTTAAATAAATGATCATAGTTAAATGGAACTCTCATGGTGTTACATGATTGTACCTGTTCACTTCCATGTCTGTAGAGTTCTATGACCATCTTAAATTGACTCTGTCAGCATAAACATTGCTTATGCTCTGAATGTATAGAATAAAAAAATATTAAAATGATCTATACATTGGGGTAGTTTTTTTGCCAGCTGTTAAAGCCAGCAAAAGTTACAGTTCAACTACAGCATGTTAGTCTTCAAGGAATACGTGCTATTCCGAGACAATGGGGACCATAGAAATAGAAAAGCACTCTTGGACCCCTCGCGTCATCCTCCCCAATAAAAAAATAAAATCATTGTTCCTCTCGGGCCAGCAACATCCCGGTGGACCTATTGAAGATAAAAATATGGCTACTAGTGACTGTGAGCTGGTGCAATGCCTGCGGTCACTAAAAATAAATAAATCATGGCACCCTGGCAAGGTAGAGTAGGTACGGAGTATCTAATTTAATGATCTACTGTGTTGTGCTAGGGGCATTTGGCCAGAATTTGACTTTCACGATGTATGGAAATCCCTACACCAAAATGATAGAGATTATACATTCCATTCCATAGTACATGATGTCTGCACCAACATCGATTTAATTCTAGTGGACAAATTTATGCTCCAACATATTTCTAATGCTACCATTCGTCTGATTACTTGGTTAAACCATGCTCTTGTCACTGCTACCTTACCCAATTCTATACCCCAAAAGTATGAGGGTAAATGAAATGAACACTTCAGATCTCACTAACCCCAAACTCTTAACCAGCTCATTGTACAAACTTAATGAATATTTGTAGATTACCGGTAATCCAAAACAAACCATTACCTCCATTTGGCTGGTTTATAAAGCCTTTATGAGAGTCCTTCTAATGCAACAGTGTGCTAAGGCAAATAAACTTGCTAACCTAGATAAAGCCAATGAGTGACAGCCTTCCTCCCTATTAATATAACAAATGAAGTCAACTAGTACTTATTAAATTACTCTAACTCAAAATAGCTTTTTTACTGCAAAACATTAAATAATACACCAAAGGCAAAAAAGAGGATAGCCTATTAGCACAAAAACTCTGTAAGAAACAATGAATTGTCCAAACACCCTGCTTGCTCTCTGACTCTGGAGAACAGATTCAAAACACAAAGCTAATCACTTTGCTGATTATTACGCTAAATTAAATGAATTATGTGAAGACGCAAATATGCATACATTTACACTAGAGGAAATTCAAAAATTACTTTCTGACCAAACGCTACAGACTGTAGCCTACAGTATAAACTTCACTTACCTTTTTACAGCCCTTAAGACATATGACTTTCCTTCTCCTTATAAAGCACTGTTCAACAGACCATCAGCAAATGTTTTCTGTACTGGCTTCCATTCTGACCAATTCCAAATAACAAACTGTACCAGACAGGGCTGTTACTTGTCACATTGATATTTGCTTTAGCACTAAATTCGTTAGCCATTCCAATACAACACCATCACAACATCCTAGGATTATAGACTCCCATCAGAACTCAGAAACTAAATTTATCTGCAGGTGATATCATGCTTACATTGACTGACCTCCTTAACTCTATTCCCCCACTTTTACAATTATTGTCATCGTATGACCTAGTTTCCTGTTATAAAAACCATGCTACTAAAACACAAGCCCTTCTACTCAATATCCCTCACATTATAACTGATCTGCTCAAACTGAGATATAATTTTGACTGGAGAATTTTTTTTCGAACTATCTAGGGATTAAAATTACCAAATCATACCCCACATTATAGCAAGCTAACTTCGACAAAATATGGCGTTGATTAAATCAGCACCTTAACCAAATTTGAAATTTCATGGGTTGGACAAATATCTGCTACAAAAATGTCTGCACTTCAAAAACTGATGTACTTATTTCGAACCTTTCCCACCCATGTACCCGCATAAACTCTACAACATTACCAAAAATTATTTAACACCATTATCCGGCACAGTAAATTCCCCAGAATATCTATAAAACCATTACAACTACCTAAGAGGATTGGGGATCTAGTTGTGCCTAACCTCAACACATACTACACAGTTAGAGCGATGGTGCAACTTCTCACCACCCATAAATCTACTAATCAACCCTTCTGGTTAGACTTTGAATCTAACTTTACTAACTTTACTAACCCTTACATGAGAGACTTACTATTGCTACCACACACTATCATAGTCAAAATGAAGACCAAATGGTCTCAGCATTTGGCGTGCTAACCTCAACAACGTATTCCCATCTCAAGATATGTTTACTCATCTCACTACCAAATTTCAACTCAAAACTATGAAACTATGTGGACTACTACTTGTCAAACATTTACTCAGAGGAGACTCTATTGTCACTTTCCAACAAATTCAAAAGAATGACTTCCACTTACATAACCAAGAATATTATACCTATATACAAGGGGTCTCCAAACAGTTCAGTAGGAGGGCCACAGTGTATGTTTTGCACATTTTCACAGGCAAAAGAAAAAACATTATTATAATTCAACTTTATACATATTGCAATCCATTTCTTGTTTTTAATTCCTTTCTTTTCACCCACATTGCACCCAGGACTTACCCCAGTACCCAGATTGCATTCATAGGACTCAGCCTTAGCACCCAGATATGCCCATTAATATGCCACAATCAGTATGCCCATTACTATTAAACATTCTATACCTCCATTAACATGCCACTCTTTGCCCATTAATATGCCACAGTCAGTATGCCCATTAATATTCCACAGTCAGTATGCCAATTATTATGCCACTCTTTGTCCATTAATATGCCACAGCCCATATGCCCATTAACATGCCACAGCCAGTATGCACTTTAATATGCCACTATATATCCATTAATATGCCCCCTCCAGTATGCCCATTAATATGCCATAGCCAGTAGGCACGTTAATATGCCATTCTATGACCATTAATATGCCACAGTCAGTATGCCCCTTAATATGCCACAGTTACTATAGCAATTAATATGCCACTCTTTGCCCGTTAATATGCCACAGCCAGTATGCCCATTAACATTCCACAGCAAGTATGCACAATCATATGCCTCTATATGCCACAGCCAGTATGCACATTAATATACCATAGCCAGTATGCCTATTAATATCCCTCTAAGAGAGATGCAGCATGGAAGCATGTCTGCATTGCACAGACACCATGCTGTCTTCTCACGCGGAGATGCTGGTGAGGTGAGATCTTTTGATCTCCCTAGCCAGCATCCCTACCGGCACGTGTTTTGTTTTTTTTCCCATTTTTTTTATAAAGGGCCATGGGCCTGAAAAAAAACAGCCGGCACGCCGTATTTTGGAGACCCTTGCTATATACGTATAAAGCATATATTAAACTAATTCCACTTCCAACTGTTCTTGACCCATGAAGCTACTATGAACTTGTTTATGCTCTCCTCATTTTCTACTAAAGGTGTTATATCCTCTCTTTTTGTATCTTTAATATGTATTGTTTCAACAGGCTCCAGATAAATTACCTGAAAGTATTCCCTACATCTAAATGATCTAACTAATATGTTGTTTGGTGTTACCAAATGTAGCAATCATTTTGAAACTGATAGAAAAGTCATCTTTCGGTAGGACATGGTTCCTTATAAATGAACTTTTTTTTACCCAAATTGCAGCAGGCAATGTTGGAGGTGCCACACTGCCCCTGGAACAATGAGACATATATGGTGGCATTGCACCCCCTATCTTTCTACTGAATGCTGTAAGCATCAGATATCAAGGAGACACTGCCTTGTCTACCAAAATTTACTATACCTACATTGAGTGTCTTCATTCCAGGTGTGAGTTGGCTTGATTTTGAACTGCCGACTGCAGCCTACTCTCCCACACTGATTTTGTTTTTATGCATGACTCTGTTTCATTGTTCACTTTTATTTTGTTTTAATATTGCAATAAATCTTTTAAAACCTAAAAAAACAGACACAACTGCAAGATTTGGCAGATATACATGAAATGCATTCATTGTATATAAAAAAAAAAAGGGGTGAGTGTTCTGAATTATGTGCTTAGTAAGATTACAGTAATAAATAAAAATAAGTAAAACTCATTAAAACACAGGATACTTTTAAAACCATGAATTGAGAAGTATTTTTAAATTAAAGGCAGCATTTAATTCACCATACTGTTTTGTATTATTTTATATGAAACCACATCTGTATTACAATTACAATATCAAGTAATTTTAGTATTATAGTTAAATCCAATTAAGTATACACAACATTTTGTATTTTGAATGTATCATTGAACCTTTACAACACTTATTGAAGCCTCTTTCCTTAATGTAACTAAATATATATTTTTTTGACAACAAAGCTACGCATACATAGGATGGTTACGTAAATAGAGGATATCTAAGGGGTTAACATTTATTCAATGTAAGATTCTTATTAAATAGATTGGATTTAATCTTTGTTTTTCTCCATTAATTCAATGAAAAAGTAGTTAACTATAACAGAATAGATGGATTTAACTTATTTCCTAACAATGTATCATTTGGTGCCGGTATTTTTATGTAGTCTGGAGTCAAATCAGGAAAAATGGCCTACAAATAATGAACAGGCCATCTAAGTTGTTTTGGAACATGCAATGGACACAGGAGGATCCCAAACTAATTTCTATAGATTTTTTCCAATCAACATTGCAATTACTTATTGTTCTTCAATAGAATGTAAATTATAAGATGCTAAACAACTATGTACTTGGAACTCTTAAGAATGATTAACGAGCTGATAAAATGGACTCTCGCTCCATAATTCCAAAATCCTGCCAGATTAAATACAATATAGCATTAGACAAGAGCATTGAGACTTTTTTCCTGTATCACTTCCAAAACAGAAGTTAATTCTATCTTTTTTTTCATTATTGTTTGTGATTCCATCTGTCTGCTATAAGTTCCTTCTGATCACAAACTAATTAAGAAGACTTTTATCAGTTACTATAACTGGCTTTACTTTTCAAATTAATGGTTTGGGTTTATTTTTGGCTTATAACCAATATTTTCTCCTGCTAGAGATTTGTAATATCTTCATTGGCTCTGACTCTGGTTCAGCATCAATTGAGAGGCTTCAAGACACAAACATACATTTGTTACATTCATACAATTTATAATTTAATTTTCATTAATGTATATAGCAGCAGCAGCAGCAATAGCAGAGTCCCACTAGATGCATTAACGGTTGCATTAAAAGTTAAACATGTTAATTTGGACCCACATAATTGACAATGCACAGCATAACATGGGAAAATAACAACAAAATAACATTGTATCTCTTAGATATGTGAATAATAAAATGGCAGATATCAGTTGCCACAAGAACCTGTGAAACCCATTACAATTAACCAAATACCCAGAACTTTTATAGAGGAAGTACACTGATCCATTATCGAAAGACACTGATCCACTGGACACTGATCCAAATGATTTGATTATTATCACCTGCCCAATATAGGTCCCCTTTTGTACATACCTGACCTGTACAGACATGAACTCCACTAGACCTCTGAAGGTGTGTTGTGGTATCTGAGACCAAGACATTAGCAGAAGATTTAAGTCCAATAAGTTGAGAGGTGGGACCTCCATGGATCTGAGTTGTTTGTCCAGAACATCCCACAGATGCTCGATTGATTAAGATCTGGGGAAATTGGAGGGCAAGTCAACACCTTGAACTCTTTGTTGTGTTCCTCAAGCCATTCCCAAACCATTTTTGCTTTTTGGCAGGGCACATTATCCTGCTTAAACAGGCCAATGCAACCAGTGAATACTGTTTAGATGAAAGGGTGTATATGGTCTGTAACACTGCTTATGGAGGTAGTACATGTCAAAGTCATATCCATGGCAGGACCCAAGGTTTCCCAGCAGAACTTTGCCCAAATCATCACACTGCCTCTCCCAGCCTGTCACCTGTCAATGGTTGTAATCGTATCAGGGCCGGTGGGAGGATTTTTTGATACACAGACGAAAGTGCTTTTTGGTGCCCCCCCCAATCTCATGACTCTCCCCATATCCCTTATCTATCCTCCCTCTCCCTATATCTCTCTCTCTTCCCCACATCTATGTTCTCCCCTCATCTGTTCTCTCCCTCTCCCCATCTGTTTCCCTTTCCCACATCTATGTTCTCCCCCCCTCATCTGTTCTCTCCCTCTCCCCATCTGTTCTCTCCCCCTTCTATTCTTTCCCCCTCTTCCTAGCCCCCATTTCCCTATCCTCCATTTCTGTTTCCTCCCCTCCACTGTTCTCTCCTCTGTTCTCTTTCTCCCCCTCCCCTGTTCTCTTTCTCCCCCCTTCCCTGTTCTCTTTCTCCCCCCTCCCCTGATCTCTTTTCCCCCTCCTCTGTTCTCTCCCCCCCCCCTCTCCTAGTCTCTTTCTCTCCCCTCTCCTGTTCTCCTCCACCCCCCAGACAGACCCTGGAAGGGGCAGGGGTGGATCCAGAGTCTGATCTTGGGAGGGGCATATCTTCATCTGTCTTTTCCTCTCTTCCATGTCCGTCTGTCTTTTCCTCTCTCTCATGTCTTTCTATGACGCTCCTCTCCCTTCCCATGTTTGTCGCACTACTCTAACTCCCCATGTCCATCTGTTTCTCTTCCTTCCCATGTCCGTATCTCTCCTCTTTCTTCCCATGTCTGTCTTTGTATCCTCTTCATTCCCATGTCTGTCTGTTTCTCCTCTCATTTCCCAGGTCTCTGTCTCTCCTCTCCCATCCCATGTCTGTCTGTCTCTCCTCTGCCATGCCATTTCTGTCTTTCTCTATTCTCCCTTCCCATTTATGTCTCTCTCCCTTCCCTTGTCTCTCTATTCTCTCCTATGATTGTCTATTACCTTCTGTTACTGTCTCTTCGTCACTGTACCCATGTATGTGTCTCTCCTCTTCCCCATAGCTGTCTCTTTTCCTCCCCCCATCTGTGTTCTCTCCTCTATCACCCATCTGTGTTCTCTCCTCTCTCCCCCACCCATCAGTGCCAATATTATTTGCCATTAATATTCCCCAGCCAATTTGCCCAATAATATGCCAGTACTATTTGCCATTAATATGCCCCAGCCAATTTGCCCAATAATAGGCCAGTTTTATTTGCCATTAATAAGCCACAGCCAATTTGCCCAATAATAGGCCAGTATTTGCCATTTAATCCGCCACCAGCCAATTTACCCAATATTATGTCATTATTATTTTGCCATTAATATGCCCCAACAAATTTGCCCAATATTATGCCAGTATTATGTTGCCATTAATATGCCCCAGCCAATTTGCCCAATATTGTGCCAGTATTATTTGCATTTTAATATGCCCCTGCCAATTTGCCCAATATTATGCCAGAATTATTTGCTATTTAATCTTCCCCTGCCAATTTGCCTAATAATATGCCAGTATTATTTGCCATTAATCTGCCCCTGTCAATTTTCCCAATTATATGCCAGTATTATTAGCATTTTAATATGCCTCTGCCAATTTGCCTAATATAATGCCAGAATTATGTGCCATTTAATCTGCCCCTGCCAATTTGCCCAATTATATGCCAGTATTATTTACCATTAATCTGCCCCTGCCAATTTGCCCAATACTATGCCAGAATTTTATGCCATTGATAAGCCTCTGCCAATTTGCCCAATAATATGCCAGTATTTTATGCCATTAATAAGCCCCTGCCATTTTGCCCAATAATATGCCAGCACTTACCTTTTTCCCTGGTGGCTAGTGGCAGGCAGCATGGTGTCCTCCATGCTGCCTGTTCGGCTCCCCTGCGGTTGTGCAGAGAGGTCATGTGACCGGTGCGCGTATGACGTTAGAGCGCAGGTCACGTTTCACTTCTCTGTCACACTGCACGGGGAGCCGAACAGGCAGCACGGAGATTTCTCTGTGCTGCTTGTTTGGCTCCCCATGCAGCCTGTTGGCAGAGAGCGATGGTGAGAGGGGATCTTCTTTTTTTTTTTTTTTAAAGGGGCAGGGTTTTTTAGCATTTTTTTTTTTCAGGGCTGGTGCCCCTGTCGCTGCAGCCCCCTGAGGCGGCTTCCTGAGCAGCCTTACAGTGGCGCCGGCACTCAATCTTATGACTGAACAGTGTATAGATAGAATAGATTTGGTTATTTATTTATAAAGTGTTTTACAGGAAAAAATGCATTGAGATTTCTCTCATTTTGTGGGGACCAGAACAATATTACATGCATTTCAACATTTAACAATACATACTGTACATGTTAATACAAGTAAGTTGTGGAGGGCACAAACAGTGGTTTACATTCATATATATGTAAATAAGGAGTTATATACAGGGATATACATTTATACATAAAAATATATTAACCTACTGGTTGTAGGCTACATAGATCCAATACATTAGACGGTAACCCTTTTTTATATTACTGAAATTCTTAATATGATATTGTGATGATGGTGCTAGGATTGTAAGAATGAAGGTTTTGACATTGCATCATGACTTGTAGATGTGTTCCATACCCATCATTAATAGTCAATATTCTACAGGCAGCATACTGTGCACAGTTATTTTCTGTTGTGAAAACAAAGCAATAATGCATTTACACCCATCTGTGCACAAAGAAGATAATTAACTAAACAACTGTAAAAATAAAAAGGGGGGGGGGGGGAGAAGGATTTTATGCCAAATAAAAAACAAATCATTGAAACCTCACAGTTGAGGACCACGTTTCATACGTTTCACCCATCTCACCTGCATCAGTAAATAATTCTCTCTGACTATTATTCCATTGTATGTTAACACAAGCCTTTCTTCTTACTTGGAACAGCAAATACGTGTTTTTATCTGGATAGATTGCATCCACTTTTTTTAATGTTTCACAAAGGTATTCATATTTTTTCCAATGGTATTCAATTTATACATTTTAAATATGCATACAAAATAATTGAAATAATGTTTAAAAAACCAATCATTCACAGAAAACCGTGATATTTTATATCCATGTAGATTGAAAGAAAAAAAATATTATTATTAACATTATAATGAAAATTGTGTATACCTCCTCACCAGGAGAGGCTAAAACAAGATGACATTGCATTACAAAATATTGCTGACTAATCATGTTCCCCCAGCATTGCCTAATTTCTATTTATTTTGTTTGTAACCGTTTTAGCAGATTGGTAATGTTTGTATTTACTTTATACTTATTTTGCTCCATAAATAATGCAGTTGTATTCTCTTCTGAAAAATGATTACTTAGCAAATCACAATTTGTTTGACTATGAAATAAATTCCATCTTAATTTTTCCATAGTATTTCAGAGACTTAAAAAATGTTTCAAGTAAGACTAAGTGATATTGTAAAACGCCAGCACTTTATGGGTTCCTATGATGTTAAACTTGAAAAGCCTATCTCAAAGGTACATATTTGATTTTTTTTTTTCACCAATAAAATCTATGCATTCGTTCAGAGAAGTGTTATTTTTTATTGTTACCATCATGAGGGGAGAGAGTATGCATATTATTGAAGATGAAGGACCGTAACCTTCCATGCTCTAGTGTCTATGGAGCATGGCCTCACAATGGTTGACCAAGCATTATTGTAACTGTAGAGGATGATTTTTTGGGATATAGTGGGATGACAGCAAAGTCTATGTCAGGCACTCACCTCCACTATATTTGCTCTATCCTGACGGGGGAGGCGTGATGAGGTGGTTGAGTCTTCCCCCAGCTCCAGCGGGTCTCTGTTGTGGTCCGGGGGGTCTGTGACTCCGATCGCCATGCTGTCACGTGGGGGTGGAGCTACCAACTTGGTTACAGTGACGGAGCCTGCAGAGGAGGCAGGGTTCATGCCCAAATACACTTTACCGCCCCCTGGCACTAGCACCAATAGAAGAGTTGGAGAGGCAAGGTTAGGGTTAGCAGCCCTAACAAGGAGGACTCACCCAACAGTACTATAAAGAACCCAAGCTCCCTCAACATGGTGCTGTAATTGTTGGCTGTCCCTATGTGCACAGTGAGTCTTGAGCTAAACCTTTTGCATAACTATTACCAACTGACCCTGACTGTTACCTGGATTAACCATTTGCTGCTGCCTGCCTACTGACCCTGCTTGTGACCTGGATTAGCCCTTTGTCTGCTGCCTGCCTATTGACCCTGCTTGTGGCCTGGATTAACTTTTTGTCTGCTGCCTACCTATTGACACTGCTTGTGACCTGGATTTACCCTTTTTCAGCCTTCTGCCATTTATGAACATTGCCTGTATTCTGGACTTTCCTTCTACCGTAAGTCTACACCTGCATCTTGGGTTTCTTCCCTGACACTCCGCTAGCCAGAGTCCTACAGTCTATTATGATAAATTGCCATGGTGTGGGCAAAATTGAACAAAGCCAATAATGATACATTCCAACAAATGCCCAAAACAGCTATGGTGGTACAAGCCTACTTTGTCTTAGTGAAAACCCAACATGATGATAAAGTCTAAAATCGTATAGGACAACTGTCTGAAAAAAAGTAAATTGTGTATAATTAAAAGAGTGCATCAAATGCAGATGTTTTAAATAGAAATGATCTAATGACAGAATTCAAATAAAGTACCATATTGATAAAATTGCTTGGATAGATTTGTCAGGGGATTGCTATTTGTGGTCAGATAACAGAAGATCCTAAACCATCTGAACCAATCTTCTAAACAACATGTCCGCTTTGATAGAGCTATTTGACCAAAGATTGCTCAATAAGGTACTTTATTTGTAATTTTTTATTAAAGCCTTTCAATTTAAAACACATACACAGTCTTTGAATTAAACATATTTTTTTTTTGCCAGCAGTTATCCTTTAATCTTAAAAATATTTCCCTTTTGAGGACTAAATCATTACTTATTGTTCTACGAACAATAAGCTCAACAAATGACTTTTATAGATGCTGTTCTCAGGCTCAATCACCACCTCCTGGAGATTTATACAGGATCCTCACAAATGATGCCACACACAAGAGCCCCATTAATAATGCCACACACAGAAGCCCCATAAATATGCCACACACAAGAGCCCCATTAATTATACCAAGCACAGGAGCCCCATCAGTTATGTCATACACTAGAGCCCCATAATTATGCCACACACAATAGCCCCATTATTATGCCACATACAGGACACCTATGAATTATGCCATACATGCTAGCCCTTTCATTATGCCACACATGGGGGCCCAATAAATATGCCACACATGGGACCCCCATTAATTACAGTGGGCCACATTCATCTATTGTACAATTATAAAACAATAAATATATATATATTTTTTTTTTTTTTACACACACACTTATATGAACTTTTTAATATTATATTCAACTATTTTCATTTGTAACAAAAAGTACATTTCTTGTATTTATTCCCTTCTTATGCACCCACATTACACCTAAAGCACTTAACACAGCACCATACAGTACCCACAGCACTTGCCATGCACCTATACTGAACCCACAGCACTTGGCTTGCACTCATATTGCACCCACACAATTTGGCATGCCACAATGTCAGTTTGCCCCACAAAACATACCACAGTGTCATTTTGCCCCACAGAACTTCCTCTGCAGAACAAGCCACAGTGTCATTTTCCCCCATTGTAACATGTACATGTTATTTTTGCCCCACAGAACATTCAACAGCATCACTTTGCCAGATAAAATATCCACTGTCAGGTACCAATTAACATACCACAGTCAGGTTGTCATTAACATATGCAACAGACAGTTTGCCTATTAAAACATGCCATAGTTTGTCCATTAAATATGACACAGTTTGTCCATTAATCTGCAAGTATTAGTTTGCCCATAAATATGCCATAGCCAGATTGCCAATTAATCTGCCACAGCCAGCTTGCCAATTGATATGCCACAGCCAATTTGCCCATGAATATTCCTGTGTTAGTTTGCCCATTAATATGCCTGTTTTAAGTAGAGACATTCCTTTTTTGGAAATTATTAGAACTAACTGGAACAAATTATAGTGATTGTTTGAAAATGCATAAAGGAAATTCATAACTGCCACTCAACTGTAGCTACCATTTAATGCTCGTGAGGAAGCAGTAGCCTAAACCATTGAAATAAGTCAAGCGCTTCACCATCTTCCAGGATCATGAGGATTACAAGCATAAACTACTCCAACTGACACCGGTACCCACAAGGATTGTATTCATGCGTGTTTGCAGTATTTCTAGCAGTGCCATTATACACTGTACGTGTATTCTACTTGTACTATATGTTCTCTTTATATGATACTGTGCCATTGGTTGTGCTGCTTATCCTTACCCTTGTGAAGGCTTATCCCGGCTGTGTCCAAGAATTTCTTTATGTTTTTTTGCTTTGCTTTACTGTTTATTATTTATGCTCTTCCCTGGCTACCTGTTTCCCTGCTCTGCCTTGTATTCCAGCCC
Source organism: Pelodytes ibericus (assembly GCA_036172795.1). Lineage (NCBI taxonomy): Eukaryota > Metazoa > Chordata > Amphibia > Anura > Pelodytidae > Pelodytes > Pelodytes ibericus. Next base: position 49,546,200 of record CM069861.1, on the reverse strand, counting down.
TGTCTTGGAATCCTGTTATGTTTTCCTTTCTGCTTTTCCAGGTTTTCTCTGCTTCCCTCTACCTTGTTAGCTTTCTTCTATCTAATCCACACGGGTATCTGTTCTGTCCTTTGCAGCTCAGTGTATAGGTATTCTATTTCTGTGCAGTGTTAATATGTAATCTCATGTCATTCATTTGCTAATATTCTGTCTTATTTAGGGACTTGCCTAAATGTGGGATACCTTGATCTGGTTGGCAAGCGAACATCTAATTGGCCAATAGGTGAACCAAATCCCCACCATTTTACCATCTTTAGTATTAGGCGAGTTCCTTTATTTATGTTTGTTTCTTAGCCCTGTCCTCTGTATATAATCTTAGATATTTCTGTGCCTGTCCCTTTAAGTTCTGCACCAATGCGATTTATTTGTGCCCTGCATAAATTTTATGTTATTATCTGCAACACTGTGTCTTGTTTATCCTTAGTTTGGTTTATGCTTTATCTTGCTTATGTTTTGCCTCAGTCCTGTAGCCCTGTACCCTGTATTTAGTTCTGTTCTGCCTCAGCTGCTTCTCTGCTTCTGCTCTGCTTGGTCTATCTCTTAGTTTATTCTGTCTTAGCCTGCAACATCTTGCTTTCCCAAAGTTATTTTCTATGTCTGCTACAGATTGTCGCAGGATTTCTCCAGCCCAAGTTCTAGTATTCTGAATATAGCAGCTGATTACACAGGGCTGCACAAAACCTGGAGCACCAAACTACCAGAAAAGTGCAGTTATCCGCTATGTCACCCCTGCATTTTAGCTCCATATATCTGCGCTCAGGGTCTAGTACCATCCAGGACCATGTGACGCTTATATCTTTCAGAGCAATGTTAAAGAAATATTTTACTTTGATGAGCTATTTCTACTTTGGATCTAAGAGTGCAACTTGATTAACATAGTATGCCATCCACCAAACAATATCCCACAATTTGTGTTTTTATTTTCTCACCACAAGTCCATGCACCCCCACTTCTGTGTAAATCACCCAAGTCGCCTATTTTACCAAATCCGTTACCTGGCTTGATTTTTTCTTCTTACTTGTGAGTGTTCTACCATTTATAACTTAGCGAAGAGCTCTCATATATATTTATTGTGAAAGCCTGTGAGTGCTTTAATTTATTGCTATCTTGAATTGTGTAATGTGAATTATCTGTATACCTCACCAAATATAATTACAATCTGCCCTAATATATATGCAATATGTTATAATAGTTATAATTAGTACAAACATGTTAATAAAACAAGGAAATTAAGAAACTGCTGATTACCATTATTTTTTACATTTCCATTTTCTAGTACAATACTGTAAAATATATATATATAGACATAGATATATAACATATATTTTAACATGTACTTCCCCTAAAACATTACATTATTGATAGAGCTGTGAGAAGACTTTGTAATGTTTGTAAATAAATGCATATAAAAAGTACTTCATTACCTAAATATTTTATGCATTCAAAACACTATTCCTTATGAAATGCTATTTAATTCCCCAGTGCATATTCATTTTTAATGACAAATATATTATGTATGCTGTAACAAATTGTATTAAGTCCAATTATTCATCTTTCTAATTCCTGTGCTCCCCCATAATGCTAAAAGAGGTTCAGTTCAAATCCAGTGTTGCATACACCGCAGTTGTATGCAGCCCCATTAATTATGTAGACATAATGATGAGTATTAAGGTATAAGCAGCAATCTGCCTAATTCCCTTTAATTCCTTAGGTAAAATAGTCTGCTTATTTGGAGTCAATTCATTCATTGGTGGATTGTTTTTTTTTGCTTTCTTTTTTTTTTTTTTTAAGATATTTTCCTGTATCTTGTTTATTTTATACCATTTGTTTTTCTTTTATATTCTTTATTTTATATTTTATAAAAACTCAAACACAAAACAGTAAAGAAAAAGAAACACGTAGACTTGTACAAATCGTACTACGACAAAAACATGAAAAAACTATACATTAAACACTGCACCCAATGTAGAGGTTCAACCTAACAATGCATAGAATATAATTTAAGTGCAAATGCATAGCCTAGACAAACTAACATTAACATAAGAACAGGACGCACGGGACTGGATGGGCCCCCACAGGTACGCAGAGCAAACTCGATTATCAGATTAAAGATTGTTAGATCTATATGTCGTATCAGCATAGATAGGGGGGGGGGGGGCAAATGGTCCACATAAAGAGAAGAAGGGGGCAGGGGTGAGACAAGGCTGGAAATTACATCCCTTGTATTCTCATGATCCAGCTATTCCAGTCCTCCCTATTCCAAAGTCCCAAGTCGAACTGTTAGGCTATTCCCTCTTCCATCCTAAGTTGATATATAAGCTGGGGCTTTAGTTGGACCCATGTTGGGGCTGTAGTTAATTTCCAGTTTTTTGCTATAAGCAGCTTTGCCGCTATCAAACAGTGTACAATAAGCTTCCTATTTTTTTTAGGCCAACTTGAACCATCTAGATGCAGCAAAATGGATTCTGGGGCTTGGCGAAGGATAGTTCCACAGATTAAAGCTATTTTTACTCAGACCATTTTCCAGAATAATTGTATGGGCTCGCATTTCCACCATATGTGGTAAAGATCTCCCCCCTGCAATCCGCACCTCCAGCATATATCACTTGACCCCGGATATATCTTAGCAATTCTTGAGGGTGTTAAGTACCACCGATTTAGGAGTTTATAGTGAATTTCTTTTAGGTTTAGACAATGCACCGCTGAAGTAACAATTTTAAGTGACTTAAGCCAGTCTACCTTATTAATCTGGGCATTTAAGTCGAGTTCCCATTTGTTTATAGCAGGAATTATGCAATCTGATTCTATATTTTGTAGCAAAGATTTACATTTGGTAATTGGTTTTGTTAAAAAATTGTTTGCGATTAATTCCTCCAGGACCTTGATCTCTGCTTGTGAGCCTTTATATAAATGCTCCTCAATATAGCTTTTCACTCTGAGGTATGTAAAGATATCCCTATTTGGTATATTGTTATAGAGGGCAAGTGATTTGAAATCTATCACCTTATTATTCTCTATCAAATCTCCAATTTTATTCAGTCCACACTCTTGCCATTTTTTTAGACTTAAGTCTGGTACATTTAACGATATTGTCTCAATAGCATTTATAGGTAGGATTTTATCTTTGAGTCCAGCTCTTTTGCGGAAAGAATTCCAAGCATTTATCAGGTCTTTTAATACCAAAGGCAACTCATCCAATTTATGCTTATGATTATTCTTAGCCTGTGTTTTCCAAAAGAGTTGGCTCAAATTTACTATTCCCGAAATGGTTTGCTCGACACTATACCAGCCTTCGATCTTATAATTATCCTTTTGTGTGATCAAGGCCTGTGCCAATAGGCACGCCCGGTGATACTCGCTTATGTTAGGCACGCCTAATCCACCCCTATCCGCTTTCGACATCAAAAGCCTGGCTTGGATGTGAGGGCATTTTCCCTGCCAGATAAATCTTGTTAAGCCCGTTTGTGCTAAGTCAATCCAAGGTTTCGGAACTGTTAGGGGAATCATATTAAAGATGTATGTAAGCTTTGGGAGCAGGTATGACCGTACGGTATTAATTCTTCCCATCCAGGAAAGTTTTAATGATTTCCATTCCTGGCATTTTTTATTTATCTGGATAAGTAATGGCAAGAAGTTTACCTCCATGATTTTAGTGGGGTCCGTTACTATTCTAATGCCAATATGCTTTATTGATTCCTTCGCCCACTTAAATCCCCCCAGCCTAGCTAGCTCTATCCTGTCTCTTACCATCATGTTGCACGCCAGGGCCTCCGACTTATCCCTATTGACCTTATAGCCAGAGGCGAAAGAGTATAATTTAATCTCCTTAGTTAATTCAGGTATTGAGTCTATTGGATTTTGTAATGTCAGGACTGCATCATCTGCGCACATATTCAATTTTAAATCTACATTATTTGTGGATAACTCAAAGATGTTTGTGTTAACTCTAATGCGCTCTGCTAGTGGTTCCACAGATAAGATATATAGCAATGGGGACAAGGGGCAGCCCTGGCGTACTCCATTAGATATGTTGAGCCAGCTGGATTAAAAACCGCTGTTGCGCACTCTAGCCGTTGGTTTAGTGTATAATGCCATTATACATTCTAAGATCTTCCCGGAAAGCCCAAATCTCCCCAGTGTATGATGCAAAAAAACCCAGTTGACCCTGTCGAAGGCCTTCTCCGCATCCAACGACAGGGTCAACAGGGGCACATTTTCTCTATGAGCCAAGTCCATTGCGTTTATTAACCTCCTTACATTGTTAGAACTCAACCTCCCTGGGACGAACCCAGTTTGATCGGGATGGACCAGATGTCTTATAATCTTCTTTAGCCTCTCGGCCAGCACGGTAGCGTACATTTTTATGTCCACATTTAACAAGATCCAAGTTCTTGTTTGGCTTAGGAATGGGGACTATGTGGGCCTGCAGCAGTTCCTTTGGGATCCCTTGTATTGACCCAAAGCCCTCAAAGATTTTCACTAATTCCAGCTTAATGTTCTCCTTCATACATTTAAAAAATCCATTCTTGAACCCATCCGGGCCGGGTGCTTTGTTGTTTTTTAAGGTATTAATCGCTTTTTCTACCTCTAATTCAGTAGACGGATCGTTAAGCACCTCCAGTTGCATATCTGATATTCTAGGTAGACTCAGCCCATTAAGATATTCCTCAATGTCAGATGGGCCTGCACTTTCAGGGATATTATAAAGCAAATTGTAGAAAGATCTGAATGCCTCTCCTATTTTGTCCGGTTGTAGTATTACTTTATCTTCATGCTTTAACCTAGAAATAATTTTCTTAGACTTCTCTTTTTGTAATCTGCTGGTTAGCTCACTCTCGGCCTTGTTTCCATGGTAGTACCAATTTCTTTTTAAGTATTGTAGATTTTTATTGGCTCTATTGATTAAACAGTCATTAATATTCTTTTGTATTTCTACAATTTGTTGAGTATTAGCTGTTGATGGGTTCTTTTTATTTACCTGTTCTATTTGATCCAATGCTATATACAATTCCCTTCCTCTTCCTTTCTCTCGCTCCCATCTTAATCAGGTGTCCCCTCATCACACATTTGTAGGCACACCATGTGATGGCTGGCGAAACCTCACCCCCTCCATTCTCTATAAAGAACAGATCAGACATTTTTTAAGGTAATTTACATTTTCTTTGTTGCGAAGGAGCTGCATATTCAACCTCCAATCAGGCCTAGTTTTAACTGTGTCATCCCGCAGTTCCATCAAGATCATATTATGATCCGACCAGGGTATAGTGATGATGTTTATTTTTTTAACGTTTTTTGCCAACCCTACACCCGATAATAACAAGTCTATCCTCGAGTACTTTAGATGGGAGCGAGAGAAACATGAGAAGTCTTTTTCCCCCGGGTGAAACACTCTCCATAAGTCCAGGAGAGCGTGTTTCCTAAGTAAGTCTCTAAGTCTACTGGCATTATTTATCAGGTTTTTATTTTTTGCAATCCCTTTTGCTGATGAGTAATCTAGGCTGGGGTCCATCTGACAGTTGAAATCACCCAGGAGGATAACATTCCCCTGTCTCAGCCTCTCGAGTTTTGTTATCATTTTACTGATAAACCGGATTGGTGTATGATTGTTGCGTATATGTTAACAACTGTGTAGATTACGTTGTTTATCTCGCAAATCAATAACACATATCTACCCTCTATGTCGCAGTTTTGATATATTATCCTGACCGCGAGATTGGCTGAGAAAAAAATCGCTGTCCCTCTCTTCTTACAAACAACTAAAGATGAACAAACCACTAATGGAAATGCTCGATTTTTAATTTTTGCCTCATCCTGCCTCCTCCAATGTATCTCCTGTGCCCCACAGATGTCTATTCGATCCCTTCTTAGCATATTTAAAAATATACTCCGCTTCTGGGGGGAATTAAGACCCCCCCACATTTATAGATGCGATCTTAATGATATCCGATTATATTGAAAGTTTGTGTTGCTCGCCTTCCCCCCCCTAGGGGCCCCCCAGTCCCAGCATCCTGCACATAGAACAATACATTCAACAATAGTAGGCCTTCTATTGGGCACTATATACATATAACAAACTCATCCCCAAAGTGCACTGTGTCTTGTGCACCTAGAACCAATCCCTAGGGACTGTGTCGGAGCCCCGAGGGAAGTTTGGTTCAAAAAACAAAAACAATTAGAGCCCACCGCCTAAGGAAAAGAAAAAGCCAATTCCCTGCGGCTAAGCTAGCGAGCGAGGCTGGGTCCCCGAGACGGGGAAAAAAAATATATATATACAAACTCCCCGACCTCTGTATCCTTAACTTAAGTAGGTTCCTATGCGGGCCTTGTGCCCTGCAGTTACTCAGTTATTATATTCACACCCTATTGAACCCAATTTGGGGATTTTACTGTTGTTCTACCTTAGTATACACCCATATACGTGCCATCTAACACAGCAATATACCCGAGCTTTATTACATCTTATGCACTGTGCTACCATCTCCTTTTCAGTTCTCTTAACCATACAGAGGGAGGAGAGAGAGAAGAGAAAAAAATAAATAACAATAACAATTCTTCTCTTTCCCTCTGTTTTTATAAATCCATATTTTGGGTGTAACTCTTGTAAGTGATTATCCAGTTATAAAAAAATACCAATTAGTTTAGATGACACGCCTTTAGAATTAGGCATTCTCTACTTCAAAAACACCCATATGCCAATAAAATAAAACATATACATATTGCTTAAGTGCCCCGTATGAATCTAAAATATGTTAAACTTATGTAACAACTATATTTAAACTATTTATCCAGTGGTATTAATCGAACTGAGTGCCGTGTGTTTTAAGCCTTATCAGGTATTCTACATGAGGGAGACACAAAAAAAAAAAAAAATAACAATTCTTCTCTTTCCCTCTATTTTTATGAATCCATATTTTGGGTGCACTATCTTATAAGTGATTATCCAATTATAAAAAATACCAATTAGTTTAGATGACACGCCTTTAGAATTAAGCATTCTCTACTACAAAAACACCCATATGCCAATAAAATATACATATTGCTTAAGTGCCCCGTATGAATCTAAAATATGTTGAACTTATGTAACAACTATATGTAAACTATTTGTCCAGTGGTATTAATCGAACTGAGTGCTGTGTGTCCAGCAGTGGCTCTAATTCTTGATGGGCGCTCACAGGCTCATCAGTATCCTTACTCTGTACCAGAAGGTTTTTTTTATCCAAGGATTTTCTCAGCTCCTCTGGTGTATCAAAAACTTCTCTTTTATTATTATAAAATGTTGTAATTCCCAATGGGTATCTCCATATATATTTAATGTCATTGTTCGTGAGGATTAGAGTATATTGGTGAAAGGTTTTTCTCATTCTTCTTTTTTGGAAGGAAAGGTCTGGGTAAATTTTAATTTGTGTGTAAACCGACCCTTTCATATCTGTTTCTGCAAAGCGTCTCAGAAACTGTGATTTGAAAAGGAAGGAGTGACAGCAGATAATAAGGTCTCTTGGGCTTTGCTCCGGGGGATTTAGTGCCCTATTAACTCTATGAACCCTCTCCAAACTGTTAATCTCATTGTCCGGCTGTAACCCCAGAAAACCAAAGAACTCTTGTAGGTATTTCCCCATATTTAGATTTGTAATATTTTCTGGAATACCTCTAATTCGCAGATTGCAGCGCCTTGAGTGATCCTCCAAGTCTCCCAGTTTAAGTTCCTTTGCTTGGATTTTTGTTTGTAGGCCGGCAAGATTTTGCTGCTGATCCTTCACCTGAAAGACTGTTTTTTCAATCATATCTTCAGCATGTTGCATATGATCCCCTAATATTTTTATTTCCTGCTTGATGTCAGTCTTGATTTCTATTGCATTCTTCTCTATTTCAGCCTTTATTTTTAGAAATTGTCCATTAACCCTTTGAAATGCTCAGCGGACACTCCCTGGGGCTCTGACTAGGAGGAGTCTGAGTGCTCTTTGTTGCACTCCCCCTCTTCCATTACACCACATACACTTAGACTGTCTCTTTTAGGTTGGGCCTCAGTTTTATCCACATTTGGAGAAGAGAAAAAGGAAGTCATTTGTTTAGCCTGTTTATCCTTCCTCTTTTTCATCTGCTCTCTACTTTCAGTTACCTTTCTGGAAGCCATATTTCCCTTTTCTTTCCTTCTTCCCCTTTCCTTTCCTTAATTTGTCAGCTGCTTTAGCGTTTTATCAACAGAATCAGCCCAGAAATCCCATGGAAATTCTCCAAGGCTTATCAGCTTATAATATCATACTGCCCAGGTGTATATCAGGGTGTTTCCCTTTTTTTCCTTTTTATCCTCCTTTCCCCTTTGACTATGGTTGCTTAGTCAGCCAGTACTTCAATGCCATAATTCTCACAGCCGTATTTAGTTTACTCACGTGTCGTCGTGCTGCCGAGAGGAGAGCTCCTCCGAACCTTCCCCTCCTGCACTCGACCACCGGAGCACCGCACTGTACAAATTTTAGAGTGTTGTTTCGCTTGTGGCTGGAGCGATCATCGTTCTCGTGTAGCCCTCCTGCAGCATCGGAGTCCCAGCCTCACTCGCTTCACTTGCGCACGCCGTCGATGTGCGTGCGTGCTACGTCATCCTGCCCCTTTCCGAAAACTCATCATGAAAAGGCAATCTTATTTTGCTTTCTTATTTGTAATGTTATACTAGTTGGCCTGGGTAACAAGTGGTTGCTTCCGGCAGAAGACTTTGCTGGTCTGGCAAATATGAAACACTATATATAATAGTATATAACAACATCTCCATTACTTGTAAACTTGGGTCTAGTAATATTTTGATTACCAAAATTAGATGAAATCGTTGGACTTGAGTCAAAATATTCTACAGAAACCTTCAATGAAATGAAACTAAATTATCTAAGCTTGTCACAGTTTGATGGATTTCATTTGTACAATCATTAAACATGTCATATGTAATAAATAGCTACAAAATATAATTTAATAACAGAAGCAATTGAACTCTAATTTGAACTTACCAAGTCACTGAATATTTAAACATTTTCAATGATTACATAAACCGTTTTTAAACTTTAAAAAAAAAAATATAGGTTGCTAGTAAATATTTACAGATTAATTAAAAGAAATTCAACCTTTACTAGTTTAAATTAAAACCAAATAAACACAGCACACACACAAAGTGTAACATGAAAACGTTATACATATGTGACAGAAATAATTTCAAGTGATAGAGACACTCATTCTTAAAAGAAAAGTCAGTTTAATTTAGTATATTCCATATGGGTGCTGGGGGTTCACATATTTGTCATCCAATGTTATTGATAGAGTAATAGAGTAGCAGAATTTTTTCACTGTCAGATTTAAAGTTATTTCCAGAGAGTAGGTTATTATATAATTATTAAAGTACCATTATTAAAGAGGCAGCCTGCCGATAACATAAAATGTACAATAAAGATTCAATCGTAGCACACCTTTCTTAGGTATAATGTTTCCTCCATAGGTGCTGGCTTATACTGACTTCGATCCCTTCCTCATTCGGGTAAGCAGCGTGTCAACATTTTATTGTACATAAGCACAATTGGTTAGCTTTTCCCAAACAGAGACAGTATCAACTGAACGGAAAGCAGCAACAGTGCTGCCCTATGTACAAACGGAATAGTATCCACAACAAGAGCAATGCTTGTCATAAAAGTAGCACCAACAACTGCTATTCCAAAAATTCAATCAGTTATGTTAGTATAGTTTTGGAGTCCCCCTCATTAGCATCATCATATGATGATATGATATGATGTAGTATTCATCATATGGTGACTCTAATGCAGGGGAATCCGAAACTAATTAATTAAAAAAAAGTCTTGTTTTGTATACTGTATTTCATCCAGACCATTTTTTTATTCTATTTGGAAGGTATTGTGGAACATGAGATATAAAAGACATGCCTTCAACAAAACCCTGATTTTATTTAGAACCCATGTTCCTACTAACCTCATTTGTGCTGCTGGGTTGAACCGGAAGAGCTCTTTACAGTATGTGTCAGGGTAAATGTAAACAGCAGTCATTTAGGTTTCTTCAAGGTCAAATTCATGGTAAAAAAAATAAAAACAATACAGTGAGATATAAGTGAGATGCCATGTCCCTGAAATGACATCAAAGAAGGGTTGATTTGGGAGGGAAAAGATTTTAACAAGAAATATCACATACTGCAAATCGTTTATTAGTGATAATTAATAGAATGTTAATGGTACAACTTAGTTACAGAGAACAAAAACAGATTAATCAATAGAAAACAGAGGCCAAAAAGCACACTGAACTGTGAAGGGTAGCATAAGTTGAAGCTATTCGTGAAAAATTGCCATGCAAGCAGCAGAAATGAAATACAAATCACATTATATATTAGATATCAAGTACAATAGGATGATATTCGTGCACATTTAATTAATCTATATCTATAATATGGAAATTACATGGTGATATTACAATACAAGTTCATCTGTAAATGGTGCTAGCAAGTGTCTAGCAAATGTTTCGATGCAATTTAAAAGATAAATACTTTTACACCTTGGCAGTAGAGTTATAAACTACAACTAGAGAACTGGGCAGCATATATCTCTGTGAACTTTAACGGTGCATTGTTCACAAGAAGAATACTTCACATGACCAGTGAAAATCAAACTATACATTTGATAGTGGTTTATTTTAAATATATTTAGCTTTAATCATATTGGCTAGCTTGAGGGGACTTTGCCATTTGTATACCATATAAGCTATATACTATATATCTGGACATCTGGAGATCCTGGCTACCAGTGATGCAATTACTGGAGTTATGCACCTAAGCCTGGCTTCTAATTGTACAAGACCATTCATAGAAAGATCAATGCCACATGAACAGATGTACCCTTTTCTCTGTCTCACATAGACTGTTGATTATTACCTCAACTCATGAAATCTATTAAAAACGTTGTGAATATGTGAAACGCATCAATCTGAAAAGAAATCTACAATTACTGAAACAGTGTGAGTGTTGCTTCTGATTTTGGTTTATTTATAATTTGTTTGGAGCTAGTCAAGCACACTGCATTGAGTACCAGTATTTAAGGTGTGTCTTTGGATATGCATTCCTGCTGGCTTTTATAAACTACAACCTGCTATCTGTACCATGTTTATACACGACAACCATTATGTATTATGTGATCTTACTGTTTGCAAGGATTGAATAATTTGTTACAAAAAAGATTTCACCTGCCAGTGAACTCAAATAGTTTTCAAGATTCTGCATGGGGGTTTTGTGATTTTCTATTAACAAAAATCATATCAAACAGTTAATATTGGGGTAGCTAAACAATGTGGTTTTATCCTGAACATTTTATTTGGTATTTAAAGCAAATTTGCAATTTCTTTATTTGTTCCAAGTTATGATCAATATGAAACATCTCTTAAAAGGGTATGTGAGAGTCTTCATGTTCGTCCAGAGAAGATAATCATCAGTTAGATATCTTTTGGAATTGGATTCTTTTCACATGTGAATAGTGAATTAGCTTTAACTGTGTCATTTAAGATGGGGAAAAAAAACAACTTTGTCTGTGAACCCGAAATCAATTCCACCTTGTTGGTAGTAATGGTCCAGTGAAAAGCCATTGGGAATATGATCTGACAATTTAATTTGTACTGAGACAATCGATAACTCTGAGACCATTTAATAAAAGCCAACATACTACATGATACAAAGTGGCTGCCGCTATCATAACTAACTTACTTGTGTAATAGTGAAATAAAATCTTTAATCCAATCTCTAGACAGGAACATTGTCTATCATTATTCTTTGTGGGAAAGGTGGAGGCCTCCATGGATTGCAGACTGAAAAGATATGAAAGAATTGATTTTTCAGGCTCTTGATGTCTTCATCCCATACTTTTTCTTGAAAAAATTGTTGAAAAAGCATTACCACGGGAGCATACAAGAAAATCCCAACAAAACTAGAGAATAAACAATAGTTTACAGTGGTTGTTCGTTTATAACTTTTACATTTAACTGAGAATTGTACAAAATTGGCTATTCATTAATCATTTTGGGTTGCCAATCATGCGCTTTATTTTGGGAATTCATGTCTTAACATTTCAGAAGGATGATTGAGCAATAGAGAACAGAGACAAGGAGAGGCAAGTAAATAGATATTCATCATTTGCAAAAAAGGTAGAAAAAGACTTACAAATAACTCTACTACGTCATCTTCGAAACAATCTGGTTATACAACATTTTAGAAGTTAAGAAAGAGAAGACAGCGCTAAAATAAACTAAAAAAAAAAACAATTATATATTATAAAAGTATACATTTATTACAGAGAAAATAATAAACAAACAGTACATATATAAAACAAGGGAATTATAATATTGGCACATAAAAAGTCCTTGTCAATGAAAGGTATATAATATGACCAATCACAGGGACATAAAACACAATGGTATAAATAATTACATAAAATATAAAGCAAAAGATACAAAAAATATATATGTATGCAAAAAAAGTGAAGGGAGGAAAAAAACATCCAAAATATGTTCTTACCCACTGCTTGTAATTCACCTGGCCAGGTATTGAACAAATAGTATTGCACAAAAAACAAAACACCCCACATGACGCGTTTCATTAAAAAAACTTCTTCAGCTGGTGGGTATTGGTGCATACTTTATAGAAAGTGGCAGATCTGGACACAATATGAATTATAGAATCTCATGGTTTGAAGCGATGCTTGGTTTGTTATATAAAGATTTGTTAATAAACATTTGTTTCATCTTCCATTGAGCTCAAGGACTTCTTCTCAACAGCGGATAAGGATCTCCTTTTAAAACAAAACTCAAATCAAACAATTTGTATTGTCGATGGCTAAACAATGTGATTGAATAGTTGGTGGATTTGTTCTTTAAAAGCAGAGATTACATTTTTATTATTTGTTATATGGACAAAATGAAACCTCTCGTAAAAGGCAAACACGTGGGATATTTGAAAGTTCTCATATTCGTTTCTAAAGTCATTTCAGAAGAATGATTGAGCGAAACATAATGTCAGGGTTCAACACTGACCTTCTGACTCATGCATTTAAAAGTCATTATTTATATGCTTATATTCCTCCTGCCTCCTCTAGAGGTCTCCCTACCTTACTTTGCTTGTATTCCTTCCCCTCTGTTTGGTGTCAGGTGGGCTCGTTACCTTTTGCTCACACCCAGGTTAAATAGCTGCAGTTTCTGGCAAACAGTGCTTTTGCATTGAAGTTGGTGCCTGATTTCTGAGAGCTGCTGCTTCTGTTCCTGATACTCTCCTTAAAGCCCATTTGTATTGTGACCTTGTCCAGGAACTGGGAATCTGACCCTGAGTGGCTCAACCATCTCAGTATATGATTTTCAGCATCTCCTGAGACCCTCTGAGTACATCATGATCTCTTCAGCTAAGTTATTCCTTTTAAGCTACCTTTCTCATTTCTCACCCTCTCCAGGGTGTTCCTGCTTAGTCACCCTCTCCAGGGTGTTCCTGCTTAGTCACCCTCTCCAGGGTGTTCCTGCTTAGTCACCCTCTCCAGGGTGTACCTGCTTAGTCACCCTTCTAAGGCCTCACCCCTACCTTTGCTTTGTCTACAGTCCCTACTATAGCTCTTTGTTCTTTCTGCAGTTCCTACTCATACCATTTTCCTATTCTGCAGTTCTTTGATAATTCCCTCTTGTCTCTCCTTCAGTCTTTATTCCAATACCTAGCTCTGTTTCTTTATCTGTTCTCCCTTTGCACTATATTTAACATGCAACCAGACACCTCCACTATCTACTACTAAAAAAGGCAAGTATTTTTGATGAGATGAAAACAATAATAAAAATATTTCAAATTCAAAAACAATACAAAGTTTGAAGGTGAAAAAAAACCACAAAATGCAGACAGTTTGTAATTTTATTTTCATTTGCATATCTCATAATTAGTGTTGAGCGAACCCGAACCGCACTGTTCGGGTTCATACCGAACATTACGGTGTCCGTACCCCGAACACGAACATTTCACTGTATTTTCAGGTTGGAGTTCGAGGTTCTGCTATAAACCGAAAGTCTATAAACCGAAAGTCATTCAGTTTATAGACTTTCGGTTTATAGAATAGCAATAGCATTACATGTATTCCATAAACCGAAAGTCTATAAACCGAACAACATTCGGTTTATAGACTTTCGGTTTATAGAATACATGTAATGCTATTACTATTCTATAAACCGAAAGTCTATAAACCGAACTAGAGTCCCCATTTATAAGAAATTCTTATGAATGGGGACTCTAGTTCGGTTTATAGAAAGCCAATAGTATTACATGAATTCCATAAGCCGAAAGTCTATAAACCGAACGACGTTCAGTTTATAGACTTTCGGTTTATAGAATAGCCAATAGCATTACATGTATTCTATAAACCGAAAGTCTATAAACCGAATGTGTCAATTGACCTATTCTTATGAATAGGGACTCTATTTCAGTTTATAGAATAGCAATAGCATTACATGTATTACATCTGAGAGTCAAATAGAACCGTCAAATACTGTGCTTACAGCGCACTTTGAAAAATTATGGCTACCTCCTCCTCCTCAAGCGCCGCTTCCACACCACCACGGTCACCGCCTCCTCAACCTATGGGTCACTTAGTATAAACCGAAAGAGGATACCCTGCACTCCAACCCTCTCGCAGATGGATAATTCTGTTGATCCTCCTGGCAGCCATGCTTTAGATTTAGATTTATGTTCTTCCAAAGCTAAAATCAAAGATTCAATCTAGTGCTATTTTATGGCTCAGCAGTATCTTTAATTTGTATGTATTTTATGTTTTTTTAAGTTATTTCCCTATCCATATTTATTTGCAGGGCACTTGTCCTACTCTTACCCACATTTTAATTCCTTTTGCAGCCCTCTAGCCCTTTCCAGGACTTTTTTAGAGGCATTTTAGTGGCCAAAAGTTCGTGTCCCCATTGACTTCAATGGGGTCCGGGGTCAAGTTCGGGGTCAAGTTCGAGCCCGAAACCGGACTTTTTTCCGAAGTTCGGCCGAACCTGCCGAACCCGAACATCCAGGTGTCCGCTCAACTCTACTTATAATCTATGCATTTTTATTCTTGCAAGCCCAAGTTGGCAGATACACTATTTACCTCTAGAAGTAAAAAAAACAACCTTTTTTGTGAATGAAAAATGCTAAACTTGCACGGTGACTGAGTTGAACTGCTAATTAACCTTGTGTATTTTTTTTATATGGATATTAAAATTATTCAATATTTTTTTTTCACTGCCTCTTTAACAACATATACCGCTGTAGCTAGCGAAAACTGATAACAGGCAAAAACTGCTTGTCTTGCTGTAATAAATATACACATCCATGTGCTCCTTACCAACTTTGTAAACTGACCCAATGCTTTTCTCACACGTTATTATATACATTTTGAATTTCAATATGCTGTTCATTTATAAGGCAAATTATATTATTCTCTATGATTGGTTTGTCTTTTACAAGAGGGCTAAATTATAAATTCTACAATTACGCATTCTACAAATTACAGGTTCTGCAAAAAGAAAAATTGTTAATTTTTAAATGCAGTCAATGTTATTGTTCATTTCTATGCTAACTAGAATAAAATAAGCCTCTTAATAATACATTGTTTAAGGAGGACAAAAGGCCGTTCCATATGATGTCACACTGTTTCCTTCTCCAAAATACAATAAATGCAGCTGAGCTGTTAGATTCATTTATCAGAAACTGCTTGCTCTAGCAACTTTATCTACTCACATTATAGGCTGATGAGTCAAGTTGGAAGCTACAAGTTGAAGGAATCCCTTTATGAGAACAAAACTTCCATGAGTTGTGCTCTAGTTGTTTTAAGTAAAAGGCACACAATACTATTTTGTATCTTATCAAACACAAGTATAGTATACAGTTAATATCAGATAAGTGATTGTTTTGCCTTCCATAGAGCACTAGAGAAAAACTCTATTTCTCTACGAAACGTAGAGAAATAGAGTTTTTCTCTAGTGCTCTATGGAAGGCAAAACAATCACTTATCTGATATTAACTGTATACTATACTTGTGTTTGATAAGATACAAAATAGGACAACACAACACAACATTTCAGGAAATAATTTTTCCCAAGGAAGACACTTGTGATGCAATGCGTTGTTCATGTCGAGGAGAGGAAGCATTACCGGAAGCACCTGTGTATTGTGTCGTATTGGACGACGGTATCGGCAGAAAGCTACATCCACAAGTCAAGATTGCTGATAGACAGCTGAGACAGTTCGGATACTGCTACTCCATTCCACTTACATCCACAAGTGCCTACAACTCTTATAGGCAGTTTTTTATACTATTTTAAGTAAACCTAATATATTGGGGCCAAAATTGGGAGTTTTATATACTGCACTATATGTCACCCCTGATATGTCTCTCTGGAAGCTTTTTGACCATCAAGTGACTTTCAGCTGAATGTGCCGCTGTGAATTTAGGATTTGTTGTCCCACAAGTCTATCATACTAGAGCTAAATCTGGTCTCTGGTCAGTGGCACTGAGAGCACACAAACCCCAGAAATACATCCGGGAGACAGATGGCAGCTGGGAATTCGGTAACAGAGTCACTCAATCTGTTGCTAATTCAACAAGCACTAAAAGTATAAAAAATTTGTATACTTTTCATGCTTGTCTAATTAGCAACAGAGTGAGTGACTCTGTTGTCGAATTCGTGGCTGGTGTCACCTTTCGGATGTAACTTGTGTATTTCCGGGTCTTTGTGTGCAGGCTGTTCTCAGCACACAAACCCCTGGAAATACATGACAGACATCATGCCTCCGAGTGACAGGTGTGCTCCGGGGCTAGCAGCACGCCCGTCACTCGGGAGCACAATACGCCCCTGGCTCTGGTATATGTGAGTGTCATTCTCATGAGAAACTATTCTTACTGCTCAACCCATACCAAGTCATACACTTTTCTTTACATGTTTACACAGTGTCCTGGGAAGGATCAGTATCAGCCTTTGTTTGATATTTCTTATTTGTATATATTTACCATATGGTGGTTTCACTTTAATATATATATATATATTTATTAACTTTTTTCTTACTTATTATATATATTTCTGTATTTATTTACACATATTTTTTGCACAAAACTCCTTCTTTTTTGTATTCATTGTTGTGTATGGGTTTTGCACTAGTGTTTGCAGCACAATATTTATAATATTTATAAGTATTTAAGAGAGAAGGCGCTCATTTCACTTTCCCGGCTTCTCCTCATTTTCATGAGGAGAATGGCAAGTCTAGGAATGCATTGCAAGTCTGGGGGGAGCAGAATTGATAAATCTGAGGGGCAGCGTTGGTAAGTCTGGGGTGCAGAATTGGTAACTCTGGTGTGCAGAATTGGTAAGTCTGGGGGCAAATTGGTAAGACTGGAGGGCACAACTGGCAAACCTGGGGGGAAACTGGCAAGTCTTGGAGGTGGAATTGGTAAGTCTGAGGAGCAGAATTGGCAAGGCTGAGGGTAAACTGGTAAGTCTTGGTGCAGAATTGGCACGTCTGGGGGCAGCATTTGACAAGGGGGGACATTTGTGGGTGTTTTTTACATTTTAAGGTTGGGGTGTAGAGGCAGTGCTGATCCTAGGGTCACGGGCGCATGGGTGCAGGTTTTCTTTTGGTGCCCAAAGGTGGGCGTGGTTAT
Source organism: Pelodytes ibericus (assembly GCA_036172795.1). Taxonomy (NCBI): domain Eukaryota; kingdom Metazoa; phylum Chordata; class Amphibia; order Anura; family Pelodytidae; genus Pelodytes; species Pelodytes ibericus. The sequence continues at coordinate 49,528,477 of CM069861.1, read as the reverse complement.
ATTATGAACTCCTCCCCTTTAGACATGTCTGTTCCAGACGCCCATTTCATTATTGGGGAGAGGGGAGGAGAGCACAAACTTTATTTTGATGTAAAGGACCAACACAAACTTTTATTTTAAATAAAGATATATATTTTGCCATAATACTGTGAAGTGGTTTTATTTATTTCTATGATGCTCAGCCAGCAACATGGGAGAGTTTTTGTTGGCTAGCAGAATGAGTTTTTACTACCGTTCCCATGATGCCCAACCAGCCAAAGTCTGGCTGAGCATCACTGGAAAAGAAGTACACAAGGAGCGATAAATAATATTCCACTATGCCAGTCACTCACGTGTCTCTCTCTCCCCATGCCCTCATGTCTTTCTCTCTCTTTACCCATACCCTCATGTCTGTCTCTATCTTCCTATAACCACATGTCTGTCTCTCTCTTCCCATACCCACATGTCTTTTTCTCTCTTTCCCCCTACCCTCATGTCTGTCTGTCTCTCTCTCTCTCCCCACTCATACCCAATGTCTGTCTCTCTCTCTCTCTCTCTCTCTCTCTCCACCAATACCCAATGTCTGTCTCTCTCTCCCAATGTCTGTCTGTCTCTCTCTCCACTCATACCCAATGTCTGTCTCTCTCTCTCTCTCCACTCATACCTAATGTCTGTCTCTCTCTCTCTCTCCACTCATACCTAATGTCTGTGTCTCTCTCTCCCCTCCTGCCCCCATGTCTGTCTCTCTCTCTGTCTCCACTCCTGCCCCATATCAGGCACTTTTGGCAAAATCCTGACATATTGAGTGACAAAATCCTGGCATATTAATTGGCATTATCCTGGCATATTAATTAGCATAATCCTGACATATTAATTGTCATAATCCCTCAATATGCCAGGAATTTGCCAATTAATATGCCAGGATTTTGCCCCTCAATATGCCAGGATTTAGCCCCTCAATATGCCAATTAATATGCCAGGATTTTGCCAATATGCCAGGATTATGCCAATTAATATGCCAGGATTTTGCCAATTAATATGCCAAGAAAATGCCAATTAATATGTCAGGGTTATGCCAATTAATATGCCAGGATTATGCCAATTAATATGTCAGGATTATGCCAATTAATATGTCAGGGTTATGCCAATTAATATGCAAGGATTTTGTCACACCAAGCACAGTGCGACGGGTGCAAGCTCCGCACCCGTTGCGCTCTGTGATTGCAGCGACTCTCTTCCCGTGCGCCTGGGCGCGGTGCACCCCGTGCACCCGCCCAGGATCGGCCCTGTGTCGGGGTGTCAAATACAGGAGCCTAGTACTTTAGGATGCTCCTACTATGTCCTGAGATGGCAGAGGGAATTGAAACATTAGGTTGCAATTGATTTCAATGATTTTAATCATTCATATTGTGAATTAATGCCTTTTTCTTTGCTTCAATTTTTCATTCACTACAATAGAAATTAAAGTGGCTTATGGCTCATATAATTATAATAATAAAATACTTAACTTAAGATATTGATGTAGATTCAGTGGAGTGCTTTAATGAAACAATTGTGATTTGGGATAAATTAACATGCAAAATGATTCAGTGCCATTCATAAAAGTGATTCAATTCTTCCTGTTTTTATACATTTTTGCCCACTAAAATAAAAGGTAAAAAGACAATTAAAGCGCTCGATGCTCCATTATTATAACTTAATGATGACTGCAATTTTTAACCCAACACCTAACACATGAGCAATACAAACAAAATTACAAATGAAACCTCTATCAACACCAGAAGAAATTAAATATACACTTTTACACCGTTTTAAACACCCATGCACATTCACAAACATTCACACGCATACCACTGACGTTCATCAACTATAGATATGTTGCATATTAACTCAAAACACGATCGCATACAGGCATTTTCTGAAAAATGCAATGTCACATACATCAAGCACAAAACAACCTATCAAAATGTAGCGTTTGCCCTACACACATATAAACACACCCATACATCTCTACAAACAAGTGCTGCCATGTTTCTACTTCGTATAATTTGAGGTGAACATTGCTGCAAAGATACCCCAGATGAGTAGGTGCAGGGAGAGTGGCCATCTAACAAATACACACTTTACCTTATGGACCTGTGCAATATATGTCACCTCACTGCACTTCTCCACACCAGGTGAGTCACAGCTGGTGGGTGCAGGGAGATCATCCACTCTCCACTGACAGCTATCTACTTTTAACCCCTTGCATGAACCAAGAAATGATGTACCTTGTCAGAGACGCCGAAGACTTAGGTTATACACTTGATTGCATACCTCCTATGCATCATTCAAACTGTCATCGCACTTCAACCCACCATGCCAACTGTAGAAATAACAGTTTTACAACGTCAGTGGATGTATTCTCTACAAGTCATATACAAAGGAGGGAAAATAAACATTTTATCTCACTCACAGAACTATACATTAAGCAGAGAACAGTTTGTCGAGTTCCACTTCATTGAGAAATCAACAGCTTGTACCCTGCCCAATGCATTGCAAGTCAGGAAAATGTTCACCTCCAACTCACATGTGAATAGCTAAAACACTAACAACAGCAACTTTACAATGAACAAGTAGAGTCAAGAAAGATACATTTTTAATGCCAGGGTCCATAATCAATAGGGAGAAGGAAAGCCATTAGTTCTCTCCAAGATCCCCAGTGCTGGAGGGTTCTGTCACACAGGGTGACTTTACTTTTTTGGCCACCTCTTATTTCTCTTTTCTTTGAGGATTGCAGCATGGCAATGAGATCAGAGTAGGGGAACACACACGTATTACATTCAGAACTAGGAAGCTCAATTTTCCCCTTCAGAGATGAAATACATTCAAAGTACTACAATACTTTATACATCTACAATATAACTATAGTGTTGCTATAGTAAAAGAAATGTATATTCATGCTATCATAACACTTGATGATAAAGAGGCGCAACTCACGTTTCTACACTATGTTTGCATTTTTACATAAATGCCCCTGTACATAAATGCCCCTGTAATGAGGGAAACTGACTCCTGCTGAAACCTTTGGGGTTCTATTCATAAAAGAGAGAATTACAGGGAGCTAAGAAGGGAATTTCAAATGTAAGGCCAAAGTAAGGCCAACATTCTCTTATTCAGCTGAAGTCATGCATCCTGCATTCAGTCAGGGCATACATGTCCTACCAGTGTATAGGCAATGATATACCTGAAAATCATGGTATCTGATGTTTCACATAGGGCACAGGCAGCATTCAAACTGCTTTTAAATGTTCAAATAAAGAAAACAGTAATGTAAATTGTATTGCCCCTTCAAAAACTATACTACATAACTATACTTGCATTTTCCCTTTAAAAAGTTTACTACGATGTATAAAAATAAATCACTTCAGTCCAGTGAGTAAAGAGTGAATGATCTCTCCACAGTCACACTATGTAGCTAGCAAATCAAAGAGCAAGTAAATTGTATTAACTGTTATCTTGCGTGTATGATTGAAAAAAGGGTTCTGGGCTACACCAGTAGACATGGTGCTTTCCTTAATTACTCACTGATTATATCAACAAAGCATATTAATTTTAATGCCATCTAATTTCTGCTAAAGTCATTATGATTTTTCACTTCATTTACCCCTTACAAAGTCTTTACAGCTGAACATTAAATGTATTAAAGTCAAAGACATTTCACTACAGACACACATAAATCTAGATTCAAAGTGATACATTTTTAAACATTTATTATTGAGACAGAAATTTGTATTTTCTATAAACCGACTCTATTTCGGTTTATAATAATGCCAATACTATAGCACGAATGGACGAATGATTTTCGTTTATATTGAACCATTCGTTCATTCGTTCAACTTCTTAGCTTTCTATAAACCGAAACAGAGTCCCCATTCATAAATTTTTATGAATGGGAACTCTAGTTCGGTTTATAGAAAGCCCATAGTATTACATGTATTCCATAAGCCGAAAGTCTATAAACTAAATGTTCGGTTTATAGACTTTCGGCTTATGGAATACATGTAATCCTATTGCTATTCTAGAAACCGAACGTTCGGTTTATAGAATAGCAATAGGATTACATGCATTCCATAAGCCAAAAGTCTATAAACCGAAAGTTCGGTTTATAGACTTTCGGCTTATGGAATATATGTAATCCTATTGCTATTCTATAAACCGAACGTTCGGTTTATAGAATAGCAATAGGATTATATGTATTCCATAAGCCGAAAGTCTATAAACCGAACGTTCGGTTTTTAGACTTTCGGCTTATAGAATATATGTAATCCTATCCTATTGCTATTGTATAAACCGAACGTTCAGTTTATAGAATAGCAATAGGATTATATATATTCCATAAGCCGTAAGTCTATAAACCGAACGTTTGGTTTATAGACTTTCGTCATTTGGAATGAATGTAATAGTACTCTTGGCTTTCTCTACACAGAGACAGAGTCTCCATTCAACAAATTTATGAATGGAGACTCTGTCTCTGTTTAGAGAAAGCCAATAGTACTATTACATGCATTCCAAATGCCGAAAGTCTATAAACCAAACGTTCGGTTTATAGAATAGCAATAGGATTATGTGTATTCCATAAGCCGAAAGTCTATAAAACGAACGTTCGGTTTATAGACTTTCGGCTTATAGAAAACGTATAGTAGTATTGCCTTTCTATGAACCGAACGAGAGCCCCATTCATAAGAAATTCTTATGAATGGGGCTCTCGTTCGGTTTATAGAAAGACAAAACTACTACAAGTTTTCTATAAGCCGAAAGTCTATAAACCAAAGGTAATTCGGTTTATAGACTTTCGGTTTATAGAATACATAGAATTACATGTATTTCTATGTATTCTATAAACCGAAAGTCTATTAACCGAATGACCTTCGGCTTATAGACTTTCGGCTTATAGAAAACGTGTAGTACTATTGCCTTTCTATGAACAGAACGAGAGCCCCATTCATAAGAATTTCTTATGAATGGGGCTCTCGTTCGATTTATAGAAAGCCAATAGTATTACACGTATTCTATAAAACGAACGAAGAAAATGAAATGAAACGAAAATAATGAACGAATTTCGTCTGAATCGAATGCAGTAATGAACGAAATTCGTTTTAGACGAAATAAATAACAAAATGAAACGAAACGAAAATTTTAGTTTTGCACATGTCTAGCAGAAACACTTTAGTCACCACAAAACCACTGCATTCTAGTACAAGGAGTTAAAATGTAACAAAAGTAGAAGTAGTAAAACAACAATAAAAATGGGGGATGAAATGGGGTGAAAGGTTCTATACTGTATTTGTTTGAATATAAGGCCCACTCACCCCTGCCCAGTCTCTTGATCTTAATTTATGAAACAACTAAAAAGCCTTTTGGGCTGATTCTTGTAGCTTTGAAATGGCTTTGAATTCTTGTAAAATAGCCAAAGTGCCCTGACTTGCGCAGGTCTTCATTATGTCCTCTTTCTATTGATGAACCGCTTGAGTAGGGTTGCCACCTTTTCTTCAGAGAAATACTGGCCCTGCTACTGCCTCCATAGTATTAACATTGTTCTCAAGACAATTTTTTGCCAGCCTGCCGGCAACCCTGCAGGTGGGATATATTGCTGATATATTTTCCAATCGCACTTTGCTGTTTTGTTTTTACATTGGAAGAACTACATTTGAATCTTATCTGGAGACCATTGCCTTTTTTTGTCTCCTGCTCAAAGTGGATGTACTCTATCCGGGTAGTATTCATTTTTTATTTTTGTTTCCTGTTATCGGACAGGCTGAGAGTCCTATGCCCAGAGCATGGAGGGGCCATACTGTCTATGCCAGTACTTTCTCTCCTTCATGTTTTGGCCTATATTATTTGACATACTGCCATAACAGCTGCTGTGGAATACCATTACCGGTTAGGTGGAAGTCTGGCATTCCTCTATATAATCTGTATGTGAATTCTGTAACACTTCTCTTGTGTTTTTATACTTCATTAAAAGCTATGTTGTATAACTAAAAATCGGTCAAGGGTACCTTTACGTATGTAAGATAATTTGGAAAGGTCATGACTAGAAACAACTAGCCCACAGTGGGAAAATTGCCACATAACCCCAGACCTTTTGCACATCAAAACATGATACCAACTTTACACTGTACCAGCATTGTTTCTGCATCATTTGTCAGTGCAGTAGTCTGAGGGGTAGCCTGGGCCACTTGGCTAGTGGGTCCAGTTGCAGTGGTGACTCAGGGGTAGCCTGCAACCATGGAACTGCATTTAACAGTGGTGTGGGGACAAAGTTGCTACTGTGAGGGATTTATTGCACTGGTGGTATCATATTAATTTGCTCCGTTGTCAGATCAGGGGCCATGTGGCAATTGTCCTACCTTGGCCCAGTCGTTTGTGTTCATGCCCCCATGCCTAACGTATATTTAAGGTAACCTTTCACAGAGGAAAATGTTGGTATCCACATTGCAGACATGAAATGGTACTCTGATACATTCACTTTAGATGAAGAAGACTAACGGAATGTGGGCTGTTTGCTGTTAAAGCTGTATAAACTTTAACTTTTATGTACGATTGTTCAAACCTGGCATGTGAACAAACATGTAGTTGTAAGTATACAACTATCTTTTATATTGTTTATATGTGGTGTTTTTTCTTTTTTTATTACTTATGTATATAATCCATGGGACCAGATATCACATTTTGTTATCCGGTAGCACTGAAGATCCCCTGCTTTCTATGTATTGTTATCTATATATTTCTTTTTTTTTGTGTTATTTAATTATTATTATTATTATTATTATTATTATTATTTTTCATACTATACACATTTGTTTCTGGGATTTTATTTTCGCGTGGTTTCTTTTTATATAACTGTATTTATATTTTAAGTAATATATTTTTTATTTATTTCTTTTTTTAACATGGTCTTTTTAAATATTTTTTACATCAGTATACTTCAGGTGCATTTCGGGGAAGGCAATTTGAGTAAATTTTCACATGAAATAATGGACCTTCAAGGCAATTTTTTGCCATTTCAGAACATTTCAGATGCATTTTGGGCCCATTTGGATCAATTAATGGACATTTTGTTGGACAATTCAAATTCATTTTAGCAATAGAAGAATTGCTCAATTTAAAGAGAGCCAAACGTGTCATGGATCTGGAAGCTAGCTATTTAATCAGACCTCACTTGAGGTCTGGTTTTAAGCAAACCTTGAATAGATAAAACCATAGGTATCTTAGTAAAATAAATTGCTTTTGGAGTTTTATGACCATGAAAATCATTTACATTTTAAAATAAAATTAGATATATATGAAGTGGAAAATCTGTATATTGCACTTAGTGTTAACATATTTTTAATTAATTTACTTTTGCACATGATACAGTATCAATTTAATAAATTAATAACAATTGATAGCACCTATTAATCTAAAAAATGTCATGCCAGAATATTTATATTGATACGATTTTAATATTTCAGCTCATCTCTAAGAAATTATACATGACACATTGATCAGCAGGGGAAAGAGAAATTAAACACATTTTTTATTATCAGGATTATTCTGCAATTTTTCACAGCATTTTGGTATGTTGACTGTGGGTAACAAGACTAGTAAATTTTAATCATATCTTGGAGATTTGGCACCCAGAGGAATCACAGTCTGAGAATGACAGTAAAATGAAAACTTAACACAGAGAGGTGACACAATGTATACTGCATCAAATCCTAAACATGACAACACAGAGCATCAGTCTGCTACAATCCATGGAAAGATTATTTTTATAGAGGGACAGATAGTAGAAAGATGCACTGATATGCCTGAACTACTAATACATAGAAGGGTCTAGTGACATAGTTATATATATAGGCCCCCTGAAGTCTGTCCGCTGGCCCCATAAGTAAATATATAGAAGCTACACACTAGCCTCAAATATAAATTATAAGGACCCCCATCGGGCCAGAGGGGGGTAAAATGCCCTGGGCCCCTAATGTACTTTAAAAAATGGCCTCATAAGGCCCCCATAAATATATTAAATAAAAAATAAATGTTATGAAATACCCTACCTACCCACCCACCCCTACCTCAGACGTGCCAATTGTTTGCTGCTCTGTGTGTGCCACTTGTCTTTCTATACATAAATAAAATAGTTTATGGAGAGTGAAGACCAATCCAATCTATTCACATTTGCAGAAATCTGGTATATGCTTGTAAGTGCATCATTGTCTCCCATTGTAATTGATCGCTTTTGATATATTACACTATATTTTCACGTTTCTCATGTGCTGCTCCAGTTAGTTAATATTTGGGTTAAACCTCCCATCACTGTGGGGTTAATAACAGACCAGGGATACTGGGAAAGTGTATGGCCATATGGGGTCTGGGATCAATTTGGCCCCTAATATATATGATATGTGCTGGATGAATCAGTCATCTCCATGCACCATGTCTATGTTATTGTAGTCAGGAGGTCTGGGGGCCACTTTGGAGGGGGGCCTGGACCCAGTTTTAAACATGGGCTTTATTTTTTTATGCAACTCACCACCTGTTGAAGTGGCAAGTTGCAGGAGGCAGGTTGGACAGCAAAGTCCAATTCAATGGGAGTATGAGATGGACTTTGGTGAGGCAGTGAGGGGAAAAAATTGTGAATAGTGTGAGGAGGTGGAATTGGGAGGTTGACTTTTTATGTTTACTAAGTCAAATTGAACCTCCCAATTCCACCTCTTGTTATTCTTAAATTTTAGCAAAAAGGGACTGTCTCTCCTATATAACTACGCAAGGAGGCATGTCGCAGCTTGATGTTGATTTCCTTCTGGTGCTTGACATGTCTGTGTGCTCCAGCTCTTAAACAGTCCTCTGTACAAAATGGTCTGTTCTCCTTCACAGTCAGTTTCTATTTATTCCATGTGGCAGGTACATCTTTGACAGGTAGAGTTTGTTGCTATGGTTATCCATACAGAGTGCATGTGGTAACTAAGTCAATAATATTTAACTTGGATAACAAGCCATTTTACAATAGCCTTGATGTACTTGTAATGTGATGTGATCTAATGTTCCCAAGTTGCAATCTTCCTCCAGATCCTCATTTTTGAAAATTCTACAACCATGGACAAATTATTGAGCATCAAGGATATGTGATACATGGAACAATGTACCTTTCACTGTAGAAGCATATTTAGTCACTACACTACACAGATATAGATTAAGAGAAATATGTGTGTGTTTTAATTTAATAATTATAAAGACGCAGCATTATATTAAAAAAGATGATAAATATGGTGCTATATTTATATATATATATATATTTTTTTTTTATATATATATATATATATATATATATATATATATATATGAATACATGTAGAACAAAAATATATGGTAGTACCAATAAACCCCTATAAAGTATAATAGCAACCAGTAAGGGAGGAGTATTAACCAAGAGTACCAGAAAAAAAAAACTGGAATGAAGTTCCTTGTGTTGTGAATGGAAAAAGATAATATTTAATTATATATATATATATATATATATATATATATATGTATAACAACCTATAGGAATGTCTACAAAAATAGAAAAGAAAAAAAACGCTTATAATACAGACTACTTACCTAAATGAAAAAGCAATTCCTTTCCCATGAAAAGTGGTTGTGCCTGGCAAGGTGTTATTTTGGGAACTTCAGTTGTGAATAGCTTACAAATAGAGTTGAGCGGACACCTGAATGTTCGGGTTCGACGGGTTCGGCCGAACTCTGAAAAATAGTCTGAGTTCGGGGTTGAACTTGACCCCAAACCCGAACCTTTTAATATTAGGGGGGACCTAATATCCCCCCGGTCCCCATCCATTGCTGGTGGGCGGGTACCCTATAATCATAATGAGGCCCGGTCCCCACCCATGAGCGCGGGTGGTGACCCTAAAATAATAATTAGGAGGGGACCTAGTGTCCCCCCCTTCGGTCCCCACCCATGAGCAGTGGGTGGGAACCCTAAAATAATAATGAGGGGGGACCTGGCAAATAATTCCTCACCATAAAAAAAATGCCTACTTACCCCCCCTCACCCTAATATTAGTGTGAGGGGTGGGCAATAAACTAACCCGTACAAAAAAAAAACAATTTCATACTTACCATTTGATGTCTTCTTTTTTCTCTTCTTTAGCCCCAAAAGGCCAAATAAAAAACCATAATACTCGCCGTAACTGTTAAAAAAAAAAAACCTGAGCACAAAAAAAAAAATCCACTGGTGCCAATAATCCATCTTCGCCCATGGAGGGCCCCGTGCAGACTGAGCTCTGCAGGGCGGGGGAAGGCTTATAAAGCCTTGCCCCGCCCTGCAATTAAGCTCAGAGCACTCTGATTGGTTGGTTTAAGCCAACCAATCAAAGTGCTCTGACAGGTAAATGAAAAGACTGACAGGTAAGTCTCTCCATTTACCTGTCACAGCACTCTGATTGGTTGGTTTGAAATCCAACCAATCAGAGTGCTCTGTGTCATTTTACACAGCGTGGGAAAGTTCTTTAGAATTTCCCCACTCTGTTTAAAATGGCTAGCACTCTGATTGGTTTGAAATCCAAAGGGGCTGGGCACCCCTAGTCACTTTATTTGTGGTCCCCACCCGCCGCTCATGGGTGGGGACCGGGAGGGGGGACACTAGGTCCCCCTCATTATTATTTTAGGGTCCCCACCTGCCGCTCATGGGTGGCGGTGGGCACTAGGTCCCCACCTCATTATTATTTTAGGGTCCCAACACGCCACTCATGGGTGGGGACAGTGGGGGAGACTAGGTCCCCCCTCATTATTATTTTAGGGTCCCCAGGGGGGGCAATAGCTGTCCAGTCACTAGTAATTTTAAATTTGTTAAGGCGATATGAATCGCCGAACCCCAAACTCCAACCCGGACATACAGTGGAATGTCCGTGTTGGGGCTGGGGTCCAAAAATCGGTAATGTTCGGTACGAACCCGAACTTTGAGGTTCGGGTTCGCTCAACTCTACTTACAAGCAGCCCTCACATCACACTAAGCAAACCACAAAATATAGTTACAGCCTCAGAGATCCCCTTATTTAGGTGTAAATACACCTTAAAAAACTTTATATAAAAAATCATCTCAAAAGAACAATATGCAAATTATCTCTATTAGCCAAAATGTAATTTGCTAGACATACAAATATATGAAAATAAGGAAGCACAAGAAAGTCCAATATGCAGAAGTTTCACGAAGCTTGATCCTTTTAAAACATAACGTTTAATCAAATAGAAAAATAAAAAATAAAATGACATGGGGGTAGAGTTAACACCTAACGCGTTTCATCCTTACGGACTTACTCATAGGTCTAACCAGGGAAAGGAAAGCAAACACATATATATGCTCCCAATTACCCTTGATCAGAAAAGGTGCTTGTCCAATTAGTAAAAATAAACGATTAGACAAAAAGCACACATTATATTCCCATCTAGTTATATAGCAAAGCTAAAAGTGAATGATGAATATAAAACCACAGGTATATACACATAACAAACAATCAGAGGCATTGGAATAAAAATACAAGAAAAAAGAGGGAGAAACAATGTTATAAATTGAATGTAAACCACAGCCTCACAAATATGGATACATATAAACGAGTTAGCTGACACAGAGTCAGTATATAGGATCATTAGCCTAAAGACCAAAATCGTCAGCTTAATGTAAGAGTGAGTGTGTGAAACTTAAACAATACACTGAAATAGAAATACCTATTTAGAAATATATACATATGATTATAGACACATAGATACCTATAAACGATAGAAATGCATTAGTAAGCTAATTGAGCTAGAGATGAGTATATATAAAGTAAGGTATAATAATACTGCAATACAAACGATACATATTTTAAATCCAAGAGAAGTTTTAGAAACATAGATATAACTGGGTTGAAGAAAACCCACAGAAGAACAAAAATCTTTTAGTGAATGTAAAGGGATCACTGGGGTGTATCCCTAGGGCAAATAGATAAGCAAAGTACTGATATAGAGTATACAAGTTTAAACTGATTGAATCCAGTACAGCCAAACTATGCACTTAAAGGGGACCTCCTAGAGAACCTAAAAAATAAGTAATTAGAAAAAAGTAATTAGAAAAAATGGCTCACATCCCATTCATAATTTAAACCCATAGTTTCCTTGTACCCAGTTTAAATATCCAGTAGACTTCCCTTTGACAGAGAAGGCGATGTTTGTCACCTCCCCTGAGAGGTGTTTTTACGCATTCTATATCAGTGCAACGAAAAGTCTGAGAACCTCTAGCATGACTCTGAAAGTGTCTTCCTATTGGAGACTTGGGACATTCCTCACGAATTGTAGCTAGATGTTGTCGCATGCGATACTTAAGGGGAACGAGATGTACGGCACACATATTGGAGACCACATTCACTGCACGTGATGAGATAGATGACACTGCTTGTGTTACAATTTGAGTATGATTTTAGATTGAAACGGTCTCCTGTTTGGGTGGATGAAAATTGCTTTGATATTATCATATGCTGACAGCACATACATATGTTATGGCCACATTTAAAATTACCTGTGGCAATTAACCATGATTTAGTTGTACTGCCTTTGTTCTGGATGAAAGTACTGAGAGCAAAGACATTACCAAGTGTAAGAGCTCGTTTAGCTGAGCAGTTGATGCGACCCTTGCCAGTCCCTCCAACCTGGAGTCCGCGTACAAAATCGGTAAATGTTACCGAATGATATTACAAATACTGTCGAACTCGAGGCTGAAGGGATGAAATAGAATAACAACAAATGTAAGAAAATGATATATTATAGTAAAAATATACACAATATGTAGCCAAAAAGAAAATAAATACATATCACTAAATCTAAAATGTATATGTGTAGAAAATATATACATGCAAAAAGGGGACCTCAGCAAGATATTATATTGGAACATACATTATACAAATAAAATGTATGGTTAATATAACATACTGTGTGCATCCATAGTCAACGTAAAAAAAGGAGTTACAGACAAAATTACTTAAACAGACTAAAACATAATGTAGAGGACCTTGCTCGTAAGCTTACATATACACCTATCAGCCTTAATATTATGACCACTAACAGGTGGCAAGCCGGTGAAGGCAGCATTTGGGCAATGTTCTGCTGGGAAACTGTTGGATGTTACTTTTACACGTACCACCTACCTAAGCATTGTTGCAGACCCTGTACTCCCTTTCATGGAAACGTTATTTCCTGATGTAATTGGTCTATTTTAGCAGGATAATGCACCCTGCCAGAAAGCAAAAATAGTTTAGGAGTTGTTCCATGGAGGGGATAAGAAATGCTTTCTTTAACCCCTTGGCGACACAGGATGGACTTGGTCCATCCTGCGTGCCGAGGCGTTAGTTTTTCCGCTTTCAGTGCTCAAGCGGTATTGTAACAATGCTTCCGTATGGAAGCATCGTTCAATACTAAAAAAAATGCCCGTCGGCATTTCGATCGCTCCGGAGAGCGATCGAAATGCTGGTTTTAAAGGCACAGCGCCTTTAAAACACGTGCATTTTTAAAAACGAGCATAGGAAGCGAATTTTTCGCTTCCTATGCTCAGAAAGTGTTTCTGATTGCCTCGCAAGTCGAGGCAATCAGGAACACAAAAAAAAATGCACGATCTTGGTCACTGAGTGACCAAGATGGCGCTGCCCTTCTAAGGGCAAGAGCACAGGAGGCAGGAAGTACCTGCTTCCTGTGCTCTTCCTGCAGTCACACGATTGCCTCTTCACAGAGGCAATCAGTGACTGCCAGGCACACTGACAAGCAGTGGGGATGCTCTGCTGAGCATCCCTACTGACTGGTCAGATCAACATTAACCCTATATTGATCTGACCAGTTATGATCTGCCTCCCTCTCCTCACATTTTTTTAGTGAGGGAGAGAGACAGATCAAAGTAAGAAAAGTAAGTAAAAGTACAATAAATACACAACACACGAAAAATAAAACAATAAAAAAATTTTTTATTAAAGCCCATTAACCCATTCCCTGCCACTGATCTTGCGTAAGCAGTGATCGTGCACATCAGCGCATTTATTTTTGCTGTTTGTGCATTTTTTAGGGGTTAATTTTTTTGTACTGTAATTTATTACAGTCCTACAAAGGCTCTTATAAGAGTTATTAACCCCTTCTTTGCCGTCGATCACTGCTTACGCAATGATATTGACGCCAAAGCAATTTTTTTTTTTTTTTACACATACCCGCTAGGGGATTACATGTAAAGTAAAAGTATTTGAGATTTTTTTTTAAGCTGTCTGAGCGCATAGCGATCAGTAACAGCGAATTAGTGGCAAAGGTGGTTTGGTGATTTCTCAATTAAGTTCAGCATTCACCCTGGTCAGATAGAAATTGGTCGGATCAATATTCACAAATATTGATCTGCCTCCCTCTCCTCACTTACATTTTTGTGACGGAAAGAGACAGATCAGTATTAGTGATATAAAATAACATTTTATAAAATTGGCAGGTTTTATGAAAGTCTTTCACTGTGTATTAACCCCTTCCCTGCCATTCATCACTGTATAAGCAGTAATCTTGCACAGCAACAGTATGTTTTGCTGTCTGCACTGTTTTATGGATTAATTACTTCATACTGTAATGTATTACATTACTAGATAGGCTCTTCTAAGAGCTATTAACCCCTTATTTGCTCGAGATCACTGCTTACGCACTGATTCTGAGGCCGCGGACTCAGGGTTCGATTTTGACCCTGGTCAGCTTTCTGATACATCATCTAGTGATGTATCGGTGGCTGCTGAGCCCTTGCCACAAGGAGTGATGGGTGTCTACCGTTAAAAATTATATGGTTTGGTGGGGGTAAATTACAAATGGCTTCAAAGATATATCCCATATAGGACACGGACGCAGGTTGACTACATGTCAAAATTCCAAGTTGGAATTTTGAGATGCGCATCTCACAAATGTTGCCTTCTAGCCAAAAAACAAACCAACAATCCTATGCATGGGTACTATCCCTGTACTCGGGAGATGTTGCTGAACACATTTTGGATTGTTGTTTGGCAGTGACATATACCAGAATCTGTGAATTCATGCCTGAAGTACAATGCATGTGGTAAAAAAACTCCCAAAAAAGTACTACCACAAACTTTTACAAAGGCTGGTGGTAGAATTAGTACATATACAGTATTAAAATACCACCATTTGAAATACCTTAGGATGTCTATTTTCCAAAAATATATGGTTTGATGGGGTAAAATTCATTGGACGGCTTCAAAAATGTTCTTAATGGAACATGGGTGCAGGCTGACTACATGTCAAAATTCCAGGTTGGATTTGCGCCACTCATAAATGTGGCCTTTTAGCCCCAAAATAAACCAACAAACCTATGCATGGATGGTATCCCTGTACTCAGGAGATGTTGTTGAACACATATTGAGGTGTTGGTTGGCAGTGGCAAAGACCAGAATCTGAAAATTCCTGCCTGAACTACAATGTGTGTGGGGAAAAAAATGACATCCCAACCTTTTGACCTAGGTTGGTGGTAGAATTAGCACTTGGAAAGTGTTAAAATACCACAATTTTAAATACCATAGGATGTCTAGTTTTCCAAAATATATGGTTTGATGGGGTAAAATACTTTGACAGGCTTCAAAAGTGTCCCAAATGGAACATGGGCGCAGGCTGACTACATGTCAAAATTCCAAGTTGGAAATGCACCTCCCCTAAACGTGGCCTTTTAGCCCCCAAACAACCCAACAAACCTATGCATGGGTGGTATCCCTGTACTCAGAGATGTTGCTGAACACATTTTGGGGTGTTGTTTTGCACTGACACATAACAGGATCTATGAATTCATGCTCGAAGTACAATGTATGCGGAAACAAAACATTAAAAAATTACTAACCTAAAATTTGACAAAGGCTGGTAGTAGAATTAGTGCATAGAAAGTGTTAAAATACTATCATTTGAAATACCCTAGGGTGTCTAGTTTGCTAAAATGTATGGTTTTGTGGGGTAAAATACACATTCTGGCTTCACAAATGTCCCAAATGGAACATGGGCGCAGGTTTTCTGTATGTCAGAATTCCAAGTTGAAAAACCAAAAAGCGCACCTCTCAAATGTGGCCTTTTAACCCCCAAATAATCTAACTAAGCTACACATTGGTGGTATCCCTGTACTCAAGAGATGTTGCTGAACACATATTGAGGTGTTGTTTGGCACTGACACATAATAGGATCTGTGAATTCATGCGCGAAGTACAATGGATGTGAAAAAAAATTACTATCCATAACATTGACATAGGCTGGTGGTAGAATTAGTGCATGGAAAGTGTTTAAATACTACCATTTGAAATACCCTAGGGTGTCTAGTTTTCAAAAATATATGGTTTTGTGGGGTAGAATACACTTGTTGGCTTTAAAAATGTCCCAAATTGGACATTGGCGCAGGTTTTCTGCATGTCAGAATTCCAAGTTGGAAAACCAAAAAGCATACCTCTCAAATGTGGGCTTTTAACCCCCAAATAACCTAACCAACCTATACATGGGTGGTATCCCTGTACTCAGGAGATGTTGCTAAACACATATTGAGGTGTTGTTTGGCACTGACCTATAACAGGATCTGTGAATTCATGCCCAAAGTACAATGTATGTGAAAAAAAATTACTACCCAAAACATTTACATATGCTGGTAGTATAATTAGTGCATGGAAAGTGTTAAAATACTACCATTTGAAATACCCTAGGGTGTCTAGTTTTAAAAAATATATGGCTTTGTGGGGTAGAATACACTTTCTGGCTTCAAAAATGTCCCAAATGGGACATGGGCGCAAGTTTTCTGCATGTCAGAATTCCAAGTTGGAAAACCAAAATGCGCACCCCCTACATGAGGCCTTTTAGCCCCAAAACAAACCAACAAACCTATGCATGGGTGGTATGCCTGTACTCAGGAGATGTTTCTGAACACATATTGAGGTGTTATTAGGAAATACCCCTTCACATTTTAAGGTTATGTTTACCTAAATTGCAATCTATGTGAAAAAAATTTAAAAAAGATTTTTTGCTGCAAACTTTGGCAAAGATTGGTGGTAAATTGGCTACATGAAATGTGTCAAAATACCCCAAGTTAAATGCCCTGAGTGGTCTAGTTTTCAAAAATATGTACATGTTGGGGGTCATTCATGGATTTAGTACAGAAATCAGTGTTACAATGTCACTATTGCTAATTTTGAAAAAAAGGATTTTAAAATACCTTTGCACTACTTATAGTTCTGGCCCTGTAACATGAAAAAAGCACAAAAACGTAAAACATGGGCTATTTCTGAACTCAGGACATATATTAGAAACTATTTAGCAGTGTTTTTTTGTTGTCTCTTGTACATGAGTATACGATTTTTCAAATAAAAGTCATAAAAAAAAATGTTTTCCTTCTTTTCCCATATTTTATTATTTTTTTACATCAAATTATATGCTATTATCAAAATAATGGTATCAAAAGAAAGCCCTTCTTATAATGATAAAAACGATATATAGTTTGTGCGGGTACACTAAATGAGACAGAAATAAATTACAGCAAAACACAAACACCTCAGTGTTAAAACAGCCCATGTCACCAAGCGTCGGACAAGCCAAAAAAATCATGTCACTAAGGGGTTAAATCACATTATTTTGATCATAGCGTATAATTGACTATAAATAAAATAATGAAATATAATGGAGAATTAAAAAGAAAAAGAAAAGTTTTCACATCTACAAAACCTAATGAAAAAATTAATTTAGTTTACTGTTTTTTTTACACTTTATAAGGCAGGTACAAGTAGCACATTGTTTTTCCTCTCGTGATTACCTATTACTTAGATTACCTATTGTGACGTTATAACTCTATGCCAAACCCCTACCCTAGCTTAAGACCAACTTCGAAATAAAAATGTTATTTTTTTTTATCAATTCTGGAGGATGGGGGTTCTTGGGGACATGGACAAGTCTCCCTTACTGTAGTTAGTCTTGATTGCTGTGGGGCAGGGAGAGAATAAAGCTGTCAAAGCCAGGCACTGCCTTTGACAGTAAAACACATCCAGTCACTGTGATTGGCTGTTACACTGATCGGATGTGACAGAGGGGTCATCCACATATATGGCTAAGGTACCTCGGCACTCAGCCATGTCTTTTTTATCCCCATCCGGGCTGCCATTAGGGGGTGACAGGCAATACATCTGTCACAGGCCTGACCCCTAAAAAAAAAAAAATGAAAAGATCTCCCCTCACCAGCATCTTTTCTAGAAGGCAGCATGGTGTCCATGCTGCCTCTCTCGGGCTACCGACACACGAATCTGACATCAGAGCACCAGGGGTCATGTGACCTTCCTGTGCTCAAACTTCATATCAGTGCACGGGGAGCATGATAGAGGCAGCGTGGAGGGATCTCCACAGGAGGTAAGTACTGGGGAAGGCGGAAGGAAGGGAGAGACTGTCTGTGGTAGACATGTGCAAAACTAAAATTTTCGTTTAGTTGTCGTCCATTCGGACAAAAATGTTATTTATTTCGTCTAAAACGAATTTCGTTCATTACTGCATTCGTTTCAGACGAAATTCGTTCATTATTTTCGTTTCGTTAATTTTAATTTGTTCGTTTTATAGAATACAATGTAATACTATTGGCTTTCTATAAACTGAACGAGAGCCCCATTCATAAGAAATTCTTATGAATGGGGCTCTCGTTCGGTTCATAGAAAGGCAATAGTACTACATGTGTTCTATAAGCCGAAAGTCTATAAACCGAACATTCGGTTTATAGACTTTCGGCCTATGGAATACATGTAATCCTATTGCTATTCTAGAAACCGAACGTTCGGTTTATAGAATAGCCATAGGATTACATGTATTACATAAGCCGAAAGTCTATAAACCGAACGTTTGGTTTATAGAATAGCCATAGGATTACATGTATAACATAAGCCGAAAGTCTATAAACCGAACGTTCGGTTTATAGGCTGTCGGCATTTAACTTTACAGAGACAGAGTCTCCATTCATAAAATTATGAATGGAGACTTTGTCCCCGTGTAGTAAAATGCCGGAAGCCTATAAACCGAACGTTCGGTTTATAGACTTTCGGTTTATGTAATACATGTAATCCTATGGCTATTCTATAAACCGAACGTTCGGTTTATAGAATAGCAATAGGAATACATGTATTCCATAAGCCGACAGCCTATAAACCGAACGTTCGGTTTATAGGCTGTCGGCTTTTAACTATATGTTCATAATTTTATGAATGGAGACTCTGTCTCCGTATAGTTAAATGCCGGCTTTTACCTATACGGAGACAAAGTCTCCATTCATAATTTTATGAATGGAGACTCTGTCTCCGTATAGTTAAATGCCCACAGCCTATAAACCGAATGTTCGGTTTATAGGCTGTCGGCTTTTAACTATACGGAGACAAAGTCTCCATTCATAATTTTATCAATGGAGACTCTGTCTCCGTATAGTTAAATGCTATTGTATTCTATAAACCGACTCTATTTAGGCTTATAGAATGCAATAGTACTACGAATGGACGAATGAACGAATGATTTTCGTTTATTAACCATTCGTTCATTCGGCTTTCGTTAGCTTAGCATTTTCGTTCTTCGTTTTTCGGGCGAATGGATGAAAATGCTATTTTCGGACGAAAATGCATTCGTCCGAAAACGAATGCACATGTCTAGTATATATTCACATGTAAATTGCTTTAATAAAAAATTATGATATAAAAAAATTCATTTCTTGTTTTTATTTCCTTTTATGTGACAATGCTGCCTCTCTCTTTCCCTTGCCCCCAGATTTGTCGCTCTCCCCCCCTTAGTGTTGTCTCTCTCTCACCCTCCCTTTGTCTCCCCCCTCGCTCCCCTTGTGTCTGTCTCTTCCCCCCTTCCTTCTCTCTG
The DNA here is from genome assembly GCA_036172795.1 of Pelodytes ibericus. Classification (NCBI taxonomy): domain Eukaryota; kingdom Metazoa; phylum Chordata; class Amphibia; order Anura; family Pelodytidae; genus Pelodytes; species Pelodytes ibericus. The sequence continues at coordinate 49,508,572 of CM069861.1, read as the reverse complement.
CCCCCCTCCCCTTGTTTCTGTCTCTTCCCCCTCCCTCCCCTTGTTTCTCTCCCCCCCTCGTTACTCTGCCCCCCCCCCTTGTTATTCTGTCCCCCCCTCACCTGTTTCTTGCTCCCTGGTGGCTAGTGGGGGCAGCCGGGGGATGTATGCACTATACATAATAGACGGAAGTGTTGGGCAGCATGGAGGATGTCTGCATGATTTGTGCAGACATCCCCCAGCTGCCCGATTCTCCCTGGTGGCTAGCGGGGCAGCGGAGGATGTCTGCGCGATGAGCGCAGACCTCCCCTGCTGCCGCCCGGAACGACCGCCAGGACTTTTATGAGGAAGCCGGAAGTACCCAGCTTCATCATAGAAGTCCCGGCGGTCATGCCGGGCGGCAGCAGGGGAGATCTGTGCTCATCGCGCAGACATCCCCTGCTGTTAGAGAGGGGGATCCAGGTCCCCTGCAGCTCTGCTGGGGACCTGGATCCCAGTCTTATAGTCTGACCTCAATTTGAGGTCAGATTATAAGACGACCTCGATTATGAAAGGGGTATTAACACTTCCCTTGCTGATCACAGTTTCTTTTTACTGTGATCCGTTTCCTTCCAAGTTCATTTAGTTTTTTCAAAATAAATGTTATTTTGTACATTTTTACTATATTACTTATATTCTTTTCATGTATTAATGTAATTACAGTTAACTCCTACAAGCCTGTGCTGTGATTATGACCAGAGCAAACATTAACCCATTCGTGACGTTGGGACGTTCTATGCCGTCCTGATTTTAAGTCCCTTAAAGTCGTTAGGACGGCATAGTACGTCCTGTGTTAAACAGCTCATATCGCGGCTCGGATCATGCTGCAGGCACTTGCAGTGGGATCCCACCTGTCAGATGAGGCCACTTTAAGTGGCCTCAGTCTGACAGGGGAAATTTAGCTGGTGCTCAAAACGAGCACCAGCTACATTTCTCTAAATCGTGCGTGACGTCCGAAGGGCTTGCAATTTTTGGGCAGGGACCCACAGGGTCGATTAAGACCCTGATTGGGTCTCTGCCATAGTGTTCCTGGCTAACGATCTCCTTGTGATCAGTGGCCAGGAACAAATCGTTTTGGGGCTTACGTCATTTGGGACGCAAGCACCATGCGTCACAAAGGGGTTAAACCTCTCCACTTTTTTCAATGTATTTTTTAATACTAAATTCAAATCATTTCATGCTATTGGCAATGCATTCTATAAACCGAAATAGAGTCGGTTTATGGAATACCAATAGCACAATAGCCAATACACATACATTACATAAACCGACATAATGAACGAATTTCGGTTTATGGAATGTAATGCTATTGGCAATTGGATTCTATAAACCGACTCTATTTCGGTTTATAGTAATGCCATTGCAAATAGCATTACATTATACATTCCATAAACTTCCGAAAGTCTATAAACCGAACGTTGTTGAATGCCAATAGCACGAATGGACGAATGGACGAATGAACGAATGATTTTCGTTTATTAACCATTCGTTCATTCGGATTTTGTTAGTTAACATTTTCGTTTTTCGGACGAATGGACAAAAATGCTATTTTCGTCCGAAAATGCATTCGTCCGAGAACGAATGCACATGTCTAGTCTGTGGCATATTAATGGGCATAGAGTTGTATATTAATGAGCATACTGGCTGTGGCATATTAATGGGCAAAGTGTGGCATGTTAATGGGTGTAGAGTGGAATACTAATGGGAATACTGGCTGTGGCATATTAATGGGCATACTGGCTGTGGCATATTAATGGTCAAAGAGTGTCATTATAATGGGCATACTGGCTGTGACATATAAATGGGCATGCTGGCTGTGGTATATTTATTGGCAAAGAGTGGCATATTTATGGGAATACTGACTATGGCATATTAATGGGCAAAAGGTGTCCAATTAATGGGCATACTGGCTGTGGCATATTATTAGGCATTTAATTGGTATACTAATAAGAATACTGGCTGTGGCATATTAATAGGCATACTGGCTGTGGCATATTAATGGACAAACAGTGTCATAATAATGACATACTGGCTGTGGCATATTAATGGGAAAAGAGTGTTATAATAATGGGCATACTGGCTGTGGCATGTTAACCTCTTCATGACACGTGGTGCTTGCATCCCCAACAACGCAAGCACCAAAACACCATGTTTTTCCTGGCCACCGATCACATCGTGACACACAAAGGGTGCATCATCTTCTGGCACAGGGAAAGTGGCCATCCAAAAATGAAAATGAAAAACAAAATCCACCTATCTCTTACCACGCTGAGAAAAACAAATGGAAAAAAAAATGCAAGCAGCTAGCTCTTTAGAGTCTTCTTTCATGGAGAGTAGATTCAGAATAAATTACCAGCCCATTAAAGCTGGTGATTCAAAAAGGACTCTAGGAGACTTTGATTGGCTGTTTATGTCAGTCAGTCTGAAGCCTCCCTGTCCCACCCCTACTATTACCTGGTTTTCAAACTAGCCTACTATTGGCTCGGACAAGAAGAATTCTGATCACAGAATCAGAGCCTCCTAGAGTTCTTTGAAATACAAGCCTTCAAAGACTGGGGTTTCATTGGCAGCCTACTAATTTTTTTGGGGGGATGGTCACTTTCCTGGGCCAGAACATGATAATCAAAAGCATCAAGGATCACAGCAGGAACCTAGAAACCTTTAATATTTTATTTTACAGGGCAGGTGGTGAGGAGTGATTTCACTGCCCACCCTCGTGGTACCTAAAGGTTTTTTACAGGTATTGGGGCCAAGTTGAGATTGCCTCCCTGCCTGGGCAAGGTAGAGGTAGGTAGCTAATTTACTTAATTTTTAATCATGGTAATTATTGTGCAAGGGGCATTTGGAAATCCCAGGCATTGATGGGGGGGAACCCCTGGCGCCAGCCCGCAGCCACGTGGGGCCAGTTTTTTTTTTTTCGATGAGGCCAACTTGGGAGGTCACTGGCCCCAGATATTTAATATTATGGGCAGGGGAGATGGGTACATCGAAGGACTCCCCAATATTTTTTTTGAAGGTGAACCCTCTCTGTGCTATAGAGAGCACTGTTTGTATTCACTACAGCACTGAAAGGGTTAAAGGGTTAAAACCCCATATATAATCCTGTTTGGCCCGGAGGATAACATGACATTGGAGGTTATCTTGTTTGCTATTGGTGGGAATATTTTTTTTAAGGTGAACCCTCTGTATTCCCTGCAGCACTGAAAGGGTTAAAATGTGCAAATAGCATCAGCATTACATTTTTTTAGTGACTTTTTGTTTGTGTTAAATAAACAAGCAAAAATAAAAGATTTTCCAGTTCTTTTTTTTCTGGCTGCCATTATATCCCAGTTTGCTTGTTTTTTAATACTGGGGTGCATTGAGTCTACCTTGATATATGCTGAGAATAAAAGATCACCTAAATGAAATCCTTAAACCTGTGGCCTGGTATGGAACTCTGCATTGTCATTTATTTAATCTTTATTAATGGTTACCATTATGCACTTGTTATTGCTGCTTAACATTTGTGGAAGGTGAATAAAACCCCATGTATAATCCTGTGAAAGATGGTAATAAATACTACCATTTGCTTTCAGAAAAACTCAAGTCCTAGTTGATATACTGTCATACAAATGCTGAACTGTGTGTAGAGGGATAATGAACCATTCTCAAAGATAACCTTCAGTTTATTGGCAGAGCATTTCAGAAAGGTTCATTTATGTTAACATATGAGTGGTGCATGGAAGGCATTTGTTTCTCGTGAAACAGCTCTTGAACTAGTTTAGCAGTGTGTATGTGAACCTGATCATCCTAGCAAATGAAAATATTATATTAACAGTGTTTTCTCCAAAGGGGGCACATGGTCCTGTAAAACAAACTCATCTTGTTTGGCCCGGAGGCTAACATGACATTGGGGGTTATCTTGTTTGCAGAGGCGTTGCTAGGTTTCCAAAAGATCTGGGGCTATAGCCCATGAGACTTTTTTAGTTTTTTAAATGGAACCATACGGGCACTTACCAATATATGCTCACCGCTCTGAGCTTCATGCCAGTTTTGTAATATAGGAGCCTTCACAGGGCCGGTCCTCTAATGGGGCAGCTGCCGCAGGCAGCACCCTGGCAGGGGCGGCACTTTGCTGCTCTATGCAGCAGTCTTTTTTTTTTTATTTTTCTTGTGTCCAGGGGAGCTTGATTCAAGGATCTCAGCCAATCAGGTGAGACTTCTTAACTCTCCTGATCGGCTGAGAGTTCCGAAGCCTCCCATGATTAACTAAGACCTCCTTCACACTGAGCTCAAAGCAAAGAGATGCCTGCAGCAGGTAAGTTAAAAACTTGACAGTGTGTGAATGAGTGTGTGTATGTCAGTGTGAGTATGTGCATGTCAGTGTGAGTGTGTGCATGTCAGTGTGAGTGTGTGCATGTCAGTGTGAGTGTGTGCATGTCAGTGAGAGTGAGAGTGTGTGCATGTCAGTGTGAGTGAGTGTGTGGATGTCAGTGTGAGTATATGCATGTCAGTGTGAGTATGTGCATGTCAGTGTCAGTGTGTGCATGTCAGTGAGAGTGTGTGCATGTCAGTGTGAGTGAGAGTGTGTGAATGTCAGTGTGAGTGTGTGCATGTCAGTATGAGTGAGAGTGTGTGCATGTCAGTGTGAGTGTGTGCATGTCAGTGTGAGCGAGAGTGTGTGCATGTCAGTGTGAGCGAGAGTGTGTGCATGTCAGTGTGAGCGAGAGTGTGTGTATGTCAGTGTGAGCGAGTGTGTGCATGTCAGTGTGAGCGAGAGTGTGTGCATGTCAGTGTGAGCGAGAGTGTGTGCATGTCAGTGTGAGCGAGAGTGTGTGTATGTCAGTGTGAGCGAGTGTGTGCATGTCAGTGTGAGCGAGAGTGTGTGTCAGTGTGAGCGAGAGTGTGTGCATGTCAGTGTGAGCGAGAGTGTGTGCATGTCAGTGTGAGCGAGTGTGTGTGTCAGTGTGAGCGAGAGTGTGTGTGTCAGTGTGAGCGAGAGTGTGTGTATGTCAGTGTGAGCAAGAGTGTGTGTATGTCAGTGTGAGCAAGAGTGTGTGTATGACAGGGTGAGCGAGAGTGTGTGTATGTCAGTGTGAGCGAGAGTGTGTGTATGTCAGTGTGAACGAGAGTGTGTGCATGTCAGTGTGAACGAGAGTGTGTGCATGTCAGAGTGAGAGAGAGTGTGTGCATGTCAGTGTGAGCGACAGTGTGTGTATGTCAGTGTGAGCGACAGTGCGGGTATGTCAGTGTGAGCGACAGTGTGTGTATGTCAGTGTGAGCGACAGTGTGTGTATGTCAGTGTGAGCGAGAGTGTGTGTATGTCAGTGTGAGTGTGTTGTGTGTGTATGTATGTAACTGGCTGTGTATGTGTTGTGTGTGTGTGTATCTTTGTAACTGTCTGTGTGTGCATGTAACTGGCTGTGTATGTGTTGTGTGTGTATGTATGTAACTGTCTGTGTGTGTTGTGTGTGTATGTAACTGGCTGTGTATGTTTTGTGTGTGTATGTAACTGGCTGTGTATGTGTTGTGTGTGTATGCATGTAACTGGCTGTGTATGTGTTGTATGTGAATATGTATGTAACTGGCTGTGCATGTGACGTGTGGGACACATTAAGGAATTATTTTTTTATTTAAAAAAAAAAGAAAACTTGCTGACTGGTGTGTGTGTGTGTGTGTAACTGGCTGTGTATGTGACTGACTGGATGTCTGTGAGGTGTGTGCATGTGATTGTCTCTGTGTATGTATGCTTTTCTGATGTGCCATTGTCTGGCTCCTAAATTTTTTTGCTGGCTCCTAAAACGAAATAAAATTTGTCAAACCCTGATACAAACATAAATCCTTCCTATGCTGTTTGGCAGTCCTGTAATAAAACATGTCACACATACACATAACACACATGTGTGACGTTATTTATTACAGGACTGCTAAACAGGATAGGAATGATTTATGAATATATATATATATATATATATATATATATATATATATATATATATTTATATATATATATATAGTATAAATCATTATGCATATATAGCATAAATCACTTATTTACATCCACCTTTGTGTATTTAAGCTATATATTGTTGGTTTGAGATTCCTTATTACAGGACTGCCAAACAGCATAGGAAGGATTTATGTTATATATATATATATATATATACACACACATATGTAACATGAATCATTCCTATGCTGTTTGGCAGTCCTGTAATAAGGAACCTCAAACCAACAATATATAGCTTAAATACACAAAGGTGGATGTAAATAAGTGACCCCAACCTTCCCTTCTCTCCACCATACCCAGAGCTTACCTGAATGGAAATAGACCTGCTCTGCATCTCCCACAAGGTGACAGCCTGCAAGGATATCTTCAGAGCTGCTTCACTGTCCCACGTGGAGCTTCCTTCACATCCCTGTCATGATGCTGTGTAAAAGCCCTGCACTGATAGGATGCTCAGTGATGTGTCAGCCAATCAGTGCAGGGCTTTCACACACAGTAATAATGCTGTGTAAAAGCCCTGCACTGATTGGCTGACACATCACTCAGTTTCACACACTGTCTGTGTGATGTCAGGGGGCGGAGCTACACGGAGCTGCAGAGACTCGGGGCTTTGATCATTACATTCGGGGCTTCAGCCCCCTTAGCCCACCCCTAGCGACGCCTCTGCTTGTTTGCTATTGGTAGGGATGAGATAATTTATCCCATGATTATTTCTTATAAGCAGATTGTTTTTTATCCAGAGCTCTTTTAGTGAAGAACTGACAAAGTCCTTAATTGGATTTTTTTCTGCATTAAAGGACAAGTGGTTTATATATAAGAATGATTTCTTTATATCATTTCTAAAATGGTAGATTTTAAACAGAGCACTTTATGTGATTCTCTGTTTGTTATGTTGTATTGGAAAATGGGGATTATTAAATGCCCAGGATCTACATTAATACCAGAGACTGGTATCTGTTTAACACTTTAACTACAGTTTTCCTCCCAAGGTTACTCATGAAAACAAATCACAATAGGTGTCAAATAATCATTACCTCAACAACAAATGTATAAATGATTACACTACACCACAAGGTATTATTAGAGAGTTATATTCAATATCCATCATTGGATGCTACCAAAGATGGAGGGCAGATGCTATGTTGGCACATTTCCTTCAAGTCCGGATGGTATTCTAAGCAAAGCTGGAATGTGTATGCTTACAATTCCATCCGCACTTAATGGGAACATGCCAGAATGGCATCTGCTCTCCATCTTTGGTCGCATCCGACCAAAGATACTCAGAAGGTTCCATCGGAAAAAGGTAATAAACTTGTATTACATGGTTTAAGAGAAATAGCTTGATGATAATCACTGCTATGCATACATATAAATAAATAAATGTGTTAAAACAGTGTGGGGTAATGGTGGGAGCACTAAATAAAAACAAAAAAGAAAGAAAAATAAGTAGGCAGGTATACCACAAGTATACCAGATTTAATAGCAGCGCTGGTACATTATAAATTATAACGTACCTTTATAAGGTAAAAAGCAAAATTACAATATAATACATAAAAAAGCACAGTGCGTATTCTGCTAAAAGTGTATAAAACAAGTCTGCATTATGCATATAGTACTGAAAAGTACAAAAAAGATCTGACGCATTTTGTCGCTTGCACAGCAGCTTCTTCAGAGGTATGGAATACAAGAGAAAGGAAAAAGTTCTGCCAAAACAGGCAATAATATAATCTAAACTTGTTGTGAAAATTAGTAAAGGAGGAGGAAACTGAAAAAAGAAAGGAAATCCAAATATGAAACTGTCGGGCCTGTGGGGGTAGAGCAGGGTGAGGGTAAGGGCCCCTGAGGACCAGGTCAGCAATCAAAGTCCAATAGCCAGACAATGTGTCAAGGCATGTAACTGAGCGTTAGAATGGTCAGGCAAGCTGGGTCAGGGTCGGAGAGATCAGGAAAGTCCAAAAACAAGACCGGGTCAATATCAGAAGGTCAATCACAGGATGCACAGCAAAACAGGGCATATAAGCAAGAAAAACCAGACTTAGCAGCTCAAGCAAGGATTGAACAGTGTGAGGGTTTTTTATATGGTTTCTCATTACCATCTCCTCCCCTCAGCTCCAGGGGTTTACTCCCACCTTCACAGGACTCTATGAGACTTTGCAGAGAGGTTTCCACCTCTATCCCCACCTCCCTTGCATCCTCCAAAATGGGACCAGCACCAGACGCCAGGACATGCCTCCCTGCCATGTGCAACGTGGAAGCTCGCGCTGAACACTGCACCCATGTTACTCGAGGCCGGGGATGCAGCCTACTACGTGATGGAGCTCCAGCGCTGCAGGATGCGAGAGTAATGGGGGACCCTGCGGAAGGTGAGTGTCCCCTGTACAGGGGGCAAGGGAGGCTAGCATCCTGAAACATTCTGTTGGTCTAGAAAAGAAAGGGTCAAAACGTTAATGTTCATCTTAAAACCATCCTTTTTACATATTAACCCCTTTATGGCTGATGGTGCTTATGTCCTTATAAACCAAATTACCATCAGGCATCTTTTTGTTCCTGGGCTCCGATCCCTTTGTGATCGGTAGCCAGGAACATCCAAGCAGGGACCCGAACCGGAGTCTCTATAGACCTTGTCACTCCCTGCCAACATCCCGCGATACTTTGTGACATCACATACCTCTGACAAAAGCAGCAAAACGCGTCGGGTCTTTTTTATACTTTTTAGTAGCACATTCATCATGGCGCATTTTAATTATTTTTAGAATTTTTTTTATTGTATACACATTGTGTTTTTTTATGTAATATATTGTAATTTTGCTTTTTACCTTTGAACATTATAATTTAGAATGTACCAGCACTGATATTAAATGTGGTATACTTTTTCTATACTTATGATACAAGTACCTGCCTACTTTTTTTTCTTCCTTTTATTTCTTTTTTTGTTCTTATTCAGCGCTCCCACCATTATCCCATATTTAATTTTTTTGTGTGTGTTGAGGAACCACATTTTGGTGTCTTATTGGTAGCTGCTCCTCTTATTCTGTTGTAAGCTGAGTTTACATTCTACTTTATTGGTCTAGTGTTAAAACAGTGTACTTTTGTCCTTTAATCATAACTTTACTACAATATCTATGCAATATAATATAGGTTATACAAAAAAACAATGATACAATGCTCAATAGAAACAATAATATTTAGCTCTATTCAAGTAAAATAAGGTAAATTAAAAGTATTAACAAATGAAAGCTGATACTTAGATGTTAGAGTTTGCCAGTAGAACTCAGGTGGATAGACTAATTTCATCAGCTTCTGTTGGGTGATATACGCCATTCAAGCATCTGAAATCACTTTCCTGTGTATCTCATTAGATGGACGCTCCTGTTGGTAACTGTTTTCGGGGTAACACTGGTTCTGTTAGGTGACCAAACTCTCTTCTATTCCATCTTGCTTACACTCTAGCCTTGAACAAAAGCCCTTATGTTTACCTGGAAACACTGTTGCTTAGACCATATGTCTCACTTACCACCTTCAGTGTTTTGGCATATAACACACACATATAAACCTATATATGTCACTTATTGGTTTTTAAGTGATAACTGTGTATAAGACCACCAAACCATGCATTTGGACCAACTTAAATCAACATTCAAGAAGGATCATGCCCTTCATGTTAACATAACTACATGCATAACTGCTATATTTATATAAACTCTTTGGTAGAGTCATCATTTGGATTTCTTTTTTTCGCTGACATATATTTTAATATAAATGTAGCATTTGATTAATGTGGTGTTTCAATTATTTTGTCCATCCCTATTTTTTTATTACTGTTACTCTTCCCATTTTTTTGTAAATAGAGCAGCCTTTGCATTTAACAATGTGGTATTTATCAATGTTTAAAGAGAATGTTTACATAATCCACATACAGACTACTGGATTACCACAGCAAAAGATATAACACTATGAGCTTTGGTAGATATACCCTGGTAATCCAACTTCCATTTGGAGTGCACTAAGTACTCAACTGATAAAATAAAGATTTCTAGAATAAATATTTTGGAGCTCAGGATAATATGTCAAGTCAATCTAAAACAAAAAAGGAATCACCTGTATGATATACAGCTCTGCGAGAGCTATACTGAGCAAAGAGGATTCTATAGGCCGTGTATGTATTTCCTCATGAAATCATTTCTATTTAAACTGTCTATTATGTAATTTTGTTTACTACAGTTAACCTTTTATGGAATAAACTTAAAAAACAGTAACTTCAACAAAACTAATTAGCAATAATCACTTTGTATGTGTTAACATATCTTCATTCTGCTTCTTCATATTAAAATCACAGAGGTTGGTATGTCTACAAAAACATCAGCAAGTACAGGTAACGCCAGCAAATACAGGTAACACCAGCTAGTACAGGTAATGCCAGCTAGTACAGGTAACGCCAGCTAGTACAGGTAATGCCAGCTAGTACAGGTAATGCCAGCTAGTACAGGTAACGCCAGCAAGTACAGGTAATGCCAGCTAGTACAGGTAATGCCAGCAAGTACAGGTAATGCCAGCTAGTACAGGTAATGCCAGCAAGTACAGGTAATGCCAGCTAGTACAGGTAATGCCAGCAAGTACAGGTGACCATGAGCTCCCTGGTACCGTTGACCTTTTATACCACATTTCAACATGGAATTTCTTCCTCTTATTTAGCATCCACAACTATATAGAGTTCTTCTGTCATTAAATGACCTTTATGGACCAGATATTTATGGATTCATAGACCATAATTGGTCCTTAAGGAGATAATAAGCACAGATATCAAGAAGGTACACTATGAATGCAATAACTAAGTGTATGATTTGCTACAATATAAATAATCACACAATTCTTTGCAAAAAATATTAGCATTTTTTATTTTATAAAACATCAAATTGTAATCTTTCTGCCATTTGCAGCCTGCAATGTTACTAAAGAGTATATTTCATATATTATGTTTTTTCTTCTTTGGTGCTTATATTTCATATAATGGGCTAAAAACCTATTCTAATTTGTTGAAAAGGTTTTTAATGCAAATGTATTGTATCTGTTGGTGCTGCGCGGTCAGGGTAACAATGGAGCACTAAATACATTGCCTAAGGACATTGCATAAATTGTCTATAACTTTATGTTTGTCTCTACATCTACTGCATAAATTATTCATGAAGCATAGCAGGAAAATGCTGATCCAACAATCTTCATTCTTACAAGAAAGTGGAATAGATGCAGAGATTTTAAATAAAATAAAAAATGTGAAGGAAAAATGACATATTACTTTAGGTCTGAGTGCTTGTATTTTAACTGTTGCTTAGGGAGAAATTATAATGACACTAGGCTGCAGTAAATTGAGATTTCAATTTAAATCATACTGTCACATTCAGAATGTGTCTATACTATCTGAATCTTTATATTTTGTTTGTTTGTTTCATGAATATGGCATTTTATCATTTTGTTTTAATCCTGTTTCAGGAGTTGTTAAATAGTAGACATGTGCAAAACTAAAATTTTTGTTTCGTTTTCGTCCATTCGGACAAAAATGTTATTTATTTAGTCTAAAACGAATTTCATTCATTACTGCATTCGTTTCAGACTAAATTTGTTCATTATTTTCGTTTCGTTTTATTCGTTTGTACGAATCAATTGACCTACACTTCCATAAACCGAAAGTCTATAAACCGAACGTCGTTCGGTTTATAGACTTTCGGCTTATGGAATACATGTAATGCTATTGGCTTTCTATAAACCGAACTAGAGTCCCCATTCATAAGAAATTCTTATGAATGGGGACTCTAGTTCGGTTTATAGAAAGCCAATAGTATTGCATGCATTCCATAAGCCGAAAGTCTATAAACCGAACAACGTTCGGTTTATAGACTTTCGGTTTATAGAATACATGTAATGCTATTGCTGTTCTATAAGCTGAAACGTTGTTCGGTTTATATACTTTCGGCTTATGGAATACATGTAATACTATTGGCTTTCTCTTAACCGAACTAGAGTCCCCATTCATAAGAAATTCTTATGAATGGGGACCCCAGTCTGAAAAATTTCTTATGAATGGGGACTCTAGTTCGGTTTATAGAAAACCAATTTGGTGGCTAGTTCGGTTTATAGACTTTCGGTTTATAGAACAGGAAAAGCATTACATGTATTCTATAAACCGAAAGTCATTCATTATGTCGGTTTATGGAATTAATGTAATGCTATTGGTATTCTATAAACCGACTCTATTTCGGTTTATAGAATGCCAGTAGCACGAATGGACGAATGATTTTAACCATTCGTTCATTCGGCTTTCGCTGGTTTAGCATTTTCGTTATTCGTTTTTCGGACGAATGGACGAAAATGCTATTTTCGGACGAAAATGCTATTTTCGGACGAAAATGCTATTTTCGGACGAAAATGCATTCGTCCGAAAACGAATGCACATGTCTATTAAATAGTCTTTTATAAAGCTGTCTCTCTCATATTTCTATTCAATTTAGAGCCTAGACATATTTATGGCTAATGGCTGTAGAATGGATGCTCAGGGAAGGCTGTGTTCTTGTCTTGACTCTTCATGAATCATGTCATCTAACTGATGGTTGTTACAAGGTGATCTCCATGAATTGCACTCTTTGACTGACCTCTGTAAGCTGACAAGTAAACTAAGAGACATGACAGAAAGATGTGGCGTTCTTTATTCTGTTGCACAACTACAATCTTTTTTGAGTGATCAATGATTTTCCATCTCTAGAACATAGACTATGACAGTTATTTACACACTGCAGTGTGAAGATTCTGACCACCAGTGTAACCAGTATATTTTAAGTTCATATGATAATTCCAAGCTTCAGAGTCAGGATGTGGTTGTGTGCATAACTTTGGGACTGAAAGTGAGAATAGGTGGAAACAGTTTTTATATTTTAAATTCTTTTTTTTTGTATTGCAATTTTTACAGAATGCTGTAGGTTTGGGGTTGGGAAGCCCACCCCCAAAGAATTTGATAATCTACTAGTTGAGGAAATAGCTAAAATGACACTGAATGCAGAAGTTATCATCATGGGTGACTTTAATCTTTCTGATGTGAACTGGAAAAACAAAATTGTTGGTTGCGCCAGGAGTACACATATTCTAAATCCCGTAGTGGGGGGAGAAAACTAGTAAGGAGGCCATATTAGATTTAATGTTCACAAATGAAGATTTGGCATCAGATATTGCTGTAGGTGAACATTTAGGATCTACTGATCACCCCGGACTCGATTAGTACCCTGTTTCTCTAACACTACAGTGCAGCTGGATGGGGGAGAGGGGACTTCGGACGGGTGAGTGGATGAGTGGATTCTTCCCCTTCCCCGAACCCTGTGGGCTAGTACGAGTGTGGTATGAGAGATGGTTGACTAAATTGGGACCAATCTAGGCCCAACCAAGCCTCTTCCTGAGGTCACTATTAATATTTGTGGCTTCAGCTATTAATCAGTGAATCATTACGTTAAGGCCCCCCAATCTTTGCAGTCTATGCTACTGAAGCATGACTATTTTTGACCCTCCTATGTTTTCTGCTTATGGACTAGATCTGTGAATTCTGTACCCTGTTGTTTAACAACCTGTTGTTTTCATCCCTGTATCAGAACATGCATTTGTAAAATGAAACCTATGCGTTTAACTTTGTTTGGTCAGAAATCATGTTGACTTGATTAAGGATTTAATTCCTGAAAGCTTGTAGCTCCAAAATACTAGTTGCCCAATAAAAAAAATGTATTCAGTGAAAGTGAAGAGAGATGAGAAGAAGAAAGGCTATAGAAGAAAATAATTGAAGATGTAAACAAATAGTTATATGTAATGCTTGATACAACCAATACACTTCAAGAAAAAAATACTCTACAGGAACATATATAAAACATTTTTTAGCTCAAAGAATACCATCCTCCAACCCGATTATTTTTTAGCCCTCCAGACGTCACTCTTAGGTGAGATCCGGAATCACATACAAGACTCCTTAATACCAACCAAGTTTCCTACTCTGAGACCCAAACAGGGACTTTTATACAAGGAACATCATATTTTTTTCCATTACCAGCACACATGCAGGCCATCCATGACCACCATATGGCAGGACATGTTGGCCTTCAAAAAATACTCCACCTCGAACCTTCTAGTGGCTCCAAATGGCACAAGACATTCAACGCTACATCAGCATACTTGTGCCCAATCCAGAGGACAAAATTAGAAAATTTCTGGTTTACTACAACCCTTGGCCATTCGACTTTATAGTCAACCTCCCACCATCGCAACAGCATATCACGGTTATGGTCATGGTGGACCGCCTCGGGAAAATGGTCCATGTTATCCCGGTCCATAATGTTCCTTTGGCACAGAGATGGCTGACTTGCTCATATAACACGTCTTCAGGCTACTTGGAGTTCCTTGTACTATCCCATCTGACAGAGGCGTTCAATTCACCTCTCGGTTCTGGAAAGACTTTTGCCAAGGTCTTCAACTGCAGCACCTGTTATCATCAGCTTACCATCCTAACATGAATAGACAGAACGAGAAAGTGAATCAAATTCTGGAACAGTACCTATGGTGCTATACCAACCATCTACAGGACAATTGGTTTTACCTATCCACATTACACTGGCATGTGTAACGCACGGGGTCCAGGATGGTAAAGGGACCCTGAGCTCCCGAGATAAGGAGCTACTTTGCAGGGTGGCGACACAGGACCTGGTGCTGGGTAACTGCAATCGTTTGGAAGTTTGTGACACCCAAGTCTTTGCAGCCAAAACCAGACCCTGTGAAGCAGCTGCTGTATCCAGGTCCCAGGCTAGAGATGAAATGAACTAAGTGAAAGCCAAGCAGAGCTAAAAAAGAAAAGTGACTGAGGGATAGCAGAACTAAAATACAGAATGCAGTTCTACAGGACAGAGGGATAACATAAGCAATACAAAGCAGAAACCAAACTAAGGATGAATAATACAAGACACAGGATTAAGGGACACAAAAGGCACATACAAAGGAACAAACATATATACATGAACTAGCCTAACACTAAAGATGATAAAGGTGGGGATTTGGTTCAAACAAATTGGCCAATTTAGATGTTAGCTTGCCAACCACGTCAAGGTACCCCACATTAGGCAAGTCAATAACTAAAACATAATATTAGCAAAGCAAAAGCAAACAAAAGAATCTAAAAGACATACATGGAATAGACACAGAGGAAATACCTGTAGACTGCACAACTAAGGACTGAACAGAAACGGGTGTGGTTTAAATAGAAGTAAACTGACAAGGCAGAGGGAAACCTGTAATGAAACATAAGGACAGGACTACAGGGCAAGGACAAGACTACAGGGCAAGGACAAGACTACAGGGCAAGGACAGGAATAAGAATGAATAATAAACAAGAAATCAAAGCAAGAAAGATACAGAAATGCCTGGATACAGCCCAAATAAGTCTGCACAAGGGTGCATTTTTACAGCATGTCTCCCTTCAAAGCCAATTATGACTTTGACCCTGGCTTTTCCTTTGATCTTCCTCGCACCTCCATGTTACATCTCGCAACTGATCATCTTTGTATACTTCAGCAAGGTTTTGCTACTCTAAGAACCACTCTTACCAAGGCACAACAAGAAAACAAGAAACATCCGACCTTCACAGAATCCCTGGTCCCCAGTACAAAGTGGGTCAAAAAGGTGTGGCTCTTATCTGCCACATCAAAACAGTGGGTCCAGCCAAGAAGCTCAGCCTAAAATTCCTGGGACCCTGCTGCATTTCATCTTCGCCTCCTAGTCTCCTGGGATCCATCCCACTTTCCATGTCTCACTACTGAAGAAATGTATTCCAAACTTCTTCCCTGGTAGGACTCAACCACGTCCACCTCCGTCCACTAGTTGATGTAGATGGTGCGGAAGAGTATGAAGTAGAGAAGATATTTGATTCCAGGATCTGCAGAGTGTGATTGGAATACCTAGTCAAGCGGAAAGGATATGGTCCTGAGGCGAAGACCTGGGAACCAGTGACTGGGGTACATGCACATGCCAAAGTCCAGGTCTTCCACAGATCCCATCCGGATCGTCCTGCTCCTAGACACCCCTGGAAGTTGCGTCTAATGGGGTCTATCTAAAGAGTGAGAAAAATGCAAATCAAGTTTGACTTTAAAAGTTGACCTCCCAAGTCAACCCCCTCACACTATTTACTATCTAATGAACCCATTTTAAACTCCCTTCAGTGAAGAGAAATATAAATTACTATTCACTAAAAAACAAAGGTGTTCAAATGGGGCGGAAGTTTGGACCAACCCCCTTCTTGCATATGTTACCATTAAGGGGGTCTGAGTCTGACAAATGGCTCCCAGCCCCCCAATTCCACTAATATTTATGGGGCTGGGATAC
Source organism: Pelodytes ibericus (assembly GCA_036172795.1). Classification (NCBI taxonomy): domain Eukaryota; kingdom Metazoa; phylum Chordata; class Amphibia; order Anura; family Pelodytidae; genus Pelodytes; species Pelodytes ibericus. The sequence continues at coordinate 49,492,173 of CM069861.1, read as the reverse complement.
CACTAATATATCCATTAATAATGCCACCATGCAAAAAGCTTTAATAAAGATATATGAGAATGATTATTGTTACCCGCAACTCATACTGGCTGTTGTCCCTGCGCCAGTGTCAGAATATATGAGTCTACTGATAGAGAGAAACTGAAATTTCAAAGTGAATTCATATTCTCCAGCTGAGGTGGATAGACATATCTATACCACGTCTATTGTTGAGTTACGTGAGCATGGTGGAAACTATGGGAATAGGACTTTTCTAGAAGTAACAGATATCAGGGACATAATGTAAGCAAAGGAAGAGGATTAGACAGCAATGGTGAATGAATCCCTTTTAATAAAGTAATGGAAGAGAACAAGTAGTTATAAGAAAGTGTGAATGCGTTACAACAGCAACCTAGAGAATCTAATATAAACCTTTGTGTTTAAAGCAATTGATAAACTTGGTATGTCTATATTTTTAATCCAGTGAACAGATGGACAGTTAGACGGATCATTTGCAATGCAATGAATAGATTTTTAAGGTAAAGTTACAGGAGAGATGTTATCTGATTGCAACTGATACTGGTTTGATTAATGAAGACGCATGCCACAAATCTGCAGATAAAATACTTTGCATGCATCACCAAGCAGTACATGAACAGATTGTTGGACCACTTCAAGGTCATGTGACATCTATGTTGCATCTACTACTACTACAACAACTGCTACTTTCCTTTATTTGGGTCAAGGACATGTTTTTATTTATTTACTCGCTCCCTATTCTATCATGTATGCAGACTCCAGAAATTATTAGTATTTTCACAAGCAGGTACCTGGTGTACAAACAGTGTCATTTTGTCAACTATTACCCTATCACTTGTTCAAGTACAGTTTAGATGACTATGACCTGAACATTATATAGTCCTATCAGGAACATGCAAGATAAAATTTCCCAAACACTTAATTCTTCAAGATTATGTAAATTCAAGTATGGGTTTGGATTTAGTGGTGAGACATGATATACATCATATTTAAGAAGTTTTTAAAGGTTTAAAAGTAGATGTTGAGATGCCCAAGTCATTAGAGGAACACAACGGAAAGTCAGTACCAGGTGAATATAGAGTAGTGCTCATTCACTGGTTATTTAAATAATTACCGTTGTGAAAAAACTGGTTTAATGTGGATATCGCACAATAGACAGTTAAGGTGAAACTGATCTCATTGGAGCTGTACATTCTTGGAGGTTTTCTAAATCAGGAAATTATTATTTAATCAAGTTAGGATAATAAATAAAATATTCTATTTAGAATCTGGATATATCATCTGGAATATTCAGTCCTTGTGAAGTAAACTTAATTTGCTCAAGGCAGAGTTAATAATAACAGATGCATGTTAATGGCATGCTAATTGATTTCATATACCTAAATTTCCCCAAAACAGGTTTCCTTTCATCTAAATTAAATTCCCCAATGCCTTTTTTTATCTGTAATCTATTGTTTTCCTTTCTATTTACTGTACATTCTACACAACTAACTGTACTGTCATTCTGACTTTGTGTAAACACCCCTATAAGACTACCCTGTTTCCTTAACAATTTGTTACATGATGTTTGGATTGTGATGTGTGTAACCCTATTAATATGGAATGCATCAAGGGAGTAGGCAAAGCGAGGTCAAACACGGTCAGCAGGGTTGGTTTGGGGTTAGTTATGGGTAAGCCAAGGTGAGGAGGGGAGGGGATGTTTCGCCAAAATGCATGATGCATGATGTTTCGCCAAAATCACAACATATTAAACTTGTTATTAAGAAATGAATTCAGTTGCAACATCTATACAAAAATGGACAGAAAGTATTAATCCCTTAGGTTTGTCGGTGCATGTAAAACTGTAAGGCCCAACCCCGTCTCATCTATCTTGCAGGGGCTCCTTACCTGGTCTGGTAGACTCCCAACACTGGGCGTCCGGCCGGGGTGTGGCCCGCATCCCCAGCCTGTATTACGGCCCGCTTCACGTACCGCGAGTGCAAGTGTCAGGCTAATGGCAGGGGCTGGTGTCCTATGGCACGGTTGTGTGCTCCCATTGTGGGATCCATGGGAGGATGCAGTAGGAGGCAGATACCACTCCTGTCTCCTCTATCTGGCTACAGCCATAGAAGGGCAGAGACCTGCAGGATGGTGGGTGGGGCATACTATTTAACCCCTTAACGCATATGGACGTATATATACGTCCTGAAAAGCATGGGATCGTATGCTCGTTACACACATAGGCAGTGAAAGCTGATCACTGCCTATGTGTGTGAAGTGTTGCAATGATGCCTCCATCGAGGCATCATGCAACACCTTCTGTGCCCCCCTGGGCACTGCAATCACCCAGTGATCGCGGGTGGGTGCTGTATTGGAGGAGCATGCTCCTCCAATACAGCGTGCCCAGAGGAGAGAGATGGAAGAGAGAGAAAAAAAATCTCTTCTGTCGCTCTGAAACCGTTGCTTGACTGCCCCTAGAGGCTGTTAAGAATATTACAGTTAGAAATAGAAAATGAATTAAATACATAAATAAAATAAATGGGTAATAATTGAGGTTACAGGGGGGTTCAGGTGAGTACAATGGTTAGATTAAGGGGTGGAGTAGATTAAGGGTTAGGGTAAATTTAGGGTTGGGGTAAAAAGGGCACTGTAGAAGAAAATGGTTAGAAAACAAAAAAAAACACTAATATTGTTTATTGCCCTATTAGTTGAAATAAAACATAGACAAACATGGAAACACTGGTATTTCTAAACTCAGGACAAATATTAGAAATATATAGATGGGGTCTTTTTTACCATTTGTAATTTTTAAAAAAAAAATCAGGTCAAAGTTAGAAAAAGTGTTTTTTATGGCATATTTTCATCATATTTTATATTTTTTTAATAGTAAATTATATCATATGATGAAAATAATGGTCTCAAATTAAAGCCGTATTGTCCTTTAAAAAATGATATATAATTTGTGTGGGTGGACTGAACACAAATAAATAAATTCACAGTTCAGTAAACATATGATAAAAACAATGGAATTCTGGTCTTCAAGGTACATCAAATGCAGCAGAGCATTTGGTCACTAAGGGGTTAAACAGCAAACACTGTTCATTCATTGCTTGCTCTTTTTTAAGCTTATAGTGTGGCCAGTCTTCCTACAGTTTGTTCCTATACTACCTACAGATCCTATACCCTTACTACTGATTGATCTCCTTGCTCCTGAACCTTTGGCTTGTGTTTGGACTTCGCTCCCCTCCTCACCTTGGCTTACCCATAAGTAACCCCAAACCAACCCTGCTGACTGTGTTTGACCTCGCTTTGCATACTCTCCCTTTTTGGTCCTAGGGTGTGTACCACCTACTGCCAGAACCCCTGCGCTATGCTACAAACCCTGACAAAAACCTTTATTTCTACAAATAAAAAAAAGCTTATGATAAGGAAAATAAATGAATGTTATTTTTTTTTAGAAAAGCAGAACATACAGGGCTGTTAATAATAGAATAAGCATTAATAACAGAACTTCTTGATCCAAGGAGAAATCTGATTGCATTTTGGGAGTCAAGAAGGAATTTTTCCCCCTAGGAGGAAACATTCTAAATAGCTTCCCTAGGGTTTTTTTTCCTTCTTTTGGATCAAAAGCAGGAATGATGGATGGAAATGTTGAACTTGATTGCCTTGTGTCTTTTTTCAGCACCACCTATCTTGGCAGTGAGTTTATGTATATACAAAATTGAAAATGTTGACTTTGAGATGAAAGACCGAAGACAAGGTTAAAATTTAAACTGTGGAGATTAAAGGTGAGCTAATGGAATACACAATGTCCACTTTAGAAGACTAAACCCATAAAAATAATTAACTTATTGAGCAGAGCAAAATGACAGAACTTCATTTAGAAGTTCAGGAAACTGGAAGTTCAAACACAATTGAAAGGGCCCTTTGGTTATCTTCCAAGAGATATTATCATAAGATATACCACCTATTACATATGTCATCTAGAGGGTTTGTTGCTAAGGAACAACATTTGGAGAAGCTGTTATTCTCTCTAGGCAGCGACAAGACAAACATAGAAATCCTTTAACTTTATTGCTAAGGTCCTGAGAAGACAGAATATAAGCATATGTGGGGCTCACATCTCAAGCGTATAAACTGGATTTGATTAGCAAGGCACAAGGATGGGTGGATAACCATTTGCTCATTATGGATTTACATACTGCATAAGGCTATGATACTAATAAAATAAGTATTTTTTGTGGTGGTTTAACATTTTAAAAAATATCTGGTTTTGTTTAAAACCTTATGCATACAGTGAGGGGAAAAAGTATTTGATCCCCTGCTGATTTTGAACGTTTGCCCACTGACAAAGAAATAATCATTCTACAATTTTAATGGTAGGTATATTTTAACAGTGAGAGACAGAATAACAAAACAAAAAATGCAGAAAAAATGCATGTTAAAAAAGTTATAAATTGATTTGCACGTTATTGAGTGAAAGAAGTATTTTTCCCCCTATCAATCAGCAAGATTTCTGGCTCCCAGGTGTCTTTTATCCCTCTCTTAAAGGGAGTGCTCATAATCCCAGCTCGTTACCTGTATAAAAGACACCTGTCCACATCGATCAATCAGATTCCAAACTCTCCACCATGGCCAAGACCAAACAGCTGTCCAAGGATGTCAGGGACAAGATTGTAGACCTACACAAGGCTGGAATGGGCTACAAGACCATTGCCTAGAAGCTTGATGAGAAGTTGACAACAGTTGGTGCGATTATTCGCAAATGGAAGAAACACAACATAACTGTCAGTCTCCCTTGGTCTGGTGCTCCATGCAATATCTCACCTTGTGGAGTTTCAATGATCATGAGAATGGTAAGGAATCAGCCCAGAACTACACGGGAGGATCTTGTTAATGATATCAAGGCACCTGGGACCATAGTAACCAAGAAAGTATTTGGTTACACACTACGCCATGAAGGACTGAAATCCTGCAAGCCTGCAAGGTCCTCCTGCTCCAGAAAGCACATGTACAGGCCCGTCTGAAGTTTGCCAATGAACATCTGAATGATTCAGAGGAGAACTGGGTGAAAGTGTTGTGGTCAGATGAGACCAAAATCGAGCTCTGTGACATCAACTCAACTTGCCGTGTTTGGAGGAGGAGAAATGCATAGAGGTGGAAACATTATGCTTTGGGGATGGTTTTCTGCTAAGTGGACAGGGCAACTGCACCGCATCAAAGGGAAGATGGACAGGACCATGTACCATCAAATCTTGGGTGAGAGCCTCCTTCCCTCAGCCAGGGCATTGAAAATGGGTCGTGGATGTGTTATTCCAGCAGGACAATGACCCAAAGCACACATCCAAGGCAACAAAGGAGTGGCTCAAGAAGAAGCACATTAAGGTCCTGGAGTGGCCTAGCCATCCATAGAAAATCTATGGAGGAAGCTGAAGGTTCGAGTTGCCAAATGTCAGCCTCAAAACCTTAATGACTTGGAGAGGATCTGCAATGAGGAGTGGGACAAAATCCCTTCCTGAGATTTTTGCAAACCTGGTGGCCAGCTACAAGATGCGTCTGACCTCTGTGATTGCCAACAAGTGTTTTGCCACCAAGTACTAAGTTGAAGGGGTCAAATACTTAGTTCAAAAGATGTCTCAAGGGTATTCATTTTATTACACAGCATTGAAGATGATTATTCACTGACCCTTTGCTCAATGATTACAAGGTAATAATGTAAAGCACTTAATTGGAGATGATTTTTTTTGTATTAGTGGTAACATTAATACACTTTCTTTATTTTTGGTTTATTTTTACACATAGGTAAAGTAATGGAATGTACCACTCCCATACATTAATATATATGATATCAATATATGATATTGGATGGGGACAGAACAAATATACATGTTAAATTGGAAAGAAAATTCTAAAAACAGAGATAGTTTGGAAAAATTAAAAGTTGTGTTAAGGGTATTCATTTTACTGCACAGTACGGGAGATGATTGCTTAATGACTTATGGATACAATTTGTTTTCTTTTTCTTTCCAAATATAACTTTAGAGATAGGCAAGAGAATGGGGTGACTCACATTTCAAAAACAATATATCTCTCTATCCTGTACTGGAGGAGGATTGCACAGATGTAAGTGCAAAATCCACTCTGCTGATTTCTGGTGCTGTGAGGTAACGAGTTGTAAGTTAGTTGAGTTATCAACAGATTGAATGGTGTATATAAGTTAAAAGATGTATTTAGGGATACTAATTCAACTGTACATCAGTAGAGGGGGTTGTTTTACTGCCTTATGGAAGTCTTTTTCACCTGTTTCCTTCTTATTTCCGGACAAGAAACTTTGTTGACATTTTTTTATTTTGCTCTATGAACTCTTATTCTGTTTGGATTCCGAGGAGCTACAACTTTTGGTAGTTTCTATTTTGTGGATGGGTTTTCTTTTGATGACTGGACACTTTGACCATCTGGGTGACGGGTCACCTGTAAGGTGTTTTAGGTAGTGGGTTCATTTTTTGAACCAGCTATTTATTGGTGTATGTATGTTGTGTATTGTAATTGCTAGATGCCTTTAGATGTGATCAAGTACAAATTGAAGTTGGAAAGAGATATAAATGATAACATTTTTGTCAATTAACACTCAAAATTTAAATTCACCTAAAAAAGAGTGGGTGTAGCAGATCTAATTAAGAAAGAAATGGAATGTGACCCTGAAAACAGATGTGTAATTTTGCTTTGTAGAATACAGGATGAAACTTATATTATGGTCAAGGTGCCTAATATTAAACCCTTTGCATTTGCTGAGAAATTGTTTGGGAAATTTGACAAAATTATGACAGGGACATTGATAATAGTCATTTACTTTAATTTGTACGGTAGATATCAAGATGGACAAGAAGTCAGAGGTTAGATTATAGACAAAAAAAAATCCTTAGTTAATTTTTTTTTTAAAAAAACTATATCACGTATGAATAGTTTTTCACTAAAAAAAAAGATTTCACTTCTCCTTCCCTCATTGTTCATATTCGAGAATTGACATGGTACTGGGAGATATAGCACTACTGCAAAAAATTAGCAAGCTGTTCATACAAGTGGATTTATGAGCTCACCATAATGCAGTGATCAGGATGCTTAGTGATAACCTGAAACAGGATTGTAGGAGAGAATGGAGATTGAATAACAATGTATTGCACATTGCACAACATAAGGAAAATGTTGAGTACATAAAGGAAGTAGCACATCTTTATTTTCAGGAGATTTGGAATAGTATAAGTTCCTAATCTCTAAGATGGTGTGCGTAAAAATGTATGATTTGAGGTCATCTGATGAAAAAGGGAATGAAGTTAAATAAAAAAAGATTCCCAGATACACTGATCAGCCGTAACATTATGACCAGCTGCCTAATTTTCTGTAGGTCCCATTTTGATGACAAAACAACCCTCATCTGTCAAGGCATGGCATCCACTAATCCTCCGAAGGTATGCTGTGGTATCTGGCACCAAAACATTAGCAGAAGATCCTTCAATCCCTGTAAATTATGGGGTGTGGCCTCCAACGATCAGATTTTCCAGCACATACCACGGGTACACAATTTGATTGAGATCTGGGGATTTTAGCGGCCAAATTAACATCTTGAACTCATTGTTGTGTTCCTCAACCCATTAATGAACCATTTTTGCTTTGTAACAGGGGACATTATCCTACTTACAGTGGCAAATGCCATCAGGGAATACCAGTTTCATGAAAGGTTGTACATGGTCTGCAACAATGCTTAGGTAGGTGGTACATGTCAGAGTAACATCCACATGAATGGCAAGACCCAAGGTTTCTCAGCAGACTATATCCCAAAGCATCACACTGCCTCTGCCTGGCTTGCCACCTGTCAGTGGTCATAATGTTATGGCTAATCAGTTTATATCGATCCTATAAATCAACAATAATCAATTAGAAAAAGAGAGCAGGATATCTATATCTAGATCACAAAGATTCTCTGAACTGCAAAGCAAATAAACATAGTGGAGATGGAAGAATTAACAAAAAGATTTAAAATCTGAAACTAACCACTAAAATTAAAAAAAATAATAATCCTTTATTTAAATTGGTATTTTAGAATAACACTTGTATATCCCCCAAAAGAGATGGGAGCTGTTGTTATCAGATATTGTGGTACCTTATATAATCTTCCATCATCTAACAATCCAAAAAACAGAAAACATCTAAGAAATTACCTATTCCAAAGATTTATCTGGAACAGAACATTAATTAAACAGATCTATTATAGAGATGAAAGATGGCAAAGATGTAAGGGAAGCAATAGATGGCCTGAAAAAAATAAAACATCAGAATATGATGAGTTTAATAGTTTATTTTTCAAAACAGTTAAAAATAATATTTGTGAATATCTAGCATTCTTTCTGATGAATTTAGTAATAAGGGTGACTGCCCAACATGAATGTTGAAGGTGAATATCTTACACATTTTAAAAGTAGAGAAAGATCAAACAAAGGTAACAAATTAGACAACCCAAACCTTATATGGAGATATTAAAATATTTGCTTAGATTCTAGCATATAGACTGAATAGACTGATATTTCCAATATCATCCTTAATTTTCAAATTGGCTTTGTGTCAAAAAGATCTTCATATAACAATAAAAGCATAGTCAATATTTTGGATCAGGCTGAAAAAGAACGAAAAGCATTCATTACAATTTCTGTAGACACGAAAATGCCTTTGATTCGGTGAGTTGGGATTTTATGTTTCAATCATGGAAGCATTGGTGCAGGTCTTGCTCTAAATGCTATTAGATTACTGTTTATCAACTCTTCAGCTACAAGCGCAGGTAAAAATAATCACGCAGAATTGTTCAGACTGAGCAATTGGACAAGACAGGGGTGTCTCCTACCCCCTTGTTATTTATGATCACTATTGAAACATTTGCAACAAGCATTACAGAAAATAACAAAATAAATGGATGTCACATTGCTAACGATTAATTTAAAATCTGTCTACATGCAGATGATAGACAGGGAGGACAGGGACATGAGGGAACTTATGAGCATAATTGATAAGTATGCTATAGTGTCCAATTATAAATTGAATGAAGACAAAACAGTGATTCTCCATTAACACTATAAAATCAAAATTACATTTTAGAAGGGCAAAAAATAACACCAACAATCAATCAAATGATGGAAAGGGAACCTTATGGCACTGCTTAACAAAAAAAAAAACAGGTTTTAAAAGCATGGAAAAATAATGAAATATCTTAAAGCAGGATAAATGAAATACAATCTTAAAATATTCCTAAATGATCCTATCTGTTTAGACATCACCCAGTTATCATTGCAGATTGTTGGTTAAGTCTGGTGCAATCTAGCATCACAAAATATATTTGGCAGGGAAAGAAAACTCATGTGACGGACCCGCTGGTACCCCGACTGGGTACCTCCATCAGAACTCTGTTTCCTTGTATCAGCCACCCCAAGCCACCAGGCAAAACTAGTGTTGTAGATGGAGCTTCCAAATCACCAGACAGGACCAATAACTTTGAAACGCACATTTATTGAACAGTAACAATCTATATTCAGACATAATACAGATATCATAACACTCATCCCACATATTAACATACAATAGAAACTAAACAGCAATTAACAAGCATTGCTACAGATATCGAAAACTCCATAATTAGTTTAAATCCCAATTAAGCAGCAGAGAGACTGTCTGCACTACAGGGGGTAAACAACTGTCCTTTACTCCACTGTGACATTTTATAATCAGAGTGGTCTCTTCACAGAATTATACAATACACATAAACCAATATACTAACAGAATCTGACTTAAGAAGCCAGGGTGTGTCAGAATTACAGATGGCCCAATCTGGGTGCATGAGTAAAGTCAATGAAAAGTGCACCCTTATCCCCAATCTCTAGGGAGGAGGCAAGCCATTAGTTCTCTATAAGGACCCCAGTGATGGGTTCTGTCACATTTCTCCACCTTCCAAAAGAGACTGACACAGGAGGAGACCCCAAATGGGTTGACTCCGAAGTCAGTCAGTTCACTTGACCTCTCAAAAGTGGTGCCCCAAACAGACTGCCCTGCCAGGCATGTTACTCACCCTGTCGACCTCTGCCTCTGCCATGGCACATAACTGCCACTTGGGAGAATTGCCAACTGCATCTTTTCAGCTGCTGGGGAGATGGTAGGATGGCAGGGACCTCTTCAACAACGGGAGGGCAGAGGCCTGTGGTACTCTGCCCTAATGACAGCGCTTCTGATGTGGAAGGCTGGGTGGTGAGCACCATCATTTTGGCTAATCCAAGCACATTGTCTGCCATGGGCTGGGCAGGGAAGGTAGAGGGATCTCCTACCAGAGCAGCTGCCATAGCGACCGCTCCTTTAGGTACTGGCTACTGGGCAAGCTTACACAGCTCCATTAGGAGATCCTGGCAGGCCATCTGGCATCCCTGAGACCTGTGTGTGGAGACCAATGCCCCATCCACCCCTCCTGGATCAACATATCCAGAGGCTAGTTCCAGGGAAAGCAGTGGGCAGAGGCCATCTTCGCTCTACCCTGATGTCAGCGCTTCTGCTGAGGAAGGCTGGATGGAGAGCACCATCACCTCTGCTAATCCAGGCATGCTGTCTGTCATGGGTTGGGGAGGGAAGTTCCATCCTTCTCCTCCCAGAGCAGCTTCCATTTCAACTGCTACTTTAGGTACTGGCTGCTTGGCAAGGTTGCACAGCTCCGGTAGGGGATCCGGACTAGCTGCCTGGCATCGCTGAGATCTGGCTGTGGAGGCCATAGTCTCATCCACCCCTCCTGGGTCTTTAACATCCAAGGATAAATCCAATGACTCGGCATCACTCTCCGTCTCTGCAACTGGCAGCTGCACAAGGTTTAACAACTCCAGCATGGGCTCCGGGCAAGGCACCCCACACTCCTTGGACCCAGGTGTGGAGACCGTAGACTTATCCACCCCTACTGGGTCTATAAAATCCTTGGAGATCCCCACTGTACTCGATCTCAGTAACTGGCTGCTGCCTGAGGTCATACAGCCCCAACAGGGAAAAAACTGCTGCATCACATCCCTCTACCCCAGTTGTGAAGACCATAGCCTTATCCACCCCTCCCTGGTCAGGTTCTTAAATTGGTAAATCTCATAGCCCCACAAAATCCTCTTTCTCTTGTTCAAGCTGTTGAGCACAGTCGAACAGCTGTGTTGCCCGCCATTCAAGTGCCGCCATCTGGAGCTGATGCACTTCAGTCAGCACTGCAGTAAACACTTCTGCCAGAGGATGGGACCCATACCGGGCCAAGCAGTGTAGAATCTCCTGCCGGCAAAATGCATGGTATCAATGGGTAGCTTGGTATCTCCATATCCATTCCCAGCGGTGGTTTGGATGTTCCCTTAGGCAAGGAAGCACATCCCACAGCTACCACCAATGTGACAGACCCAGTGGTACCGCGACTGGGTACCTTCGTCAGAACTCTGCTTCCTTGTATCAGCCACCCCAAGCCACCAGGCAGAACTAGTGTTGTAGATGGAGCTTCCAAATCACCAGACAGGACCAGTAACTTTGAAATGCACTTTTATTGAACAGTAACAGGGTTTATATTCAGACATAATCCAGTTAACATAAAACTCAACCCATATATTTACATACAACAGAAACAAAATAGCAATTAACCAGCATTGCTACAGATATAGAAAACCACATCATAATAAGTTTAAATCACACTTGAGAGGCAGACAGGTCGTCTTCTGCACTACAGGGGGTAAAGAATTTGCCTTTACTCGCCTGTGAAATATTGTAATCAGAGTGGTCTCCTCACAGAATTATACATTACACATAAACCAATATACTAACAGAATCTGACTTAATGACCATATTAAACATAGCACATAAGCCAGGGTGTGTCAGAATTACAGATGGCACAAACTGGGTGCACGAGTAAAGTCAATGAAAAGTGCACCCTTAACCACTGTACCCAAATCCCAATGCCAGGCCCCATCACAGACTCAACAGAAATAAAACTCACGGTAACATGCAGTATGTGAGTGTATCACAGAATGTACAGAAATACAACACATAGATACACAGCCACAAACAAATACACACACATAGTCACACAGACAGACACACTTACCCACACACAAATACACACACACAGACAAACACACACACACAGTCACTTGCACACACACACACACACACCTAGAGTCACTTACACACACACACAGTCACTTACACACACACACAGGGTCACTTACACAAACACTCACAGACACGCAGAGTCACTTACACACACACAGTCACTTACACACACATACACAGTAATTTACACACACACACAGAGCCACTTGCACACACAGTCACTTACACACACACAGTCACTTACACACACACACAGAGTCACTTACACACTCAAACACAGGGTCACTTACACACACACAGACACACTGGGTCACTTACACACACATACAGTCACTTACACACACATACACAGTCACTTACACACACACAGAGTCACTTACACATACACACACACACAAAATCACTTACACTTACATACACTCACAGAGTCACTTACACACACACACACACACAGAGTCACTTACACTTACATACTCACACAGAGTCACTTACACTTACATACACAGACTTATTTTTTTCTTATCGGGGATGTGATGGAGCTGCTACTCAAGTAGTGGTTCCTTTGGGTTTTTTTTTTAAATCTTTTTCCTCTGACGTCATGCATAGGGAAGAGGAAGGATTATGTGCCCTTCACGGCGTGCAGTGTCTTGTTGGGGAACTTGCTTGCAGTAACACGTGCGTTTGGAGGTGCGTCTCATGCGGGCCACACCTTGGTGTCCCGTGGGCCACATGTTGGATGCCCCTAACCTATGAGGACAAATAGATTCTAGCTAACATCCTGAAGACCTGGACAAAATCAACATGTCAACAGGCCTTCATATATTAAAATATTAGCAATTTGCAATTAGTCATTTGGAACAATGACGGTATTTAAGATATAACAACCTTTGATGGTCAGTTTAACTATGAAGCATTAGGACCAAATATAATCTTTATAATAAAATCTTTTTAGCCGAGAGATTTTTTTTTTATTTTTTACACTCAGACTCTGCAACACATACTACAATTAGACAGGTGTTCCCATTGCTTTCGTGTGTTATCAGATTATCCTTGTCCTTTTCTTTTCCCTTTCTTTTCCCTTTTTCCAACTTCTATTGTTATTTATATTTTTTGTTTTATATTGAAAAAGAAATAAGAGCATAGTCACATATACATATATTACAAAGTTGTGAGACGTATCGTGGCTTATTCCCTGCCTTTCTCTTTCTTTTTCTCTTTCTTTAATAGACTACATACTCTATATAGTTAAATCATTTCTATTTTATATGATGTGCCTCATTTGACATCTTCATTTCACTTTTTTCATCTAATTTTTTATTTTTGTGAGAACATGTCAAATGATAGCCCACAAAACACCTATGTCCCAGTTCTCAAAAAATGTGGTATTTCTAATAGTCTATGCAGGGCCCAACTTCATAATATCATTCATACTTACATCCATACAACATTCAGTCTTCTTCCTGTCTTTGTGAACCTTTAGAGAAAAAAAAGAGGGGATGAGAACCGGGGGGGGGGGGGGGGGGGCAATATCTCATCTATTTATTTATTTAGCCAAGAGGTGAGTTCTATCGTTATATTTCAAACTTAGTATAACCAATTATTCCTTATATACTTCTTCCAGGTTCATCCATGGAAGCCAAATTTTTGTATGTAAATCTCGTTGACTGGAACAAATATAAAATCCCAATTCCATAGATTTTTGATATTCAATTTGTGCTATTATAGTTGCCCAATTCAGTGTTATAGGGTTTTTCCAATTTCTGGCAAGACATACCTTAATTGCCACTATGATGTGTATAATAAGTTTTTTTTTAATTAGGTCAAAGTCGTCAAGTTCAAGATTGAATAAGAAATTTAGAGGAGATATTTCACCAATCGGGAAAAGGAGGCGAGACAATATTGTTCTGAGTTTGGTCTTCAAGAACTGTAAGCCACTACATTCCCACCAAATGTGGTACATGGTGCCAGGCCGGACTTGACACCGCCAACAGAGATTTGGATTTTCAGAGGCTATTCTGTGTAGTCGGGCTGGCACCAAGTACCAACGGTGCATAATCTTAAAATGAGTCTCTACCAATGAAACACTATGGATCGTTCTCTGGAGTATTATAAAATCTCGGTACCAATCTGTTGTTGGGATTGGTGCCCCCATGTCCTCTTCCAATTTCACAAGTGAAATTGGTTTAGAACTAAGCTCTTGTCGTTTAAGTAATCTGTTTATCCTTGTGATTTGTTTCTTTTTAGATAAGTTTGATATGAAATCAACTTTATCGTGGTCTGGGGGTAACATTATTTTTGTTGATAAGAAATGTTTAATTCTTAAGTATGGATATAATTAATTTATAGGTAAGTCAAATTTTTGTTGAAGAGAAGTAAAAGGAGCTCCACTTTCATATTGATCATCTAATGTCATTATACCTCTCTGTGTCCATCCCACCAAGCTGATATCGGGGATCTCAAATGAGATTACCTCAAGAGGAGCACAGGGAAATAGACACCTAGAAGTTTCGTTTTTTTTTTTTTTAGTTTCTGTATCGTAAGGAAACAGTCTTGGATTGTTGGATTTTTTGTTTTAACATTTTTTAATCTATCTTGATCAAGCCAAAAAATACATAATGGCTGTTATGGAGATAGGTAAATTTTCTACAAGTTGTACCAATCAAGTTCTATTGACCTAGGGGTAGCCCAGTGTGAAATAATGCAGGTCTCATGGAGCCTTGAAATGTTGGGAAACGCAACCCTTCCCCCCCCCCCCCCTGTTTTTAGATCACGTCTAAGTACTAGTTGCGAAATCCTGAGTTTTTTATTTTGCCAGATATCATTTGAGAGTACTGCCTGGAATTGATTTAGTATATCAGGTTGAATTATTTTAGGAATAGTTCTTAATATATAAAGCAGTTTTGGTATTATGTATGAATTTACAGTGTTTATTCTGCCTAACCAGGAGATTAGCTGAGAGATATTCAATTATTTGAAAATAAAACATTTCTGCAAAGGATTGTATAAGTGAAATATAGAATTTTCTTCAAATTCTGTCTCATTTTTAGTGGGAAAAGTTACAGCTAAATGCCATGATATCATAGGAGATGGAGGTTATTCCTGCTTGTATTAAAGGGACAGTCTAGATACCCAAACAACTTTGGTGAAATACAAAGTTTGAAGCCCATGTATCACACAGGCTTTTTTTTTGCAGAGAAACAAAATACGCTTTCTTTTATAAAAAAAACTGTTTTAAATGTTTAGCTCTATCCCTCCGCAATTTCGGTTTATAGAAAGCCAATAGCATTACATGTATTCCATAAGCCGAAAGTCTATAAACCGAACGACATTCGGTTTATAGACTTTCGGTTTATAGAATACATGTAATGCTATTGCTATTCTATAAACCGAAAGTCTATAAACCGAATGTCATTCGGTTTATAGACTTTCGGCTTATGGAATGCGTGTAATGCTATTGGCTTTCTATAAACGAAATAGAGTCCCCATTAATAAGAAATTATATGTAATCACGAAATTAATAGTGATCTATGTAAATAAAATTGAATATGTGAGTTAATGTTTATTAAAATAAAAAAATGGAATATGTGCATATTTACAGCGAAACGTAATGAACACTGATATGATAGAAACATATAAACATAGAAACATAGAATGTGTCGGCAGATAAGAACCATTCGGTACATTTAGTCTGCGCAATTTTTGAGTACTTTTATTAGTCCCCCGTTCCCGGTCTTATAGCTAGGATAGCCTTGTGTCTATCCCACGCATGCTTAAAATCCTTGACTGTGTTTACCTCTACCACTTCTGCTGGCAGGCTATTCCATACATCCACTACCCTCTCAGTAAAGTAATACTTCCTGATATTACTTTTAAATCATTACCCCTCTAATTTAAGACTATGTCCTCTAGTTGTGGTAGTTTTTCTTCTTTTAAATATACTCTCTTCCTTTACTGCGTTGATTCCCTTTATGTATTTAAATGATTCTATCATATCCCCCTGTTACGTCTTTCCTCCAAGCTATACATGTTAAGATGCTTTAACCTTTCCTGGTAAGTTTTATCCTTCAACCCATGAACCAGTTTAGTAGCCCTTCTCTGAACTCTCTCCAAAGTATCAATATCCTTCTGGAGATACGGTGTCCAGTACTGCGTACAATACTCCAAGTGAGGTCTCACCAGTGCTCTGTACAATGGCATGAGCACTTCCCTCTTCCTACTGCTAATACCTCTCCCTATGCAACCAAGCATTCTGCTAGCATTTCCTGCTGCTCTATTGCATTGCCTACCTACCTTCAAGTCCTCTGAAATGATTACTCCTAAATCCCTTTCCTCAGATGTTGAGGTTAGGACTGTACCAAATGGTCTATATTCTGCTTTTGGGTTTTTACGCCCAAGGTGCATAATCTTGCACTTGTCCACATTAAATGTCAGTTGCCACTGCTCTGACCATTTTTCTAGTTTAGCTAAATCATTTGCCATTTGGCTTATCCCTCCATGAATATCAACCCTGCTGCAAATCTTTGTATCATCAGCAAAAAGACATACTTTGCCAACAAGACCTTCTGCAATATCGCTAATAAAAATATTAAAGAGAATGGGTCCAAGTACAGATCCCTGAGGTACCCCACTAGTAACAAGACCTTGCATCGGATATACCCCATTGACTACAACCCTCTGTTGCCTGTCACTCAGCCATTGTCTAATCCATTCAACAATATTGAAATGCAAACTCAAAGATTTCAGTTTATTGATAAGCCTTCTATGTGCGACAGTGTCAAAAGCCTTACGGAAATCTAGGTAAGCAATGTCTACTGCACCACCCTGATCTATTATTTTAGTTACCCAATCAAAAAAATCAATAAGATTAGTTTGACATGATTTCCCTGAAGTAAACCCATGCTGTCTCTGATCTTGAAATCCAAGCGACTTTAGATGTTCAACAATCCTATTCTTTATTTACCTTAACCCACCTTAATTTACCTTCTACACATAGACAAGATATCCCTATACTGATTCATATTTTAACAGCTTCAAAACTGAATATAGCAAGGAGATGGAAATCCACAGATCCCCTGAACTGGAAGCTGATAAGAGCCCAGATAACCCACCAATGCTTGATGGAGAAAGGCATAGAGAGAAACAGGTGGGCAGAAAGAAATAAATACACATTCTGGGACGACTGGGAAAGGAGAATTTCACACGGTGAATTAGAAATATAGACCAGAGAGTAATTTCCTATCCGGAACAGACGGGCCATCCTCTCCCGGGGGGGCGAAAGACCGATCCACGACCAGCGGGCCAACAACGAATGAACCAAACTAGGTCCATTGTTAGTGTCCATGTAGTAATATTTAATTTTATTTAATTTAGGTAAATACATCCTAAGGCGAACCCCACATGTATTCCTCCCTCCCTTCTGGAAGAATGGGATGCAGGGATACCGATGGGTCGGGGGGAGGGGAGGGGGGGGAACTCAGGAAATGCGATACAACTGGATTTGTAGTCACTTTATAGTTTTCTCCTTATTTATTTATTTTTTTTCTCTTCTTTATATTTTCTTCACATAATGGGATATTCATTTTAGGAGTATAAGTACATTTTCATTTCTGATAAGCATTACTGAACAATGATGAGTATCGAAGTAGTTTATTGTTTTACTCAATTTTCTCTAACTTACCGTTCTCTGAGTTCAATAAAAAAAAAAAACAATCCTATTCTTTAACAAGGTTTCCATTATATTCCCCACTACTGAAGTAAGACTTACTGGTCTATAGTTGCCGCCTCCTCCCTACTACCTTTCTTGTGAATGGGCACAACATTAGCTAATTTCCAATCTTCTGGAACTACTCCTGTTAACAATGATTGGTTAAATAAATCTGTTAACGGTTTTGCTAGTACACCATTAAGTTCTTTTAATAAATTTGGATGTATCCCATCAGGTCCCATCGACTTATTTGTCTTTACTTTAGACAGCTGAAGTAAAACCTCTTCCTCTGTAAACTTACATGCATCAAAAGACTCATTAGTCTTTTTCCCTAAATGAGGTCCCTTACCCTCATTTTCATTTGTAAAAACTGAACAAAAATATTAATAAAGGCAGTCTGCTAAGCCTTTATCCTCTTCTACATAGCATCCTTCTTTTGTTTTTAATCTAACTAATCCTTGTTTTACTTTCCTTTTCTCATTTATGTATCTATAAAATGTTTTATCCCCCTTTTTCACTGACTGGGCTATAGTCTCTTCTGTGTGTGCTTTGGAAGCTCTTATAGCGTGCTTTGACTCTTTCTGCCTACTCTTATAGATCTTTCTATCTTCCTCACTCTGAGTATTTTTATAATTACTAAATGCTAGCTTTTTCTTTTTTACTATTTTAGCCACCTCTGCAGAGTACCACAGTGGTTTCTTCAATTTTTTGCTCTTACTGACAAGCCTTATGCAATTTTCTGTTGCCTTCAGTAGTGCAACTTTTAGATAATCCCATTTCCCCTGGACTCCATTTAAATTGCTCCAGTCTGATAATGACTCCTTTACACCTAATCTAATTTTAGAAAAGTCTGTTTTTCTAAAATCTAAAACTTTTGTTTTTGTGTGGTGTGACTGCGTCACTGTTCTTATATTAAACCACACTGTCTGGTGATCACTAGATCCTAAACTATCACCTACAGTAATATCTGATAACAAATCTCCATTTGTGAACACTAAGTCTTGTATGGCCTGCTTTCGAGTTGGCTCCTCCACTACTTGTTTTAGAGATAATCCCAGTAGGGAGTTTAGGATATGCGTACTCCTGGCGCAAGTAGCTGTTTTGTATTTCCAGTTCACATCAGGAAGATTAAAGTCACCCATGATGAGCACTTCTCCCTTCATTGTCATTTTAGCTATTTCCTCAAATAGTAGATTATCTAACTCCTCTATTTGTCCAGGGGGCCTATAAATCACACGTACCCGAGTTACCATATGATTACCAAATTCTAATGTAACCCAAACTAACTCTATGTTCGCCTCACTAACTTGTATTACGTTACATTTTAAGCTATCCCTCACATACAGGGCCACCCCTCCCCCTTTTTTACCTTCTCTGTCTTTTCTATATAAAGAGTACCCTGGTATTGATATGTCCCAGTCATGTTTTTCATTATACCATGTCTCAGTAACAGCCACTTAATCTACATTCTCAGTTGCCAATATTGCCACAAGTTCATGGATCTTATTCCCTAAACTGCGAGCATTTGTAGACATGACCCTAAGCTTATCATTTTTCAGCACACTGACTACAGGTAACTTCTGTCCCTGTTTTGGGGGGCAATTGGATTGATGTTTTATCGCCATTTTGCCTCCCTCTTTTAGTTTAAAAATCTCCTAGCAAAACCTCTGAACTGCTCACTGAGAACATTCGTTCCCTTTTGAGAAAGATGCAAACCATCTTTTTTGTACAGTTCCTTTTTATCCTATAGTGAACTTCCATGAGAAACAAAGCCAAATCCTTGCTCCCGACACCATTCCCCAAGCCACAAGTTGAAGTCCCTAATACGCATCCGTCTATCATTCTGAATGTTATGCACAGGCATAACTTCAGAAAAGGACAGTGTGGACACAACCTGCCGTATATCATTGGCAAGAACACAAAAATGATATCAGCATACTGTGTAGTGTAGGCCAACCTGGACTTTCATTGTTCTTGAGATAGCTGAGACCTATAGATAAATTGGTTCTCGGATAAGGAAAACCAATAGACTATTTTCTCCCTCTAAAAAAAATAAAATAGAAAGATGTTTATGTGATATTCTGTGGTATAAAAAAAACTGTGTCCATTGTGTGTCCAATCAAAATGTAATGCCCGTGTGGTGTACAACTATTACGACAATATATAATAAGATACAAATATTTATAATAAAATACTGTTTTTTCTTAATATTTTATGTTACTAATGAAAAAAGTATTTAAATCAAATTAACTTTTATAAATCTAAACAAAACTAAAGTCCTTTAAAACTCTAAATGTTGGTAAAAGTTTGACACTGTGCTCTAATATTGTTTTTTGCTTATTAAGACTTGATGTGCTGCCAGCTTTATTTGCTTTTTGATTGGTGTACGAAAAAATTGTAAAGAGTGTGATTATTTTATGGTTCCAACGATAAATAATGACTAATTCCTCAATGACTCTGTGAAATGAATTATTCTGCTCAAGGCATGCAAAATAATCATAATAAATGGTGTTATAGACCAAGCAAATGCAGATCTTTATTATTACACTAATTCTATGCTCTGGGGAAATGATAGCCATAGTTGTTAATTTCACTGTCAATACAGATCCAAGCAAGTCTGGCATTAACCTTGAAGATTTTATCAATTCTGCCACCAGGGACATTTTGCTGCTTTATTGATTAAATACACCCAGAAAGAAATATACCAAGGGTAGATTTCAATAATGCAGCTTCTATACAGAAATCTTATGCAAACCCTTCACTTCCTTGGATGATAAGGTACTCTGCATGTTGAAAGGTTTCATTTAAATTACCGTATTTGCTTGAATTTAAAAAAGGTTTTTTCTTTGAAAATTCTCTGAAAAAGTGACCTCGGCTTTTATTCAAATTTGCCTTGTAACCCGACCTCAAAGAAAAAGGTAGGATTACCAGGCTGAGATTCAGGTTCCCCACAGAACTACAGGGACACATGTCTCACATCACAGGATGTCTGTCAGGAACTGACTTTAACTGGACTTGAACCCTGCATGTTCCTAGCAGTCTTCTTTACCAGTTCATGCTCTGTTCTGTTGGACCATGAATCCAAAAGTCTTGTTATCATTGCCAACTCTCCTGAGCTGTGTCTGGTCATGTCCTGGCTATAAAAGCCACTTTCTGTTGCTATACCTTTGCCAGATTAGTGTGGTTCCAGCCTGCATAATCCTTCTACCATTTGTTTGAGCCTCTCAAGACCTCTAAAAGCCAGATTGCCATTCAAAGCTCAATCACCTGGGTAACAAGTGGCTACTTTTTGTTTGATATATTTATTATTTATCACTTTTCTTTCTTTTCCTTGTTACAAAACAATAAAATGAATTTACACAATACATAACCGTGGACCAATATAACACATCACAGCTTACAGCTGTTCAACAGTTATTTGATTTGTAAGCCTCTTTAGAATTGTTTCTGTATACAAACACACTAAACACATAAAACAAATTAAGGGGGGGGGAGGGATTGATGGAGGACAGACAGCCCAGAGAGGAGACCAAAATACTTTCCCAGACATTGCTATTATTTGAGAGATATGAATTCAGGGGTTGAAAGGCCCGAAGAAATGGGACCCCTGGGACCTAGCACTCCCAAGATGAAATTCACTAAACTAGCCCTTTACCCAGTTTAACCACGGTTGCCATTTCCTCTGAAAACCCACATTATTACCAAGTTGAAACGAGATAGGTCTCTCCATGTTATACTGATAGGTAAGTTGATGTTGAACCTGTACCCACCCCGGGGCAATCTGTTGCATCCAGAGCCTAGAGATTACTATTTTAGTGGCCATCATGATCATCTGAATAATTAAATATCTTTTTTTTGGGGGGGAAAGGCCATCTAGAGGAAGCAAAGCCTGAGAATAGCACAGCTTCACCAAATTTGGCAAGAGCAGCCAATTTCCTTATTATATCGCCAACAGAGGTTAGAGATAGAGGGATCGATCCAACTCATAATTTTAGTGACTAAATGCCACTGATGGAATATTTTATTAATGAGTTCCTCTATATTTAAAATTAATTTTTTTTTAACATCTTTTATTGATTTGTACCATATTTCTGATCGCCCTATTTCCTTTTTCCAGTTCAGCCAGGATCTTGGTTTGTCCTCTTTGTCATTAGATTGTATTATATCATAGCATTTAGACAAAGTTTTCTTTATATCATGAAAGTTAAAAAGATTGGCAATGCCTCTACTGAATGAAATTCTACTGTACAACAAATGACATGCCAAATAGCTTTTCACCCGTAAATATGAAAAAATCTCCTTGGGGGACCACGCCGATTTCCCATCAATCTAGATTTATGTCTAAAATATTAAGTTCCATTATCCTCAGTGGGCATGAAGAAGGTATTTTGTCCACCAAGAAGTTCCTTCTTTTGAAATTAAGCCAGTCTTTAAACAGTTGATTTAGATGGCTGATATTATGTATTGATCAAAGTCCCCCATGCTATTAAGTGTCCAGATCAGAGAGGACAAATCTTCCTCACCGATCAAGGTAGATTCAATTTCGTACCAGGGTTCGGTTTTTGCTCCCATGTTCCTGCCATCTATATATGTGGAACAGTCTGGTAGCATTATAATATTTTGTGACATTTGGAATAGCCAACCCTCCCCAGCAGCTTTTTTTGTAATATGATTCATGGATATTCTAGGGTGTTTTTCCAGATTTATTTCACAATCAGTTTTTGTAATGGTTTCATCTGTTAGTTAGTCATTGTTAAAGGGGTCATTCTTAGTAGATAAAACCACCTGGGGAGAATGTATGCATTGACAGCATTGGTTCTCCCAAGCCAGGAGATCTCTACATTATTTCACTCATGGGTTAATTTATGTGCTATATCCTTAAATAGGATTTCAAAATGTGTATTCATAATTTTGCCCATATCTGGCATGATGTGAATCCTCAGGTAGATGAATCCAGTTCTGGTCCGGGAAAAGGGGTAGATTTGAGCCAAAGTATCAATCATTTCCTCATATCTTGGATTTCCCCATGTTTAACTTATATCCAGAGACTGCACAGTTAAAGTCAGGATAATGTAATCTGCATAGAGACCTATTTTATACTCCTTCATACTCAATTTTATACCTTTAATCCCACTGTTATTTCTAATTCCCGTGGCCAACGGTTCCAGTGTCAAGATGTATAGTATAGGAGCCAACGGGCAACCCTGTCTGGTCCCATTGGCGCGGAAAATTCCTGGAGCTATAGTCTTGGCAACAGGGTTGGAGTAAAGGATTGTTATTGCTTGTTTTATTAATCCAGCAATCCCAAATCTGTCCAAGACGTTACTCATGAATCCCCAGCTGACCCTGTCGAAAGGCTTTTTGGCATTTCGACAGGGTCAGCTGGGGATTCATGGGGATTCATGGGGAGTCCCCCCAGTCTAGCGTATGAAATCAAGTCAATCAATCTACCGGAGCTATTGCTAGCCAATCTGCCTGTAACAAACCTGACCTGATCTTGATGCACCAAACAAGGAATTACCTTTTTTAGCCTATTAGCGGGTCCAGCATGAATGTATTTTTATGTCAATATTTATTAAAGAAATCGGCATGTAATTGGCAGGGACTGATTGGTCTTTGCCAGTCTTCGGTATAGGAGATATTGTGGCCTGCAATAGTTCACTCGGAAGAAGGTCCAATGTTCTAAATTTGTTGAAGGTATCAGGAAGATGGCCAGCTAGGGGCCTTATTTTGCTTCAAATTATTTATGGTATCTGAAATTTCAGCCTTTAAGAAAGGCATGTTTAGATCAGCCAACTGTTGGGGGGTCAAGGAGGGGAGGACAATTTTATCTAGATAATTTGTAATATAACTTTTAGTGTGTATTTCCTTTAGGTTATATAATCGAGAATAAAATGAATTAAAGGCATTGCCTATGGCTTTTGGACTAACATGACTGTGGCCCTCCCAGAGTATTTTAACAATTCTACTTCTAGCCTTATGATTTTTCAGTCTATTGGACAACATTTCATCTGCCAGATTACCTTTATAATACCATTTCTGGTGTTATTTTCTAAGGGCATGATTAGCTTTGGACATTAAAATGTCATTTATTTTCTCCCTTATTTTGAAAATTTCCAGAGAACAGGACTTAGAAGGTGATATGTTATTGTTATTATCCTTATTAAGATTATATAATTGAACATAAAGTTGATTGAGTGGATGGCCTTGATTTTTCTTACTTTCATAGCCCAATTTAATTAAATGGCCTCGAATTAAGCTCTTGAAAGCACACCAAACTAAAGTTCTTGAAGTCCCGTGCTATAGATTTTCCTCAAAGTACAGATCAATCATTTTTGCAATGAGTTCTTCATTATTATTTTTATGTATTAATCTTTCATTAAGCAGCCATGCCGGTCTAGAGCCATTAGTTCTATCTGTACTCAAATCCATAAGGACTGCGGAATGATCTGTCCATGAGGCTTCTTTTATTTCAATCGAGTGACATTGTTGTACTAGGGGAGCTTAAACTCGAAAATAATCCAGCTGTGAATAAGATGCATGACATTTCAAAAAATAAGTAAAATCCCTTTCACTGGGGTGCAACAATCGCCAATGATATAAACCGTATTTAGATAGAACGTTTTGAAACTCTGTAGCAATATGGTTAATATTTCTATCCCTTTTTGCACCCATGGAAATATTTTTATCTAGATCTGCATCAAATACTGAGTTAAAAACCCCTCCAATTAACAGAGAACCCTGCACCATTCCTCCACCTTATTCAGAATCTGACTCAAAAATCTCTGTGGGATCTTATTAGGGGCATATATATTCAGTAGGGAGTAGATCTGACGCTGAATCTCACACACAAGTAAAACATATCTACTGTTCCTCCCTGTCGCTCTAAAGATTTCCCTATAAGCCAGGGGTGTCCAAGTTTCTTTTACAAAGGGCCACTTCACTAGAAATGTATGTGGGGGCAGCGAATAAAA
Organism: Pelodytes ibericus; assembly: GCA_036172795.1. NCBI lineage: Eukaryota > Metazoa > Chordata > Amphibia > Anura > Pelodytidae > Pelodytes > Pelodytes ibericus. The sequence goes on along the minus strand of CM069861.1, from coordinate 49,467,348 downwards.
TATATAATTATATACATATATACACGTGTGTGTGTAAATATATACATTTTTATATATATATATATAATTCACACTAATATGCAGCGGTAATTAACTACACATACACACACATTGACACATGCATACACAGTCACACTTACCACACACACAGAGTCACACTTAACACACACACCTACACTTACCACACAATCCCATACATACTCCCCCCCACAAACACACCACACATACACTTACCCCCACACACACCACGCATACACTTACTCCCCAACACACCACACATACACTTACCCCCCCCCCACGATCACAAACATATACATTTATACACACACTCACCCCACACACACATACACATTTATATACACACACTCACAGACCTACATATTTATACACACACTCTCACATACATACATACATACATACATACATACATACATACATACACTTACCCCACACACATTTATACACACACATACACACACTTACCCCACACACATATACACATTTATGCACTCACACTCACATACATACATACATACATACATACATATATACACACACTTACCCCCACACACACCCAAAACACATACACTTACCCCCCATAAACACACACATACACCTTTATACACACACTCACATGCACACACTTACCCCACACATACATACACATGTATACATACACACTCATATACACACACTTACCCCATACACACATACATTATTACACATACATGCACTTACCAAACACACATACACATGTATACACACACACACACACACTCACATACATTCATACATACATACACACACTTATCCCCCCCCACACACACACACACTCACCACATATACACTTACCCCACCATAAACACACACATACACATTTAAACACCCACTCACATACACACACTTACCCCATACACACATACACATTTATACACACACACTCACATACACACACTTACCTCACACACACACATACACATTTATACACACACACTCATATACACACACGTACCCAATACACACATACACATTCATACACACACTTATCGCGTCACCCCCTGCATATAGTGCATTTCAAGTGTATACTTGAAGTGTTTTTCTTACAAGCTAAATATAGTTTGTATGTATGATCTTTATTCTTTCTATTCTCTTCCTTTTACTTTTTCTATTTTCTTCCTTTCACTTTTTTTTTTAACCGCAAGCTATGTTTTGACTTGACTTGTTTACCAGATGTATATTTGAGCATATGAACACCCGTTAGTATTATAACTCCCTCTGGAATTCAACTAAAATAGAAACAGAATATTCCCCTTATAATTTCCCAGGATACTGGTGCATAGTCAAAAATAGATCATTACATGAATTGACAATAGTTTCCGCTGTAGTGTTACAATACATTAGATTAGGAGTTCCTCTATGTGGAACTTACCCCCAGTCCATTTCCTTGCATTTTCTGGGGGTGTCAAAAGCTACCGAGGAATTCTCATTTAGCACAAATAGTTTTACCAGGAAACCCCATTTAGAGGTAACATTTTTATCCCTCAGAGTTTTTGACCTCCTGGAAGGACCTCCTAGCATTCCTGGTGCCCTTAAAGAGATCAGGAAACATTTTAGATGTGAGAACTTCCTCAGGAACTCTGACAAATCCCTGAAGACTTGCATAAATCTCTCTCTGATTTTAAAGAAATGGAACCTGATTATAATAATATCTGGGGGTTTTGCTTGGGCCTTTGGATTCTATGAATGCGCTCAAACAAAGGCCTTAGTGTCAAAGTTTAGTTCGATGTAGAATTCAATTACATAAGTTTCCAAGTCCGCTTGATTAATATCCGCAGAGATGGCTCTTCTTCACAAATGTATTCTTCTTTCTCTGTCTTCCATATTTTGGATATTACTTTCTAGAAGACCTTTTTGTTTTTAATTAAGTCAGAGATTTTTCCTTCAGCTTTCAACATATCTGTTTGAGGTTTTGCTATGATGACTTTACTGTGTTCTATTTTGGCTTCCAATATTTGAAATTCTTCAGTGATTTCTTGATTGTTGTTATTCATCAAGAGATTCTATGGCTGTTTCGTGCAGATCTGATTCTCTAGAGGAATCCCTTTGGCTTTTAGAGTATTCCATGTCTCCCTGCATCTTGAACAGTGTCTCTATGTGATGACTTATTCATTACTGGTGAGAAAACTGAGGCCAGTTTAATTTATTTTTCTTTCCTCTTATCAGGTTTATCCTCTTTTTTCCTTTGTAGTTTGCCTTCCCCCTTCTTTGACGCCATATTGATTTTTTTAATTAGCTGTAACCATGGGCATCCGCAGAAATTTTTTCGGGCAAGGGGGGCATAATTTTACCGTCATCCTTTCTGCGCCGGGCCTCTTTTTGACAAGTTATCATGAAGTGGAGGAACTTTGTCATTATCAGTGAATGCATGCAAAGAGTTGATAAATCCTGCACCAGATACAGATCCGCAGCACCAGATATAAACCAACCACACTATAGAAAGCCTCACTGCACCAAATATAGATCCACTGTACCAGATATAGACCCACAATACCAGATATTAACCCACAGTAAGAGCTAAAAACCCATGACACAAGATATAAACCACAGCACCAGATAAATATCCAAAGCTCTAGCTGAAACTCCACAGCAACAGATAGAACAACATAGCAAAGATATAACCCCATAGCACCAGATACAACACTATAGCACACAATATAACCCAACAGCAGCAGATCCAACACTATAGAACACAATATAACCCAACAGCACCAACGTCTGCTTCACGGGGAGCCGCGGCCAGGAAGAGAAAGTGCTGCTCTGCTCCCCATGCTTGCATTAAGCATGGGGAGCCAAGCAGCACTTTCTATTGCTGCCCGTGAAGCAGACGCTGCTCTGCTTCACAGGGTGGGGGCGGAGCTACACTGCTCAGCTGGTTAGCTCGGCCCCCTCCTTGGATCAACATTTGCAGTCAAAGTGAGGGGGGAGAGAGACACAGAACAGGGGGAGTGAGGAGAGAGAGAAAGAACAGGGGGAGAGAGACAGAACAGGCGGAGGGGGGAGAGAGAGACAGAACAGGGGGAGGGGGAGAGAGAGAGAGAGACAGAACAGGGGGGAGAGAGACAGAACAGAGGGGGTGAGAGAGACAGAACAGAGGGGGGGAGAGACAGGGGAGGGGGGAGAGAGACAGAACAGAGGAGGGGGAGGATAGACAGAAGAGTGGGAGAGAGAGAGAAAAAACAGGTATGAGGGAGTTAGAGAGAGACAGACATGGTAAGGAAGAGGAAAGGGACACAAACATAGGGGGGTGAAAGAGACGGGGTGAAAGACGGGGGGCGCCACGGGGCAAGCCCGCACAGGGCGCCGGGACACTTAAGGCCAGCCCTGAACCCAACAGCACCAGACACAACACTATAGCACACACAATATAACCCCTCAGCACCAGATACAACACTAAAGCACACAATATAACCTCTCAGCACCAGATACAACACTATAGCACACAATATAACCCAACAGCACCAGATACAAAACTACAGCACACAATATAACCCCACGGCACCAGATACAACACTATAGCACACAATATAACCCAACAGCACCAGATACAACACTATAGCACACAATATAACCCAACAGCACCAGACACAACACTATAGCACACAATATAACCTCTCAGCACCAGACACAACACTATAGCACACAATATAACCTCTCAGCACCAGACACAACACTATAGCACACAATATAACCCAACAGCACCAGACACAACACTATAGCACACAATATAACCCCACAGCACCAGATACAACACTGTAGCACACAATATAAACACAAAGCAACAATTCTTTATCTCTTTCCCGCCTTTTTATATGTTTTATTCCTCCATGTTTGCCATCTGTTTCCCCATCATTTTATGTGTTTTATTCCTCCATGTCTGTGACCTCTTTTCACCTACATTTTATCCTCTCTGCCCCACGTCACACTTTTGTCTGTATTCTGCTCCAATCAATCACCTCTTTTCATCCTCCATTATCTTTTCTTCCCCATGCACACTGAGTAAAAATAATAATAATAAAAAATGTAAAAATTGAAAAAGGGGAATTGCAAAAATCCTTGCCCCCCCCTGCGGACGCCCATGGCTGTAACCTGTAGGTCTGTGGGTACTTTAAGGGATGAGCCTCCGATTTTGGACAGACCCTAAGAGTATAGATATTGATCACAGAGATGTTGCTTCCGATCAGCTAGTCAGTGTGATATACAATTATAACATTAGCGGTAGACATTTGCTTTCCATAAGCTTCAGCATATTTACACTATTTACAGTTTGATTTATTAAAGAGGCACAGCCTGTAGATCTGTAGAGATTTTCTTACAATTATAAACAGTTCACCATCCCAAAAGTGTAGCAATTAAACACAGAAATATTTGGACATAGCCCAGTACATATCTCCTGAGTGGCTATGCCCCTGTGCGCCAACTATTCAGTATCTTCAGGTCAGCAAATCAGTGTATTATTCGATTAAAGTGTTAATCCAGTTGGCAGTAGGCATTGCTTTATGAGTAATTCAGTGTATTTATAGTATTTACAGTATTACACTCTTATGTATGTTTCTGACCATCTAGTAAGTGTTTTAGATATCCATCCCTTAATAGCTGGTGGCTCAAATGTAGAAAAAACACTTTTTCTTCCCAAGCTCTTGAAGGCCTTAGGTAGGAAGTAAATGGATCTTATTGCTATCCACAATGAACCGAGCCTGGGCCTCCATTTCCTCCAGCTGGGCAGTTGGGCTGTCGTCCGCTTCTCCACCAGAAATCTGGGTTAATCCTATAGTGGTAATTGACCTGGGGATGTGGGGTTGGAGCCACAGCTAATATGGTCAGCGACGATCAAAGGACGAACAGCAAGGGTCAGTGCTGCCTAAAGCTTTGCCATGCTGTCACACCGACACTGACCGCCAACACTCCACTTTCTGCTCGGGTAGACAGGACATTTCAAGGGAGCTAGACAGGCTGAGTATTCCACCATTTGCGGGGTAACTCCAATTCCTTCAGACCCCACCCCCTGCGTCCTTCATCCCTTCCTCCTCCCGCGTCCAACCCTCCAAGTGGCTACTTCTGACACACCAGTGTCATTACAATGTCTATGTGCTCAGCTGTTGCACAGACATCCCTTCCAGCTGCCTCACTGCCCCCTCCCCTCGCCCTCATCCTAGGAATTCTCCGAAAGTCATATCATTGGTTATGTTACCTCTTGCTCACATTCTCATGCAGTGCAAGGCAGCTGGAGAGTATGACTGAGCCTGGCAAATCCTATTAGATGCAGTATGGGTGCATATCAAGTCTTTCAGGATGCAAAATGGGTGCAGGTTCAAGTCATGTTGGTGCAATATAGCCGCATGGCAAGTCTTGTACGTGTATTACAGGATTCCAATAATAAGCTCTAAGGGTGCGATGTCAAATCCTCTGGGTGCAATGTGGGTGCGGTGGCAAGAAACCTGGGTGCCATGGCTAGTTCTGTGGGTTTCTCAAATGGTGGTGTGTCATTTGTGCCGGGATTGGACAGCAAGGATTGTATGTGGTGTTCATTAATACATTTATAACTATTAATATGTTGATCTTACGATTTATCGAATCATGGAGAAGGCTGGTGGTATGTATTAAAGCACTAAATGTGGAAAAATACTTACAGAATTACTATATTATTTTAATTTACACATAGCCATCATATGCCACAGTGCTGTATAATGTGGTAAACATAAAAATAAGAACCAGGCAAACTTGAACAAAGGGTGAGGAGACCAGGCAAATGTGCCTGTTTATTGTTACATGATAGGGTTAAACTAAACTTTAAAGAAAAAAGTTTAGAGTGTTAATAGATACTGACTATATAATTTTTATTTAGAATCTTCCCCTGTCTTTAACCAGTCCCTTTTACAGTTTAGTCCCTTTATGTGATGGAAAAAGTCATATTGTTAAAGGACCGTTTTTAATTGCAAATTAACTACTTTTTAATTGCAGAGGAAGTTAACCATCATTTTTTTTTACATATGAAAGACCATTTTTCTCTGCTTTATATAATTTTGAAAAGGTACTTCTGAAAAGTACCATTCAAAATATATTGCATACTCTTTGTCAAAAAACAAAGACTTGGAAGAAATCATTTTGTGAAGTTGGTGACTCATGTGTTATGTCTGTGTGTCAATCGTGTGAACTGGGAGAAAGGAAAACATGTGTGAATGATGTATGGTAATGTGAACAGTAATTCCAAATGAAAAAGAAGGCTCTAGTCACAGGAACAAATGTGCAGGAGGTGGGGTGGGTGCTCTACAGTGCTGATTAGGCACCAAAATTAAGTATCAAATAGAAAAAGGTGTGCACTCCACTCACCAAGCAATGAATGAATCAAGTGCTTTAATGTAATAAAAAATCCAAAACAAACAGAGTAAGGTACAGTCCACGGATAATAAAGTCGAAGGGAGGGCCACCTAACGCGTTATGCGTGTAACACCACGCTTAGTCATAGGGGATGTGAACAGTAAGGATGATAGTGGAGCAGGAGTGGATGCGAATGCTCATATAATCAAATAGGAAGAATGACACTGTAGAAGGAGGGAGCAGGCAGACTGTGAGAGCAATGTAGTCAAAGAAGAACAAAAGAACATGCTGAAGATGTCTATATTGCTTGTTTGTTCCAATGCAAATTTTGAATTGTTGGTGTTTAATCTCTCTATAAGGAAAATCCTTAATATGTATAATGATGTACCATGAATTGTGTGAACACACTCTCCAACCCCTATGACTACCTCTCCGCTTTCCTTAATTTACTCTACAGAAGTACATCCTGAATGACACAAATATACAGTTGAATGGGCTGGTTAAATGAAAGAGTAGACTCTTTACTCTAAAGTAAAAACATTCAGTGTGCTAGTGGATACTGACTATATAGTATTTCTTTAGAATCTCTTAACCAGTCCCTTTCACTGTTTTGTCTAAATAACTTCCCATTATGTGATTGGAAAAAAGTCATATTTTTAAAGGACCACTTCGAATGGAAAATTAACTACTTTATTTATTATGTATAATACATTCTGAAAATCAGTTGTGTCCTTAAAAATGGCTAAGCATACATAGGTATGCATGGAATCAGTAGAAGGGGGAACTTAGGCAAAATCTATTCAGGTTACTGGAAGTAAACTGTAGCAATTCTTATATTATAATTATAAATTATTGTATTATAATGTGATACACTGCTTAGTGTACAAGTAATGAAACAGGTGAACATATATTTTTGCTTGCAATGAACATTGAAGTAAGCCAGTTAATGAAGCAGGATGATAAAGCTTTGCACTTTCACTTAAAAAAATAAATCATTAAAATGCCTCTGGAAAAAGGGATAGTTTTTTTTAATTAGTCAAAAAAAGGAAACTCCTGATAATCTATCACACTAAGCTAAACTATACAGACCAAATTGCCAAAATAATCTACAATCTGTATTTAGCAGTATACATTTCCACCTGCACTAGAATTTATAACTTCTGCATACCATCACTAGAAGATATAATTATATAAGTGAACTGTGTGCTTACTCATTGACACAAGTAAAAAAGGAGTTTTCAGCCAATGTCACCATTTGTGAAAAAAAAATCTAATTTATTAATAGTAAATCTTTTAGCCTTTCATTGCCCCATAGAAAAATGTGATGTACTGCAGGGAGAACTCCACATCTAAACGAGGCGGACTTAGTAGTACAGTTGCTAGTTATAATTTACAGAAGCGTTGATTGGCAAGAAACTCCCCCCTGCTTGTGTCCCATAGGGTTTTCCAACTGTCCCGATTATTCCCACCATCCTTAGTGGCTTTCCCAATTGCTTAGTCTTCTCCCGCTTTTACTGTTTGAAGCTGGACCAAACCTTAGCCAATCGGGAACGTCTCCTAAACTCTTGTGCTATTTTAGAAGTCTCTCCTGATTAGCTTTCCCAGCTAGCAGCTTGTCAGCTCTGCAGGCAGCATGCAGGAGATGCGAGAGCTGTACCAGCCAGCTCATTTGAGCAGGCAAATTGTTATGGATTGAGCATACTATGAGTGGTTGAATGCTTGTGTCTGGCCTAAGCCGGCAGATCTAATTATGCAGGGGGTGGGTTTTAGGGGTCCTTCAGTGCATTTTGCAGTGGGGGGGGGGGCCTTAGCAATTTTTGTTAGGCCAATATTAAATATGGTATAGTTACAGGCATGGACCAGCAGTCATGTGCCACTTTCCTATTTTTATGCACAGGGTTAATGTCCACTTTCTAGACATGTGCAAAACTAAAATTTTTGTTTCGTTTTCGTCCATTCGGACGAAAATGTTATTTATTTCGTCTAAAACGAATTTCGTTCATTAGTGCATTCGTTTCAGACGAAATTCGTTCATTATTTTCGTTTAGTTCTGTTTTATTCGTTCGTTTTATAGAATACAATGTAATACTATTGGCTTTCTATAAACCGAACGAGAGCCCCATTCATAAGAAATTCTTATGAATGGGGCTCTCGTTCGGTTCATAGAAAGGCAAAAGTATTACTTGTATTCTATAAGCCGAAAGTCTATAAACCGAACGACTTTCGGTTTATAGACTTTCGGCTTATGGAATACATGTAATCCTATTGCTATTCTATAAACCGAACGACTTTCGGTTTATAGAATAGCCATAGGTTTACATGTATTACATAAGCCGAAAGTCTATAAACCGAAAGTCGTTCGGTTTATAGGCTGTCAGCATTTAACTAATAAGAGACAGAGTCTCCATTCATAAAATTATGAATGGAGACTTTGTCTCCATGTAGTAAAATGCCGACAGCCTATAAACCGAACGTTCGGTTTATAGGCTGTGGGCATTTTACTACACGGAGACAAAGTCTCCATTCATAATGAATGGAGACTCTGTCTCCGTGTAGTAAAATGCCCACAGCCTATAAACCGAACGTTCGGTTTATAGGCTGTCGGCTTATGGAATACATGTATTCCTATTGCAATTCTATAAACCGAACGTTCGGTTTATAGAATAGCCATAGGATTACATGTATTACATAAGCCGAAAGTCTATAAACCGAAAGTCGTTCGGTTTATAGGCTGTCGGCATTTAACTATACAGAGACAGAGTCTCCATTCATAAAATTATGAATGGAGACTTTGTCTCTGTGTAGTAAAATGCCGAAAGCCTATAAACCGAACGATCGGTTTATAGACTTTCGGCTTATGTAATACATGTAATCCTATGGCTATTCTATAAACCGAACGTTCGGTTTATAGAATAGCAATAGGAATACATGTATTCCATAAGCCGACAGCCTATAAACCGAACGTTCGGTTTATAGCCTGTGGGCATTTTACTACACGGAGACAAAGTCTCCATTCATAATTTTATGAATGGAGACTCTGTCTCCGTATAGTTAAATGCCGGCTTTTAACTATACGGAGACAAAGTCTCCATTTATAATTTTATGAATGGAGACTCTGTCTCCGTATAGTTAAATGCCCACAGCCTATAAACCGAATGTTCGGTTTATAGGCTGTCGGCTTTTAACTATATGGAGACAAAGTCTCCATTCATAATTTTATGAATGGAGACTCTGTCTTTGTATAGTTAAAGGCCGGCTTTTAACTATACGGAGACAAAGTCTCCATTTATAATTTTATGAATGGAGACTCTGTCTCCGTATAGTTAAATGCCCACAGCCTATAAACCGAACGTTCGGTTTATAGGCTGTGGGCATTTAACTATACGGAGACAAAGTGTCCATTCATAATTTTATGAATGGAGACTCTGTCTCCGTATAGTTAAATGCTATTGTATTCTATAAACCGACTCTATTTCGGCTTATAGAATGCAATAGTACTACGAATGGACGAATGAACGAATGATTTTCGTTTATTAACCATTCGTTCATTCGGCTTTAGTTAGCTTAGCATTTTCGTTCTTCGTTTTTCGGGCGAATGGACGAAAATGCAATTTTCGGACGAAAATGCATTCGTCCGAAAACGAATGCACATGTCTAGTATATATTCACATGTAAATTGCTTTTTTAATAAAAAATTATGATATAAAAAAAATCTTGTTTTTATTTCCTTTTATGTGACAATGCTGCCTCTCTCTTTCCCTTGCCCCCAGATTTGCCGCTCTCCCCCCCTTAGTGTTGTCTCTCTCTCACCCTCCCTTTGGCTCCCCCCTCGCTCCCCTTGTGTCTGTCTCTTCCCCCCTTCCCTCCCCTTGTTTCTCTCTGCCCCCCCCCCTTTGTTATTCTGTCCCCCCCTCACCTGTTTCTTGCTCCCTGGTGGCTAGTGGGGGCAGCCGGGGGATGTATGCACTATACATAATAGACGGAAGTGTCGGGCAGCATGGAGGTTGTCTGCACGATTCGTGCAGACATCCCCCAGCTGCCCGATTCTCCCTGGTGGCTAGCGAGGCAGCGGAGGATGTCTGCGCGATGAGCGAGACCTCCCCTGCTGCCGCCCGGAACGACCGCCAGGACTTTTATGAGGAAGCCGGAAGTACCCAGCTTCATCATAGAAGTCCCGGCGGTCATGCCGGGCGGCAGCAGGGGAGATCTGCGCTCATCGCGCAGACATCCCCTGCTGTTAGAGAGGGGGATCCAGGTCCCCTGCAGCACTGCTGGGCACCTGAATCCCAGTCTTATAGTCTGACCTCAATTTGAGATCAGATTATAAAACGACCTCGATTATAAAAGGGGTATTAACACTTCCCTTGCTGATCACAGTTTCTTTTTACTGTGATCCGTTTCCTTCCAAGTTTATGAACCTCATTTAGTTTTTTCAAAATAAATTTTATTTTGTAAATTTTTACTATATTACTTATATTCTTTTCATGTATTAATGTAATTACAGTTAACTCCTACAAGCCTGTGCTGTGATTATGACCAGAGCAAACGTTAACCCATTCGTGACGTTGGGACGTTCTATGCCGTCCTGATTTTAAGTCCCTTAAAGTCGTTAGGACGGCATAGTACGTCCTGTGTTAAACAGCTCATATCGCGGCTCGGATCATTCTGCAGGCACTTGCAGCGGGATCCCACCTGTCAGATGAGGCCATTTTAAATGGTCTCAGTCTGACAGGGGAAATTTAGCTGGTGCTCAAAAACGAGCACCAGCTACATTTCTCTAAATCGTGCATGACGTCCGAAGGGCTTGCAATTTTTGGGCAGGGACCCACAGGGTCTATTAAGACCCTGATTGGGTCTCTGCCATAGTGTTCCTGGCTAACGATCACCTTGTGATCAGTGGCCAGGAACAAATCGTGACGTTTTGGTGCTTCCGTCATTTGGGACGCAAGCACCATGCGTCACAAAGGGGTTAAAACTCTCCACTTTTTTCAAGTTATTTTTTAATACTAAATTCAAATCATTTCATGCTATTGGCAATTCTATAAACCGAAATAGAGGCGGTTTATGGAATACCAATAGCAAAATAGCCATTACAAAATGCCTCGCTAGGCACCAGGGAGAATCGGGCAGCTGGGGGATGTCTGCACGAATCGTGCAGACAACCTCCATGCTGCCCTACACTTCCGTCTATTATGTATAGTGCATACATCCCCCGGCTGCCCCCACTAGCCACCAGGGAGCAAGAAACAGGTGAGGGGGGGACAGAATAACAAAGGGGGGGGGGGCAGAGAGAAACAAGGGGAGGGAAGGGGGGAAGAGACAGACACAAGGGGAGCGAGGGGGGAGCCAAAGGGAGGGTGAGAGAGAGACAACACTAAGGGGGGGAGAGCGACAAATCTGGGGGCAAGGGAAAGAGAGAGGCAGCATTGTCACATAAAAGGAAATAAAAACAAGATTTTTTTTATATCATAATTTTGTATTAAAAAAGCAATTTACATGTGAATATAACAGTAAAAGAGCACAGGAGGACCTCCTGGTCAGATAAACCAAACATAAAGTAATCCCTCCGATTTCACCCTGTTGAAATAACAAAGTGGAGCTTCCCTCAACGCCAGGCCATCCAGCCCGTACAATAGGGAAAAAAAAAGGAAGCAAAAACAGTTTGCGGAAGGAGCTCACAATCAAAGCAGGTATGTGAAAATAAGCCAGAGTTTAATGCTTCCGTAAAACAGGCTAGTACAAAAAAGGAAATGAACCACACAGTGAGAAAGACGCCTTACGCGTTTCGTGCTTCAAAAGCACTTAATCATAGGCTGGTGGGAGAGAGCTCACATGGCTAGTTATAACAGGCAAGCAATTAACTTGATTGCCTATACATCTGTAGCTGTCTCCCACCATTCCAAGCAAAAGATTATTTAAAGTGAAAACATATGAAAACATTTAAATATACGAACAATGTGCAACATATATAAAACATATATAAATATATACAAAAAATGTGCAACAGAATGGGGAGTCTGAATTCTTGAATTGCTCTAAATATATGCACAGATATAACTACACGTGCACATATATATACATAAAGGGACGGGTAATACATTAAGATATTGATACACTTTCATAAGAAATCAAAAATTGCAGCAAGTGCTATTTATGAAAAAATACATTTACATCATGTTTTGAATTGATTCCCTTAGGAGTGCAAGTTTGAAGTGAAAAAATCCAAAAGACTTCCCTTTTACACAAAGTTTCAATAGTGTTGCCTTTTCTAGGAGGAATTTTGATCTTCTCTATAACCTGATATTTAAAGTTTTCAACATTCGAATTGCAACACTGTGCAAAATGTCTGTGAATTGGTGTGTTGGACTTTGTACTGACTATGTCAGATAAATGCTCCCTAATTCTTTCTTTTACTGGACGAATAGTACGTCCTACATATTGTTTCTGACAAAACTGACAAGTCACACAATAAATTACAAAGTTGGTATTGCAGTTAAAGAAATCCTTGATGGTGAATGTTTTACCTGTCTGTGAGGAAACAAAGCTGTTTCCCAATAGTACATGATTACAGCATTTGCACTGCTTAGCACCACATCTGAACATACCCTTGATATTTAACCATGTGGAAGACACTTTTTTGTCAATGTCTTTATCTTCACATAGGTAACTGGGAGAAATTAGGTTGCCCAGGGATATACCCTTTGTGGCAATTCCAGCTATTTTATTGCTGCTAACAGATTTATATGCAGTTTCTAGATTAAGTACTGTGCGGTGTTTATTAAGAATTTTCACAATATCATCAAAGTCGACACTGTAATCTGTACAGAAGGAAAGTTTGTCCCTGGTAGAGATGCCTGTTTTGCTACCTTTAATTTTCTTGGACTTATCTGACACTAATTTAGATCTTTCTTGGGATTTAGCTATATTGTACCCTCTCTTAATGTTAACAAGGGGATATCCTCTTTCCAGTAATCGATCAGAAAGTAACAGTGCCTGGGATTCAAATTCAGAAGCGCTGGAGCAATTCCTCCGAATACGTATAAATTCTCCCACTGGTACACCTCTAAAGGTGTGTGTGGGGTGACAACTGGTAGCCAGCAGGATAGTGTTGCCTGCTGTATCCTTCCTATAATTTGTAGTGTCTATTCTCCCATCAAGTACATTTCCTATTAACTGCAAATCCAAAAAATGTATATTAAATTTACTGTGATTGATCGTGAATTGTAAATTAAGGTCATTTTTATTAACATACTCAAAGAATGCATTTAGGGATTCTTGCTCCCCATCCCAAATTAAAAGCAAATCGTCAATATACCTGCCATACCAAATGATGTGTTTCCTAAAGGGATTATTACTGTTAAAGATACATTTGGTTTCCCACCAGCCCATGTATAAGTTTGCATATGAAGGTGCAAATTTAGCGCCCATGGCAGTACCGCAACGTTGCAGGTAATAGGTACCATTGAACACAAAATAATTATGGCTCAGAAGAAACTCTATACAGTTACAGATATAATCCTGTTTCCAAGTTGAGAGGTCCGAAAAGTACTTAAGGAAATGTTGAGTTGCCTCCACTCCCTTCTGGTGTGGAATACAGGAATAAAGGGAGCCAACATCCAAAGTTACCCAAGTATATTTGCTATTCCATTGGAATTTAGAAAGTTGTTCAAGTACATGTTTTGTGTCTCTCAAATATCCCTTCAGGCTACACACCAACGGCTGCAGGTATACATCAACCCATTGGGAGAGCCTTTCCCCCAATGAGTCTACCCCAGATATAATGGGGCGACCAGGTGGTGAAGTTAGGGACTTATGAAGTTTCGGCAAGTGGTAGAAGGTGGCTATAGTGGGGTTTTGATTTAACAAATACTCTCCCTCCTTAGTATTGAGTGATCCATTATATGTACCTTCATCAATGAGACTCTTAAGTGTAAGGAGAAATGTTGGCGTAGGGTCTCCCCTTAATTTAGTATATATTTCATTATTATCCAATTGCCTATTTGCTTCATCAATATAGGACATTCTGTCCATCACCACTACATTTCCACCTTTGTCAGATTTTTTAATGACTAAGTGTTTGTTATTCTTTAGATTTCATATTGCTTGGATTTCTTGTGAATTTAGGTTCTTAATGAGATGTGTTCTCGATGTATTAGAGAGTCTGATTAAATCCTCCTCAACTAATTGCTGAAAGGTAGATTCAACCGGACCTCTAATATAGGTTGGATTAAATAAAGATTTATTTTGTAAATTAGTGTGTTTGTTCGTATTATCTGAAATGTTTGGACTGCTTTGTTCTTGAAGTAAGTATTCCATATCACTTAATAAGCACAATTCATCAAACTGACCTTCAAGAACAAAGCAGCAACACTATCCTGCTGGCTACCAGTTGTCACCCCACACACACCTTTAGAGGTGTACCAGTGGGAGAATTTATACGTATTCGGAGGAATTGCTCCAGCGCTTCTGAATTTGAATCCCAGGCACTGTTACTTTCTGATCGATTACTGGAAAGAGGATATCCCCTTGTTAACATTAAGAGAGGGTACAATATAGCTAAATCCCAAGAAAGATCTAAATTTGTGTCAGATAAGTCCAAGAAAATTAAAGGTAGCAAAACAGGCATCTCTACCAGGGACAAACTTTCCTTCTGTACAGATTACAGTGTCGACTTTGATGATATTGTGAAAATTCTTAATAAACACCGCACAGTACTTAATCTAGAAACTGCATATAAATCTGTTAGCAGCAATAAAATAGCTGGAATTGCCACAAAGGGTATATCCCTGGGCAACCTAATTTCTCCCAGTTACCTATGTGAAGATAAAGACATTGACAAAAAAGTGTCTTCCACATGGTTAAATATCAAGGGTATGTTCAGATGTGGTGCTAAGCAGTGCAAATGCTGTAATCATGTACTATTGGGAAACAGCTTTGTTTCCTCACAGACAGGTAAAACATTCACCATCAAGGATTTCTTTAACTGCAATACCAACTTTGTAATTTATTGTGTGACTTGTCAGTTTTGTCAGAAACAATATGTAGGACGTACTATTCGTCCAGTAAAAGAAAGAATTAGGGAGCATTTATCTGACATAGTCAGTACAAAGTCCAACACACCAATTCACAGACATTTTGCACAGTGTTGCAATTCGAATGTTGCCAACTTTAAATATCAGGTTATAGAGAAGATCAAAATTCCTCCTAGAAAAGGCAACACTATTGAAACTTTGTGTAAAAGGGAAGTCTTTTGGATTTTTTCACTTCAAACTTGCACTCCTAAGGGAATCAATTCAAAACATGATGTAAATGTATTTTTTCATAAATAGCACTTGCTGCAATTTTTGATTTCTTATGAAAGTGTATCAATATCTTAATGTATTACCCGTCCCTTTATGTATATATATATGTGCACGTGAAGTTATATCTGTGCATATATTTAGAGCAATTCAAGAATTCAGACTCCCCATTCTGTTGCACATTTTTTGTATATATTTATATATGTTTTATATATGTTGCACATTGTTCGAATATTTAAATGTTTTCATATGTTTTCACTTTAAACAATCTTTTGCTTGGAATGGTGGGAGACAGCTACAGATGTATAGGCAATCAAGTTAATTGCTTGCCTGTTATAACTAGCCATGTGAGCTCTCTCCCACCAGCCTATGATTAAGTGCTTTTGAAGCACGAAACGCGTAAGGCGTCTTTATCACTGTGTGGTTCATTTCCTTTTCTGTACTAGCCTGTTTTACGGAAGCATTAAACTCTGGCTTATTTTCACATACCTGCTTTGATTGTGAGCTCCTTCCGCAAACCGTTTTTGCTTCCTTTTTTTTTTCCCACATGTGAATATATACTAGACATGTGCATTCGTTTTCGGACTAATGCATTTTCGTCCGAAAATAGCATTTTCGTCCATTCGCCCTAAAAACGAAGAACGAAAATGCTAAGCTAACGAAAGCCGAATGAACGAATGGTTAATAAACGAAAATCATTCGTTCATTCGTCCATTCGTAGTACTATTGCATTCTATAAGCCGAAATAGAGTCGGTTTATAGAATACAATAGCATTTAACTATACGGAGACAGAGTCTCCATTCATAAAATTATGAATGGACACTTTGTCTCCGTATAGTTAAATGCCCACAGCCTATAAACCGAACGTTCGGTTTATAGGCTGTGGGCATTTAACTATACGGAGACAGAGTCTCCATTCATATAAATGGAGACTTTGTCTCCGTATAGTTAAAAGCCGACAGCCTATAAACCGAACATTCGGTTTATAGGCTGTGGGCATTTAACTATACGGAGACAGAGTCTCCATTCATAAAATTATGAATGGAGACTTTGTCTCCGTGTAGTAAAATTGTCTATTACATGTAATCTTATGGCTATTCTATAAACCGAAAGTTCGGTTTATAGAATAGCAAGCCGACAGCCTATAAACCGAACGTTCGGTTTATAGGCTGTGGGCATTTTACTACACGGAGACAAAGTCTCCATTCATAATTTTATGAATGGAGACTCTGTCTCCGTATAGTTAAATGCCGGCTTTTAACTATACGGAGACAAAGTCTCCATTTATAATTTTATGGGTGTATAGTTCGGTTTATAGGCTGTCGGCTTATGGAATACATGTATTCCTATTGCTATTCTATAAACCGAACTTTCGGTTTATAGAATAGCCATAAGATTACATGTAATGTACATTAGTTAGGTTAATAGAATGCCAATAGTATTCTATAAGCCGAAAGTCTTTAAAACGAACGACGTTCGGTTTATAGAATACATGTAATGCTATTGCTGTTCTATAAGCCGAAAGTCTTTCGGCTTATAGAACAGCAATAGCATTACATGTATTCTATAAACCGAACGTCGTTCGTTTTAAAGACTTTCGGCTTATAGAATACATGCAATGCTATTGGCTTTCTATAAACCGAAAGAGTCCCCATTCATACGAATAGGTCAATTGACTCAATTTAGGTTTATAGGAAGCCAATAGCATTACATGCATTCCATAAACCGAAAGTCATTCATGTCGGTTTATGGAATGTAGTACAATGCTATTGGTATTGCATAAACCGACTCTATTTCAGTTTAGAATGCCAATAGCACGAATGGACGAATGGACGAATGAACGAATGATTTTCGTTTATTAACCATTCGTTCATTCGGATTTTGTTAGTTAAAATTTTCGTTATTCGTTTTTCGGACGAATGGACGAAAATGCTATTTTCGTCCGAAAATGCTATTTTCGTCCGAAAATGCTATTTTCGTCCGAAAATGCATTCGTCCGAAAACGAATGCACATGTCTACCACTTTCTGCAGACATCACTTTTCTCTATGTGACAATGAAAAGGCTAAACGTGCAGTGCAGGTGTCTCCATTACACCACTGTTAATATCTATGTATTAACCACTGTTACAACTATTACAATGATATTTATTTATATAGCAGCAACAATTTAAATATCACTAGGTAGAGTGCATTCAGGGGATCTACATACTAAGTTAGATGAATAAGAACAGACTGATACATGAGGTAGAGAACCCTGCTTGCAAGCTTACAATCTAGAGGGAGTGGGGGACATGAGGTAGGTAAGGGAGTGAAGAGGTTGAAGGGAAGGTGGTGGTAGTAACAGTATTAGCAATAGTTGGAGCTAGATGGGTTTGGCCATAAATTAATTATGTGTATTCTAGTTGAATGAGTTTTAAGCTTCCTATTCCTAAAAGTGTTTGAGGACTGTGAGATCTAGGTGGGATTGGCTAGAGGTTAATTAGCAGGTATTCTAGTGGGATGGGTAGTAATATTGATTGAAGAGGAGAGTTTTGTAGGACTTTTTGTAGTTTGAGAAAGAGAGAGCTGGATGCTCTTCCCAAGGGAGTTCCAGAGTGAGTGGGCACTTCAGGAAAAATGGTGCAGACGTGAGTGGGAAGAGGTGATGAGGTCGGAGGAGAGTCTAAGTCAATTTGATGAGCGCAGATGTTGTGCAGGGCAGTATCGTTCAATGAGGGAGGAGGGCCCAAGGAGTGGAGAGCTTCATAGGTTAAAACAATGTCTTAATAAATAATCCTGCTTACTTATATGAACTTATAATTCCTCTTTGCACCCCAGAAAAGCAAATTTCAGAAACTCATATTTTCTGCACCGATTTATTAAAAAAAAGTAGAGAACATTTTAGATATTTAGTTAATCTTGATCTCCTTGGCCCGTTACCATGGTTTTATATTTATTAATGAGTTTTCTAAAATATGGCTCTCTGATTTTCTTTTTTTATGACTACATTTTGTTAATGTCTTGGATGAAACTACAGTGACTAGATTGTCTCTATGAATGAGGATGCCAAAAAATAATTGTACCCTACAGGATAGCATTAATGTGCAACTTGGCAGTATACAATTTCCATAACTGTCCATGTCTCAAGGTATAGTCCGGCAGTGAATCAATTCTATAATGTAAAATGTTTTTTTTTTAAATTTAATTTTATTTTTTTTGCCAAATAGCGATAGATCCATGAAGCTACAAGAGTACATCATGTGCTCCTGACATCCTTAAGAGCGACACAAAGGTACTACACTGATGTCAATATTTTCTCTCTTTCTGTTCACAATGACATAGCAAATTGAATGCGTGGCTCTCCATTGTATCTTGTTAGCAATCTCATATAATTCTAAAAAAAACAGGTCTTAAGCTTAACAGCTCTGCAGACATTCGGTAGAAAAACAAGCATCCAGAGAAAATGAAAATCATATGAAAACTGCTATTTTCTCAAAATCCACTCATTAATCACAAAAAAAAAAAAACAAGATTGATACATGCCTTAAAAATCATCTCGTATGAGAAGTATAATTTACCACTGTTACTAAATTCTATTCTTGCACTGAAGTTGTAGAACAGACTGACCTAGATTCACATTAATTGATTTGAAGGCTGTGTTTTGCCTTTATCACATGTGTGGGAGCTAGCCCAGGGGTGAAATTAAACAGTGGTCACAATGTACAGCTACAGACTTGTGAATTGATCATAAAACAATTTCTTCTGGAGGCATGGTATATTAATTATTTAGATACTGATACAAACATGACATTTCAGGTGTTTTCACGTTATTTAAATTGCACAAGATTAGGTTGGCCATTAAACATTGACTGCTGAGCTGCAGTAGGTCCTGCTACAATAAAATAGACATATTTTAAATAGGTTTAGTAAGGAACACATGCCAATATTTTCATATGCTAACATAGAGTGGCCTAAACATATTTGTATGAATACAGTTCTTATTATCAAGTGTGTCAACATCAGTCACAACCCTTTATGATGGTCCTGGTGGTGGAAGGCACTGGCTCAGTACTTTGTCTTGCACTTTTAAGTATTCTTCCATCAAAGTGGCTCTCACATAAATTTATAGTATTAGTAACATAGTAGCATAGTCATTTAGTTAAAAAAAAAAAAGACTTAAGTCTATCTAGTTCAACACTTCTACCTATCATTCCTTGTTTTGGATAAAAAGAAAGCAAACCCCTAAAAGTAAGCTATTTTGAATTATGCCACTTAAGGGGAACAATTCCTTCTTGACTGCAAAAGGCAATCCGATGTGTCCTTGTATCAAGAAGCTCTATTGTTAATGTTCATATTATTAATAGCCCTATAAGATCTGAATGTATCTATTATTTTATAGACCACCTCTCTTGGCAGTGAGTTCCATATCTTTAGTGTCCTTACCGTATTCTATGTACACAAATATAAACGAATGCCTATGGTTGGGTTCCTGTGTATTGTTTTGTTTATTTGCCACAAAAGATAGAAACAAATCTTCATTTGGCATGTCACATTGCATGTATCAGTGAAAATTGTCTGTTGTGCATGTAAAGCATTTCCTAGAAGGCCACTGTTATTACTAGGTCTGATGTTGCATCAATATTTTACACTGCTGCATTGAATTACATCCTACTGTTGGGGTAGCTCATGTGACAACTGAACAGGGATGCTGGAACATAGTAGCTGGGCTGGAAAAACTCTTACTTTATTTTCTCTGCTTATGAAAAACTCTGATGCATAGTTAATTAGGGGTGTTCTGTTCTGTGCACGTTGATGTAGAAACATAGAAACATATGTGCTGTAAAATTCCAACTTCAAGTGTGTTTTTGAGTATTATCACTAAACCGAATTGGTTATTTTTTCACTTTCCTGAAATAAGTGACCGTAAACAGCTACGGGAAAACTGTTTCTGCCATCCACAAACAATGTTAGCACTTACGTAATAAACAACATAAATAATGTAAAGTGAGAAAGGTGAAGAGGGCGCCTTCTCTTAGAAACTATACAAAAAATCCATGCTGCAGGCACTGGTACTATCAGTGGCGTACTAAGGGGGGGCGGGCGGCCCGCCCCGGGTGCCACTAACTAGGGGGGTGCCATGCAGTGTTGCCGGCACCCGCACCCCGTTGCTTACCATTTCCCTTCACGAAGAAAAAGTAAAAATAAATCACAGCTCACATCCGGCGACTGTGTTTCCCTGCACGGAGGAGGCGTCTGTCCGGGAGCACAGAGCATCTTCGATAAGTGATGGGGAAGGGGGGGGGATTGTGGCTTGAAACGAGCAGTTTATTACTGGGCTCTGACTGGCACTATATTACTGGGCATCTGGCTGGCACTATATTAATGGGCTCTGGCTTGCACTATATTACTGGGCTCTGGCTGGCACTATATTACTGGGCTCTGACTGGCACTATATTACTGGGCATCTGGCACTATATTACTGTGCTCTGGCTGGCACAATATTACTGGGCTCTGGCTGGCACACTATTACTGGGCTCTGGCTGGCACTATATTACTGGGCATCTGGCTGGCACTATATTACTGGGCTCTGGCTGGCACTATATTACTGGGCATCTGGCTGGCACTATATTACTGGGCTCTGGCTGGCACTATATTACTGGGCTCTGACTGGCATAATATTCCTGGGCTCTGAGTGGCACTATATTACTGGGCATCTGGCTGGCACAATATTACTGGGCTCTGGCTGGCACTATATTACTGGGCATCTGGCTGGCACTATATCACTGGGCATTTGGCTGGCACTATATTACTGTGCTCTGGCTGGCACAATATTACTGGGCTCTGGCTGGCACACTATTACTGGGCTCTGGCTGGCACTATATTACTGGGCATCTGGCTGGCACTATATTACTGGGCTCTGGCTGGCACTATATTACTGGGCATCTGGCTGGCACAATATTACTGGGCTCTGAGTGGCATTATATTACTGGGCTCTGGCTGGCACTATATTACTGGGCATCTGGCTGGCACTACATTACTGGGCATCTGGCTGGCACAATATTACTGGGCTCTGGCTGGCACTGTATTACTGGACATCTGGCTGGCACAATATTCCTGGGCTCTGAGTGGCACTATTTTACTGGGCTCTGGCTGGCACTATATTACTGGGCATCTGGCTGGCACTATATTACTGGGCTCTGACTGGCATAATATTCCTGGGCTCTGAGTGGCACTATATTACTGGGCATCTGGCTGGCACACTATTACTGGGCTCTGGCTGGCACACTATTACTGGGCTCTGGCTGGCACTATATTACTGGGCATCTGGCTGGCACTATATTACTGGGCATTTGGCTGGCACTATATTACTGGGCTCTGGCTGGCACAATATTACTGGGCTCTGGCTGGCACACTATTACTGGGCTCTGGCTGGCACTATATTACTGGGCATCTGGCTGGCACTATATTACTGGGCATCTGGCTGGCACTATATTACTGGGCTCTGGCTGGCACTATATTACTGGGCATCTGGCTGGCACAATATTACTGGGCTCTGAGTGGCATTATATTACTGGGCTCTGGCTGGCACTATATTACTGGGCATCTGGCTGGCACTATATTACTGGGCTCTGACTGGCATAATATTCCTGGGCTCTGAGTGGCACTATATTACTGGGCATCTGGCTGGCACAATATTACTGGGCTCTGGCTGGCACACTATTACTGGGCTCTGGCTGGCACTATATTACTGGGCATCTGGCTGGCACTATATTACTGGGCATCTGGCTGGCACAATATTACTGGGCTCTGACTGGCATAATATTACTGGGCTCTGAGTGGCACTATATTACTGGGCTCTGGCAGGCACTATATTACTGGGCATCTGGCTGGCACAATATTCCTGGGCATCTGGCTGGCACTATATTACTGGGCTCTGACTGGCATAATATTCCTGGGCTCTGAGTGGCACTATATTACTGGGAATCTGGCTGGCACTATATTACTGGGCATCTGGCTGGCACTATATTACTGGGCATCTGGCTGGCACAATATTACTGGGCTCTGACTGGCATAATATTACTGGGCTCTGAGTGGCACTATATTACTGGGCTCTGGCAGGCACTATATTACTGGGCATCTGGCTGGCACAATATTCCTGGGCATCTGGCTGGCACTATATTACTGGGCACTGGCATGGCACACTATTACTGGGCACTTACTGGCACACTATTACTGGGCACTGACTGGCACTATATTACTGGGCTCTGACTGGCACAATATATCTGGGCTCTGACAGGCACAATATTTCTGGTATCTGACTGGAACTATATTACTGGGCTCTGACTGGCACAATATATCTGGGCTCTGACTGGCACAATATTCCTGGTATCTGACTGGCACTATATTACTGGGCTCTGACTGGCACTATATTACTGGGCTCTGACTGGCACAATATTACTGGTATCTGACTGGCACAATATTACTGATATCTGACTGGCACAATATTACTGGGCTCTGAATGGCACACTATTCCTGGTATCTTACTGGCACAATTGTACTGGGCTCTGAGTTGCACAATATTACTGGTATCTGACTGGCACAATATTACTGGTATCTAACTGGCACAATATTACTGGGCTCTGAATGGCACACTATTCCTGGTATCTATAATTGTACAATTTTCAAACATTGAAAAAATTGTGGGTGTTTTCTTACATTTTTATTATGGGGGGGTGCCACACTCAGGGTCTGCCCCGGGTGCCAAATGCTCTAGGTACGCCCCGAGTACTATACCAATAAACAGAAAACAATGAAACAAGTGAAAAAACAGACTGTAGACTCCAATTCTCATTTCTGGCATACATGGACAAGAAAAATACCATATTGGATGGTGGGGACTGAGATCCCATATTGCCTACAAATCGAGAGTAGGTATTTAAGCCTCTAGTATATGTGAGTGAAATCCTTGGGGAGCATTATAGTCATTAATTTAATGGTTGCAGAGTCAAATATATGTTTTGTATGTTTTTTCCTTTTCCATGTATGTTACTAAACAGCAGAGAAGGATTCCTCCAATCTGCAGCATTTCAATGTATTCTTGAAGACAATGAAGTATATCCAGATGGTGCCAGCAGACCTCATCAGGAGAGAATAGATCCAGAAAAAATGCAGGTAAGACCTTGTTAAGGTGAAATGAGGAAACTACCTTCGGGATAAATTCTTGCACAGATCAAAGGACAACTCAATCCTGAAAGTAAACACTATAAGGCCTGCAAAAAGACACATCGTCAACAGGTTCTAAAATAGACTTTGGTAAGGCATTATGTACCAATTGAAGATTTCAGGGAGTGGCAAAGGAGTAAGAAGGACATCTAATCATAAGAACAGCCTTTAGGAAACATATAAACATAGGTTCCAGGGCCCATATGATAGCTGTTAGTGCTAAAAGGGCTGAGACTTGACGAGTCGAGAATTGAGACTCGAACCTGGGTCTAAACCAGCCTGAAGGATCCTCAAAACATCTGGAAGAGATGGAGTGATGGGATTTTTCACTTTGCCCTGAGATCAGTTGAGAAAGGCAGACCAGATCTGGTAATATTAAGACAAGGTAGTGCATTATCCTTGCTCTCAAAAGGAGGAGAAAATATAAAAGGAGAAATCTTAAAGACATAGAGTTTACTATTCAAGTGCCATGCTGCTAGAAGAATGGATTGAGGAGAGGGATTAAGGACCAGTGAGAGGAAATCCCTGATGTGAGGCAGTATCCAAGGATCTAACTGACTGGAAACCAATGCTGCCGGGGCCACAAAAGTATGATCCCAATTGATTCTGCTTTCTTCGTCTGGATCTTGTGGTGAATCCAGCGAAAGAGGGTAACAGGTGAAAATACATAAATGAGAGTTCTCAGCCAGGGGATAGCCAGATTAGCCAGATTATCCATGTCTTCCAGGAAACATATGAAACCTCCTAGAGTGAAATCGAGGAACCTGGGCATTGGAGGCTGAAGTCATGAGATCCAAACCCGGAAAACCTCATTGAAGGCATTTTCGGTGAAAGACTTCCATGGATATTTATATATTATATATATATATATATATATATATATATATATATATATATATATATAATATTATATTATATATTAAATAATATAGTAATATTTATTTTGGTTGCTACCGAGTCTAGATAATATTAAGGTCTAGTTCCCTGAACAATGTGGCATACCGCCTTGCTAGGTGATGTAGGCAATTGTTGTCTGTGCAAATCTCTACCCAGTGCCCATGTAGAGAAGGCACGAAAAATGCATTGCACCAGAAATTGCCCTCACCTCCGGGATGTTTGCATGCAAAAAAACAATCTGACAGGGACCACTGCCCTGCACATAATGTCCCTCAAAGAGGGCTCCGCAACCTTGAGCTCAAGGTCACAAACCTCCATGTGATATCCGAAAGAGGAAAACTCCATCTGAGATAAAGTTTTTGCAACCACAAGGACAGATGTTGTCTGGGGATTTTTTTAAAGAAATATCCTTTTCTCCAGATGACTTTGGAGAACCAGAAGTTGAGGCAGAAGAAGGGATTGTGGTAAACATAACATGCCACTGGGCCATTGTATCAGGCCAGTGGTAGGACTCCGAGGAGAGACATGAATGCCCTTATGGACAACCAACCCGAGAAGACAGCAATCTTGCCTGATGATACTTTGAAGGGGAAACTGTGGTCTTGAATGCGTCAAATGCTACACAGAGGAACACCAATTTTGAGCAAGAATAAGCTGGCTCTTGGCAAGGTTCATTTTTCAACCTGCAGACTTCAGAAACTGCAGAGCCTTGTCCCTGTGATAAGAGAGAATCTGTGGGGAAGAAAACACAATGAGGTTGCTACTCTGAGATGCAAATGAACAAGTCTTTGGAATAGGTTCAAGGAGCCGTGATGAGACCAATTGGGAGAGCTCTGAACTGAAAGTCCTTTGTCCCAATAGCAAATCAGATCCTGTTCTACAATGAGGATGTGGAAGGGAGCATCCTTAAAAATTGATTGATATCATATAGTCATTTAGTCGAATGAGAGGGATGATTGATTGAAACGATGAGGAGCTCCCGTTTCACAGGGTTTTCCAGAATTCTTGTTTAGATAAACATAGGAGGAGAAGATAGGAATTCCAGACTGTATCTGAATTAAATAATGTTCTGAACCCAAATGCCTGAAGTAAACACCCATGCAGCTAGAGGCTAATTTCAGAATATCAGACGAGAACTCTACAAAAATATGATGGCAACTCAATGTCCCGTGCCCTTCAATAGAACACCATTGAAGGGCACGGGAAACAGTGGTCATGGAAACAGCAGGATGAAAAATTGCGCCAGCTGCAATATATTATCTTCACAGACTGATGCTCATATTCAAGAATAATAGGAGTGGAGTGCATATGCGTTCCACCACTGAAATACAAAGTGATTGGGAGGCATAAGCATGGCAAATAATGCATATGCGTCCAACACAAAAAGTGCATTTGGATAAAACAAAGGTATGGAATGCAGAAAAATGGTGTGCAGAGCACCAAAATAAATCATTGAATGCATATGAATTCAACCACTGAGATACTGAAAACCATATGCATTCCAGCGCTGAAATCGAGCTCCACTAAAGAAAAATGAAAGAAAAAATATATCCTAGACAGAATAAATAGTTTGTCTATGTGCCAAAAGGACTGGAATGGAACTTTTGCCTAAACACCAACAGCAGGAAATCAACACACCTGGTACTATAGGTACCTCATCTAATGTCCCAGTAATAACATGGCTATGGAGGAACAGTATCCCAGGTAGACTCATCCGGAGAGCTATACTGAGCTTCAGGGTGAGAGAGGCTGAAATCGTCCAGGAACATAGGTGAGAAATAGAAAATAAAAGTATTAGAATGCCTGTAATCAGGCCCTGTCCTGTACTGTCATGTTAACCAGGAAATAAATATCTTGCAATTTAAAATAAATATGATATAATAGGTAACAGGTCTCTCTTTAGTCTATTGGGAGCTACAGAGGGAGTGACTCACAGAACTACTGCCCAATCAGACCGCCTAGTAACTAAATGTGGAAGCAGAGCCAATGGAGATCAAGAGTCATCCAGATACACAGTGAACAGTGGAGGAGAAATAAGGGATCAACTATACATTTCTCTGTACAGCATTCGTTGGACGGTCTCTGAAGAGATATCACATTTGTAACCTTATACCGCTGGAGGAAAGAAAATAAAATTGGAAAGTTCAATTCTTCACTGAAGGGGAAAATAAGTTAATTTAAGACTTTGCTTCTGCACTAAGTTTTTGATTGTGGCATATATTAGAATGCCTTAGCTAGAGTATAGGAGAGACTGCAAAAGCGCTGTTACCTGTTACCATATTCATGCTGCTTTTTGTCATCTTTTGAACTGTTTTACAGCTGCTGAGGTTCACTCTGTCCTAGGCAAGCACCTGTTGTTTGTGTTTTGCTTAATATAAAATAAACATCTAAGAAACAGAACTTCAATTACTGTTTGATTTAGTATATTGTCATACAAACAGCGCTGCACAAATAAAAATAGTACAGAACCTCAGGCAGCATCTGACCTCTATAATCCTGTTTTAAGTTGTGTTGTGTTGCATTTGTACGTGGGGCTCTGTTATTCTATGCTTCCTGTCTACAACTTATCAGGCAGTGCTGCTCTACAGTATATATCATGTAGGTGTAAAGTTTCTGTTTCTGTAAACATTATTTATTCCAGAGTTAAGGGCAATATAATGCTATAATGTAAGAAAAATAAATACTCAAATTCTGTATACAAAATGATTCCTATTCACGCACAGAAGCGTGTTTTTGCAGGAGGGAAGTATCTTAAATCAAGATTGAACAGACTTATGTGTTCTAACAAAATTTTTAAGGACTATGAAAATTCAGGAGAGCTGCTGTAACTTCAAGTACCACTCAGCTGTTCTCATTGGCTTTGATAGGGACTCACCTTTTCAATGGAACTTTGATAAGTGCTCCTCAAAATTGACAAGAAATACAGGTCAGCTGCAGAAATCAGTTTTTCCAAAGGATCATGCCAATTCATATGTTTTATCAATAGGGAGGTGCAGTCAATTTTAATTTAACAAATATCTAATTTGATCACTGTCATAGACTTTGAGCTAAAAGTGATAACTATAGTTATACACCTGAATTATCTCACATGATTATTTAGGTTTTGATGCAACATGCGTAGAACTGGTGTTCTTTTTTCCATCTTGTGGAGCAAAAACATTGAAAAGTCCACCCCACAAATGATGGATGGAACATGGGCAGAAAGAGATAACGAGTGAGCAACAGTAGGCATAATTGGTTAAGGCAGGCACATCATAGACTGTAAAAATGATGTGCATTATGGGACATATATTGCTATTGACATGTTGTTATATGTTTAAGTAGTTAATGTGTCACATTAACACAGGGCCGGTGCAAGACTTTTTGCCTTCCTGGGCAAACATATTTTGTCGCCCCTAGCTGATCCTGCCCTCCAAAGAACACACACAGTCACACATTCAGAGGCACATGTACACACACATCCACAAATGAACATGCAGTCACACATACACAGTAACGCATATACACACCAACACATTTTTGCAAAGACACAGTTGAAGTAATAGAGCTACAATATCAATAGAGCACTGTGATAGGTCTATTTATTACACTCTTCCGCTCACACACTCTTCCCACTCACACACACACTCTCCCACTCACACACACACTCTGCAGTTCACATACACACACACTGCCACTCACACACAGACACACTCTACCACTCACACACACACCCTGCCACTCACTTAAATAAATTAGACATGCCCCAGCTTCCAAAAGCAGAGTCCAGCAGCCTCTGTCTGGCTCCCTGCCTACCACACTCGCTGCTAGTCACTGTAGTCAGACTCACTTGCATGGTGCCACTCACACATTCTGCCACTCACACACACACTGCCACTCACTTGCACAGTGCCACTCACACACACAGGGCGGCCTTAAGTGCCCCGGCGCCCTGTGCGGGCTTCCCCAGTGGCGCCCCTTTTCACCACCCTATGTATGTGTCCCTTTCCTCTTCCTTGCCATGTCTGTCTCTCTCTAACTCCCCCATACCTGTTTTCTCTCTCCCTCTGTTCTGTCTCCCCCCCCAAGACCCCATGTTCTGTCTCTCTCCCCCATCCCCCTGTTCTGTCTCTACCCCCCCTGTTCTGTCTCTCTCCCCCCTCCCCCTGTTCTGTCTTTCACTCCCCCTTCCCCCTGTTCTGTCTCTCACTCCCCCCTCCCCCTGTTCTGTCTCTCACTCCCCCCTCCCTTTTCTGTCTCTCTCTCCCCCTGTTCTGTCTCTCCCCCCCTCCCCCTGTTCTGTCTCTCTCCCCCCTCCCCCTGTTCTGTCTCTCTTTCTCTCACCCCTTCCCCTGTTCTGTCTCTCTCCCCCCTCCCCCTGTTCTGTCTCTCTTTCTCTCCCCCCTTCCCATGTTCTGTCTTTCTCCCCCCCTTCTGTCTCTCTCTCTCTCACCCCCTCCCCTTCCCTGCAAATGTGGATCAGGGAGGGGGTGGAGCTAACCGGCTGAGCGGTGTAGCTCCGCCCCCACCCTGTGAAGCAGAGCAGCGTCTGCTTCACTGGGAGCCACAGGCAGCAAGAGATAGTGCTTCTCGGCCCCCCATGCCTGCATTAAGCATGGGAAGCTGAGCAGCACTTTCTATTGCTGCCTGCAGCTCCCCCGTGAAGCAGACGCTGCGCTGCTTCACAGGGAGGGGGCGGAGCTACACCGCTCAGCCGGTTAGCTCCGCACCCTCCCCGGACCCAGCACAGCATGCCGAGCAGAGGGCTGGTGAGGAGGGATCTTTTTATCTCCCCAATCCAGTGCCTCTACCGGCTTTTTTTTTTTCTGGGAGCAGCCGGGTGGGCGCCCCCTGGGGTGTTGCGCCCTGTGCGCTCTCACAGGTCGCACGCCCTTAAGGCCGGCCCTGCACACACACACTTACACTCTGCCACTCACACACACTTTTTTTTCTTGGTCTATGTATCAAAGTGTTCCAGCAGTATAACCCATGGTAGAATTCATTTTACTAACGAATAGATATTCCATTTCTTCAAAGAGATGTTTCTTTTGTGCTCTATAAACCAAAATGAACTTCACATGAGCATCTTGGCTTGTTGACTCAGGCTGGTGCTAAATTCTGTACTTTATGAAGACATAAATCCAGTGTAATGAGGATCTCTAAGTATCACTATTCCACATAAGATACTAAATATTTCTATCATGGTCAATGCAAGAAATGTGATAAAAACCTTTCCGCTGTTCTATACAGCAAAGGTGAATATCATCCTTGAGTCATTACATTATACTAGGAATATTATTCTTTTAAGTCTCAATACAAAATTACCATCTAGAAATACAAAAGGAGAGTTGGAGGTTATAAGAGCAGATTTACAAAACTGTTTAAAAAAAACACCGTTTTTATGTTGCAATGTACATTCATCTTCCAAATACACAGTAGAAAGACAACAATAGATAGCCTCATACCCCAGAACGAAAACAAACAAAAAAGTACAATAGAAGCACAAATGACTCAGTGACCCCCAAAATAGGATACAGTTTATAAATAAGTATAAAACGGAATAAAATTATCAAATAATACTCTTAAACCAGATTATCTTCTGAGATTGCGAGTCACATATGTAAAACAAAAAAATGGGAAATAAATAGTGCTCTCAGTGGAAAACAGCTGCAATTTGTTTAAGTAACAGGAAACGTACAAATTAAAGAGCAACTAATATGCTCATTTATAGCGTTTTTAATGACCAAAAAGGGAATGAGGACAACCCAGGTAGGAACGTAGAAGATGGGATTCTTCCAATGCCAATTAAAAAGAACTTAAAACAATGCAGGCTTACATTGTCAGGTATCACTTTATTGAGTATAGTAATATCAGAGTACACACATCTGAACGCATGAATCAGATAGGCCAGATCAGATCTCCTATCATATGACCCAAGATGCTAAACAACGTCTGCCCCCTGATAGAGCTACGCAAGGGCTCGATAAGGTGCTTCATTTATATTATTTAATCAAATAATTTCTATTTACAATTTCTACACTTGATGCAATCTTTCAGTTAAACAGAACATATTTTTTGCTGACAGTTGTCCTTTAAAAGAAAGCACAAATAACATAGTGTAGATCACTTTGTGTACAGGTGACTTAATAGAACAAATATTTACTGAGAAACTAGGTCCCACTTTGTAAAAAATGTTACATCTCCTTCCTACAGAAAGAGAATTAGAGAATGTGTGACGAAGGCAGCACAGAGACAAGTGTATATAAAAAAGTATATTGTTATTAAATTGAGATACTGCTACAGGTTATAACAGGAAATACACATTATATGGTTATAGTCAACAGATAATAGGAAAAGATGATACTTATACAATTAAATTAATATCTTCTCCTTGTACCTTCATCTTGGGTCTTCTGCTGACTGTGTTCTCTTCACCCAGGAACAGACAAGACTAGCACTCTCAAAGAGTGGTCCACTCAACTGAGTATCACAGTCTCTCTGCCTGCTCTATACAGACTTAATTTACTATTATGTTTTTCTTGTTTTTCATGTGCCCCTGGAACAACAGCCTGAAAACTGCAGAGGAAGGGACTACTCCTCCATTTGATTATCCTGGTACTGTCATATGAGTGTTTCCCCTCCCATTCTCCCTATCAAGTTAACTTAAAACTGTGTAACAGCCTTCTCAGACCTGTTCCCTCCTTCACTGTTGACTATAACTAGACTAAAACTAAAACAATTCAGATCCTTAATATTTGACTTAACGAATATGTAATTTTAGTCAAAAGACTACGACTAAAACTAAATCAAAATTTTCCATCAAAATTAACCCCTTGGCGACACAGGACGGACTAGGTCCGTCCTGTGTGCCGAGGCGTTAGTGACACAGGACGGACCTAGTCCGTCCTGTGTCAAAACGAGCACTGAAAGCGGAGTTTTTCCGCTTTCAGTGCTCAAGCCGCATTGTAACGATGCTTCCGTGTGGAAGCATCGTACAATGCTAAAAAAAATGCCCGTCGGCATTTCGATCGCTCCGGAGAGCGATCGAAATGCCGGTTTTAAAGGCACAGTGCCTTTTTTTTAAACGCGGGCATTTAAAAAATGAGCATAGGAAGCGAATCTTTCGCTTCCTATGCTCAGAAAGTGTTTCTGATTGCCTCGCAAGTCGAGGCAATCAGAAACACTAAAAAAAAATGCACGATCTTGGTCACTGAGTGACCAAGATGGCGCTGCCCTTCTAAGGGCAAGAGCACAGGAGGCAGGAAGTACCTGCTTCCTGTGCTCTCTGGCTGTCACACGATTGCCTCTTCACAGAGGCAATCAGTGACTGCCAGACACACTGACTGGCAGTGGGGATGCTCTGCTGAACATCCCCACTGACTGGTCAGATCAATATTAACCCTATATTGATCTGACCAGTTATGATCTGCCTCCCTCTCCTCACATTTTTTTTAGTGAGGGAGAGAGACAGATCAAAGTTATAAAAGTAAGTAAAAGTTAAAAAAAAACAATAAATACACAACACACAAATAATAAAACAATAAAAAAATTTTTATTAAAGCAATTCCCTGTGTTTAACCCCTTCCCTGCCACTGATCTTGCATAAGCAGTGATCGTGCACATCAGCGCATTTATTTTTGCTGTTTGTGCATTTTTTTAGGGGTTAATTTTTTTTGTACTGTAATTTATTACAGTACTAAAAAGGCTCTTCTAAGAGTTATTAACCCCTTATTTGCCGTCGATCACTGCTTACGCAATGATATTGACGCCAAAGCAATTTTTATCTGTCTGCATTTTTTATTTTTATTTTTTTTACACATACCCGCTAGGGGATTACATGTAAAGTAAAAATATTTGAGTTTTTTTTTTTAAGCTGCCTGAGCGCATAGCGATCAGTAACAGCGAATTAGTGGCAAAGGCGGTTTGGTGATTTCTCAATTAAGCTGGTCAGATCAAAATTAATCGGATCAATATTCACAAATATTGATCTGCCTCCCTCTCCTCACTTACATTTTTGTGACGGAAAGAGACAGATCAGTATTAGTGATATACAATAACATTTTAAAAAATTGGCAGGTTTTATGAAAGTCTTTCACTGTGTATTAACCCCTTCCCTGCCATTCATCACTGTGTAAGCAGTAATCTTGCACAGCAACAGTATGTTTTGCTGTCTGCATTGTTTTATGGATTAATTTCTTTGTACTGTAATGTATTACAGTACTAGATAGGCTCTTCTAAGAGCTATTAACCCCTTCTTTGCTCGAGATCACTGCTTACGCACTGATTCTGAGGCCGCGGACTCAGGGTTCGATTTTGACCCTATTCAGCTTTCTGATACATCATCTAGCGATGTATCGGTGGCTGCTGAGCCCTTGCCACAAGTAGTGATGGGGGTCTACTGTCAGAGGTATTGAAAAGTAATCTTGGGACTGGTACATATGAATAAAGCAGAAGAAAAGGATAACAAGATGGATGCCAGCAGCCTCCATTTTGTGTCAGTTTTTGGAAATCCTTCTGTGTGTTCAAATCTTATTCTGTGTCCCTGAAGCTAAAAGAAAGTCCTCCACATTCCTAACTCTGTTATCTAGTATCACTGGAACAGATAAGGTGGGCATTGTTAGTCGTTTATGACTCTCATTGTATTTCTAAAGACACAGCTGTGTCTATATACATATTAGAGGGGAAGGGGGGCTTCTCTGCAACTTGCTAGCCCACCCAAACTGGCAGAAACTTACAAACACAGACACACTGAGATTATTGGGATTTTTGACTTGTAGAATCTAATAAGGGTTATTATAAATAAACCTAGTTGATTCAAATCACCCATTAAAATATATAATGATATCACACCTTCACTAATAAATATGTAAAGTATAATTAATCCTACATATTAATTAGAATATTGTTTTTATTGTTTTATTAGTGTGGTATACATTTTATTATACATTTTTATGTAATGTGCAATGATAAGAATATGATAAATATTTACTATAATTTGAAATTGTATTAACACTTCTATATATTGCAACATATATATTGTTTTACATTATATTCACAATCCAGGTATAGCTATAAATCATGACATCATCTCATTTACATTAACACACCCATCCATTCAATTGGCTAGAAGTCACAGAAACAGGGTGTGAAACTGAGATAAGGTTTGGTTGATAAGTTGATACTGGGGGTGAAAAAAGACGGGAGACACCTGTAAAAGACCTGGGAGAGCTGCGACTAGTGGGGTGAGAGATGGGAATGTTTTAGAAACGGGCTGAGTCTCTCTCCTTTTGGGGAGAACTCAGGAATATGAGGCTTTTAATAGCACATGTTCACTATAACAATAGAAATCTCCATACCCATAGTATTGAGCTAAGTCCCAGGAGTAACTCCCATCACTCAATTCTTCAATGGAAGGAGTCTCAACTGCAAACCAACCTCTGCCGGTAATGTATAAATGTGGTAATTTGTTTCTAGCATAATCTCATTTTTTTATGGATGTCATTAATATATATATTTTGGTAAATTAAACTTAAATCCCACACTTTCTGGGATCTATATGTTTTAGCCTGGTGTTTATCTGTCATCCTTTCTGCAGAAGGAAGCCAGAGGAATATCCTATAGATATTAACAAAAGAACCATACGTTCTTATAGTCTAGCTATTAACCCAAATATGTCATATCTAATCTCCAGAGATTATCTAAGATTCTCATTCTTAAAGTCTGAGCTAGGATACATACATTATCATTTACCGAGCAGATTAAGAAATAGCCACCTTGAGTAGTGATTGATTTAGTAATATTACCTTACCTAAGCAGAGTATATGTTGGTAATTTGTAGGTAATTATGGTGTACTATCATTAACCATTTTAAATACTAATCATAAACATTGTAAGTTGTATCTAAATAAAATGCATGGCCATCATACGGTTAGAAATGTACTGCATAATAAAGTATTCTACATGTATGTTGATATAGGGACAGAGCTGAATATTTAATGTTTTGTCCTACTTACTTATGTTATAAGTCATATATGTGAATTATGATTAACATCTATTGATATTGTATTTTGTTGTTACGCTATTTTGCTTACCGTTTGATCTTTATTCTATATTCAATAAATTCATTATTATTTTATTAACAATTGTTGCATTATATTTACTTTTGTAAAAACGTCATCCAAACTCTCACATACATAACGAATTCTTGATATGGGTATTTTTAGTCGGACCCATATATATGAATCATCAATTTTCATATTTTTTATGATTCATAATTAATAACTCATATTCATATTTTTATGGTTATTAATAATCCGACACTACCGATAAAAAAATATATGGTTTGGTGGGGGTAAATTTCATTGGCTGGCTTCAAAGATATATCCCATAAAGGACACGGACGCAGGTTGACTACATGTCAAAATTCCAAGTTGGAATTTTGAGATGCGCATCTCACAAATGTTGCCTTCTAGCCAAAAACAAACCAACAAACCTATGCATGGGTGCTATCCCTGTACTCGGGAGATGTTGCTGAACACATATTGGGTTGTTGTTTGGCAGTGACATATACCAGAATCTGTGAATTCATGCCTGAAGTACAATGCATGTGGAAAAAAAACTCCCAAAAAAGTACTACCACAAACTTTTACAAAGGCTGGTGGTAGAATTAGTACCTATACAGTATTAAAATACCACCATTTGAAATACCTTAGGATGTCTATTTTCCAAAAATATATGGTTTGATGGGGTAAAATTCATTGGACGGCTTCAAAAATGTTCCAAATGGAACATGGGCGCAGGCTGACTACATGTCAAAATTCCAGGTTGGAATTGCGCACCCCCTAAATGTGGAATTTTAGACCCAATACAAACCAACAAACCTATGCATGGGGGGTATCCCTGTACTCAGGAGATGTTGCTGAACACATATTGAGGTGTTGGTTGACAGTGGCAAATACCAGAATCTGAAAATTCCTGCCTGAACTACAATGTGTGGGGAGAAAAAATGACATCCCATCCCTTTGACATAGGTTGGTGGTAGAATTAGCACTTGGAAAGTGTTAAAATACCACAATTTTAAATACCCTAGGATGTCTAGTTTTCCAAAATATATGGTTTTATGGGGTAAAATACTTTGACAGGCTTCAAAAGTGTCCCAAATGGTACATGGGCGCAGGCTGACTACATGTCAAAATTCCAAGTTGGAAATGCACCCCCCCTAAACGTGGCCTTTTAGCCCCCAAATAATCTAACTAACCTACACATGGGTGGTATCCCTGTACTCAGGAGATGTTGCTGAACACATATTAAGGTGTTGTTTGGCACTGACACATAATAGGATCTGTGAATTCATGCCCGATGTACAATGAATGTGAAAAACAAATTACTATCCATAACATTGACATAGGCTGGTGGTAGAATTAGTGCATGAAAAGTGTTAAAATACTACCATCTGAAATACCCTAGGGTGTCTAGTTTTCAAAAATATATGGTTTTGTGGGGTAGAATACACTTTTTGGCTTCAAAAATGTCCCAAATGGGACATGGGCGCAGGTTTTCTGCACGTCAGAATTCCAAGTTGGAAAACCAAAAAGCGCACCTCTCAAATGTGGCCTTTTAACCCCCAAATAACCTAACCAACCTATACATGGGTGGTATCCCTGTACTCAGGAGATGTTGCTGAACACATATTGAGGTGTTGTTTGGCACTGACATATAACAGGATCTGTGAATTCATGCCCAAAGTACTATGTATGTGAAAAAGAATTACTATCCATAACATTGACATAGGCTGGTAGTATAATTAGTGCATGGAAAGTGTTAAAATACTACCATTTGAAATACCCTAGGGTGTCTAGTTTTCAAAAAGATATGGTTTTGTGGGATAGAATACACTTTTTGGCTTCAAAAATGTCCCAAATGGGACATGGGCGCAGGTTTTCTGCAAGTCAGAATTCCAAGTTGGAAAACCAAAAAGCGCACCTCTCAAATGTGGCCTTTTAACCCCCAAATAACCTAACCAACCTATACATGGGTGGTATCCCTGTACTCAGGAGATGTTGCTGAACACATATTGAGGTGTTGTTTGGCACTGACATATAACAGGATCTGTGAATTCATGCCCAAAGTACAATGTATGTGAAAAAAAATTACTACCCAAAACATTGACATAGGCTGGTAGTATAATTAGTGCATGGAAAGTGTTAAAATACTACCATTTGAAATACCCTAGGGTGTCTAGTTTAAAAAAATATATGGTTTTGTGGGGTAGAATACACTTTCTGGCTTCAAAAATGTCCCAAATGGGACATGGGCACAAGTTTTCTGCATGTCAGAATTCCAAGTTGGAAAACCAAAATGCGCACCCCCTAAATGTGGCCTTTTAGCCCCAAAACAAACCAACAAACCTATGCATGGGTGGTATCCCTGTACTCAGGAGATGTTGCTGAACACATATTGAGGTGTTATTTGGAAATACCCCTTCACATTTTAAGGTAATGTTTACCTAAATTGCAATATATGTGAAAAATTAAAAAAAAAAGATTTTTTGCTGCAAACTTTGGCATAGATTGGTGGTAAAATGGCTACATGAAATGTGTCAAAATACCCCAAGTTAAATGCCCTGAGTGGTCTAGTTTTCAAAAATATGTACATGTTGGGGGTCATTCATGGATTTAGTACAGAAATCAGTGTTACAATGTCACTATCGCTAATTTTGAAAGAAAGGATTTTAAAATAGCTTTGCACCACTTATAGTTCTGGCCCTGTAACATGAATAAAAAAGCACAAAAACATAAAAACATGGGCTATTTATGAACTCAGGACATATATTAGAAACTTTTTAGCAGTGTTTTTTTGTTGTCTCTTGTACATGAGTATACGATTTTTCAAATAAAAGTCATAAAAAAATAATTTTTTCAATTTTTTTGCCATATTTTATTATTTTTTTTACATCAAATTATATGCTATTATCAAAATAATGGTATCAAAAGAAAGCCCTTCTTATGACGATAAAAACGATATATAGTTTGTGCGGGTACACTAAATGAGACAGAAATAAATTACAGCAAAACACAAACTGCTCAGAAATGTTAAAACAGCCCATGTCACCAAGCGTCGGACAAGCCAAAAAAGTCATGTCACTAAGGGGTTAACACTGTAATTGTAATGCAATGATTTGACTGTTCCATGGGGATCAAGGACATAAATAACAACAAAATAAATGCTGTCTGCAAGTGTCATGAAGCTGGTTGAAGTAAAGGGGTTAGATGGATTTCAGTGATGTCTGACATTTGGTAGTCAAGCTTTTTGATTCCCATGACACTCAATCAAGCAAAGGTTAGCAATTTCTGGTGTAAAAGACGTACCAGCCAGCAGCACATGAAGAAGGTCTTCTCCCTTCATGTGACAAACTTCCCCAACAGGCTGATCTCTGACTGCTGTCCTAATAATACAAGTGCACGAAGAGAGCATTGCCTATTCATCCCAGTAAATTGTTCACCATTACAAAACATTTATTCAGAGTTTAAAACCTGCAGGACCTCAGACAGCAGGTCTAGTGTGGGAACTGGGGAGCAGGGTTGGAGCTTTCATCCTGAGAATCTGACATGATGACCTGCTCAAACTGTTCCGGAGGCATGAGGGCTCCAGATGGAGCTCAGTGATCTTTCTTCTCATCTGTCCACCCTAGTTCCCCTGTAGTGTGAGCTTGGTCAGCTTGGTACCTCTCATCTCACTATGATCAGAGCCAATGAGCCTGGCCCTGTGCACAGCTATCGGCATAAGCAAGTACTGGATAATGAGCATAATTGTAATGGTGACAGGAAAGAAAGTTAAATTTAAACACTCACATCTCAAAAATGGAAAAATCACTCTGGTTACTGACCCAGGAAGAATATTATGAAAAAAATATTTCTTTAATCCAAATTATCTTTTATGAACCATAGGGACCGTAGACTTCACAAAAAAAGACAAACACTTCCATAAAAAAGAATAGATACACATAACAGTAATAAATTAAGATTGTCCTGAACATGGAATATGTTTCTTTACGTAGGCAGATTTTTAGGGCCAAGTTGGAAAAATTCAGTTCTTTTAGACTTAATTCTGCAATACCCTTGTCAATTCCCTCTTTCATGATAAAGACCTTAATTCTGCATGTATAAATGTGAAGATTTTCTTCATATGCTAATAACTTTTAAACCGGCTTACAGAATTTTGAGAACTCGCACTTCACTTAGTATAAAGGGGCATTGTTAAACACAAATACACACAAATAGCTTAGTACACTACCTCCCTCTACACTATGCTAATATAAAAACATCACTTCTGAATTATCACATTGTTTGGCTTGCCAAAGAAACCTAAATATAACGATTCTGCCACTGTGGAACATTACCCCTTTTATTTTCAACGTTTAATTTCATGCTTGACTGTCTCTCCAAAAATATATTTAACGTGTTCCAAGATGAACTCTAGAAAGATAAAGTATTATTATCAGAATATTCATAGAGATTATTGTTCCCAAATAAATATTATATTAAATGTCTTTGGCAGAAAAATAGTATTCTTTTGTATCCAAGTAACATTTATGATGCAGAAGGATCACACAATAGTCCTGAAAACGACAAATTGACTATATTTTAGCAAGTCATTAAATGTGGATATTCTTTGGTTGTTATAGTTTCTATAAATGGTCTGTTTCTGCACATGAACAAAGATGTCTGTACATGTACTTACTCTGAATACATATTAGATTTCATTCAATATTGTTTTTTCCTTGTTTGCTAAGGAAAGTTCAATGCTGAAAACAATGAAGATGTTGTGAAAATTTGATACAGATTTCTTTATATAATAGTTATAATCAATTGCTATAGCTGTCTTAGACCAATGATGACATATGTTTTTGAAGTTAAGTGGCCTGGTAAAAACAAAGCTAAAAATATCAACATGTCCTTTTCTTCTCTACTTTGAAGTTCCCCTGTTTCCTTTTTGGTTCCCCCTCCATGCTTCCATGTCAGTCTCTTCCTTGTCTACTACGCATCCATTCATAAAAGCTCCTCCTCATTCCCTCTTAGATTAACTTAAACTCTCCTTATCCGATCCATCACTCTATTTGACCTAAGCCACCTCATTTGCACTCCTTTTCTCCTAATCCAGGAAGTGCTTTTTGGATGCTGGTGCACTCAATTCTCTTTTTGAGTTTGGACCACTGGAGTATCTTATAATGTTATAATGTGTAAGTTGTTTTGTGCCACTGAATTTCATTGTCCCCTGTGTTAAAGTTTAGTCTCTCCTCCTTTCCAAGTGTCTTACCTAATTGGTGGTACAGTATTGTCAGGTCCCGCCGCGCAGCTCCTCTCCGGAGTACCCAGTCCTCGCTGGATGTCACGGAGTAGCAGGGGACCTGTGCTCTGTATCGGCGGCTTCTCTTCCAGCGCGCGTCACCAACGACGGTGCACGCGCCCCTCCTCTCTGCAGCATCATCCAAGCCGGCACGCGCGTCATGACGTCACCAGGCGCGAAGTTTAAAAGGAATCACCAAGCTGAATACTGTGCTTGGTGATTCTTGCTCATGTACTGCCTATATTGCGTACCTGCCTTTCTGTCTCCCCGTTACCGACCCGGATTGTCTATTGTTGTTCCCTGCCTTCTCCTACCCGACCCTGGATTGTATTACCGGACTACCTGCCTGCCTATACCCTTGACCTGGACTGTATCACTGGACTACCTGCCTGCCTATACCCTTGACCTGGATTGTTTTACCGATTACCTGCCTGCCTATGCCCCTGACCTCGGATTTCTAACTACTCTTGCTGTTGTATGCTGTGTATTAACCACCTCCTTTGGTGGAGGTACCTTGTGGATTACTAAACTGCTCCTCTCTGCTGTATATTATCGTATCCTGGTGAGTACCTTACACTCTATACCTATATTCCTGTACCCGTATCCTGACCTCCTATACCAAACCTTACATAATCACCAAGCCAAAAAATGGAGGCCACGGGTTTAACAGACGCCATCTCAGCCTTGACACAGCAATTAGCTGCACTGAATCAGACCGTACAAGATCTCCAGTCGGGTCAGAATCAATTGCAACATCAATTGCAGCAACTTCAAGCCAGCCATACCAGTCATCCAGAACCAATCATGGCACCCCCAGTACCTTCTCAATTTCCCATGGAAGGAGCCACTGCACTGGAACCCCAGGTTGTGCTACCTGAAAAATTTTCTGGGAATCGATCTAAATATCGGACTTTTGTCACCTCCTGTCAAATATTATTTAATCTACGACCCAGGACCTATGCCTCTGACTATGTTAAAGTTCATACGGTAATATCTTTATTAACTGAGGAGCCACAGCTCTGGGCTCATCATTTATTACACGTGAACAGTCCACTACTTGAATCATGGGGTTCTTTTAAACAGGCCTTGGACTCCCTCTATGAAGATCCTTTTAGAGTTTCATCAGCTACCACCACTATACGAACCCTTCGTCAGGGTCGACGACCCGTGGAAGAGTACATAACCGAATTCAGAAGAATTGCTTTAGAAACAACCTGGAATGAATCTGCATTATTAGATCAATTCCGTTTGGGACTTTCGGATGCCTTAAAGGATGAACTAGCACGTGTCGGAATACCCACCTCTCTGGATGCCTTAACCAGACAAGTAACTCAGATAGACAGAAGACTGAGAGAAAGAAGAGCAGAGAGGCATTCCTCTTTACCTACCTCTAGTTCTCCACATTTCTTCCCCACTGAGCCGTCTCAATCTTCTTCTACTACGGAGGAACCCATGCAAATTGGGTTGACGAGAGGCCCCTTATCTCCTGAAGAAAAAGCAAGGCGTAGGGCCCAGAATTTGTGTCTATATTGTGGCAGAGCAGGCCATATGTATAAGGAGTGCCGAGCCAGACGACGCCTACCACAGGGTAAGTCCATACAAATAGACCAGAAATGCCCTGCTGTACGTACACCCCATTTATCCATCTCTCTCTCCCTACAGTGGACTAACAACCCTATCATGGTATCAGCAATGATTGACTCTGGGGCCAGCGGTTGCTTCATTGATGGTGAACTAGCCAAGACCCTGTCCCTTCCTCTCCGGCTAAAACCCCAACCATTGCAGATACAATTAGTGGATGGTAGTCCCTTGAAAACAGGACCTATCACTCACGAAACCGTTCCCCTCATCGTTACCATCGGGGACAATCATAAAGAATGGCTCCAATTTGACGTGGTACCCACACCTATTTTTCCAGTCATCCTGGGACTCCCTTGGCTTCGATCTCATAATCCTGTCATAAACTGGGAGACCGGAACCTTCGTCTTTTCATCCACGTATTGTACCACCAGATGCCTCCCTGAAGCTACGTTATGTGTTACCCAAGATAATCAGACACCTTCTGGACTACCGGCAAGTTATCTACAGTTCTGTGATGTTTTTGAAAAGAAAAAGGCTGACATTCTACCACCTCATCGGAGTTATGATTGCCCGATCGAGTTGCTTCCAGGCGCCTCCATACCGTTTGGAAGAATTTATCCTTTGGCAGAACCAGAACTCTCATCACTCAAGGCTTATATTGATGAGAATTTGGCAAAAGGTTTTATCAGACCTTCGTCCTCCCCAGCCGGAGCAGGAATATTCTTCGTCAAAAAGAAAGATGGTGGATTGAGGCCTTGCATTGACTACCGGGAACTGAATAAGATAACTACGAAGAACAGATATCCCCTTCCTCTCATATCTGAATTGATGGATCGTTTACGTACGGCACAAATATTTACTAAAATCGATCTCAGGGGAGCGTACAATCTGGTAAGAATCCGCAAAGGGGATGAATGGAAAACCGCCTTCAGATCTCGCTATGGTCACTTCGAGTATCAAGTCATGCCCTTCGGCCTTTGTAACGCACCCGCCACCTTTCAGCACTTCATTAATGATATATTTCATGACATTTTGGATCAATTTGTGATTGTCTATCTGGACGACATTCTCATCTACTCCTCGTCCCTACCCCAGCATCGCCATCATGTACAGACTGTATTATCACGTCTCCGTCAACACAAACTGTACGCTAAGTTGGAAAAATGTATTTTCGAAACTACAACTGTAGAATTTCTGGGCTTTATACTATCCCCCAATAATATCCGAATGGATCCAAAGAAAGTGGATGCTATTCTCCAATGGCCCATACCCACTGACAGGAGAGCCGTCCAGAGATTTGTTGGATTTGCAAATTTCTATAGGAAATTCGTCCGGAATTTCTCCAAACTTGTACAACCTATCACCATCCTCACTTCAAAAAATAGCAGGTTTGAATGGACAATGGCTGCCCAAGACGCCTTTGATACCCTAAAGTCGAGATTTACCACGGCTCCCGTCCTGGCTCTTCCTGACCCTTCTACCGCCTACACCTTGGAAGTTGATGCTTCCGATACTGCTGTTGGGGCAATACTATCGCAACGGCAGAACTATGACAGTCGTCTACATCCAGTTGCCTTCTTCTCTAGAACACTATCCAGTGCTGAACGTAATTACGATGTGGGAGAACGAGAATTATTAGCGATAAAACTCGCATTGGAGGAATGGCGTCATCTACTGGAGGGAGCGGCATACCCTATCACGGTTTACACTGATCATAAGAACTTAGAATATCTGAAAACGGCTAAACGCCTCCAACCTCGTCAAGCCCGATGGGCCTTATTCTTTGTTCGATTCCAACTACACATTACCTTTCGGCCTGGCTCACGCAATGGGAAGGCAGATGCACTATCGAGAATGACGGAACAAGAAGATGCAGTACCGTCAAACAACCACACTATCTTACAACCTAACCATTTTTTGGCAATGACTCAATCCGTCTGGGACACTCTACGAACCCATTCCTCTACCTTGACATCGCCTCCGCTACCTCTGTTACAACTGAGACAAGGATTATACTATCACAAAGATAAAATATACGTTCCGTCTGAAGTTCGTCCTCTCATTCTCAAGACATTCCACGATACCCCGACAGCAGGGCATGGAGGAATCCGACAAACCAAGGACCTTATCCTGCGCACCTTTTGGTGGCCA
Source organism: Pelodytes ibericus (assembly GCA_036172795.1). Taxonomy (NCBI): domain Eukaryota; kingdom Metazoa; phylum Chordata; class Amphibia; order Anura; family Pelodytidae; genus Pelodytes; species Pelodytes ibericus. The sequence goes on along the minus strand of CM069861.1, from coordinate 49,423,517 downwards.
TCCTTGATAAAAGATGTGATGAATTTCGTCAACTCCTGTCCCATCTGCGCCCGTTCCAAGGAGACCCATATCCGTCCTGCCGGCCTCCTGCAGCCTCTCCCCATTCCTTCCAGACCCTGGACTGATGTTTCCATGGATTTTATCACCGATCTCCCACCGTCACAACGTTATACCACCCTTATGGTTGTTGTTGATCGATTCACAAAGACCGCTCATTTTATCCCTTCAATCAAACTTCCTTCCGCTACTGAGACAGCAGAACTTTTTATTCGTGAAATCTTCAGACTCCATGGACTCCCTGAGAACATTGTTTCTGACCGAGGGTCACAATTTACCTCTCGTTTCTGGAAGGCATTTTGCAAAGGGTTGCATATCCATCGTTCTCTTTCCACCGCATTCCACCCACAGAGCAATGGACAAACAGAGAGAACAAATCAAACAGTTGAACAATACTTACGGTGCTTCTCTACTCACTTACAAGACAATTGGGCCTCCTATCTACCATTAGCTGAATTTGCATACAACAATCATATCCATTGCTCCCTGAAAATGTCCCCATTTTTTGCCAGTTACGGGTTCCATCCCTCCATGCTCCCTGGTTCTCCTATGACTGGTCTCGTTCCCTCTGCGGATGTTCATGTGCGTAACCTTGTCAGTACTTACTCCATGATTCGTACCACCTTACGTCGTGCTCAACTACAGTACAAGTTCTTTGCTGATCGTCACCGTTCCCCGGCTCCTTCCTATCATGTAGGTGATAAAGTGTGGCTCTCTACTAAACATCTGAAATTGTCCTGTCCTACCCGCAAATTGGGCCCTATCTTCATTGGTCCTTTCTCTATTCTGGAACTTATCGGGCCTCTGGCTGTGAAATTGCAACTTCCCTCCTCCATACGAGTCCACCCTGTCTTTCATTCCTCGCTTCTCAAACCCTGGTTACCCAATCCTTATCCTGACAGATGTGTTCGGCCTCCTGCTCCGATTCTTGTTAATGGAATCGAAGAATATGAAGTGGAAGAGATCCTGGATTCTAGACTCCATAGAGGTCAATTGCAATACTTGGTGCATTGGAAAGGATACGATTCTGCTGATCGCTCATGGGAACCAGCCAAAGAAGTCCATGCGAGTGATCTGGTTCGTGCCTTTCATGCCTTACACCCATCCAGACCTTGTCCTTCACGGGCCCGGAGGTCCCGCCTTGGGAGGGGGATCTGTCAGGTCCCGCCGCGCAGCTCCTCTCCGGAGTACCCAGTCCTCGCTGGATGTCACGGAGTAGCAGGGGACCTGTGCTCTGTATCGGCGGCTTCTCTTCCAGCGCGCGTCACCAACGACGGTGCACGCGCCCCTCCTCTCTGCAGCATCATCCAAGCCGGCACGCGCGTCATGACGTCACCAGGCGCGAAGTTTAAAAGGAATCACCAAGCTGAATACTGTGCTTGGTGATTCTTGCTCATGTACTGCCTATATTGCGTACCTGCCTTTCTGTCTCCCCGTTACCGACCCGGATTGTCTATTGTTGTTCCCTGCCTTCTCCTACCCGACCCTGGATTGTATTACCGGACTACCTGCCTGCCTATACCCTTGACCTGGACTGTATCACTGGACTACCTGCCTGCCTATACCCTTGACCTGGATTGTTTTACCGATTACCTGCCTGCCTATGCCCCTGACCTCGGATTTCTAACTACTCTTGCTGTTGTATGCTGTGTATTAACCACCTCCTTGCTGAACTACTGCAGTACCTTGTGGATTACTAAACTGCTCCTCTCTGCTGTATATTATCGTATCCTGGTGAGTACCTTACACTCTATACCTATATTCCTGTACCCGTATCCTGACCTCCTATACCAAACCTTACAAGTATGAGGGGGAAGCTTAAGGGAATCTCATCTGAGGTTTTCCTACTACTTTACTAGTGACTTTTGGCACTTCTATATGTTTGATAAGACTGCTTACAAGACATTTACACTGTAGATTCTGTGACTTAGAGTGACCATATATTGATAAGTACTGCCTTACTTTCATTATGTACTATCCTTTTCGGGGATATTCTTGTGTTTGCACAATAGAAGAGTGTAACCACGCTTCCAGAAGGTAAAGTCTGCACAAACACTTAGTTTAGCAGCTGTGCAACAAAATCGGTTTCTTCGGTGCTCCATATCCTTGTCTTTCTCATTAATACCAATTGTTGCCTAGCTATTTTCTAATGAAGATTAGATTTTTATTTAGATTTTAGATTTTTATTTTATTGTTATTATTATCAGTATTGCAAATATTTATTTATAATTTTCCGTCTCCCTATTTTTCTTTTTTTTCCAATTTCTATCCATCATTGGCAATATTCAATATATCTGACCAGAGCCATCTTTAACGTGGGGTAAACAGGCAGCTGCCCCAGCCCCATTTATTCTAGGTATGATGGCAAGTCATATTAGGTGGATGTATTTCACGCCTCCTGCACTCAGTGTGTGTGCAGGGAAGACTTCTCTGAGGAGACAGCCGGAGAGAAGCAGTAGCCAGGTAAGTAGTGGGGAACAGGGGAGGAGGAGGGGGGATTCTTGGCCAGTGTCCAATCAATATTAAAGACAGCCGTGTATCTGATTTATACCATATTTGCTTGAATATAAGATGTCCTTGGTTATAAGACGACCCCCCAAACTTTGGATATTCATTTAGGGAAAAAAAGAAAAAGTCTGAATATAAGACTACCCTAAAAAAAAGTTTTACTTGGAAATATTCACATGTAAACTATTTTTTCATATATAATAATTTATGATAGAAAGAAATGAATTTCTTGTTTCTATTTCCTTTTATTAGCCATCTGCCCCTCAAACTTTGCCAATGCATACAACCCACAGCCATCTGCCCCCAGCCTTTGCCAATGCTGCCCCCGCACCCCTACCCCAGACCAATGCTGTCCACCTCCAACTTTAACCAATGCTGCCCGACCCACCTTCAATCAATGCTGTCCACCCCCGCCTTTAAACAATGCTGCCCACCCTTAATCAGTGCTGCCCACTCCCACCCTTAACCAATGCTGCTCCATCCCACCTCCACCCTTCACCAATGCTGTTCTCTCCCTAGACTTGCTACCAATATGCTCCAGGACTTCTATGATGGACTGCCAGAAGGTCACGTGACCTCCCAGCTTCCGTCATAGATGTTCCGACAGAAGTGCTGGGCAGCAACAGAGGATGTCAGGGCATCGTTCAGAAATCCACTGTCTGCTTGTGAGGGGGTCCAGGTCCCCTGCAGTTCAGTAGGGACCTGGATCCCAGTCTTTTAGTCAGACCTCTATTTGTTCTGGAAAAAAAACTTGTCTTATATTCGAGCAAATACGTTATAAATAATCTGACACTCAGATTTCATTGCATTCACAAATGTCTTTCTTTCTGTAACATTTTTCTACATTTATTAAGTCTTATTTCTTAGGTTCCTTTTGGTCCTTCAGCTTTCAGTAGCACATTTTTCCACCCTTTCCAGAGAAGGCTATTTCTCTGGTAAAAGTGAGTTGAACTAAAACCCAATTTGCCCATTTACAATTCACATATATGTTTTGTGATTTGTGTTTATTTTTAATATTCCAGAATTTCACTGGAAATCAACAATTTCCAGAACTATTACTATTTTGCAATACACTAATCACGTGTGATAACATTTTTATGCTGTTTATTTGATTTTGTTTTTGGAAACAGCGCACTTACGTTTTTTCTCTGCTTGTCTCTTGTAGTTTGAAGGACTTAAGGGAGTCCTCTGTTTGTAGCTGCTGCTGTCCTTAACACTCATGGGTCAATTCACTAAAATTCTACTTTGAAGTGAATTTCGGCACCGGAGTTTGACTTAGAAAAAAAACCTTGTTCGAATTTTCCTCATTGAAAGTAATGGGAGGTGAAATTCGGGTGCCGAATTTCACTTAGTCTCAAAATCAAAGTCGACCTCCAAATTCAAATTTTACTGAATAGACCTATCAGTGTGCCAATTTGGTGGGGCGCTTTCAGTATTGTAAACTATACCCTAATTTAGAGCAACAACAGTCACAGCCCATCTTGGACTGTGGGCTTACATTTCTACCGGCTGAACTATATATTGTTGTGCAATACCATGTCCTTTTTGTCTGGCTGATTATATATGGCTATGCAGCACCATATCTGTATTTGGCTAACTATATACTAATCAAATGCTGTATCTTATTTGTGTCTTGCTAGCTATAAATTGATTGGAACTATACCACACTTGTGTCTTACTAACAATATGCACACGAATCGTGGAGTGCAGTAATCCATGCAAAAAAAGAACAAATAAATAGCATTTTTGAGAAAATGCATTAAAAAAAACTGGGTGGTTAAAATCAGCCACATCTGTATCTCACCCTCCTCAGTGGACTGGTAGGTGCTGGCTGATCGATATTTCCAACTTCTCCAATTTGTAGCTTGGTGTGCTTATTGTCCACCTGATCTACGTGTTCAGCTGAGATGGATCTGAGCAGCTGGAATAAACGAACACTCACCGTAGCGGGCACATGATCCAAGGCTATGGATTACCGAGATGTACAATCAATACATATCAATAACAATATTTTGCTCACTGAAGCATTTTGCATTAAGGAATATTGGAGAACCTATGAGTAGAGGATCCAAATTAATCCTATAAGGGAAGTATATCTTTATCTTGTAGACACTTGTGCACTTTATAAACATATCTTGCTAATCATACACTGATAAGATAAAAACTATATACCTCTTTCTGGAAATGTAAATAAAGATGTGTGTGTTGCATCCATTGCTCTTGTAAGTCATTTCAATTATTGAACAATAGTGTGTATTTGATGTGAATCTGCTTTGGAATATTATCCACTGCTGTACTTGTTCTCAAACTGTCAGATTTGATCCAGTCTCAGGAGGATCACAGAATCTTTATGTTGCAGACATAAAGAATCAGAACTAGAGCAGTGAGTTAAGGGGTTATGTATAAAATTGGCATACACATCACAGTGTGCGCCAATGTATAAAACTAACTCCTTACAAAAGCCAGAAGTATTGCACTATATGCGGCAGCACACCCCATGTATACAAAACATGCGCTTAAAACCACCCAAAAAATGGAACAAAACCTTTGCCAAATCCATTTTGGTAAAGGGGGTAATTCCCTGTATATGACAGTGAGAGGATGTAAAAAAAAAAAAATGTAAAAAAAGGCCCTATTACCATTATTCATGCACAGGACTTTTATACATAACTCCCTTAGTGTTATACTCCCATATTGAAGCTGTCCAGGAGACAAGACACATTGCCCCAGGGTGCCACCTATGGAAGGGCCTGCCCTGCTCCAACCAATGGTTTTGGTACACTTGTTTTTACTTGTGGATCTTGAATTTTGTATTACATTGCATATTTATTACTCCCACCAGTCTGTCTACAATGCATTTTTTGCACATAGTACCCATCTTTCGAAGTGCTTTCACCACTATTATTCAATAATAAAATTGTCAACTGCGATTGTCAAATTCAGATGAGAGAACTAGCATCTATTACTCCTTGCTACAAGCATTACCTTTTATATTTTAGAGGTAAAAAATCATTTGAAAACATGAACAAATTAAACTGTCATATTTCACTATGCAAGCATACAATATGACTGCAATCATCTTTCAATCACATTTCCACATAAGTAGAATTAAAATTATTGACATTCTTCTGTACCGCACAGGTCAAATGTGTTTTTGGTCACACAGGATAAGCAGAAAGAAGTGCACTGTAAGTTGTCTGTCTCAACCCACAAAACCTGTTTTTACCTAACACACATTCCAAACAACATTTTATTTTATGCATATGGATGTATTAAGTATTTCCGTTATTGGTATTGTCAAGCATGCATACTTTTGCGCCACCATGTGCCTGCTTTAAAAATGTCTGAGTGTACAGCCCCTTTCCCAGTAGTGTATCTTCCACAAGGCAAACAAGGCACTCGCCTAGGGCGGCACATTGCCAGAGGGTGGCACGTTGCCAGCAGGTGTTAAAGCACATTTATGGTGCTTCAAACATTTTAGCTTCCTTCCCCACTGTTCAGCAAGCTTTAGCTTTAGGGTGATGGGGGCATGTCATAAGGTTGATGGGGCATTAAGTGTATATGTAATGTGGGTGATGGGGCATGTAATGGGGTGATTGGGCATTTAATGTTGGTGATGGAGCATTTCGTGAGTGTGCAAAGTGGGTGATTGGGCATGTCATTGGTGTGCAACGTGAGGGCAGCCCTTTCCCCAATAAAATCATTGGCTAAACCACTTGCAAAGCGTTGGTGTGATTCCACATGTATTCATTATGTGAATGCACAGTATACATATGAGACAGACAGGAGTGGGACGTTTCTTTGTCTGTTTGTGGCGATGCTTGGAATACCTGGGAATGCTTGGATAAACCTAGGATGCTCTGGGTTTGACTACAGTATTTTTCTTCCAGATGCGGGAGTAGTATTTAACCTAAGGTTAGAGGTTCTTAATGCCAAACTCTGTCTTTCCTTCCATCTACCTTGCATCATCTTTGTCTGTCTGGAATGGGGCATGCATAAAAACATGGATTAATCCAAAGTAATTCAGAAAAAATAACACGTGAAAAAAACCAACAGGTCAAAAAATAAAAAAACCAACAGTTGCATCTACACCAATAATTGTGCAATATACAAGATTTACTTTGTGCCTTTTAAAGGTTATGTCTTCACCAGTCACCTCCTTATAGCAGCAGTAATTCATGAAGTTTATAAACTTTAATGGTGTTGCAGACTTGCCTGTTCTTAGCTAACGAGCAATGATTGATCTAAGAGCCGATAGCTGTTCCATGTTTCAACTATTTGGGTAGTGTAGACTAGGTGAACAAGGCTACTTTTCATGGAATTACTTGTTTTTTAAAAGTAAACCAAAATGAAGTGTGGGATTCTAGTGACTTCCATGAATTTGTATACAAATATTGTTTAGTGAATGACATTTGTTTCTCTCATTTGACCATCTGGACATTTGACTCACTTTCAACCCTTAATGAATCAACCCCATATAACTTCTCCATATTAGATGATAAATGCATAGTGCTGCTCGGAATATATGGAGTTCATGTTATTGAAGGTAAATCAATTAATCATGAAAGGCGATCCCACAGGACCCTCTTTGATTAATTATGTGTCACCTAACAGAATGTAGACGTTATGCGTATCTGCTAGATGAAAAAAAAATTGGCTGATCTGACAAACACTAATTATTGCATAAATTATCTGTATCACTAGTTCTTAATTATATAAACAGAGGTCAAATGTTCATAGATGGCTCTCTAAATATTCATAATAAGAACACATTTATAGTATGTCAGGGCTGATATGCAGAAGTTTAGGCATCCAAATGCAGCCCCAAATAACGACTTAATGTAATAAAAAAGGTAATAAAAGAGGTAATAATAACCTAATACATTTCACACTTAAATTTTCATCATATGCAGTTTCACTATTTGATCCAATAAAGATTTGTTTAATCTATTATCTGGCAAAAAGTAGGGTTAAAACAATGCCATTTATTGGCTATCTGAGAGTTAGGTTGCAAGCAAAAAAAGAAGTAGGTACGCACCGCCCATAAAACAAATGTACTGTATAAAACATGTGATGTCACATAATAAATATATACAAAAATAATACTTAGTGAAATCCTTGACTTGATCTCCAAATGTGTATCCAATATAATGTAGAACATGAAAAATAAATACAAAAAGCACAGAAAAATATATTGTGTAGTATGTATTTTACAGAGTGTAAAAAAGTGAAGTTCTGTGTTAGTTCAACAAACATTTACCAGAGCATTAACCTGGTCTGGAGTTCATAGCTTCTCTCCCAAGGAGTAAAAAGGGTGCTTCAGTAGGAATCTTTGGAATAGCCAAAGATACATTCTCAAATCAGCAGCAGTAAATCACAGACAAAATGTAATTATATCAATCCCTTTAAGTCTGTGGGCAGTCACAACATGAATTTCAGTGAGACATCTTTTTTTTTTTGGGACACAGTACACTTACATCTTTTCTTGCTTGCATTTCATAGAATGTGTGTAATTTATAGTGTTCTATCTCTCCTATAAGTTACAAAATGCTATATGCTATGCCAGATCCTAACACATGCCTTATGCTCGAGTTATGTAAATAATTAAAATGTTTTATAGCAACATGTCCAATTATCGTCTGATGTAAGTATGTATCATCCTTTGATGAATCTAGGCCACTGAAGCAGAATGTTAATTGACAGCTCAATTTCCCATAAGTTGCACAGCAGCCACAGACTTTATATCAGCCATAGTGGTGGACTGGTGGCCTCTCGATCCCCTCTGGCTGCTCATTAGTTCTGTTTTGCAAATGCCTTCTCCTCTATATATATTACATGCTTATTTCTTAGTTGGCTGGGTTTGTGCACTTTGTCAGGCAGTAGAAATATAATCCAAATAGTTACACATGAAGCCTAAGCATGCAAACATATGTAGTTGGCTATTAGGTGATTTTTCTGAATTACTATCACAATAGGTCCATGTAAGCATATCCATGTGATAATTGTTGACCTTATTTGCATATGCCTACCTAGAACCGTGTGGAGGTGTTTGTCCTATAAATTGAGGATTTCTATTTTCCATCTGACATGTCCATTGTCTGCAGATATGTGCTTAATAATGCCTCTGGTACCCTATGAATTGCTCCAAACCTAACATTCACACGAGATTCCCTGGTTAAAGGCCCACAGTTATGTGTCTAGGATAGTTGCTTCTCATTTCACCACTGACAATTCAGCATGACAGTTTGAGCGGTGAACTGTCAGCGCTGAAAGGCAACTTGGCCGTTTCACTGCAGCAATGTAAGCCCTGAACTGTCAGCGCTTACAATCAGAGTAAACCCCCCCCCCCAATAAATTAAACCCCCCCTAAAAGTTACACCAAACCCCCATACTAACCCCACCAAACCCTAATACTAACCCCTGAACTAAAATACTAATACCCATAATATTAATAATAACACTAGCCTCTTATACTAACACTTACCCCTAAGCCCTAATACTAACCCCTAAGCCCTGGTTCTAACACTAACTCTAACCTCTAATACTAACACATTATGTGATGTTAGTAGTGGTTAATCACAGCAAAAAATCTTATTAGGATTGTACATTTGCTGTCCCATTGAATTTGTTTTGAAATGTCATTAATCTATAATAAAAACAGAGGCATGTTGTATTCTAATGGCCACAGTGTTTATGAAAACACAGCAACAATTTTATTGTATATTTAGCAAACTAACAAAAATAACCATATAAACGTATTGGTAGCCAGTTCTGGCTAGCTGAATGTATTACTTATAAATTCTGATTAAGATATGCGGTTCTTCAGCGTACTGACACAGGCATAGTATCGGTCTTGTAAGTGCCACACAAGTTAGCTATACATCAAACTCTTGCATAGATGTCATACCTCAAGGAGGCATGTCACAGCCACTTAGATTAACCTGAAAGCGAAAAGGGGGGCAGGAAGGTAAACCATAACATAACTTGTGGTTTATTATCAAAATAAGGCTGGTGCCTTTCTAGTGATTCCTTCTATAGCCTTACATGACCTCCCTTAAAATCTACTCCCAAACATGTGCGACTTAGGACTTTAGCCCTATTCTATCTGTTTATGTACTTTCCATACTTAGTGAAGCAGCCATTTACAAATATTACAGTTGTAAGGGACCCGGCTGTTCTGTGGGACCCAGCCTGCTAGTCTACTTCTGTTTGTCATCTGCCATTTTTGTCAATATCTCACTGTCATCCACACTATCCAGAGTCCCTCTTCCTGGCATCACCACTATCCCCTCCTCCTTATACATGCACACTTGTATTTATTTTTTGGGGGAGAGACACCCATTCAGAGTGAACTAGATGTTATTTCAGATGTATTTAAAGGGGCTCTGTCACATAAAAAAGTTTTTACAGTGAGTCTTTCAACATTTAAAAAAAAAAGATGACTAGGATAGAAAACTCTGGTGGTGTGGGTGGGTGGGCGTCATCGAGGGAGGTCAAGCAGGAGGGGGGGGGTGGACTGTTTTTTCTTTAAGGGGTCCCAAAATTTCTAATGAGAGCACTGCTACCAGTGTTGTTATTGAATATGCAGCTAACCCTCCATGTTACTGAGAATTCTTATCTAGCCTTAAATAAATTAAATCCAATGCACTGTATGTCATTATATTTTTCCTATTCCATATACCTGTCATTTTACAGATTTGAAATTCTTTGTTTCCACTATTTATAGTTTCTTATTTTCCCTACACTTTTTAATCTAAGAACATCCACAGAAATATTCCATTTTCAAGACCAAGAATTGTCCATTGATACAATATCAGTGCCAGTATTTGTTTTTAAAGAACGGTGGAAACCCTAGCTTAGTCAGGTTCACTTCCAAATCTCGTGGTCATATTTGTGATGTCACCATATATAGAAGTAATCACTTTCTAATCATCATTCATTGGTTCATCATTCACTGATCATGCTATTCAACATAATAAGACTGGAGGGGCGTGGCCTGAGAGCGGAATGGAGTAGATGTGTTCTAGACGAGCTCCCGCTAACTGGCGCTATCAATAGGTTTTGTGGGCCCTAACGAACTTTGAAGATATGGGGAAACCCGGGAAGAAACAGCCTCCACCGCCCGGAACCGGGAAAAACCCCAAGAACCAGAGCAATCACACCCTATCGTCTTACCTTCTTACAGCAAAGGCTCCATCGCAGCCGATAAACAAAATGGCCGCTGAAGAGCGGGAAAGGTCCTCCGCATCCGACTCTGACTCCTCAATGCCTGCAACGAGAGAGGATTCGAGAGTGAACGAGATGATGGTTGCAACCGGGATCAGCGATCTTAAAACTGACTTACAATACTTTACTACAGAACTAAAAAAGGACTTTACCACAGCGGTAGACCAAATACGAGAGGCCATCCGAAACGAACTGACTGATTTCAAAACCGAAATAAAAGAACAAAATGTCAGACTAACGGCGGTTGAAAGCGACTGCACAACCATCCAAGCCTCAGTTGCCTCGTTGGCCCAGCAACTTAGAGAGCAACAGGCCCTAACGGCCCAACTCTCACATCACCTGCTAGACGTGGACAACAGGGGCCGTAGACAAAATCTACGAATCAGGGGTGTCCCCGAATCCGCAGACACCGAAGACACCACACAAATCACACTGGAAATCTTCCAGTCGATTCTAGGGGGTACCAACCAACCCACAATACTGATAGACAGAGCCCACAGAGCACTGCGCCCCAAAGCAACGGGGACCGACAGACCGAGGGACATCATCACCAGGTTCCACTCATACACGACCAAGGAGCTCATCCTTAAAGAAGCTCGAAATCAAACCCGACTGACATACAAAGATGAGACTATCCTGATTTTACCCGATATAGCCTGGGGAACCCTTCAACTAAGGAAACACCTCAAACCAATGACGGACCTGCTCCGGCAGTCGAACATCCGATTCCGATGGGGTTTTCCACTATCAATCTCGGTCAGACACGAAAAAGGTACAGCTCACCTACAACACCAGGACGATTTGGGTCATTTCTGTGAAACGCTAGAAATCCAACCACCCAAACTGGAAGGTTGGATACAACACGCAATGGGGTCCAACCCTGTGCCTAGGCCCCAGAGGAAAAGACGTCGGTGTCCCGCACCCAATAATCAAGACCGGGGACAAAGACGGAGGGAAGATCCTAATGCCCAGCTGGACCAATAGAAGGATAACGGGATCCAAAAAGACCCTAGAATAGAGACCGGTTCATAGAATTCCCACCTAATAACAGACCATATGCATGGTCCCTTGCAGAACCGCACATGACAACCACAGAAGGGTCTTATCCACGCAGCTAAGTGAAGTCAGACAGAAACCGAGAATTTCACCCGTGAACAATTCAATCTAGACTGTATGTCCACCCACTTATTAGAAAAGTTAATCTCAGTAGCTACACTTAAGTGCTACATGTTATTATGTTTCTCTCTATACTTCTTTCTTTCTGCTAACTGCTACCAGTTCTGTACGTTTATTGCTAACTGTTTTTTTTTTCTTTCTTTTTTTCATATACTCTTATAATCCCATACCAAGAGGCCCACAACCTCATATGTCTAAATTGCAATATTTTCTACACAGCCACAGCGGGAGAGCACCCGTCTGAACGAGGGTTCCCTCTCTGATGGTCACTGTTCCCCATACTGAGCTTCATGTCCTTGTAAATCTGGGGTTTCCCCATTCGGTTGCTAACCGAAGGGACAAAAACCCCACAGACATACTATCTCAGCCCACTCCAAAGTGGGCACTACGATATGCATGGAGACCTAGCTCCACGAGGCTCATATGCATATCAACCCTCCCCCCCCCCCTTGCCCACTCCCAGTTTGTACCCCCCCTCACCCCCATGTGGGGACACGGGGACCTCAGCAAAAAAGTCACAGATCCAACAGAAATGGTCACACTATACCCTCCCATGGCATCAACTCAAAATAAGACCCGTAAACTCTGCTTAAATTTTCTATCAATCAATGCCAAGGGACTGAATTCTCCCCTAAAACGCTCCCGTCTGTTCGGGGAAATGAAGGCCAGAAAGACCGATGCGGGCTTCATCCAGGAAACCCCACTTCTGTTGAAACAAAATTCCCTCATTCCAGGACCTCACCTACACTAAGATCTATTACTCCCACTCCCCCTTCAAAAAATCTAAGGGGGTAGCCATATGTTTATCTAAACACTTTCCCTTCTCACTGACAGACACTTGGTCTGACAATGATGGGAGAGCCCTATTCATAAAAGGCAAATTGGGTCAGGATATGATAACCTTGGCAAATGTATACGCTCCTAATAAAGACCAACATCTGTTTCTATGTTCCCTCCTCAGAGACCTTGACATTTTCGCTGAGGGTGTGGTAATCCTTGGTGGCGACCTCAACCTGATCCTAGATCCTAAACTGGACTCCTCGACTGGAACATCCTCCCTAAACAAACACAAATTAACACAGGTAAAAAAATCACTCCACAATTCCCAACTAGCAGACAGTTGGAGAATACAACACCCTACAACAAGGGACTACACATTTTACTCACATCCCCACCGCAAATACACAAGAATAGATCACTTCTTCATCTCACACAGACACTTACATTTACTACAAAACTCCAACATACACAATATAACCTGGAGCGATCATGCCCCAATCTCCCTTACAATCTCCCATCCATCCCTACACCAAAAATCCTGCCCCTGGAAAATCAACGAATCAGTTCTCTATAACCAAATACATGTCACAGAACTGAAAGAAACTTTGTCCCATTACTTTGAGGAAAACACGACCCCAGACATCTCCCCCCAAATAATATGGGAAGCACACAAATCAGTTATACGAGGACACTTCTTCAAACTGGGGGCTCATCTAAAGAAACAACATGCTCAAAAACTGTCCACCCTACTGGAGCAGATCCATAAGCTAGAGACCAAACATAAAACCTCACTGTCTACTGCTGATTACATAGAACTGACGAACCTTAGGGCAGAAATAAATCCCCTATGCAACCAAAAAATACAACAAAAAATAAAGAAACTGAAAAATTCAGCACACATATACAGAGACAAACCTGGCAAACACCTAGCTAAAGCTCTCAGGCAACAGTACACCACTACATATATCCCCTGAGGAACTCCAAAAAAATCACTAAATATACAACCCCAGATATTGCAGAAGCCTTTAAAGAATATTACAGAGAACTATATAACATCAGGGAACCTACTGAGGCACCCCTCCCTCCATCATCTAACGAGGCGATTACATCATATTTGAATAAACACCTAAATTGTTCAATCTCAAAGGAGGAGTTGAAGTCCCTCGATACTCCAATTACTGTAGATGAACTCGCAGAAGCCCTTAAAGAATCCCCGACAGGGAAAAGCCCAGGACCAGATGGCCTGACCACGACATATTACAAAACATTTCAAGAGATTCTATTGAAACCCCTGACCAGGTCATGCAACGCCTTGGCATCGGGCGGCACCCTCCCCACCCAGTCACAAGAAGCACATATTATACTCATCCACAAACAGGGAAGAGATGCGGGCCTGTGCAGTAGTTACAGGCCCATATCTCTACTCAACGTAGATGTTAAGCTACTGGCCAAGGTACTCAGCAACAGACTCCAAACTATCCTACCCCAGATCATACACAGAGACCAGGTGGGGTTTATCCCAAACACGGAAGCTAGAGATAATACAGTAAAACTACTGGGTCTCATTCACCATGCTTCCACACATAACATACCCATGCTACTAATTTCCACAGACGCAGAGAAGGCTTTTGACAGGGTGAGCTGGGACTTTATGAGAGCTGTTCTCAGACATATTGGTCTAGGGGAGGCCATGTACAACTGGGTTAACTCCTTATATCACGCTCCATCACCGAGGGTCAGAGTTAACGGAATCCTCTCGGACCGGCTCACCCTGTCGAACGGCACAAGACAGGGCTGCCCGCTCTCTCCCCTTTTATTCGTAATGGACCTCGAACCGTTTCTCAACGCAATCAGTGCTAACCCCTCCATACACGGCCTGATTGTCGGCCCCCACCACCATAAAATAGCCGCATTCGCAGACGACATTCTCCTCACCCTAACACAACCTACTATTTCTATACCCAATACACTGAAAGAATTTGAAACATACAGTGCCCTGTCATATTTTAAAATCAATGCAACAAAATCTGAAGCTTTAAACATATCAATCCGAGGGGCGTGTCCTAACTGGCGACCGAGCTGGACGTGTTGTAGAGGAGCTCCTCAGAGGCCTACGGGGCTAAACTGGTTTCAGACGGCATTACTCACGATACAGCACTGACAATAACCTTACAGAATGTCTCAACATCGACATTCGAGAAAACAAGAAAAACTGATTAAGTTTATGACTCCAAAAGGGAATAAAAAAACAAATTCTCTCACCGAGCCCGGATTCCAAGATGGCGTCTGTGAGGGTCTGGAACACGAGGAGGCATTCGATGGCGAGGACGCTACCTCTCTGGCATCAACTCCAGGTACGATTACTGGAGAAGAAATTAAAGTGATGCTTACCACGCTCCGAACGCAGATCAAGGGAGACATTTCTGACCTCACAACAGAGTTTGCAAGGGAAATAAGAGAACTGGGAGATAGAACCACCAGAATGGAAACTAAAATGGACGACCTTGTGGACCACCACAATGACCTGTCTGACTCCCACAAAGATCTCAAAGCGGAAATCCATAGCTTAAGAGAAAAAGTATGGGACCTTGAGGACCGCTCTCGCCGCAACAACCTCAGGTTAAGAGGTATTCCTGAGGAGGTACAGCCAGCCTACCTAGCGGACTGGGTTCAAGGATTATTTTCCACACTCCTTCCAGATATCACCGGAACGGACACCTTGATTGATCGAATCCACCGACTACCGAAACCCAAAAACATACCCCCGGAGACACCAAGGGACGTTATACTAAGACTCCATTTCTATCACTTCAAGGAGGCTGTGATGAGAGTTGGAAGAGAGCTACAACCTTTACCTGCTCCTTACGACAAGATCCAGATATTTGCGGACCTTTCTCAACACACACTACAACAGCGCAGAAGCTTTCAAGCCGTAACATCAGCCCTTCGTGCGGCAAATATTAAATATAAATGGGGATTCCCCGTGAAGATTTTGGTCTCCCGACAAGGTTCCACCACGGTGTTCCGATCCCCAGTGGAAGGAGTTAAATACCTGCAGCTGTGGGAGATCCCATCGCAAAGTACAGAAGATCGTGACCGAGGAAAGAGACAACGTCTAACCAGGGACTGGACATCGGTCCCAGAACATCGTGGACCTAGACGCCCAACGGAAACAGCCTAAAGAAACCCTTGATTTTGCAAGTCGTACCAAAGCCCAAAAAGTCGAGATCCTTCACCTAAAAGGAGGGCTCAGAGCTACGACACGAACAGATCTCGCCCGACATTCATATTTCCTGCAAAAATGCGACAATATCCACCTCTCCTGACTATCCCAAAGTGATAAAATAGACAGTGACAATGAAGATTTGGAAAACATCCGTTTCCACCGAGTGATGAGTATGGTTGATAATCCCTATATTTCATGCAAATAACTTTACAATATAATCGGAGGTGTTTAAATATGGGGCTTGTTTATATATAAGATACGAAAAGACATCATCAGCTAAACCATATACGCAATTATATGTGAATTAACAAACGATACTTATGAGGATCACCGTACTCAACAGCATTCTAACCCAGCTGCAGAAGTAAAAGATTTCTGACATAAAGATCAAGGCCAGACGCAGCGAATATTAAGGTCTACACACCATACATAGAGAGCAGAGCAGGGATATGAGTATTATGAATGCACAGTTCAAGCAAAAATGTTGAGTAACCAAGTTCGATGGTTTACCTTTTGTTTTTTCCTCTTTTGTGTTTCTCACAAACTAGTTGTAAATTGTAAGTGTCTGTATTTGGTCCTTTCAGACCAGACCAGGTTATGATTAATCAGTTCCCCAGGAGGCCGCTTGACCTTTTCTATGCACTAAGTTGGTTTGCAGAGATTGGAAAACTCTCTGCATACTACGGATAACCCCTATTCATCTGGAGATGTGTCTAGTGCATCACTGTATTGCAAAACTGCGTATTGAATGTATAGATGCACTGGGAATGTTTATTAGGTCACAAACTGACCTTCCTGATGTGCATACCTACATACTGTTGCTACTCCATTTTCTTTTACTCCTGTTTCTATTTTTTTTCTTTTTTTCTATTATTAGTTTTAATTCTGTATTCCTTTCTGTATGTCTATATCATACTAGCTACTGGACCAATTTTCCACATAAAGATGCAACCAGGTCTATAATGAAAAAAGCCAAGGACAAATTCCTAGTAGGACCTAGAAAACAAAGTGGGGGTGAGTACATCGTGATGGGTGAATGCGCCGCTGGTAGTATTGCTTGGAAGCCTATAGTTCCCTTAGATTGGAGATAATGTCAATTAAAATAATATCTATTAACACCAAAGGGCTAAACACACCCAACAAACGTAGATTATTATTCAAAGAAGCAAGAAATAAAAAGGCACAGATAATATGCGCCCAGGAGACACATTTCGCGACTGACAAAATCCCCAAAATGTCCACAGCACAATACACAGAGGTATTTCATGCTACAATGGCAAAGAAAAAATGCGGAGTATCCACATGGTTCCACAACTCACTTTCTTTCCAATTAACAAATATTATTAGGGACAGGAAAGGTAGATATCTCATTATAGAGGCCACCATTAACGGATCACCTTATATAATTGCCAACATATATGCCCCTAATTCTGACTCAATCGCTTTTATTAAAAAAGTTATTAACCGACTTGATGTGTCCCCAAATACGGCGATTATTGTATGTGGAGACCTAAATACAATAGCTGACCAAGCCCTTGACACCTCTGCTACACCAACAGGAAAATATCTTTGCACATTGAAATCACAAAGCCGAGCATTTCAACAAGTGTTGACAGAAAATAGACTGTATGACGCCTGGAGAATCACTAATGGGTGTTCCAGAGATTACACATTTTATTCGCAGGTCCACTCGACTTATTCCCGAATTGATCATTTTCTAATAGACAAATCTACTCTACAGCGGGTAACTAAATGTGAAATAGGGACGATTCAATGGTCCGACCATGCCCCGATATGTCTCACGATTTCTATGTCATCACAATACAAAGGCATGGGCTCTTGGCGCCTTAATGATAGTTTACTCTCCAATCCCATTACTAAACAAAAAGTACAGAAAGTGCTGGAGGAATACTTCCAACTCAATGACTTACCCGATATGTCAGTAGAGGTTGTGTGGGAGGCCCATAAGTCAGTTATGAGAGGACATCTAATAGCAATAGCATCATACGAGAAAAAAAAAAGAGATCTAGAATTAAAAAAGTTGATGTCCGAGCTTCGGATTTTAGAAGCAAATAACAAGACCAAACATACCACACAGGGGAGGTCTCAAATTGTAGCAATAAAACAGGCCATTTCGAAAATACAACTACACCAAACCCAACTGCAGCTCCAGAGACTTAAGCAAACTTTTTACACTCAAGGGAATAAAGCGAGCAGGCTTTTATCTAAAAGATTAAGAAAATTAGAGGCCAAACGGGCTATACCATATATAATCTCACAACAAGGGGTCAAGACACAGAACCCAGCAGACATACCAGAGGTCTTCGCCTCTTATTACTCATCCCTTTATAATTTAAATATAGATCAGCACACACCTCAACCGGGGGTTAAGATAATAGATGATTTCCTGGCAAAGATGGAGTTACCAAAAGTGGGGACTCTAGCTTTGCCAGGTCTCACAGCACCGATAACGGAGGAAGAATTAGCAAAAGCAATCAAAGCGCTCCCTAAGCACAAGGCCCCTGGCCCAGACGGCTTCTCTAATCAATACTATACAATGTTTCAGGAATACTTGACCCCATTTCTTTCCCGCACTCTTAATTCTTGTAAACTAAAAGGCGAGTTTCCGCCTTCTATGTTACTAGCCCATATTACCACATTACCCAAACCAGGAAAACCCCCGACGCACTGCCCCAATTACCGACCCATATCACTTTTAAATGTGGATGTGAAATTATATGCCAAAATACTGGCCAATAGAATTCAGTCTCTACTGCCTAGTCTTTTGCACTATGATCAAGTAGGCTTTGTGCATGGACGCCAAGGCACCGATAACACCCGTAAAATAATTGACACAATTTCGATAATCAAAGACCGTAAGATTCCTAGTTTAATTTTGGCCATAGACGCCGAAAAGGCGTTTGACCGCCTCCATTGGCTTTACTTAAGAAAAGTTTTGACCAAATTTGGATTTCCCCCAGAGTACATACAGGCGATCTTTGCCCTTTACTCTGCACCATCGGCGAAGGTCACGTATGCAGGGTTCCAATCGAAGTCGTTTCCAATTACAAACGGATCCAGGCAGGGATGTCCATTATCCCCACTTTTATACGTATTAGCCTTAGAGCCATTAGCAGCACTGATTAGGAACCACCCCTTGATCTCAGGTATACCATACATGCTAGACCGTGAAATTAAACTGGGGCTATTCGCGGACGATATTATATTTTCCTTATCCCACCCTCAACGCACACTTCCACATCTCTTAGAGGTTATGGATGAGTTCAGTAAAGTATCATACCACAAAGTCAATGTGTCCAAGACACAGGCCTTGCCGATAGGGGTGACCCCGAATATCCTACAATCTCTTCAAACTACATACTTATTCGAATGGAGATTAGATAATATAACATACTTAGGGGTACGTATCACAAAAAATCCGGCCCATCTCATAAAACATAATCTTCTTACGATATGGAACACACTAAAACAAGACTTAATGGAGTGGTCGACCTTATTCCTCACATGGCTAGGAAGAATAGCAGCGATAAAAATGACTATTATGCCAAAACTACTTTACATATTTAGGGCTTTACCAATAGCGATACCCAAGTCTGTTCTAAAAACTATACAATCGGACATATGTAAATTCATTCATGCCCACAAGCCCACTAGGATTGCCAACAAATGGTTGATAGTGCCCCCGGGAAGGGGGGGACTGGGTGTTCCCTCTATAGAAAAATACTACCAAGCGGCGCGTATGGCCCAAACACTAATGTCTCATTGCGCACCAGGTGAAATAGCATGGGTGGATGTGGAGGACTCGATCTGCCATCCCCATAGATTAATTGATGTTCTATGGACACAACATTGGAAACCATTTTCCTGTGGGATACCCAGTATCGACGTCTCGTTAAAAATTTGGAGACAGTATGCGTTAATAATTCCTGAAATGGCTAAACTTTCAATAGCCACCCCTATTTCAAGCCTAGAAAGATTAGTTAATGACCTACATATGAAGACGTGGCAACTTAAGGGTATTACTAATCTTGGCAACCTTTACACCCAACATAAGTTGAGTCCTATTTCTGACCTTAAAGCCCAATATGGTATAAGCGATAAAGATTGGTTAAAATATTTCCAGGTTCAACAGGTTTTAGCACATACCCCTCATATGCTTTCAAGGCCAGGACACATCCCGCATAAACTTATTCTTACATGCAGTAAGATGCCCTGTGTAAAGAAAGGCCTCTCTATATGTTACCAAGTACTGCAAGTACCCTCTATGTTTGGATCTCTTCCTTATGCTCAGGCCTGGGAGAGAGAGTTGGGCACCCATCTATCTCCTACGGAATGGAAACAGGCACTTGATTTCCCACGCAAGATTTCACATAATGCAAACCATGCGGAACTTGTGAAGAAAATACTATTTAGATGGTACTATGTCCCAACCAGATTGGCAAAAATGTACGAAGGATTCTCAAACTTATGTTGGAGAGGTTGTAATAGACCAGGGACAATGTTACATATATGGTGGGAATGCCCGAAACTCAAAGTATATTGGTCTAATGTGTACATGTTAATAGACAATTTACTAATTTAGTGCATTACTGGCACTATTACATGTATTTCCCCAACGTATCACTAAGCCGAAGAGGGTGATTTTAGGACAGATATTGTTAGCTAGTAAAACATTATTGGGTAGGAATTGGAAAAGTACTACAGTCCCTACTAAAGAGGAACTATGCAATTTAACTGAGCATAATATACAAATGGAGAAAATGCATTACACAGTGAATGACAAAATGACTCAATATTATGAGATTCTTGAGACCTGGGAAGATTGTTTGATTGATCATTAGAACCAATATTTATAATAGAATAAGAAATATGAAGTAGACAACACCTAGATACTTCAATACTTTTTTTTTCTCTTTTTTTTTTTTTTTTTTTTTTTACTTTCCCTTTTATTTCTCTTTGCCCTATATTCTTTGAGTTTTATTATTTCTTATGTATAAACCCATTTCTGTTATTTATGTTATATTATGAATATATATCATCATAAGATTTTTTTCTTTATTGATGACCCATTTCAGTGTATCATGTGAAATTCCAATAAAGCTTTAAAAACCAAAAAAAAAAAAAAAAGTGTTGTGATCTAAGCAGAAAAAAAAACAAAAAAAAACATATCAATCCCTCACGAGGCACTTCAGACCCTCCGCGGGACCTTCCCGTTCAAATGGTCGACAACCAAACTTAAATACCTAGGGATCTTCCTAACTCCACAACTAGACGCCCTATTCCAAACAAATCATCAGACAATATTACACACCATCAAGGCAGACCTACACAAATGGTCCACTTCACGTATTTCATGGTTTGGACGCGTCGCAACAATTAAAATGAACATATTACCAAGACTATTGTACATACTACAGACCCTCCCTATCACGATACCCAAGAGTTTTTTTAAAGAGTTTAAATCCTTGATAATTAGGTTCATATGGAACACCAAATCCCCCCGTATACAATACAATTATTTGACGAGACCCAAAAACAAGGGGGGACTGGGGCTTCCAGACCTGGAAACTTACTATAGAGCCACGCTATTGGCCAGGATTGTGGAATGGACCCGTCCAGCACACAAACTGTGGGTATCAATAGAACACAATTCTATGGCAGTACCTATACCGATAGCGGCATGGGTAACACCCAAACAAACAAAAACACATGACTCAAGACATCCTACCATCATCCCCACCTTAAAGGTGTGGAAACACCTGGCCTCGAGACCAGGGATACTAAACAACCCCTCCCCACTATTGTCATTATCACATAATATTGAATTCCACCAGGTCTATCAGGTAGACCTTTTGACCCTTTTCTATCACAACATACCCCTTTCCCGAGACTGGGACATTTCCTAAAAGACGACAAATCTCTGATATCATACGAGATCTTCAAACGCCGGGTAGACCGCAGGGGCCCCTGTGGACATACACACAAATCAAACACTTTTTTCAAACTCTATCACCCCCCAACCAAGAGACCCCCTCTGTCACAAGATTTGAAGCCCTTTGCAGATCCAAAGATGCCCCACACAAATTGATCTCAGAAATCCACCTCCTCCTGTCAGACTCACATCCACACCAGAGACCACACATCATTAGGTCATGGGAGATTGACTGTGGAATCACTTTCACAGACACCCAATGGGAGAAACTCATGCTCCTAGCCCACAAATGCTCACCGTCTGTCAGAGTGCAGGAGAATGCCTACAAAATACTGTCTAGATGGTACAAAGTTCCATCTGCCCTTCACAAAGCATTCCCAAACTCCTCAGACAGCTGCTGGAGATGCAACGCACATAAAGGCACATTCCTGCACATTTGGTGGGATTGCCCGCTAATTAAGAGGTTTTGGACCACGGTCGCCCAGATTATTGACTCTATTGCAGAGCTACCTGTGCAATTCACTCCACAGACATACCTACTACATCACAACAATCACTCCACAAAAAAATACAAGCACTCACTCACAATCAAACTCATAAACGCAGCGAAAATGACAATTCCCAGATTCTGGAAGAACAAGCGAACACCCACGATAAGGGATTGGATGGATTCAGTCGAGGAGTCAAGACAAATGGAAGAACTGACACAAATGACCCGAGACAGGGGACTGGAGAATTACAATTGTTGGCTTCCCTGGCTTCTATACTTGGAGGCCGAAGAATGTGAGTCGGAGATTTCGGCTCTAGACTCTTGACCGCACACGCAGCTCTAGACAGATGTGAGGGGTTTGTGTGGGCAGCCAAGAGGCTCACAATTTAATGACAAGAAACCGCAGTGACGGGACATATACACCCCCAACGTACAGTCACATTCAGATTACACCAGAGGGAACAGGTCCCCCCTCCTTTTTATTGTTTTTTTTTTGGTGTAGAGGCACTGGAAGTCCTATAACTCCCAAACAACACCTTATCCCCAAACTAGACACCCATGAAGGGCTATTCCATGACGAAGTTCCCCAAGTGTTACCATGATATTGATGTATTCCATAATTCTGTTTAAGCGAAAATCATTAGTTACAACTGTATTTACGATATTGTAATTGCTGTGACTCCCCTGTCCCATCTCCACTCCCCTTGCTCTCCTCCCCCATGTTCCCCTCCATATGTTACAAACTTATCAAAATGTCTAATAAAAACATTTCAAACAAAAAAAAATAAGACTGGATACTTCCCAGATGCAAGAGACTATATGGATGCAATCAAGAAAATGCCCAAATCCTGGCAAGGCAATATATATTATAGAGCTATTATGTTTATATAGCAAAGTGGAACAGACGGACACAACATATGAGTTCCCATATATAAAGCATGTAAAACACAAACATGTGGACTAATAGTGAAAAATGTTTTTACATCATTTAAAATACTACTCACAAAAACAAGCTATAAAAGTCCACATAGGACATGACTGAACTATTTCTTGAATCTGCAATTAATTGACATTATTTATATATTTTACAAGTTGAATCCTCTCAAGTCCTTTCATATCATAGAAAAAACACACACACACATCAGTTTAATTAAGAAGACTTTAGGAGGAAGTATTTATGTTCTTTTTATTTCATTTATTTTTATTTCTTGGAAAAATAACACAAAGCAATTAATACATGAAAAATAGCATAAGTCACAAAAAATGGCATTTCGATTGATGCATGAATAAACACTTAACCAGAACATATAACCAATAGGTAAAGGGAAAAAGGATCTAGACAGAGGGTCAAACAGGATGGATACATTTCTCCTCCCCTTAAACAACCTCTATAACTTGTATCAAGGTAATTTCTCTTGTCAAGGAGAGAGTAACAAATAAGAAGAAACCCTTTAGGGTGTTATTTAGGTTTTGTGTTATTCGAGGCCTGACCAAATTTACCCACCCTCCTCAATCCTCATTTGCCCCATCCTTTACTATCTAGGCCATACATCTTTCTATTAAGGACCCGCACTTTCATTTTAAACTCCACCTCTGTCATCTCTGTCCCTAAAGAACTTGCCAATGCCATCTCACTCCCCAAGAAGCTTGTCAGCTCCATCTCTTGTCCCAAAACAGCTTTTTGGTGCCATATTTACCCCAAACAGCTTCTTAGTGGCATCCATCTTTGTCCTCAAACAGCCTCTAGGGGCTTGTCTGGGCCATCTTTGTCCCCAAAAGATTGTTGGTGCCACCTCTGAAGCCAAATAGCTTGTCACTGCAATATTTGTCCTAATACAGCTTGTCAGTTCCATATTTGCCCCACCCAACATGCATGCCCCCCCCTCACCCCCCCCCCCCCCCCCCCCCAACAAGTCCAGGGCTCTGAACCATCTAAATGGGGGATGATTCACCAAAAAAAAGACAAAAAAAAAACACAGTTTGGGAGTCAGGGGGCTAAGCAGTGAAAATCCCTGCCCACCCCCTTGGTAACTAATGGATTTCCTGTGAAAAAAAGAATTACCTATTCCTGAAGTCCAGGCCAATCCATCCCCATCTTTGGCACAAGGAAAGGGGCCTCCCAAAAAATAAAAATGAATCCAAAGAAAAAATGGCAAAAATGTAGAATGAAATAATTTATTTTATTTATTTTGATTGGGTCTGGGGTTCTTGAATAATTTTTATGGGGGGGGGGGGGGGTCTGGTGGCATTTATTATCTGGATCTGGGGGCATTTGGATCGCCCCCATGGAGAAATAAATTTTCAGGTGTGAAATGCAACGTTTTAATAGCGACAATGTAAGCACTGACAGTTCAGCTTACAAACATTACCCCTAACCCCCATCCTAACTCCCACAAAACTAATACTAACCCCCCAAACACTAGTACCCCTAATACTAACACTACCTTCCGAACCCTAACACTATCCCCTGGAACCCTAATATTAACACTAACCCCAAACCCTAATACTAACATTAACCCTCCCGAACCCTAATACTAATACTAAACCCACAAACCCTAGTACTAATACCTAACCCGCCAAACCATTATACTAATACCTAACCCCTAATAATACTCACCATGTTCGATCCCGCAATGAACTGTCCCACGAACAAATGTCCGGAGTGACCGCTCGCGTGATGAACTATCACGCGAGAGGTCACGGTGAAGTGGCTGCGTTCAAGCAGCCCCGATGATCTGTCCAATCCCCTTTTTCGGATGCTTTCATTTCAGCAGGTTAAGGTGGGGAATTGGCTATAAAGTCCAAATTGTGGACCTATTTGGGGGCCCATCAGGGCATATTGGGTATTGCAATTTGGTTCCCGATATGTCCCTGATGTGCCCTAATCAGGCCAGATTTTGGAGGCATCAATCCGTAGCCGAAGTTCGTTGAATATAGAGTAGACCCTATAGATTATTATAGGAATTTTCCATACAACAATAACTGCCCCTTACTTTGTAATAAAGAAATCAGATTGTGGAAAAACATGCAGCAGTCTTTTGTTTAGAAATTCCGCCTGAGATGGCGCATCAGGCGCATTGTTCTTAGGCAGCACTATGAGGTGCATGCTCTGTCCCCCCCAGGTGACATCCCGGAGCTCAGAAAGCAATGTGCCTGAACCATCCCCCTCCCTGACCATGAAAGGTAAATAAACAGAAAGGGGGGTAAATACCACCAAAAAAAAAGAAATTTGTGTCAGTCTGTAAGGGTGTGTGTGTGTGTATGTGTGCAAGGCTGTTTGTTTGTATGTATGTAAGGGTGTATGTGTGTAAGGGTGTCTGTAAAAGTGTGTGTGTGTAAGGGTGTGCATGTGTAAGGGTGTCTGTGTGGGTGTGTAAGGGGTTGGGTGTCTGTGTAAGGGTGTGTGTGTAAGTGTGACTGTGTGAATATGTGTCTGTGTTTGTGTGTATTTATGGCTGTGTATGTATGGGTATAAGTGTGTTAAATTGATGTGAGGTTGTTGGGGATTTTTTTCTTGTGAGTTATATTATGTATTGTGATGTGCAGTGTGAGTTTTATTGCTCTGGAGTCTGGATAGATGTATAGATGGATAGATAGATAGATAGATAGATAGATAGATAGATAGATAGATAGATAGATAGATAGACATAGTTTGTACATATTATTAAGAACAGCAAAAATGGCTACCTTCACTGTTATTTCCTTTCCTCTCCAGAGAGAATTGCGATTATGTCTCAAGGACAAAAAGTTAATGATACACTGTAACAAAATAAGAGATTCCACTAAGTCGAATTAAAAACAGATTAGGTAACGATCATAAGTGTCTTTAAAAAGTATCTCTAAACAATAAGCAATTTAGAATGGATTAAAACATATTCTGCATTTAATGCCATCAATAATCTATACATATCCTTGTTATAATATATTTATTTCTAATAGAACTTCTGGTCACAATAATTTCTGGGTACTTGTAAACAATACAAATATAACATATGTTAATCCTTTATAATACTGTGTCCAATATTTTGAATTCGAAAAACAAAGAAAAAGAAAAGAACAGTAGGGTTAATTTTCTACTGCCAAAAATATATGTCTAACTACAGATGTTTGAAACAGCTGCACATGATAATAAAGACATGATGTGTAGTGTATAAAAATTCCCGCACTGCAAAGTGTCAGGAGTTTTTTTTAATAAGGCGCAATTGCTGTTTGTTATGTAGAACTGCGATTGAGCTTTTTTATAACTCCTGACACTTTGCTGTGCAGGAGAGCGATCTCGGTCACACAGTGTTTGGCGGAGGTATCCAGACACAAATCAGACAGTGGATATACATGGGCTGCGTCGGCACAATGAGCGCCAGCACAACCATAATCTACACATTTCGGCATAGATAGCACAGACCTCATTCATCTTGTTATATCAGTTGTGTTACTATTTAGCCATAGCTACAAGTTTTTTTTAAGTATGTGTGGTTATATAAGAGAAATGAAGTGACTTCTACATCATAACTTAGGTACAATACATATTGTATACGCTAAGTATGATATTAGAGATTCTCATACCTTCCGCTGACCTTAAATAGATAGGTCAGAATTAACACTGACTTTGTGAGCAAAACTCTTTCAATATATTAGTTAACTACTTTTATCAGATATTTTATATTTTTTGCATTATCATTTTTTGTGCCAAGCTAAAGAAATCGCATAATTATCCACCCAGCATTAATCCTCTGTAGGCAAGGCCCATTGCCTTCTATCGATGGATACCTTTTGTTTAAAACATGTAATGCATTGCAAGCTAGCTCTAGGAGAACATTAATCGCTTCACTTAGCAGATATTGTGTGGGCTGTGCCATATATCTCAAATGTCCAATTCCCTTTTATTTACATTCTTATAGAACACTTAATTACTGTTTTGATAATTTACCAGGGAAAGCTTATCTTCAGATAAGCTTCATGTACACTGACTATTTTGGGGGCATGCTGGTGACATTGTTCACACAAAAACATATATTGCTATTGAAATAATACAAAAAAGGCACAACGTTTAAGTGAGTGGGAATATGAATTAACACTTTCAATAAGTGTTTTAAACACGTGGCCTTATATATGAAATATGAAAACCACCCTCTAGGGCAGGGGTGTCCAAGTTTGTTCTGCAGTGGGCCACTTCACTGTAAATGTATGTTTGCGTGGGCCACATTCATATTTCATTGAAAGGAAATGTGTGTGTGTATATATATATATATATATATATATATATATATATATATATACACACACACATACAGGGAGTGCAGAATTATTAGGCAAGTTGTATTTTTGAGGATTAATTTTATTATTGAACAACAACCATGTTCTCAATGAACCCAAAAAACTCATTAATATCAAAGCTGAATATTTTTGGAAGTAGTTTTTAGTTTGTTTTTAGTTTTAGCTATTTTAGGGGGATATCTGTGTGTGCAGGTGACTATTACTGTGCATAATTATTAGGCAACTTGACAAAAAACAAATATATACCCATTTCAATTATTTATTTTTACCAGTGAAACCAATATAACATCTCAACATTCACAAATATACATTTCTGACATTCAAAAACAAAACAAAAACAAATCAGTGACCAATAAAGCCACCTTTCTTTGCAAGGACACTCAAAAGCCTGCCATCCATGGATTCTGTCAGTGTTTTGATCTGTTCACCATCAACATTTCTTGCAGCAGCAACCACAGCCTCCCAGACAGTGTTCAGAGAGGTGTACTGTTTTCCCTCCTTGTAAATCTCACATTTGATGATGGACCACAGGTTCTCAATGGGGTTCAGATCAGGTGAACAAGGAGGCCATGTCATTAGATTTTCTTCTTTTATACCCTTTCTTGCCAGCCACGCTGTGGAGTACTTGGACGCGTGTGATGGAGCATTGTCCTGCATGAAAATCATGTTTTTCTTGAAGGATGCAGACTTCTTCCTGTACCACTGCTTGAAGAAGGTGTCTTCCAGGAACTGGCAGTAGGACTGGGAGTTGAGCTTGACTCCATCCTCAACCCGAAAAGGCCCCACAAGCTCATCTTTGATGATACCAGCCCAAACCAGTACTCCACCTCCACCTTGCTGGCGTCTGAGTCGGACTGGAGCTCTCTGCCCTTTACCAATCCAGCCACGGGCCCATCCATCTGGCCCATCAAGACTCACTCTCATTTCATCAGTCCATAAAACCTTAGAAAAATCAGTCTTGAGATATTTCTTGGCCCAGTCTTGACGTTTCAGCTTGTGTGTCTTGTTCAGTGGTGGTCGTCTTTCAGCCTTTCTTACCTTGGCCATGTCTCTGAGTATTGCACACCTTGTGCTTTTGGGCACTCCAGTGATGTTGAAGCTCTGAAATATGGCCAAACTGGTGGCAAGTGGCATCGTGGCAGCTGCACGCTTAACTTTTCTCAGTTCATGGGCAGTTATTTTGCGCCTTGGTTTTTCCACACGCTTCTTGCGACCCTGTTGACTATTTTGAATGAAACGCTTGATTGTTCGATGATCACGCTTCAGAAGCTTTGCAATTTTAAGAGTGCTGCATCCCTCTGCAAGATATCTCACTATTTTTGACTTTTCTGAGCCTGTCAAGTCCTTCTTTTGACCCATTTTTCCAAAGGAAAGGAAGTTGCCTAATAATTATGCACACCTGATATAGGGTGTTGATGTCATTAGACCACACCCCTTCTCATTACAGAGATGCACATCACCTAATATGCTTAATTGGTAGTAGGCTTTCGAGCCTATACAGCTTGGAGTAAGACAACATGCATAAAGAGGATGATGTGGTCAAAATACTCATTTGCCTAATAATTCTGCACTCCCTGTACAAATACACATACAGGTGATACTCGAAAAATTAGAATATCGTGCAAAAGTTAATTTATTTCAGTAATGCAACGTAAAAGGGGAAACTAATATATGAGATAGACGCATTACATGCAAAGCAAGATAGTTCCAGCAGTGATTTGTCATAAGTGCGATGATTATGGCTTACAGCTCATGACATCATTTGCTGCTTAATTGCACAGTCCCCCACTCTGTGCAAATCTTCCTGTTAAGAACAAACATCAAGGTTAGTCTGTGTTACCTTACCTATTTATGTGTCATTAGCAAACACTGAGACTTGGGTCTCACCAAAACGTGGGAGATCATAAATAAACAAATTAAAAAGAAGAAGGCCTTAAACAGACCCCTGAGGTACTCCGCTTAACCCCTTTGCGACCTTATGACGAGTTAACTCGCCATAAAAGCCACAGCGTTAGCAACCTTATGACGACTTAACTTATTATGTAGTTAGGCAGGTGGTGCGGTCCGTGTGCACTGTGGTTGCAGTGCACTTTGAAAAATTCTAATTGTTTTGGGTGCTTAATAGTACATTTGCGTTTTGCCGTGCACTTCTTATCTGAGAGTCAAATAGAACAGTGAAATACTGTGGTTACAGTGCACTTTTAAAAATTCTAATTGTTTTGGGTGCTAAATAGTACATTTCCGTCTTGCGGTGTACTTCATATCAGAGAGTCAAATAGAAAAGTCCAATACTGTGCTTACAGCGCACTTTGAAAACCGAATGTTCGGTTTATAGGCTGTCGGCTTTTAACTATACGGAGACAAAGTCTCCATTCATAATTTTATGAATGGAGACTCTGTCTCCGTATAGTTAAATGTCGGCTTTTAACTATACGGAGACAAAGTCTCCATTAATTATGAATGGAGACTCTGTCTCCGTATAGTTAAATGCCCACAGCCTATAAACCGAACGTTCGGTTTATAGGCTGTCGGCTTTTAACTATACGTTTGTCTCCATTCATAATTTTATGAATGGAGACTCTGTCTCCGTATAGTTAAATGCTATTGTATTCTATAAACCGACTCTATTTCGGCTTATAGAATGCAATAGTACTACGAATGGACGAATGAACGAATGATTTTCGTTTATTAACCATTCGTTCATTCGGCTTTCGTTAGCTTAGCATTTTCGTTCTTCGTTTTTCGGGCGAATGGACGAAAATGCAATTTTCGGACGAAAATGCATTCGTCCGAAAACGAATGCACATGTCTAGTATATATTCACATGTAAATTGCTTTTTTAATAAAAAATTATGATATAAAAAAATTCTTGTTTTTATTTCCTTTTATGTGACAATGCTGCCTCTCTCTTTCCCTTGCCCCCAGATTTGTCGCTCTCCCCCCCTTAGTGTTGTCTCTCTCTCTCACCCTCCCTTTGGCTCCCCCCTCGCTCCCCTTGTGTCTGTCTCTTCCCCCCTTCCCTCCCCCTGTTTCTCTCTGCCCCCCTCCCCTTGTTTCTGTCTCTTCCCCCCTCCCTCCCCTTGTTTCTCTCCCCCCCCCCTCGTTACTCTGCCCCCCCCCCCCTTGTTATTCTGTCCCCCCCTCACCTGTTTCTTGCTCCCTGGTGGCTAGTGGGGGCAGCCGGGGGATGTATGCACTATACATAATAGACTGAAGTGTCGGGCAGCATGGAGGTTGTCTGCACGATTCGTGCAGACATCCCCCAGCTGTCCGATTCTCCCTGGTGGCTAGCGAGGCAGCGGAGGATGTCTGCGCGATGAGCGAGACCTCCCCTGCTGCCGCCAGGAACGACCGCCAGGACTTTTATGAGGAAGCTGGAAGTACCCAGCTTCATCATAGAAGTCCCGGCGGTCATGCCGGGCGGCAGCAGGGGAGATCTGCGCTCATCGCGCAGACATCCCCTGCTGTTAGAGAGGGGGATCCAGGTCCCCTGCAGCTCTGCTGGGGACCTGGATCCCAGTCTTATAGTCTGACCTCAATTTGAGGTCAGATTATAAGACGACCTCGATTATAAAAGGGGTATTAACACTTCCCTTGCTGATCACAGTTTCTTTTTACTGTGATCCGTTTCCTTCCAAGTTTATGGACCTCATTTAGTTTTTTCAAAATAAATTTTATTTTGTACATTTTTACTATATTACTTATATTCTTTTCATGTATTAATGTAATTACAGTTAACTCATACAAGCCTGTGCTGTGATTATGACCAGAGCAAACGTTAACCCATTCGTGACGTTGGGACGTTCTATGCCGTCCTGATTTTAAGTCCCTTAAAGTCGTTAGGACGGCATAGTACGTCCTGTGTTAAACAGCTCATATCGCGGCTCGGATCATGCTGCAGGCACTTGCAGCGGGATCCCACCTGTCAGATGAGGCCATTTTAAATGGTCTCAAAATGGTCTCAAAAACGAGCACCAGCTACATTTCTCTAAATCGTGCGTGACGTCCGAAGGGCTTGCAATTTTTGGGCAGGGACCCACAGGGTCTATTAAGACCCTGATTGGGTCTCTGCCATAGTGTTCCTGGCTAACGATCACCTTGTGATCAGTGGCCAGGAATAAATCGTGACATTTTGGTGCTTACGTCATTTGGGACGCAAGCACCATGCGTCACAAAGGGGTTAAAACTCTCCACTTTTTTCAATTTATTTTTTAATACTAAATTCAAATCATTTCATGCTATTGGCAATTCTATAAACCGAAATAGAGTCGGTTTATGGAATACCAATAGCAAAATACATAAACCGACATAATGAACGAATTTCGGTTTATGGAATTGGCAATGGCATTCTATAAACCGACTCTATTTCGGTTTATAGTAATGCCATTGCAAATAGCATATTACATTACATTCCATAAACCGAAAGTCTATAAACCGAACGACGTTCGGTTTATAGACTTTCGGCTTATAGAACAGCAATAGCATTACATGTATTCTATAAACCGAACGTCGTTCGTTTTAAAGACTTTCGGCTTATAGAATACATGCAATGCTATTGGCTTTCTATAAACCGAAAGAATCCCCATTCATACGAATAGGTCAATTGACCTATTCGTATGAATGGGAACTCAATTTCGGTTTATAGAAAGCCAATAGCATTACATGCATTCCATAAACCGAAAGTCATTCATGTCGGTTTATGGAATGTGTACAATGCTATTGGTATTGTATAAACCGACTCTATTTCGGTTTAGAATGCCAATAGCACGAATGGACGAATGGACGAATGATTTTCGTTTATTAACCATTCGTTCATTCGGATTTTGTTAGTTAATATTTTCGTTATTCGTTTTTCGGACGAATGGACGAAAATGCTATTTTCGTCCGAAAATGCATTCGTCCGAAAACGAATGCACATGTCTATTGCTTACCTACAAGATGAAGGAGGAAATTAAGAAAGAACCCCCACTCTCTATTATTTTAGATTTTAATAATAAGAATCTTCGTCTGAAAAAAATTATTCAGAAACATTGGCCAATTCTAAAAAAGGATGATCTCCTGAAGGAGATCTTACCGGAAAAATCCCAAATAATATTTAGAGGAGCCCCGAGTATTCGTAGATGCATCACTAAGAGTTATACTAAACAACAGACTAAAATTAAAACCACCTTTTTAACCCAAAATCCTGGCTTCTATAGAAGCAACAGCTGTAATGCATGTCGACAGACAAAACAAAAACAAAATAAAAAGATCTGTAGCTTTAAATCCAACATGACAGGGAAAGACTATGTGATTAAAGATTTTATGAATTGTCAAACATGCTCAGTTGTGTATCTACTTGAATGTCCATGTGGATTGCAATATGTGGGTCGCACTTCTAGAAAACTGGGGAAACGAATAGGGGAGCATTGCAGCAAAATTAAGAAAAATCTCGCAACGCATTCTGTACCCAAACATTTCTTACAGCACAATAGTGACCCCTGGAAGTTAAGTTTCACTGCAATTGCAAAATATAAAAAACATTGGAGGGGGGGTGATTTTTGGAAAGAACTAGGGAAACTAGAAATGCAATGGGTCTATGAGTTGAAAACTTTACCCCCTAATGGCCTAAATTCTGATTTTGACCTTTTTAATTTTCTTTAATATTTATTGATGGGACATTTTGCAATCTATGTTATCTTACGTGTATACTGTGATTTATGCAAGTGTTTCTATATGACTTATGTTTACCCGGACTCTGAGCAGAATGAAGTGTCCATCTTGTTTTTAAAATATTTTAAAAAAATATTTTATTGTATTTACATCTTATCAGATAATATAGTGCTATTTTAATTTTTTATTATATTTAATGTGTACCAGAACCCATAGGGTTAAGACCGAATATGTGTCATTAGCCAAAGGGTTAAAAGATTTGGAGCACAATCTGTTCAACACAAATTTTTCTCTGGACCTGAGATGGTTAAAAAGAATCGTGGATACACTATAGACAATGGAATTTGTAACCTAGTTTTGCCCAGAGTCGAGAGGGTTAAAAGAACTTGAAGCAGACAAAAATAGAGATTCTGAATGTTTTTTTACTGTTTATTTAAAACTGGAACATTGTGGGCTAACAACATATGCAAGGAGGAGCTGTAGAGGGGTAGACGCGAGCTACCTAATGAAGATGCCGGCTGATGGACGCTGAACGTGTGACGTCACCACGCGCGACACCCGGAAGTCGCGCGTGGCTGGAGATTTAAAAGTGGAAAAATAGATATGGAGAGAGCACACTTGAAAAAGCCCATTTCTACAGGGTGAAACGCGTTGTGGAGAGGAGGAGACTTGCTGGGATTATCTTTGGACACTGGGACTTGTTTTATTCTGCATGTGCCTGCTGAATCCTGTTTATTTTAATGTAAGATCTTTTATATTTTGTTTACAAATACATTTTTACATCCTTACTAACGGTCTCTCCTCTGCTCTCTCATCTTCTGGGATACGCTTGGATCACCTACCCTGCGTGGGCTCCCATGAAGCTTTATGTACTGAGCAGAATACTGCTCAGGGATATGTGAGTGCATTTTCACTTTTTTCACATTCCCGATTTTTGCACTAAAATACTACACTATATTATTATAATTTTTTTTTGTGTTTTTCCCTCCATGTATAAATCAA
This sequence comes from Pelodytes ibericus, assembly GCA_036172795.1. Taxonomy (NCBI): domain Eukaryota; kingdom Metazoa; phylum Chordata; class Amphibia; order Anura; family Pelodytidae; genus Pelodytes; species Pelodytes ibericus. The sequence continues at coordinate 49,389,173 of CM069861.1, read as the reverse complement.
GTGGATTGCTACCGAATTAAGGGTAATCCTTTTTATTGTATATTAAGTGTTGGTTTAAGCGCACTTTTTCATTATTTTTCTTTATTCCAAAATGACACCGAGGGCTCAATGGAAGCACAAGGCGAAGGCAGATGAAGAGGTCGTCAACGCAGCTGGGGCACCGCCAGCACCTCAGAAGGCAGGGTTAACATGGCCGAAATGTGGAAAAGCTTTGTCAGCACGCCACAACAAGCAGCACCACCATCTGATATGCAACGTCTTAGCGGGAGGCAGCATTTCAGCAACATGGTGGAACAGTACGTGTGCACAGGCCTACACGTACTGACTGATGGGTCTGCCCCATTCAACTTCTGGGTCTCCAAATTGGGCACATCGCCTGAGCTTGCCCTTTATGCCTTGGAGGTGCTGGCCTGCCCTACAGTCAGTGTATTGTCTGAACGTGTGTTTAGCACGGCAGGGGGCGTTATCACAGACAAGTGCAGCCGCCTGTCAACAGCCAACGTGGACAAGCTCACGTTTATTAAGATGAACCAGGCATGGATTCCACCAGACTTCTCTGTACCTTGTGCAGAATAGACATTTATACCGGCCTCACCCAGTCATACTCAAGTGCACTTATTCTTTGTTTTCTGTTGTTAAATGTCCCAATATTTTGGGGGCTACCCCAATTTAAAAACCCCAAAACAAATAAAAAACAGTGTTGGCTACCTCCTCCTCCTCCAGTGCCGCTTCCACCTACACCGCCATGGTCACCACCTCCTCAACCTATGGGTCACTTAGTATAAACTGAAAGAGAATACCCTGCACTCCAACAATCTCTCAAATGGATCATTCTGTTGATCCTCCTGGCAGCCATGCTTTAGATTTAGATTTATGTTCTTCCAAAGCTAAAATCAAAGATTCCATCTAGTGCTATTTTATGGCTCAGCTGTATTTGTAATTTGCATGTATTTTATGTTATTTTAAGTTATTTCCCTATCAACATTTGCTTGCAGGACTTTTTTAGAGGCATTTTAGTGGCCAAAAGTTCCTGTCTCCATTGACTTCAATGGGGTTCGGGTTCGGGGTCAAGTTTGGGGTCAAGTTCGAGCACGGACCCGGACATTTTTTCGAAGTTCGAGCACGGACCCGGACATTTTTTCGAAGTTCGGCCGAACCTGCCGAACCAGAACATCCAGGTGTCCGCTCAACTCTAATAACAAGGGCCCAGCATTTCCTGCCTTTAGCTTTTTTCCATTTATATAACTTTTTTTAGGATTAGCTTTACTCTCCTGTTTGTGTCTTTTGTATTTGTTTGCCAAAGGTATATATTGGGATGTGTACTTTTGTAGTGTGTGCTTAAAGGAATTCCTCTTGTATTCTGTGTTTCGCGGGAAAACAATTCTTTCCAGTCTACATGTTCAGTTGATTCCCTTAGCCCATCAAAGTTGGCAAAGGTAGAGCTATTTCTTAATTTAATTAGCGTGCCTATCACCAAAACAGAGAAGTCTTTGGTTAGCATAACTCTGATCATCCAGAATTCAGTCCAATGACAGGTAGACCATAGCCTGAAGGGTCTCGAACTGAGTTCCCAGATAGACCAAGCGCCTACCTAGGTCTAATGGGCTTTTGGGCCAAGTGGCTATTGATCCAAATTTCCTCAAAACCTGCAGAGATTTGTCTCTATACTTCTCCAGAACAATCAGGGAGCTAGTCACCATTAGGATATCTTTCAAGCAGTGGAATTCACTAAATTTGGAGGTGAGCAATGACAAGCTGAAGAATCTTGAATGAAAGTGCTGAGTGCGAATGCTAGAGTCCTGAACTAAAAAGGTTGATCTCCAGCCATAGGAACTGTTGATGTGCATGAAAGATGGGAATGTGAAAATAAGCATCTTTGAGATACTTATGAGTGGTAAGGATTCAAAGTCTCTAATCTCCCAATGCTTTTTAAACAAAGAACAATGTTTAATATACTCCCCAAAATCTGAGATGGCCGTGAACAAGAGTAATGACTAGAGCAGGTATGCTTCATGGATGCACCTTTATCCATAGGAGCAGTGTGCTGAAGGCTTTGAGGTGAGAGAGCCTAAAGTCACGAGGGTCCAGGTAAGCCAAAAATAAAAATTACGTTAGCCCCCGTTGGTTTTAGTAAATTAGAAAGAGAAAAATTATAGCTAAACACAAACATCACAGAGGTGTTAAGACATAGCCAAAAAGTCTGGTCGCCAAGGGGTTAAAGAGGAAGTGAAACAGGAAAAAATACTGAGCGCTATGGGATTGTGGTCCTTCTGCCTACAATCAACACTGAATCATTAAAAATTGTTAAGAGAGTAGTACCGTGTTAGTCGTGGAAAAACAGGAAAGAATTAAAGTTAAAGTAATACCATTTATTGTTTAAGAGTTTGAATCAATTTAACTCTAGTTGTATCATTTTAACTTTACTTGTTTCCATTAAAAAGTGTTAATGCATATAATCCATTTTTAGCAATATATTTTCACTTCCACACAAAACCCATTTGTTTGACAGCGGCAGGATCAATCTAATTATGTTAACCCCTTCACGACAAAGGACATGTTAGACATGTCCAGCCAGCAAATCTGTTGCTGACAAAGGACATGCCTGGCATGATCACGAAAACTGCTCTGGTGGTGCTGCTCTATTGCCTTGATGTCGAGGCATTAGGCAGCACCAAAATTTGTATTCTGGGGCACCTACAATCACTCCACAGAGCAATCGTGGGCGCCATATTGGAGAGCAGCATGCTTGTGGGTAGAGATTCGGAAGTGAAAAAAAAATCACTTGCAACACTCAGATGATGTTGCTACACTGCGCCTAGAGGCAGTCAGCAACATTGCAATAAAATAAATAATTAGCTAAAATCTAGGGTTAGGGTTAGAATAATGGTTAGGGTTACAATTAAATTAGGGTTAGCATGAGGAATAGGGTTACAATTAAAACTAGAATGAATTAAGGGTTAGACTGAGGGGTAGATTTAGGGTTCGTGTTGGGGTCAAAAGGTCACTGTTGAAAAAAACAAAAAAATAATATTTTTGGTTTTTGTTCTATAACTCGGAAAAAACTGCAGAAAAACATGGAAACAAGCATGTTTCTAAACTCGAGACAAAATTTAGAAACTATTTAGACTGGGTCTTTTTTAATGATTGTATTTGTGTAAATTATTTTAAGGTCAAAAGTTAGAAAAAGTGTTTTTTTATTTTTTATCATATTTTATTTTTTTTGTAGTAATTTATAAGATATGATGAACATAATGGTATCTAATGAAAGCCCTTCTTGTGACGATAAAAACAAAATGAAATTTTTGTGTGTAAAGTATGTGAGAAAGAAGAAAATTACAGCTAAACACAAACACCCCAGAAATGTCAAAACAGCCCTTGTCACCAAGGGAAAGACAAGGTAAATAATCTCCTGACTCCTCTGTGCAATCTGGGTGGTGGGGAAAGTACTTGGTGCATGTCCTAGTCGGGGGAAAATTCTGGGTGATTTCTGACTGTGATGGGTGCAATCTGCATCCTGGGGTAAGTCAGGGGCGGATCCAGAGTCTGGTCTCTGGAGGGGCACTTTTTTGATCACTAATAAAGATTTATAACAGATGCCTATTTTCCTCTATTGTTTTAAGAAATTAGTGTGTTGCTTACAGAACTGAGTATTTTATCACACAGTTAAAATGCTGCCCACCCCTCACCAAAACCATGCCCATCAATACACCCCCACATCCATTATCATAGCATAATAATAAAATTTGCATGCAACAGCACCCTGTCTGCAATTCAGTTCAGAAAGCTTGTATTAAATGCCAATAAAGCTTGCACTCTAATTCAGATAGCAAATAAAGCTTATGTAACATTAAAAAAATACTGCATAAGTACCTGTGGTTTCTAATAGATTGGTCAGTCTGGGTACACCTGATAATTCTTAGGTAGAGGACTGTCGGGTTGACGGTTGATCTAGACCTTGAGGCTGACTTTGGAAAGGTCCTTTATAACTTTGGACAATATATAATATGGTACACAATTACCTCTAATGGAATTTAAAACAAAGCTCAGATAATAGTGTACTAGGTCCCAAAAAACTTTATTTAATGAAGTAGGTACTGAAGGAACTTTTCTGAGCAGATTCATGAAGGACTGTGATTTATTCAATAAAAAAGGAGCTTTGACCTAGCATCTCAAACACCAAGTGTTCCCGTTTTTTTACTCTAATCCCTATGTGAGTATGTATGTATTACAAAAACACTCTCTAAAACACAATCATTAATACACACTCACAAATGCATACACCCACAACACTCACTAATACACACACACTAATGCACTTACTAATACACTCGCATAACACTCATACACACTCCACTCACACACCCACATACTTATACACACTCATGCAACACTCACTAATACACACTCGCACAACACTCACTAAGTGCTGAGTGCAAGGGCAAGTCCTGGGTGCAATGTGGGTACTGGAATAAATTCTGTGAGGGCAATGTGGGTGGTGGTTATATGATTGTTGTCAAGAGATGTTGAGTCAATTATGAAATGAGGGCAGGAGAAATGGAGTGAAGAGGGCAGAGGAAGAAAATAAAAACAAAAAATGCATGTTCAAAAAATTATTTTATTATCTTATAACTCTACCTTAACACCGCAAATTAAATAATCTTTTTATGTAATTCTTCTGTTTTGTGTATATTTAAGTGCTCATTGCAATCAATTCTCTTAACACCTCCTGTGAATGGGAAGGGGAAAGCACCACAGGGGGTGATCCGCATAGGGCATCTGAACACCTAAGGTTGGCCCTGATTGTGGAAATGGTCACTAAGGAAGGAGCAGTGAGTCATTGTGGAAGTGGTCAATATGAAAGTAAGGCACTAGGGCATTGTGTAAGTTAGGGCACCAAGGAGGGACTGTGCATTAATAAAGAAGTACATGTCAGTATTGTCAGTGTCATCTTTCTGCATGGGAAGACTGGCAATTGCCCAGGGGCCCCTGAGTCCTACGTGGGAAGATATTTATACAGCCATACAAGAGAGCTAGAAGCTGTAGGAAATGGTGTTAGTGAGCTTCATGAGTACAAAAACTGCACAATCTGCAAAATCTATACAAGTTAATTTAATTGGCTTATTAAGACTTTGACCTGACCCTGTACCCTGAACCGAACGTTTACTATTGGCTTTCACTACACGGAGAAAGAGTCTCCATTCATAAATTTATGAATGGAGACTCTGTCTCCGTGTAGTGAAAGCCAATAGTACTACTATTACATTCATTACAAATGCCGAAAGTCTTTAAACCGAACGTTCGGTTTATAGGCTGTCGGCTTATGGAATACATGTAATCCTATTGCTATTCTATAAACCGAACGTTTGGTTTATAGAATAGCAATAGGATTACATGTATTCCATAAGCCGACAGCCTATAAACCGAACGTTCTGTTTATAGGCTGTCGGCATTTGTAATGCATGTAATCGTAGTACTATTGGCTTTCACTACACGGAGACAGAGTCTCCATTCATAAATTTATGAATGGAGACTCTGTCTCTGTGTAGTGAAAGCCACGACAAATGCCGAAAGTCTATAAACCGAACGTTCGGTTTATAGGCTGTCGGCTTATGTAATACATGTAATCCTATTGCTATTCTATAAACCGAACGTTCGGTTTATAGACTTTCGGCTTATGGAAAACATATAATCCTATTGCTATTCTATAAACCGAACGTTCGGTTTATAGAATAGCAATAGGATTACATGTATTCCATAAGCCGAAAGTCTATAAACCGAACGACCTTCGGTTTACAGACTTTCGGCTTCTAGAAAACGTACAGTAGTAGTGCCTTTCTATGAACCCATGGAATGGGTTCATAGAAAGGCACTACTACTGTACGTTTACTATAAGCCGAAAGTCTATAAACCGAAGGTCGTTCGGTTTATAGACTTTCGGCATTTGTAATAGTACTATTGGCTTTCACTACATGGAGACAGAGTCTCTATTCATAAATTTATGAATGGAGACTCTGTCTCCGTGTAGTGAAAGCCAATAGTACTACTATTACATTCATTACAAATTTTGCCATGGATCCCCCTCTGGCATGCCACAGTCCAGGTGTTAGTCCCCTTGAAACAACTTTTCCATCACTATTGTTTGCCAGAAAGAGTCCCTGTGGGTTTTTAAATTCGCCTGCCCATTGAAGTATATGGCGGTTCGCGGGGTTCGCCCGTTCGCGAACATTTGCGGAAATTCGCGTTCGCCGTTCGCGAACGGAAAATTTTATGTTCGCGACATCACTAATACACAGTTTTACCCAAGATAGCAGTCTCCCTTACACAACACAATACCATTACATATTAAATAAGTGCTGCTTTGATTTTTTTACATATTAACTCCATGGATGTCATCTTGAAAGATGTAACTTTAAACCTCAGCAGTATCTAAGGTTGCCACCTTTTCTTCAGAAAAATACCATAGACTTAACATTGGCCTGATGCCAATTTTTTAGCGGCCTGCCAGTAAAATACCGGCCAGGTGGCAACCAAGCTGTATCTGGTTTCCCTTGCCTTGAACTGAACCAGGTCTGATTTAAGGGAGACATTTTTAATGGCCAAAATATGGCTCCTACGAGTTTTTCTGTGGCCCTTATATGACTAATAAGACCCTCCCCCCAAATCTGTGCCTCAGCCATTGTATACAAGATATATAGAAGTAAAATAAAATTTAAAAAAAATACACAGTAGTGCAATACATATATCAACTAAGGTGCTATTGCTAGTGGTGATTAATTACCCTCACAAGCAAAGTAGATATTTGTGACCAAAAAGAAGCCAAAAATGTGTGGATCCTTCCAGTAATTATTTAATGGCTGTATAATATGAGTAGCACTGACAGGGATAAATAAATGCCCACAATTAATAAGAATATTTAGAACACACCAATATGTTATATCATATTTCTCCCTTCACTGGTAGGAGCTTTCTGTATGGCTTAGTATGGTGAGTGTGTTTATCCAATAGCTGCTAGAGAGCTTACCTCTGTCTTTCAGTAAATGTGACAGCTTAATACATAGCCTTACAGGACACACGTAAACTTTACAATGCCACTTTCTGCGGAATTCAAATGATCCAGAGGGGAAAAAAACCTGAGTAACAGGCAGGGGCGTACCTAGAGCATTTGACAACCGGGGCGGACCCTGAGTGTGGCACCCCGCCCCCCCCCCCCTAATGAAAATGTAAGAATACACCCACAATTTTTTCAATGTTTGAAAATTGTACAATTATAGATACCAGGAATAGTGTGCCATTCAGAGCCCATTAATAGTGTGCCAGTCTGATACCAGTAATATTGTGCCAGTCAGATACCAGTAATATTGTGCCACACAGAGCCCAGTAATATTGTGCCAGTCAGATACCAGGAATATTGTGTCAGTCAGAGCCCAGTAATAGTGTGCCAGTCAGATGCCTGTAATATTGTGCCAGTAAGATACCAGTAATATTGTGCCAGTCAGATACCAGTAATATTGTGCCACTCAGAGCCCAGTAATATAGTGCCAGCCAGATGCCCAGTAATATTGTGCCAGCCAGAGCCCAGTAATATAGTGCCAGCCAGATGCCCAGTAATATAGTGCCAGCCAGATGCCTGTAATATTGTGCCAGCCAGAGCCCAGTAATATAGTGCCAGCCAGATGCCCAGTAATATTGTGTCAGTCAGATGCCTGTAATATTGTTCCAGCCAGAGTCCAGTAATATAGTGCCAGCCAGATACCCAGTAATATTGTGCCAGTCAGAGCCCAGTAATATTGTGCCAGCCAGAGCCCAGTATTATAGTCCCAGCCAGAGCCCAGTAATATAGTGCCAGCCAGAGCCCAGTAATATAGTGCCAGCCAGATGCCCAGTAATATAGTGCCAGCCAGAGCCCAGTAATATAGTGCAGCCAGATGCCCAGTAATATAGTGCCAGCCAGATGCCCAGTAATATAGTGCCAGTCAGAGCCCAGTAATATAGTGCCAGCCAGATGCCCAGTAATATAGTGCCAGTCAGAGCCCAGTAATATAGTGCCAGTCAGAGCCCAGTAATATAGTGCCAGCCAGATGCCCAGTAATATAGTGAAAGTCAGAGCCCAGTAATATAGTGCCAGCCAGATGCCCAGTAATAAAGTGCCAGCCAGATGCCCAGTAATATAGTGCCAGCCAGAGCCCAGTAATATAGTGCCAGCCAGAGCCCAGTAATATAGTGCCAGCCAGATGCCCAGTAATATTGTGCCAGCCAGATGCCCAGTTATATAGTGCCAGCCAGATGCCCAGTAATATAGTGCCAGCCAGATGCCTGTAATATTGTGCCAGCCAGAGCCCAGTAATATAGTGGCAGCCAGATGCCCAGTAATATTGTGCCAGTCAGATGCCTGTAATATTGTTCCTGCCCGAGCCCAGTAATATAGTGCCAGCCAGATGCCCAGTAATATTGTGCCAGTCAGATGCCTCTAATATTGTGCCAGCCAGAGCCCAGTAATATAGTGCCAGCCAGAGCCCAGTAAAATAGTGCCAGCCAGATGCCCAGTAATATAGTGCCAGTAAGAGCCAAGTAATATAGTGCCAGCCAGATGCCCAGTAATATAGTGCCAGTCAGATGCCTGTAATATTGTGCCAGCCAGAGCCCAGTAATATAGTGCCAGCCAGAGCCCAGTAATATAGTGCCACCCTGATGCCCAGTAATACAGTGCCAGCCAGATGCCAGTAATATCGTGCCAGCCAGATGACCAGTAATATTGTGCCAGCCAGATGCCCAGTTATATAGTGCCAGCCAGATGCCCAGTAATATAGTGCCAGCCAGATAGATGCCCAGTAATATTGTGCCAGTCAGATGCCTGTAATATTGTGCCAGCCAGAGCCCAGTAATATAGTGCCAGCCAGAGCCCAGTAATATAGTGCAAGCCAGATGCCAAGTAATATAGTGCCAGTCAGAGCCCAGTAATATAGTGCCAGCCAGATGCCCAGTAATATAGTGCCAGTCAGATGCCTGTAATATTGTGCCAGCCAGAGCCCAGTAATATAGTGCCAGCCAGATGCCCAGTAATATAGTGCCAGTCAGAGCCCAGTAATATAGTGCCAGTCAGAGCCCAGTAATAAAGTGCCAGCCAGATGCCCAGTAATAAAGTGCCAGCCAGATGCCCAGTAATATAGTGCCAGCCAGAGCCCAGTAATATAGTGCCAGCCAGAGCCCAGTAATATAGTGCCAGCCAGATGCCAGTAATATAGTGCCAGCCAGATGCCCAGTAATATTGTGCCAGACAGATGCCCAGTTATATAGTGCCAGCCAGATGCCCAGTAATATAGTGCCAGCCAGATGCCTGTAATATTGTGCCAGCCAGAGCCCAGTAATATAGTGGCAGCCAGATGCCCAGTAATATTGTGCCAGTCAGATGCCTGTAATATTGTTCCAGCCTGAGCCCAGTAATATAGTGCCAGCTAGATGCCCAGTAATATTGTGCCAGTCAGATGCCTGTAATATTGTGCCAGCCAGAGCCCAGTAATATAGTGCCAGCCAGATGCATGTAATATTGTGCCAGCCAAGGCCCAGTAAAATAGTGCCAGCCAGATGCCATGTAATATTGTGCCAGCCAGAGCCCAGTAATATAGTGCCAGTCAGATGCCTGTAATATTATGCCAGCCAGAGCCCAGTAATATAGTGCCAGCCAGAGCCCAGTAATATAGTGCCAATCAGATGCCTATAATATTATGCCAGTCAGATGCCTGTAATATTATGCCAGCCAGATGCCTGTAATATTGTGCCAGCCAGAGCCCAGTAATATAGTGCCAGCCAGAGCCCAGTAATATAGTGCCAGCCAGATGCCCAGTAATATAGTGCCAGCCAGATGCCCAGTAATATAGTGCCAGCCAGAGCCCAGTAATATAGTGCCAGCCAGATGCCTGTAATATTGTGCCAGCCAGAGCCCAGTAAAATAGTGCCAGTCAGAGCCCAGTAATATAGTGCCAGCCAGAGCACAGTAATATAGTGCCAGTCAGAGCCCAGTAATATAGTGCCAGCCTGATGCCTGTAATATTGTGCCAGCCAGAGCCCAGTAAAATAGTGCCAGTCAGAGCCCTGCTCGTTTTAAACCACCCTCCTCCCCCTTCCCCATCACTTACCTAAAGGCTGCTCTCTGCTCCCAGACCGACGCCTCCTCCGTGCAGTCTTCCCTCTTGCACGGAGGAGGGAAACACAGTCACCGGATGTGACGTAACGTCACATCCGGTTGCTGTGATAATTTTTTTTTTTTTTTACTTTTTTCCAGAGGCCGCGTCCAGCGGATGCGGCTGCTAGAAAAAAAGTTAAGCAGCGCGATGCGGGGGGTGCCGGCAGCACGGGTGTCACCCCCGCTGGAGGTGTCACCCGGGGCGGTCTGCCCCCCCCTGCCCCCCCTCGGGACGCCACTGGTAACAGGTAAAAAATTCCTTTATGACCCCGGAAACCTGTGATCGACTGTTTAACCCTGTATTGGGGCTGTACAGTGGAGTCGCCAGGGGGGAGGGGGGGGGCTACTGGGGCTAGGCCCTGGATCTCCACTCCATAGCCCTGAATGGAGACTCTGACCACGCCGCCTTGTACTCGGCCCTGCCCCCTGCATGCTGCAATCTGGATGCTGGACAGCACCAGGTTCTGCCCCTTCACGCTCGGCTCCGCCCCCTCGAGCTTTGAATGTGAGTGTTTGGCAGAGTGTAAGTGTGAGTGGCAGAGTTATGAGTGTGCATGTGTATGTATGTGATTGGCAGATTGTAAGTGGGTGTGAGTGGCAGAGTGTAAGTGAGTGTGAGTGGCAGAGTATAAGTGTGCATGTGTATGTGTGTGAGTGGCAGAGTATAAGTGTGCATGTGTATGTGTGGCAGAATGTAAGTGCAAGGGTGAGTGTGGCAGAATGTGAGTGTTTGGCAGAGTTAAAGTGTGAGTGAGTGTAAGCATGAGTGGCAGAGTTATGAGTGTGTGTGTGTGTATGTTTGTGAGTGGCAGAGTAATGAGTGTGTGTGAGTGGAAGAGTGTGAGTGTGAATCCCAGTGAGATTACTAGGAGAAAATGTGATTAATTACTATTATTCATATTGAATGTTATAATCAAGTGTGAAACAATGTTATCATTTTATATTGTTTTAATTTTCACACTTGATTATCACATTTAATGTGAATAATAGTGATTCATCTTTATATATAGTCTTTATATTCATGGCAATAAAAGTCCATGCACATGGCATTAAAAATCCCATCTACCTCGTTATAGTATTAAAATCATACATTATGAATGATTGTGCTGCTTATTATATTATGGGCCTTACTCATGAAAGAGAGAAGTGCAGGGAAGTGAGATGGGAATTTGAAAATTAAGGCTAAAGTAGCAGAGTTGGAAAAATTCTTGCATTTAGTTGAATTCCCGCACTTCTCTCTTTTATGAGGTAGGTAGAAGGAGCATAAATATTTTTGTATATATTGTGTGTGTGTGTAAGTCACGTTTACACGTGTGCCTGAGTGACTAGCATGATGTGCGTGTGAGAGTTGCAGGTTTACACACATGTCTGAGTGGCAGAATATCTGTGTGGGAAAGGCCATCTGTGTGTAAGAGAGTGTCTGAGTGTTTGAAAGGGTGTCTATGAGTAAGGTTGTCTGGATTTGTGTGTGTGTGTAAGAGAGTGTAAGGTTGTCTATGTAAGGGTTTCTATGTGGGGGCGTGTAAGGGTGGGTGTCTGTGTGTGTAAGGGTGGGTGTCTGTGTGTGTAAGGGGGTGTGTGTGATAATATGGTATATTATGGTCAACTTTTTTCTCAACATCTTGTAAATGGTGTATGCAATGTACACAACATTTTGTATGCTCAGTTATTTTGAAATCATGGGAATTTGCTCACATACAAGTGTGTGTGTGATGTAAGTTGGTGTGTGTAAGTGGGATTGTGTGTCTCTGTGTGTAAGGGTGTGTGTTTGTATGTATGTGTGACTGTGCAAGTGTGAATGTGTGTGTATGTGTGGCTGCATGTGTATGTGTGTGTATTTGTGGCTGTGTATTTATGTGTATAAGTGTAACTTCGAGTAATGTGAGTTTTTTGTGTGTGCTGTGAGTCTTATTATGTATTATGGTACAGTAATGTGCAGCATGCGTGTGTGATACACTCACACACTGCACATTTCTGTGAGTTTTATTGCTGATGAGACTGTGATATACTCACACACTGCACATTACTATGAGTTTTATTGCAGTGGAGTCTGTGTTATACTCACACATTCCACATTACTGTGAGTTGTATTGATGTGGAGTCAGTCACAGAGAGACAGACAGACACACACACACACATACAGACAGACACACATATACAGTTGGTCACAGGCAGTCATACAGTCAGTCACAGGCAGACATACAGTCAGTCACACACACAGTCACAGACAGACACACATATAGTCAGTAACAGACAGACACACAAATCCAGTCACTGTCACAGACAGACACACACATACATTAGGTCACAGTCAGACATACAGTCAGTCATACACACACGCACTGTCAGTCACTTACACACAAGTCAGCAATTTTGTTGTTGTTTACGATAAAAAAAAAAAAAAAAGTGCATCTATCAATATGTCCCCCTCCTGGCTGCTATACCTCATTCTAGCCTGGTCTGTACCCTGCTGTTGTTTCTAGCCCTGCTGAGCATGGTCAGTGCTTGGACAGTATAGTGGAGTGTGTGTGGGTGCGGAGCAGGAAGTCTGTGCAGTCGGTGCACACACTGCTCCCTCACGCTCCGCTGGATAAATAAATAAAGTGATCCCAGCGGCAAGGGCAACATGCAGGGACAACAATAACCAGGCGCCAGGTATAATTTCCTGGTGCCCGGGATTTGTTGAGCCCTGACATATCCCCATATATACCTATATATTGTTCATTGGCATCAAATATATCAGTCTGTATGCAGCTTAAGCATGTGAGCTTATTTACTCCACCTCTATTAAATCTGTCACTGGCTCCAGCCCCAGATCTTTTGGAGACCTAGCAGCGCCCCTGGGGCTGTATATCTTATATTCTATGCATGAATTCTGTGGACAAAAGATCTTAACTTATACTATACACATCTATCCTGCAACCATTGAAGCATCCCACTCTGTGAGGCTCCTTGGCTGGGTCTGGGAGGTCCACACGCTAACGGCATCCATGGTGTTCTTTGGCCATGAGATCAACCTGGTCCACAGTCACAATCCAATGACCTCATCTAGAAAAAGAAATTACCTGCACATTAATAATACTCACTCAGTAAGTAGACCAGCCCAAAGACTCAGTATAAAAAAAGTTACTTACTGTGCCAACTTTGGCATATGTTTTTTGGCCATGATATCATCCTGGCTCATTCTGGCTCCTGATGGGTCCACAGACTGGCATAGTAGTACAAGCCTCTCCTATATATACACTGGAGCTTTTGTGATGCGTGGCCCAGCCTCCTGACCAACAATGCACATGAAGTGGGTGTGGTCAAAATACTGCCCATATAAGGAAATGGGCAGGGCACTGCATGGATAACATTGCTGCAAATGGGCATTGATATTATGGCAGATGTATGTTTCAAGACGGCTCCAAATTAATGTCAAATCGATTCAATAGCACTCTAAATCAATGTCCAATGCCTAGATTGAAGTGCAAAAAGTAGTAAAATGGTCTGTATGTGACTTGCTGTGTATGTGAGGTGTGTGTGTGTATGTGACTGGCTGTGTATGTGAGGTGTGTGTGTGTGTATGTACCTGGCTGTGTATATGAGGTGTGTGAGTATATTTGTGTATATATCTTTCAGGGGATAAGAACTTGCCATATTTGGCTACTCTTGATTATCCAGACTATAACCACGACCCAATAAGTAAAATGAATACAACATTCCAGAAGAGAAACAACCACAAGGATTGAAAGTTTAAATATTTTTTTTTTGTATTTTACTGGGTTCTAAAGGCAAATGATCCAAAGGAAGGCGAAAAAACTTGCGTAGCAAGTAAAAAAAAATCCTTCCTGACCCTGAAAACCAGCAATCGACTGTAAAACCCTGGCTCAGCCTATTGACCCTGGATGATAATGGATTTATTTACAACTTTAAAGACCAAGCCAAAATGATCCAGAGGAAGGCAAAAATAAACCTGAGTATCAAGTAAAAAAATCCTTCCTGACCCTGAAAGCCAGTGATCGGCTGTTTAACCCTGGATCGGGGCTGTATAACTTATACTCTATTATTTAAATTTTAAAGACCAAACCAAGCCAATTGATCTAGAGGAAGGCAAAAAACATGCGTAACAAGTAAAAAAATCATTCCTGACCCTGAAAACCAGTCATCAACTGTATAACCCTGGATCGGCCTATTGACACGGATGATAATGGATTTATTTTAGACTTTAAAAACCAAGCCAAATGATCCAGTGGAAGGCTAAAAAAACCTGAGTAACAGGTAAAACAGTTCTTCCTGACCCTGAAAACCAGCGATCAGCTGTTTAACCCTGGATCAGGACTGTATAACTTATATTCTATGTATGAATTCTGTGGACAAAAGATCTTAACTTACACTAAACAACTTATCCTGTAACTAATTCTATACACATCTATCCTGCAATCATTGTGGCATCCCACTGTGGGGACTCCTTGGCCACAAGATTATCCCTATCATCCTGGCTGCTGATAGGTGCGGGAGGTCCACAAGCTAACGGCATCAATGGTGTTCTTTGGCCATGAGATCACCATGGTCCACAGTCACAATCCAATGACCTCATCTAAAAAAATTAACTGCACATTAATAATACTCACTTAGTAAGTAGCCCATCCCAAAAACTCAGTATAAAAAAAAGTTACTTACTGTGCCAACTTTGGCATATGTTTTTTGGCCATGATATGATCCTTGCTCATCGTGGATCCTGATGGGTCCACAGACTGGCATAGTAGTACAAGCCTCTCCTATATATACACTGAAGCTTTTGTGATGCGTTTCCCAGCCCCTTGACCAACAATGCACATGGGGTGTGTCAAAATACTGCCCATATAAGGGAGCCCCCGGGGGGCAGCAGAGTCAACCTGAGGGGGCATTGACTGGGTTAGGAAAGGGTTAATGGCTTGAGGGTAAGGAAGTGGGTTGGTGTTATAACAGGGAGGAGTTAGGTCCTATATAAGGGATAGCAGCCATTTTAAGGATCACTCATTTTGTGAAAAGATTCACCTACCTTGATTTTAGTCTTTTGTTTTGCAGGTTCAGTTTGATCTTCGCCTGTCAAGAATCTGATGATGGAGTCTGATCTGGATGGCTTACTGGAGGGGATCCGTGCTGCTGTGAGGACCAGAGGAGCGGATTGGCTGCGGGAGCAACTTGGGCCCTAATTGCAGATATCAGCGGCGGGAGACGGAGCATCGCGCCCGGTGCGGCAGACAAGGCCTCCGCAACGCCTGAGTCCAGAAGCGGGAGGGCGGCGGAGGCGAAAACGGAGCCCGGCGGCGGAGCTACAGGTGGGCCGGAAGCGCCCACAGAAGAAAGGACCGTGTCAGGCCGCGAGGGGGACGGTGCCTGCGGCGGGGGAAGCAGAGGAGGCGAGACCCGGGCCTTCGGGCCTAGCGCGGAAGGCAGGTGGAGCTGTGACAGCAGGCCGCGGAGGTCGAGGCGGCGCTGCGGCCTTACCGGGAGCAGATGCGGACCGCATGGCGTGGGAGACCCAGGAAACGGCCGTGTTAGGGCCTAGGGATCCGGTTGAGGCAGGCCCCAGTATAATTACCCCGGGGATCGTGGAGGACAGGGATGAGGATGGAGAGTCAGGCACCCCCCCATCGGGACAGAGAGAGGCTGGACGGGGGGTGGCCCTGGGACCCGGTTTGAGGCCTAGAGCAGGGACAACCAGGAGCCCTTACAGGGGTTCCTCACCTTTACTTTGGAGTCAGTCCCCAGTGAGAGAGGAAGGTTTTGCAGTGCACCGGAGGAATCGGGTTTTGGTTAAAAGGGATAGTGAGCCGTGCAGTCGCAGGGAATCGGTGGCAAGGGAGCGCAGGTCCCAGGACAGAGGTTCATCAAGGGCCCAATCCAGCGGAGGCAGGTCAGAATCGTATAGGAGGGGGGTCCGGTCCAGGTACTACGCAGACAGGTCTGAGAGGGCCACATCTAGGGGCGCATCACCCAGGAGGGGTTGGGAAGATTGGAGGAAGCAGCAACGTCAGGAAGCACAGGGACGGTCGGCCCGGTACTGCAGGTCTCCCCGGCAGGGACAGGGGGAGTTGGCAGGACGAAGAGGAGCAAGCCCACGGTCAGGTCATCGGGGTAGCCCAGGGGGTCACCGAAGTCGGACACCTACCCCCCCACGGCGTTCTTACGGCCCAGCTCACGTCAGGGGTTATAATACCGAGGAGAGGGTGGAAAGCGACAGGGAGCGTGCAGGGAGGCAAACAAAGGGCAGGAGTCAGGTGGTACGGAACCTGGTACCAAGTGGAGTCGCTCACGACCCGGCCCAGGCTGGGGTTAGTGTTTCTTCCAGGGCTGCAGGATGGAACCCGAGGATGTCGACACCTGTGGCGAGGGACCGAGTTACGGCTGCAGGACCGGCGGAGGCAGCCAACACAGCTTCTACAGGGATTTCGGAGGGAGGACGGACAGAGAACACGGCCCAGAAGTTGCCGACTGCTGGGGGCCCAACTGGTGAGTCCAGAGAATACACTTCACATACGCAGAAGCTAAGGGACGGCTTACAGCTACTGTTAGACTCATTGAACGAACACGGGTCCACACCAGGGGTGGGTGAAGTGTGGGCACCAGACAGGGGGATGGAAAAGGGGGTAGTTAGCAGTAGTCCTGGGGAGGGAATCCCGACAGTGGCTCCCCCTAATACTCCGCAGGCAGCGGAAATATCAGGGCCTTTGCTGGGTGTTGAGTTAGGTGAGAATACTGCGCAGGTAGGGGATATTTCAGAGGTAGCGAGGCTGGGCGGTTACATGTCATTCGCGGGCCCCTTGGGGGCGCATTTGAGGTCAGAGATTAGGGAAAAAGTGGTGAAGGGAGAATATGTGGAGATTTATTCTCTTCTCCCTCTTGAGGAGTTCCTTGACCTCAAGGAGGAAGATAAAAAGGACTCCAAGAAAGAGGAGGAAGAGAAAAAGCCGAGGTATAGGAAGATTCCCAAGACCTTTGGGACTTGGTTGCGCGCTTTTTGTATCCTGGCAGGCATTACAGTACAAAAGTCCCCTGAGGTATGCGAAGCTTTGTTTTGCTACCTGGACGGGATTTGGGAAGCATACCGCACCTACGGCGGATTGGCGTGGTGGCGGTATGACGAGCAATTTAGGCAGAAGTTGGCAGGGACCCCGGGGATGCGTTGGGATCAGATTGATCTCCCACTTTGGCTAAAATTGATGATGGCGCAAAAAGCGGCGCCCTTTCATGGAGGGGTCGGCGGGGGGAATGCGCCAGCTTCGTCGGCCACACACAAACCGGGGTTTTGCTGGCAGTTCAATGAAGGAATTTGTAAGTGGGGAGCGGGGTGAAAAATTTAAACACGAATGCACCTACTGTGGAGGCTCCCACAGTAGTCTGCGCTGCTTTAAGAAGGGTAAGTCCGGTCAGGCAGGGTCCGCCGCAGCTCCAGCAGGAAATGCGGTTCCCATTGGGGGCCACCCCGGTGCGGCTAAACGCGATGCTGCCTTGGCTAAGCCTTTACTCTAATGTACGGGATGCAGCGCTGTTGCGGGAGGGTTTTTCCACAGGGTTTTTCATTCCCCATGTTGACAGAAAAGGGGGGCGTTTCCATAGGAATTTGATTTCAGTTGATTCTTACCCAGAGGTGGTTAGGGAAAAGTTAGGGAAGGAAGTCATGTTGGGGCGCATGGCAGGGCCTTTTGAATCCATTCCTATGACAGATCTTAGGATTTCTCCTCTAGGGGTGGTGCCAAAGAAGGAACCTGGGAAGTATCGGCTGATACATCACTTGTCCTTCCCTTATGGTACCTCTGTGAATGATGATATCGACAGAGACCTCTGTTCGGTATCATACACCTCCTTTGACCAGGCGGTCGATGTGGTGAGAAAAGCAGGGCCCGGGGCCCTCATGGCAAAGGCTGACGTAGAAGCTGCCTTCCGGCTGCTTCCTATTCACCCTCAATGTCACCATTTATTGGGATGTTGTTTTGAGGGACGGTTTTACGTTGACCTCTGTTTGCCTATGGGGTGTTCCATTTCCTGTTCTTACTTCGAAAAATTCAGTTCTTTCTTAGAGTGGGTGGTCCGGCAGGAATCGGGTAGTCGCAGGATTGTGCACTATCTGGATGATTTTTTCAGCGTTGGGCCGGCGGGCTCTGACGACTGTCGTTTCTTGCTGCGCACACTGGAATGGGTAGCTGGCTGTTTTGGGGTTCCCTTAGCGGCTGATAAAATGGAAGGGCCCAGCACTTGCTTAAGCTTTCTGGGCCTTGAGATTGATTCTTTGGCTGGGGAGTGCAGGTTGCCTCAGGATAAGTTAGTAGCCCTTAGGGACGGCGTAGCTGAGATGCAAAGGGCAAAAAAGGTGACACTGCGGCAGATGCAGTCTTTACTGGGGAGGCTTAATTTTGCTAGTAGGGTGATCCCCATGGGGAGAGTCTTTAGTAGGAGCCTTTCTCGGGCTACGGCGGGCGTGTCGGCTCCCCATCACTTGATCAGAATTACTAGACCATTGAGGGAAGATTTGGAAATTTGGGATACCTTTTTGTTGCACTTCAATGGAAAGGTTTTCTTTCGGAAGGCGATGGTGTCTTCGCAGGATTTAAACCTTTTCACTGACGCTTCTGGCAGCGTGGGCTTTGGGGCATATTTTGGGGGTAAATGGTGCGCTGAGAAATGGCCTGAGGAATGGAAATCATGCCCTTTGATTAGGAATTTGGCGTTCCTGGAGATGTTCCCGGTAGTGGTTGCGCTGGCTCTATGGGGAGACAGGTTAAAAGACAGAAGGGTGGTCTTTTATTCTGACAACCAGGCGGTGGTAGAGGCAATTAATGGGCTTTCAGCTTCTTCTATGCCGGTGATACGGCTCCTTAGGCAGCTGGTGCTTTTGTGCATGTCCCTCAATATAGCCTTTAGGGCAAGACATGTACCGGGATATTTGAATGTCATAGCTGATTCTCTCTCTCGGTTTCAGTTTTCCCGATTTCGGCTGGTGGCTCCGGAGGCAGAGGAGGTGGGGGTGAGATGCCCGGAGGAGATGTGGAAGCTAGGAACATCGTGCTTGCACATTGGGTGAGGGCATCTTTAGTCCCGTCAACTTGGAAAGCTTATAGCAAAATTTGGGGGGAATGGGAAGATTTATTGAGCCAGGTAGGTGCTGAAGGTTCTTCAACTGATAGATTGGACACCTTATTGTGGTTTATATTTCGGCTAATGTTGGCAGGAGTGTCCCCAGCAGTACTGGAGCGTAACATGTCAGCATTGGCGTTCCTGTTCAAATTTAAGGGTTGGCCGGATTTCACAAAGAATTTCCTGATCAAATTGGCATTGAGGGGGTTTAAGAAGGGGAAGAGGGCTCCCGATAGAAGAAGGCCAGTATCGGTGGCCATTCTGGAAGGCTTGCTGGAGGCTTTGCATGTTATCTGTGAAGATGCTTATGAGGAGGTTTTATTCTCGACTGCTTATGTTTTAGCTTTCTTTGGGGCTTTCAGAGTGGGGGAGCTGGTAAGTGCGAACAAACGTACAGCTGGTGGGATTCAAGGATCGGATACCCAGGTGGAGTCAGGTAAAGTGCTTATCTGGTTGCGGAGATCTAAGACGGATGTTTTTGCGAAAGGTTGTAAGATCACGCTGCATGCCTTACCTGGGCATGGTTGCTGTCCTGTCCAGTGGGTTTCACGGTTTTTGGCTATTCGCCCAGCGGTAGGTCTGGGGGGTTCGTTGTTGATTCATGCAGACGGCAGCTCGCTCTCGAGGTTTCAGTTCCAGCAGGTGTTCAAGAAAGGTTTGGCAAGGTTGGGCCATGATGCTTGTCAATTTGGCACTCATTCTTTTCGCATAGGGGCAGCCACGGAAGCGGCCAGGTTGGGTTTTAAAGAGGATATCATTAAGAAAATTGGGAGGTGGGAATCTCAGCGATTCCGTTCTTACTTAAGGCCTAAGGGTCTGATGTGGTGATGGTTTTGTATCATGTCACTGTTTGAAGTTTCTGTTACAGGTCTTGTCGCATGGATTGTCGGCCACTCTTATGTGTTCTGGGCGAAAAGGAGAGCTGCAGTTCGGATGGCCGGTAGACAACTGGGCTTTCCTGACAACGTCCTGTCCATTAAGTGGTTCGGCTTCAGGGGATATGGCTGGAGTGACATTTGGTTTGAGATGTTTCAAAAAATATTGCAGGGCAGGGTCCCCGATTTGGTGCTGATTCACGCTGGGGGTAATGACCTAGGTTTGATCCCCCAGAGGGAATTAGTACGTCAAATGCAGAGGGATCTGTTGCGTCTGCAGGTTGTGGCTCCTGAAGTGCAAATAGTGTGGTCAGAAATAGTCCCGAGATTAAGTTGGAGGCATGCCAGGGATCACGTAGCGCTCAGCAAGAGTAAGGGTAAGATTAATAAATTGATGGCTAGCTTTATCAGGGCCCAGAGAGGGGTTGTAATTCGCCATTGGGAATTGGAAAAGGTGCTTCCAGGGGCATACAGGTATGATGGGGTTCACCTGAATGATGTGGGTCTGGATTTGCTTAATCTGGGTTTCCAAATAGGTCTAGAGCGAGCTTTAGCGCTGCGTGGTGGTGGGGCGCATCCAGTTTGAGGCGTCAATGGATGGCTGGTGGCGTAGATTGCAAGGGTAGTGCACTTTAGGGAGAGTTTTATGTATGTTTGGATATGTTATCCAGTTGGTTGTTGGTGTGTTTGGTGGTTCTGAGCAAGTTGGTAGCTCAAACCGGGTGGGAGGGGGATCTCGGTATGCCCCTCCTTTATATGTGTTTATGTGTGTTATGTGTTTTAGGTGTTTGGTTGTAATATTGTTATTACAAGTTTTGTTATCAGTATGCAAATTATTTTATATCTTTTGGGGTGTCATTGCCAAGTTTATGTGAATAAAGGGTGGGGTAATGTTATACTAGGCAATGACAGATGATGTTATTTTAATAAAGATATGGCCATATTTAAAAGTATGGCCATAATTATTTTCCATAAATTCTGGTGTCTGTCATTATTGGGGGGTTTATAGGGGGCATTAACCCGAGAATTGACTATACCCTAGTCAGGACATGGGCAGGGCGTGGCTAACATTGCAGCAAATGAATATGGATATTATTGCAGATTTATGTTTCAAGATACCCCTAAATTAATGTCCAATGCCTTCAAGACACTTCTAAATTAATGTCCAATGCCTAGATTGGAGTGCAAAAAATATTTTAAAAACTATTAAAATCACATTCATATTAATAATTACATTAAATTCATTGTTCTTTCTGTACAAAGAATGCTTAAGTATTTTTAAGTGAGTATTTTGTCCTGTGTATGTGAGGTGTGTGTGTGTGTGAGTGTATGTGACTGGCTGTGTATGTGAGGTGTGTGCATGTATGTGACTGGCTATGTATGTGAGGTGTGTGTGTGTGTATGTGACTGGCTGTGTATGTGAGGTGTGTGTGTGTGTATGTGACTGGCTGTGTATGTGAGGTGTGTGTTGTGTGTATGCCACTGGCTGTTTATGTAAAGTGTGTGGGTGTATGTGTCTTGCTGTGTATGAGAGTGGCTGTGTATGTGACTGACTGGATGTCTGTGAGGTGTGTGTGTGACTTTCTGTGAATATATCTGACCAGGGCCGGTGCAGGGATTTTAGCCACCCTAGGCAAAACCTTTTTTTTGCCGCCCCCCCACCCCCACTGCGCTCCACCTATCAATGATTTAAATGCAAATTAAGGTTAAATAATCATAATAATGTATGCATTCAAAGTTAAGTATCTAATAGCATTCTACATTTACTAACTTATTCACCAATGCACCTGCCAAGTCAGGCATTGTACAGACCAATAAAATCAATCCACATCCAACTTGGGATTCTAAAATGTCAGAAGAACAGGGCATGACCAATGTAATTTAGTTTTTTAAGAGGCAGTTAAAAAAATTTAGGAGCCAGACGTCACATAAATCACGCACACACACACACACAGAAAGTCTCACACATACACAAAGAGTGACAGTCACATACACACAGTCATATACACACAAGCCAACAGTTTGTTTTCTTTTTAAAGAAAATAAAGTACATTTCTTAAGGTGTCCCCCTGTCTGTCTCTCTCTTTCCCCCTCCACTGCCTGTCTCTCTCTCTCCCCCTGCTGCCTGTTCGGTGAACCTCCATGCTGCCTGTGCAATGTGAAAGGGAAGTGCCGACAGGTCACTGCCTGCCACAAGCCACCAGGGACAAAGGTAAGTGCTGGGGAATGGGGGTATATTAATGGCAAATAATACTGCCATAATAATGGGCAAATTGGCAGGGGCAGATTAAATAGCAAATACTGGCATATTATTGGGCAAATTGGCTGGGGCATATTAAATGGCAAATAATATTGGCATATTATTGGGCAAATTGGCTGGGGCATATTAAATGGCAAATAGTGGCATATTATTGGGCAAATTGGCTGGGGAATATTAATGGCATATTATTGGGCAAATTGGCTAGGGCATATTAAATGGCAAATAATACTAGCATATTATTGGGAAATTGGCAGGGGCATATTTAATGGCAAATAATACTGGCATAATATTGGGCAAATTGGCAGGGGCATGTTAAATGGCAAAAACTGGCATATTATTGGGCAAATTGGATGGGGGATATTAATGGCAAAATGATGCTGGCATAATATTGGGCAAATTGGCAGGGGCAGATTAAATGGCAAATAGTGGCATATTATTGGGCAAATTGGCAGGGGTATATTAAATGGCATATTATTGGGCAAATTGGCTGGGGCATATTAAATGGCAAATAATATTGGCATATTAAATGGCAAATAATATTGGCATATTATTGGGCAAATTAGCAGGGGCATATTAAATGGCAAATACTGGCATAATATTGGGCAAATTGGCTGGGGAATATTAATGGCATATTATTGGGCAAATTGGCTAGGGCATATTAAATAGCAAATAATACTAGCATATTATTGGGAAATTGGCAGGGGCATATTTAATGGCAAATAATACTGGCATAATATTGGGCAAATTGGCAGGGGCATATTAAATGGCAAAAACTGGCATATTATTGGGCAAATTGGCTGGGGCATATTAATGGCAAAATGATGCTGGCATAATATTGGGCAAATTGGCAGGGGCAGATTAAATGGCAAATAGTGGCATATTATTGGGCAAATTGGCTCTGGCTTATTAATGGCAAATAATACTGGCATAATATTGGGCAAATTGGCTGGGGAATATTAATGGCAAATAATATTGGCAATGTGTATGTAATGGGGTGATAGGGGAATGTAAATGGGGTTATGGGGTATGTCCTTGTGAAACGTGGGTCATCTCGTGGGTGTGCATTGTGGGTGGGGGGGTGCCCAAATTTTGTCTGCCATGGGCAGCACAAAACCAAGATACACCACGGGGGAGAGAGGAGAGAACACTGATGGGGGGAGAGGAGAGAACACTGATGGGGGAGAGGTGAGAGAACACTGAAGAGAGAACACTGATGGGTGGGGGAGAGAGGAGAGAGCACAGACGGGGGAGAGGAGGAAAAGAGACAGTTATGGGGAAGAGGAGTCTCTCCAAACATGGGTAGTGGGACAAAGAGAGAGTCATAGGAGATAGAGAATAGAGAGAGACATAGGAAAGGAGAGCAGACAGACATATATGGGAAGGGAGAGGAGAGAGACATAAATGGGATGGTAGAAGAGAGATATAGAAATGGGAAATGAGAGGAGAGACAGACAGACATGGGAAAGAAGAGGATACAAAGAGGGACATGGGAAGGAAGACACGGGGGAGAGAGGAGTGTGACAGACATGGGAAGGGAGAGGAGCGTGACAGAAGAACATGAGAGAGAGGAAAAGACAAATGGACATGAGAGAGAGGAAAAGACAGACGGACATGGGAGAGAGGAAAATACAGAAGGACATGTGCCCCTCCCGAGATCAGACTCTCGATCCGCCCCTGCTATCCCCTCCACTGTATGTCTCTCTCCCTCCCTCCACTTTCTGTCTCTCTCTCCCCCTCAAATTCCTGTCTCTCTCTCCCCCCTCCACTGTCTAAATTAAAAAGTGGAGAACACACTGAGCTTATATGTGGCGGAAGTGGCAGCAACAAAATCTACTAGTGTTCCACTACTAGTACAGAAAAGACAAACATACACAATGTGAAAATGTGTGCTACAACCATAAACACTTTACACAGTGGTTACCCTTGTATACGAAGCAATCCTCTCCGGGTTTTATGCAAAGGTCCACAGATATCCTCCTCTCGCACACAACGCGTTTCGCCTGGCTTCTTAAGGCTTTTCTTCACACACCTACGTATGTTGGGATAACCCCAAAGTAAACATCAATAAAGCAATAGAAGAAGTGGGTCTCATAAATAGGGAATCCCTCCTTACATATAAAAAAAGAGAATGGATTATAATAATAAAAACTATCAGCTATAGAGGATTATTCAAAAGCACTGGCCTAGAGTGGGTTAATGCTCTGAAAATGCTCCTGTCTGATAATGACTGGATGTATAATTTAAATATATTATTCAATGTGTCCCTCAATAGTACAAATAAAATGTGGTCACCTTATATGTACATGGTATGCCAATCATGTTATATGTGACTTGTGATAACCCTTTTCTCACTAGACACTAGAAATGTGTCTAGTGATGTGTTAATGATAATCTTTTATTTTGTACATACTGCTCTACTACTTAAGTGCAACTCAAAGAATATCATTAACTAGTCACAAAATTGTAGAAGAAGATCACTGTGTCAAACTATGATTTGAACAATGCTTAGTAAATGTATGATGTTAAACTAGGAAGTACTGATGATTTGTCCATGGTATGCAAATCATTTTATATGTGACAAATTATGATAATTTTCAAAGCATCTTCTAGAAATATGTGACTAGTGACTGGTTAATCATAATCTTTTATTTGCACTTGCTGCTATACTATTTAGTCAATAGTCAATTCCAGAAACAGATCCCTGTCACCCTTTGATTTGAGTTGGACTTCCTGTGGCAATGAAGAACAGAAAATGCAGAGAAAATGGCACTCACGGAAAATGATGCAAAGGTGATTTAATGATGTGCAGGTAACTTGTAAAAATCTTCACAGCCACAAATGGGGACAACAAAATTCAAAGGTGTCTCACAGCATGACGCGTTTCGCGCTACAGGCGCTTAATCATATGCTATCTTCACAATGTGAAATGTGCATTTAAATAGCTTGTGTATCCGTGTCTTAATTGGAAGCTGAAACCAGGTCCGCCCAGGGGGGCACTTACACTCAAATGAGGGGAGGGGGGGGCGTGTCCCTGGGAGAAACAAACGGTAATGGTGAGTTATAAAAATGTATATATAACATCAATGTAATAGAAATAGGTGATTACTATAAATGCTAGTGACATCAAAATGTGATTGTAATACTATGTGAAAAATATAGAGTGAGGTTTAAAACCAATTCGGACATTAGAGTCAATTACTTAAAATAAGAATACCTCAATTTTAATTAAATTTAAATCAGTCTAATTTAAGTTAAATGCTTATTGTTAGCTATAATTTTAATACAATTTGTTAGATTGAAATTAGATTGTAATGTAATTAAGTTACAAAATACAAGATATAAATTTATATTTTGTATCTTTTTTTCTGAAAAAAACCTTGTCTTATATTCAAGCAAATACCGTATATGTGACATGTTATTATGATTTTCAGAGGATCTTCTTCTAGAAATGTGACTAGTGAATTGCTAATGATAATCTTTTAACTGTGCATACTGCTATACTAATTATGCCAGCAGTATTGTGCAATTAGAAGATTATCACAAACAAGTCACTAGTCAGATGATTCTGTAAAAAGATCACTGTGTTACACTGTGATTGGAGTTGATTCATTATTGCTGCACATAATTGTTTTGCTGTTGGTGGTGTGGTTAGAGGTGAAGTTTTAGGTGGGTTAAGGGGGGGGGGATTTTGGGTGGAGTTAGGGGCAGGGATATGGGGTCCCACTGGCTTGCTTTGCCCAGGGGCCTACAATGTTGTTAAGACAGCCCTGGGTATTGTGGACAGAGCAGTGGGGTAATGTGTAAAGCAGGGTGAGACTTTCTACCGGAAATGTCAAATCTAAGATAAAAGTAATGTTTCCAAGCAGACTTTTACTGTACAGGGTTTTCTCAAATAAATTGTATGGTCGAATAATTTACCAGTTTTTAAATAACCCATTAAAATAGAAGTAGATGAAATGAATATGTCAATTTGTTTACACATGCCCCTAGTAAGAGGGATTGCAGAAGATTTACCTGCATTTGCAGCCCTGAAGTCATTTCTTTTCCAGCTTCTCTTTTGCAAACCTGGACAAATATAATAGAAAATCCTTCTACAGGGTTTAGCAGAAATGTCAGAATAGAAAATCCATTAAATCAATTCTTAAACTTTCTTTGAAGACAACCCCAATACCAAAAAATATGTAATGTGAGATTTTATTACAAAGAAACTATGTGCTTAGAATTCATCCTATAAAGTAATTATAAAAAGTCATGCATACTATACAACTGCCAACATTGACCTTCCAGATTGCCATGTATTCAGATTAAGTCCCAGCTGGAGACTCAAGTTTGTATATCATTTATAAATGACACTCAGCTGACCTTGAGGATGGGAAGAGATACTGATAGATTGGTACATTTCAAAAACCAGAGTTGTCTTTCTATCACTACAGGTAACTGAAATGTCTAAATTTATTTAATAATGGTTGCAGCGGGTCAGGGTAATAAAATATTAAAACAGAACACTTTTGAATTCAAAAAGCACTACTGATGATTAGATATTGTAGGTCTCAAATATTAAGATATTAATTTGATACCTTCTGCACTATAGAAAGACATGGCCTTGAAGATTGCTCATTATGCATATTTCTCCTCTTCTCAATTATATAAAATGGGCCTTTCTGAATCTACTAAATGTTCCAAATGTGGAAGCACTGATGCTACGCTGTACCATTGTTTCTGGACTTGTCCAGTTATCTCCTCCTTTTGGTCTCAGGTACACACTTATTGTAAGGACCTGGGCATCTCTATACCCATTCTCAAACCAGAGCTGGCTATCCTAGGGGTGGTAGACGACCAATATCGTGGAAACAAAAATATCCTTCAGATTATTTTAGCAGCAGCCAGGAAAACAATCCTCCATCAATGGATTCAGACCTCCCCCCCCAACTACAACTCTTTTAAAAACCAAACTTTATTATATTATGCGTATGGACTGGCTGGAGACCAGCTTACATAAAGATAAGAAAACAAAATCCTTTTTTAAACGTTAGACAGCGTATATTAACACACTAGATTTAGAAATTAAGACCAAAATTTACAATACTTTTTGTTATACAGATTGGTATATTGCTGAAAGTCTTAAACATAATTCTCCAATTAACCTCCCCACCTAGGATACACGTAGCAAACCACTGCCATCTGGGTTCTTTTTTTTTTGCCTATGGTAACGGAGATCTGGGGGTGAGGGTATGACAGACAGGTTAGGGTGTGAGAAAGTTTTTCCCAGTTTCGGTTTGGTTTCTATTCAGTTATATGGTTGCATTGCTCACTGTCTCTGAGGTTGCAGAACTGGCATAGTTGGCATCTATATAATAAACCTATTCTTAGGACTTGTGTATTAGAAGCGCATAATTTATCTGTTATCCCAATGTCTATTTAGATATCGTAATATTGAATATGTCTCTTCACATGGCGAAATCCTAAGATACCCAGTTAAGTTATGTTAGATCCATGTAGTCAAACTGTGGAAAATCTGTATATTATTACAACGGTGTTGATTACTTCATATGTTCACAGCAACTGAGATGAGGATGAGGTTTTACTTATACTTATGATATCGTGTTGAAGCTCGGAGTCACACACTTGTGGATTCGTCATCTCTTACTGTTCTCATTATTTTGTCTCTGGGAAGTAGACATGTGACTTACTTAAGATTTACCTATGTTATGTCTGTTACACTGAAAATGTGAAAAAGGGAGGAGTGTCATCGTAGTTATGAATCTAAGGTATCAACCTGCTGTCTTTATCATCTTTAATATTGTATTTGCATGATGCCTGTTTATACTTTGCAACCCTGAAATAAAAAGAATTAAAAAAAGGAGAAAAAATAATTTAGTTTGGGTTTTTTTCTGAAGTCCCTATCATTTTCAAATTCAATCGAATCTGGCACCAGGTAAGTTGTAAGCTTTCAAGAGCAGAGCACGTTTACATATCTGCATCAGTATATACTTACACGTCTCTGTATCATCTTCACATAGGTAATTAATCATTCATTGTACAGTTCGGTGGAATATACTGGATATAGTATCATTTAAGATTGCAAACAGGTAAAACTTCTGTTTCAAATGTAAGATTTCTCGTGCAAGGCAGGAGGCAGTGTTGTCTACACTCATTGATTTCCAGTCATGGCTAATATAAACATTCACAGTGCAACTTCATATTTCCCATGATGGAGGATAATCATGGGCTCCATATAGGAGAGCAGCATGCTGCTGCCCTCTTGTGGGTAGAGCGTCGGAAGTGAAATTAATTTCCGTCGCTCTAAGGCTGTTGCTTGACTGCCCCTAGAGGCACTCAGCAACATTGCAATAAACAAAAAGACTTAATTAGCTAAAATCTACGGTTAGGGTTAGAATAGTTGCCCCTTCTGCGCAACCTCTCTTTCCAAGATGGAGCAGCTTCACATCCTTATACCCAATGGGAGGCAGCTAACATCACAACCATTCAGCCTTTAATATGCCCCAATAGTAAAGATATATTACCCTTGATGACCCTCAGGGAGAAATTCCCAAAACTCCCGATTACATCTTTACTACAACTTTCGCCTATGCTCAGGTTCGCAGTTTCATACACACCAGCATCTCACACCGCTCTGAAACAGACTGGGATAACCCATTAGATGACCTGGTAGATAGGGCAAAGACCAGGCGGCTACACCTAAAACAAATTCAGCAAGCCCTACGCACCACTATTGATTATTCAAAACTAGCATCGGGCCCCCAAAATTGGTCCACCCTATTACCACAGCCCACTCCTAAAGATCTGTTGCTAGCGCACAACACTATGGCCTCCATCATAAAATCCACATCATACAAGGACATGTTCCTAAAACTGCTCCACAGAGCATATATTTCTCCAGCTAGGAGTAGAAACATAAACAATACCTACTCAGACATGTGTCCAAAATGCAAAATGCCCCAAGCCAATCTGGACCACTGCCTATGGAACGGCAAAGTTATTAGACGTATGCTACCTCTGTTTTACACATTCACATGCCTTTGACGCCCGATTTTGCATTGTTTGGTTTATCATCCGCTCCTTTCCCAGGCATCAAATTAGCACGGATACTGTCAGCAGTGGCAAATAAAACAATAATGCAATTTTGGATCAAACCAGACGTACCCCCCCTCTCAGTTTTCCAAGAAAAACTATTTTTCCTATTCCGAATGAGCTGGCTTACAGCTCAGTCGGATACACTTCATCGCACAAAACAGCTGTTTACGACTTGGAACCGCTATATTGACTCACTACCCTTAGACACAAAGACACTCATCAATCAGACTTTCCAAAATTCCCCATGGTACATGAACCAACTCCTCCTAGGTAGTGACCCAATATCTTTAAATATTTGAATGACCTGTATATATTTCTCTGCATACGTTCCAAATCAAAACTACAGTTGCCTAAGATGTCTTTTCCCTTTACAACTTTTGACATGTTTCGTGAAGAGGTAATTGATATGTCCATACTCTGGCCCAAATATATTCAAAAGGCTTGAATTTAATAACATGATTCTTCGGAGAATACACAAGGAACTGGTTTTTAGATTTGTTGAATATTGTAATGTTTATTGTATTATGAATAGTTGTTATGTCACATGGATAACGTTAAATTGCGCTGTTATATGCCTCTGGAAAATCCAAACGCCATATGGACCAACCGATGTTTCCATTGAAAAATATACATGCTGAAAAATGTAACCCCCAATACTGAGATTTTACATGCTCCCGGGCCTATTGACACACGATACCCCACAAAGGTTGATACGAGGGTAACCAAAAAAGTGAACTATCACCAAATATCGGATTTGCTGATAGATTGTGAAACACCAAAATTGACAAACTACCTGGTCAGTGTGTGAGCATTTCATGCTACCACTCAAGCCCCCTAAAACAACTGGTTTTCCCACCTGATAATACCAGTTTACCGCTTGAGAGACAAACATCCCACGTGTGACAGTAAGACCCTGGAGCAACAATGTCATCCTATTGATGTTTTATATCAAACATAGATGAACTGTAACTGCAGCCCATGTACGGACAACTGAAATTTCACATGCTATGTACAAATTTTTCAAAAATTTTCATACCTGATTTTGTCTTTCCAGTGTCCTCAATAAAACGTATAATAATAAAAAAAAATAAAAAAAAGTAATATCAGGAAGTATTACTTTACTGAGAGGGTAGTGGATGTATGGAATAGCCTTCCAGCGGAAGTGGTAGAAGTAAACACAGTCAAGGATTTTAGGCATGCGTGGGATAGACACAAGTCTATCCTAGCTATAAGATAGGGAACTGAGGACTAATAAAAGTATTTAGAAAATCAGGCAGACTAAATGGGCCGAATGGTTCTTATCTGCCGACACATTCTATGTTTCTATCTTTGAGGCAAATTACACAAGCAGAAGGCAAGCCTTTTTTTTAGAAGGTTTCTCCTCCAGTTCTTAAGCAAAACAACCTTTTGCTAATTCAGATACTTTAAAACAACTAAAACTTTACTGTTTGTACTTTATGAAATCCTTTCCCCTGTTGAAGGTGGCATTTTATTTTATCATTTGTTAATGGATAAACTTGTGTTTTTTGTAGAATCTCGTTAAGGAACAGGGTGGAGGAAGTGGTTTGCATTGACCACATATTTTTGTGCAATGGTATCATATATACCTTATAAGGTGCTATTTGTTTAGTGTAAACCAATAGTACTTTTCTATCACTTAATCGAAGCGAGGCTCTATTGTTACCTTTTTTGATTATTTATTTAGAACGTGTTTTATTGCAAAGTATGTGTTAAGATTTCTTTTATTTTCGAGTACCATGTTTGAACTAATACAAGACAACCCTGATTGTGAACCCACCCACCCAGACTTTGGATTCTAATTTATGAAAAGAAAGAATAATATGAGACAGCCCTGTAGGAAAAGAAAGTTTTACTAACATATATTCTTTTACAAATAACCTGTTCATATTTAATACAAATATTATTAAAAATAGTTTTTCTTGTTTTTATTTCCTTCCTCTGCCTCCTTCATTCCAGTTCTTCTGCACACAGACGTGCCAATTTTCCCCAAAGACTTGGCAATGCACGGACAGATATCTCAATCCCCCCCCCCCCACAGACATGCCAATGCCCCTTACAGATATGCCAGATCCCCCACAGTTATGCCAATGCCACCCACAGACATTGCAATACCACCCACAGACATGCCAGTTCTACATTTACATATGCACCACCATCTCCTTCCTAAAGTACCATTTCAAAAATGAACTAAAATATATATGCATGTCTACATTGCTAGTTATCATTTATGATACTTTTTTCAAAAAAGCATTTTAAAACATTGCTTTTCCAGCCAGGCCCCAGTCAAATGCTGAGAGTTGAACAGGAGTGTCAGTAGAAGCTACAAACCTAATATTAGTGTGTAAAGAAAACATATTTAGTACACAGATATCACGATTTTAATGAACACATTTGTTTTTATAATTCTTTAACTTTAATACGCATGAGAAAAGGCAGGGCATTTTTGTAAGTGATCCTTTAAGAGAGAATTGGAGCCCATTCAAGTGCAGTCACCTGTATAACAAAACCTGTGGCATGATATGCAAATGAACTGCTTTTCTGTGGAAAATATGTCATTTCCATTCCATGCCACAGGAGACTTCCCAGACACATTTAAAACACGTTTTTCTCCTAATTGAGGAATTTGCTAATAATTTTGCATTGCAATCATCATTTTCAATCATTGTTTATGCTCTGCATAGTAAAACAATGTTTAGGTGATACAGTCCCTTTAAGAAAGAATCCTTAAAGTAGGATTTAATACACGGTGGACAGTAGTGAAATGTGCAATACATGGGTTTAAGTATCTTAAAATGTATATTTATTGTTGTAATTTTGATAATTTGATAAGAAAGAAAGAAAGAAAGAAAGAAAGAAAGAAAGAAAGAAAGAAAGAAAGAAAGAATCCTTAAAAACGGTGGTCAGCTATTAGTGGACTAAGCTCCCCAAGTACTCCTAGATATATACAATCAGGTTCTGGGGCTTTATCAACCTTGATTTGGGTGTACTTGCTTTTGTACATGTGCCTGTGTTAGCCAAGAATATGAAAAATGTTCATAAGAACATGGTTGTTAAGAAATATATATTTTGAATCTGAAGGCATCAGTTCTTCTTGGGTCATTAGGTATTCAATACACTGATTTGTTTCCTAAATCCTTTACTGATCCCTTTTTTTCACAAATAAATATGTATTTGCTGGACTAACAGAAGATATGACAGTCACATATTTAAAAACATACAAAATAAGATTTTGTTTTATTGTTATGTATAAATGGAATATTTATCAAAACAGCATCTCCATTTAATATATGTTAAGCATTTTTCTTGTCTACTTCCAAAAAGTGAGACTATTGCACACATCAATAATGTGCGTTCATGGCTATAGATTTTAAAGTCTGGAATATTATCATTTTTATAACGGGCATGAATCATATATCACACCAAGTGTCCCCTGTATGAACTCTACTTGAACAGCTCGGAGAAGATGTAATAGTACATTACATTAAAATGCTTTTTAAAAAGTAAAATAGGAATTCTTTTCAAACCTGTTCATCAATTGTGCCTTGGAAACGCCACTCCCACTAAAAATGATGGATAACCAGCAAGATTTCCATTAAGGCGAGGCTTCCCTTGCAGTCTGAATTATAATCTTTGCCATGCTAAAAAGTATTGGGATAGAAGATTTTTGTCTAATGAACACTATTTATATCCCATTATTTTTGGATTAAGACAGAGACCTTCCATTTATCACAATTCCTGCTGCTGAGAAGTTTAATTTCAACAATATTTCCATTTAAGTGAAATTGCTTAAGCCAGTCACCATATTGGTTCAATTTATTAAAATAGCACAGACCATAAGATCCTACTTCCTATTACTGCAAAGCCTACTTTAATTCAGCAAGGTCACTTATCAATAAGATATTATTCTAAGTGGCATGATTTGATGTAGTATAGACCTCAAGGGGCAGTGTATTTAAATGTAATGATACTGTATCTAGAGAGGGCACGCACCTCTAGAGTAATTGACTCCAAACAGAAAAGATCCCATTCTTCAACTTCAACCACTGGCCTACTGTCTAATTATCGTGGAAGAGCAGAAAATGCTTTATCAGAGTGTAGACAACATGGATTTAACTAACACTTACAGGTTAGCCTGTGAATATAAACATATTGTCCAAACATATGACGGGGTCGTATAACATTAACTGGACTGGATAAAAAAAAGGTTTATTCATTAATTGTGTGACTAAAGGAGATTTTATTTATTGCAAAAGAAAAAAAAATGTGTCATAACATACATTTGTCTTTTCAACATTTGCTTTAATTGTGTTCCATGGTCTTAGTTTGAGCAATACCTTTTTTCAGTTTTCAGTAACAAAGGATACAGAAATAGAAATAGGTCTGTTAGAAGACTTGTTATCATGTTAACGTTGAGTTCTAAGCATTAACACAGGTGAACGAATACATTTATGAGACCAAGCCAGTCTAGGGGACAGGGTGGTAGGGGGAGTTAGAGAATAACATAAACTTTGTTTTATTAATTGTATAACAAATTACCAATTTAAATCCACCCATTAAAATACATATTTCGGTTGAACTGTTATATTTCGTGCCTCTACCTTGTCATAAGAGTGTTAGGTCCTCCGCCAGGGACATCCACTCTCGAAAAGTTGGAGAGCGGGACTGCTTCTAAAGATTGGGAATGAATAACTTAGCGGTGTTTAAAATGTATACTGGGATAGTTTTCTTGTATTTATTCACTGAGTAAGTGTGATACAATAAAAACATCATTGGTTTGAATGGGAGAGAGGCTTGTGCAAGTTCTTTAATAGTTTCTGCAACAGCTTTCCAGAATAGTTGAATCTTGGGGCACAACTACCAGATGTGGAGATAATCTCAGTGTTGGGTCTTGCATCTCAAACACCATACTGAGATGCCTGGGGAAATCCTGTGCAGCAGGGTACTTTGAACCAAAGGAGAACGATTTTATATGCATTTTCCTGTATCCTAGTGGAAATGGAGCATTTATATCCCATTAAAGTGATTTTGGACCATTGGCCCTCTGGTAGGGTAACATTACTATTTGTTTCCTAGGACATTTATAAAATAAGACTTATGTGGGAAGTGATCTTGGTGATAAGATTGTAGATAGTGGATGTCAGTTTTTGTCAAAGGTTCTTTTGTGAGGGACAATGCTTAAGTTGCGTGTAGAAACATGTTTTTGATATGAGGAGGGGTGCCTGTTAGATGTTATAGTGTTTTCAGTTTGTCTTCATGTATAGCGTGGTCCAGATGGAAGAATAGGACTCTGGTGGGCAATAAATGATAGAAAATATTTGAGCAGATACCTGGCTTCTTTAGCTAATTATATTGAAGATATCTCCAATTTCAGTCTGTGTGGCAGGAACCCAAATTGCTACTGATTTTGGAACTCTCAGAGAGTGTTTTTCCAACAACACTCACAATTTAGGGGCAGGTATCAACCATTTAAACACCCTGGCCAGTAGGGAAGAGTCTCAACATCTTGAAGTCCAAGGCCCTCATTTCCCTTACTGTAGACTAGATACTGGTACCCAATTATGAATGTTTTAGACTTTAATCGGTAGAGTCTGTGTAATGTAAAGAAGTCTGGGGAGGACATTTATTTTGGTCACTGAAATTCTGCCGAACCAGTAAATTTGTTGATTTGTCCATTTGTCAATATCAGTTTTTATATTATTAAGACTTGTTACATTGTTCATTGTGTATAGCGGGTGTAGGTCTGTAATCAAATTCATCCCTAAATCTTTTATGACCATTTGGGATAATTTAAAGGGAGAGGAGTATTGAATTAAATTGACATTTTGTTGAGATAGCACCTCACACTTCCTTGAGCAGTTTAGGCAAGGAGACCAGTGGTTGGGTGAGTACAAATAAAATGTGTGTGGGTCGCTAATTTGTAGTGATGTGGGCTTACCTCTGCACTGTGTATATTTAAATTTATTCTGATAGCATTTAATATTAGCGAGTACAAATTGGAACAATGGGCATCCCTGCCTTGTCCCGTTTGACAGGGTGACTGGTCCTGACAGTAATCCAATATAGATCATTGTCCAATCTGACGTAGAATCTCCTATGCCTTCATGCTGTAAGACTTTCTTCATAAAGGACCAGTCCACCCTGTCAAATGTTTATAACAGAAAAGCAGGGATATTATGAGGTTTAAGACCTTGGTAGTCTCGTCCTGAGACTCATGGCCTGGGACAAAGTATCTTTTATCTCTATGGATAAGGTCTTGAAGGACAAGTGTGAGGCGTGTAACAACTTATCTGCTGATAGCCCAAGTATTGCTCAGGGGTTTTACCTGTCTTATGCAGCACCGTTATGTGTGTTTCTTGGGCCTGCGGTGGCAGTTTGGCCATTGAGAGAAGATGCAGGGTGTTAATATCCTTAAGAAGCCTTGTAGTAGGCAATAGCCAGGCCATCAGGCTCTTTCCAGAAGGTGATGTCTTAATTGTGTCTGTCAATTCTTCTGTAATGATAGGGGAATCTAAAATGTCTGAGAATTCTTTTGTGTTTTTAGGTTTCATGTATTTATTAAGATATACAGCAATGCTATCAGATTATCTTTTATTTAGTGTATTCTGAGCGAGATACAGTTTTTGGTAAAATTGTCTAAAGGTCTCTACTATATTTTCTGTCAACTGTTGCATTTTGTAGTCTTGGAAACATATTTTGTCTATTAAAAATGGCTCCCAGCCACCGTTACACCTATGGGGGGTCAGGTAAGGTAGCCCTGAACCCCCTGTTATCAGGTATGGGGCTGGAAGCTGGATTTGTGCTCCCAGACCCCTAAACAATACATTGATAGCCCTGCCTTCCTAACAGTACCAGAGCTGAGAACTGCCCAAATGCCTCCTTGAACCTAAAATAGACCAAACTACTTGCTCTGTCCCCCATACAATAAGATGACTGGTAAAATGTCCCCAAACCCCAAAATAAAATAACATAAATAGGCCAGACACAATCTTATTAAATCAAAATATAAATCAATTTATTCCTTACCTACACCAAATACCTCTATCTTGTTTAAGTGGGAGGGGACGATTCACCTGTAAAAAAAAAAAAATCACCCAAAATAATCTACCTATTCTTTTTTTAAAAGACTGCACCCATCTAAAACAAAAAACAGACTCTCACTAAGCATCTGTTCCCGACGGGGACATCATTTGAAGAGAAAGCAGCAACTGACTGGCTGTTATTGAGACTGCTATTATCTTCATATAGAAGGACCTTTCAGTTCATCTACAGGAGAGTGATGGGTCTATTCACTAAAATTCTACTTTGGAAGTTGACTTTCATTTTGAGACAAAGTCAAATTCGGCACCCAGGTTCGAATCTTTCCCATTCGGCACCCAAGTTTGACTTAGTCTCAAAAATAGCTTTCATCATTTTGCCTCCCATTACTTGGGTGCCTAATTTGACATAATACAACCTGGTGACTTTCCAGAGAAATATCTTCAAATATCTTGAACATATAAAACAGAGAAAACAATACACAGAGTATATATTTTAGTATGTTTAGATATGTGGAAAGTATGGTGTAGCTCCAAATTTTGCATTCACACTTCCTCCAAAGATAAGCAGCATATAAGATGGTCTTTATTCCTTGTGGTAGAATCTCTTCTTAATTACCTCCAAGTAATGGAAATACAATAGGTGTAAGTAAAAAGTATACTATTTATTTAAATAGGAGATAAAAAATACCTTACACGAAAGTACTATGCAGTACACAGTAGTAACAGGTTGGCAGAGTCTCTTTCCCGCAGAAGCCGTCCATTTCACCTCTTGGAGGCTTCCTCAGAATGTGACGGCATCAGCGGGACCGAGGCTTTTATAAAAGAAATAAAACATACATTAGCAAGATCTGTCCAATAGGATGTTTTCTATCACTTTTCTTCTGTTTCCGTTCCGATTTTTGCATGGTTTGTTTGTTGATTGGTAATTGGTTGAAAAAAAATTTGGGTTTTCAAATAAGTGGAGTACCTCAGGGTTCTGTCCTAGGTCCTCTTCTTTTTAATTTTTGGATTAATGATCTCCCAGAGGGCATAGGGAGCCATGTCTCAGTGTTTGCTGATGACACAAAAGACAATAGAATCAGCAGTAGTGAACAGTGTCAGCTGGCAGCTTCAAAGGCCAATAAAATATTGTGGTGTATTAAAAGGGGTATTGACTCAAAGGGGGGAGATAATATTCTGCCTCTTTATAGGTCCATGGTAAGACTCACCTTGAATATGCGGTTTAATTCTGGGCGCTTTTTTTAAAAAAAAAGACATTATAGAACTAGAGAAAGTTCAGAGGAGGGCTACGAAACTTACTCGGGGAATAGAAAGTTTTAGTTATGAAGAAAGGCTTGAATATCTGGTTAAATCTGTACACGCTAGAGAAACGGCAGCTTAGAGGGGATATGATAATGTTATATAAATATATACAGGCCCCATAGAAAAGGGCTTTCTAAAGACCTGTTCAATAACACACCAGTACAAAGGACAAGAGGTCACCTGCTAAGACCTAAAGAAAGGTGATTTAGTCTATGACAGCGGAAGGGATTTTTTACAGTAAGGACAATTAAGATATTGAATTCACTGTCTGAAGAAGTGGTTCTAGCAAATACCTTAGATGCCTTTTAGAGCGGCCTGGATACTTTTTTAATGAGCCAGAGTACAGAGGCCTACACATGTTAGTATAGGCATTATATTTATTTCGTGCTTGTTGATCAAAGGAGAAATCTGATTTGGAGTCAAGAAGGATTTTTTTTTTCCCCACTGAAAGCAGAATTTGAAATTGCTGAAGGGTTTTTTATTTGCCTTCTTTTGGATCTCAGCGGTAAACATGGAATAGGAAAAGGGTTGAACTTGAAGGACGCAAGTCTTTTTCAGCCTAAACTACTAAGTAACTATGTAACATCGAAGTTGGAATGGGTTTGTTTCGTCCTTTCATTCGGCCTTTAACTAGAGTCTCTTTGTTGTGAAGAGACAAAGTCAAAATCGGCTTTTCTGGTCCCTTCACTCAGCTCTTAACGAAAATATCTTTGTGTGTTGTCCCGAAAACAGTCGAAAAAATTAATCAAAGTTTTATGTTCACATATGAAACAAGGAGAGAATCATGTTATATTTGTACAAGCATATTTCTAAAAGTTATGTATATAAAACATGCATATTGAAAATTCCCAGGAATAAACTAGAGGGAGTGATACATATCTTGTAATCCCACTTCATTTTAATACCTTCTAAAAAGAATAAAAAGAACTTTGTAAGATAAATAAGAAAAATATTTATAAGAAATATATCATTGGAAAAAATGTAAAACATTTAAAAAAAACACTCATTAAAATACAATGTTTAATCACTCGAGTCTCTGCGAGGTTTACACACATTTAAAAAGATCAAAATCTGCATTTAGCCCAGTTGGCTGCTGAGTATTAATTTTAAAAAGCCACTCCATCTCTTTTTTACCTATTATTTTTAAATGATCTCTTCCTCCCCTATATGTAATGACAATAAAATGTACTAGCTGAGACATTTTGAGCTGAAAGGCATCAATTGCTAAATTGAAGGTATATGGTGATAGATCCAAATTATTACTACATTACTCGTTTTATGGACTGTCATTAACATTTTCATATTTGTGATTTTGGGAATCTTTTAGGGTTATACTCTCTTCTTTTAATGTTATTCATAAGCACCATATAGTGCTCTATATTTATACTCCCACTAGATTTCTATTTCTAAATTAGGTTACCATGGTATTTATGAGTTAAGTGGTGTTGCAGTTTACATGGTATACACACCGTTGCCATGACATCTTGTTGTCTCTAGTTCATGAGCTTCTCTGTTATCATGCTGGGGGTAAGTATTTTTCTTATGAGTATGTGGTTTATTGATTTCCTTGATAAAAGTTTCCTGGCAGAACAACATAAGTATGTTGCTAATAATTATCCATTGATAAAAGTTCCCTAGCAGAAAATGAAATAAATAGCTTTTTGAAAAGACTTGATAGTGCTTAATTAATATCTCTATTTGAATATTTTTTATTTTTAATATGTGGCTCAACTTTAAGAGGAGGGTGGGTTTGGCTAACAGGATTATCGGTCCTGTACTCGTCAGCATTAGTCCAAGGCTGATGGCAAACATTTCCTTTTCCCCGATGTTCAAAGCTCTCAATCTAACGTTCGCTCACTTAATGCAGGGCAAAATCATAAAGTCTCTCAAGCAAGTAATGGAGGAGCACGAGCTCCACTGGAAGGACTCCTTCTCTGTCCTAAGACTTCTTCATTTTACCAGACATCATATTTTTAGACCTAGGGAAGGGAGGGTGCGGACTCTCCTGGAGAGAATATTCGGAAACAGCCCAAATTCAAGTAAACTGAGCAATTGGTATTCTCTCCTGGACAGTCTAAAACCATGCTCCACTCCAAAGGCGTGGGAGAAATGGAGTTTAGATTTGGGTACTACACCGGATAGGGACACTTGGGAGCGTTCATGGACCCAGACAAAAAATCCACTCACTGCATTAATCTCCAAGAGCTACAATTCAAACTGATTTTTAGATGGTATAGGGTCCCCCTGATTCTAAATAAGTTTGATGCTTCGCATAGTCCTAATTGTTGGAGATGCAAAAAAGAGATCGGGAGCTATGTTCATATTTGGTGGGATTGCACGGGAGTTAGGGAAATATGGACGGAGGTCTTCTTGGAA
Source organism: Pelodytes ibericus (assembly GCA_036172795.1). NCBI lineage: Eukaryota > Metazoa > Chordata > Amphibia > Anura > Pelodytidae > Pelodytes > Pelodytes ibericus. The sequence continues at coordinate 49,348,928 of CM069861.1, read as the reverse complement.
ATCTCCGCCATCCTTCAATGTCATTTACCTATGAACCCAGAAGCTGCTCTCCTGCATAGGAATCTGGGTGGACTAAATTGTAAGGGGAAGAAGTTGGCTATACAACTTTTTTTAGCAACTAAACTTACCATTGCCCGCAATTGGAAGCATACGGAAAACATTACCTGGGACAGTGTAAGGGACCAAATGAGTCATTTCGGAGAGAAGGAAAGGGGATTCTTCAGTGCTAACTATAATTTAGCAACATACTCTGCAATCTGGCAGCTATGGTGGGAGCGATTCCCCCAGGTGTAGGTGGGAGAGAAGCGTATTGCCCCTTGGGGCCCTGGCGCGCTCTCTCGGATGACAATAGTTGCTGAAATTAAAGCGATTTGAGTTATAGACCAACTGCTCAGTTCTGGGCAAAATTTATAAATGTCTGTAGGTTATATGTTTTATGTGATTTTCTGTATGTTCTGCACGCTATACAATGCAGCCCCTTAGGATTTGCTTTTTGGAAGAGATATGCGCCCCCTCTGGTCATACCTATCTAACAACATATGAATGAGTAGTAGGAAGGGGATGAAAAGAGAGATCAAGAGGAAGCAAAGGGATAGGGCTGGGAATCACTCTCTTCTTTTTTCTTTGCAGACTAAAACTGACACAATGATGTTATATACAGGTTTATACAATTTAGTTAACCGAATAATTGAATGACTGAGTGTCAAAAAAAAATAAAAAAAAAGAAAAGGAAAAAAAAATAAAAATCTCTATTTGAGGCTGAGGACTTTCTTTCCTGTTTTTGTTGATTTGATTACATGTGTGTACACACACACACTAGGCTCATGTTTGTTAAAAAAAAAAACACCAAAACAGACATGTATAGATGCACCATCTATGGCAGGGGCAATCAACGTGCAGCCCGTCAAACACAGAGGTGCAGTTCGTGTGAGATTGCCAATGGAAGACGCACCTACTTGCCTACATTGCGATCATTGTTGTGTGTGCAGAGCAAGGGGTGTAAGCTCTGTGCCCTCACACTCTGAGCCTGTTGAAGCACGGTTGGCAGACGCAGACACAGTTTGAAGAATCCCCCTCTTGGCATATAAAAGGTAAAAAAGCAGGCAGGGGGACTTAAAAAAAATCTTTAAGTGCTGTGTAACATTGTCTCTGTGTGTGTCTGTGTTTGTAAATGTGACTGCGTGTGTATGTATTTGTGTATGTGTGTGCAAGTGTGGCTGTATGGCTGTTTTATGTTTGTATGTGTATGTAATTGTGTGTAAGTGTGACTGTATGTGTTTATTTATTTGAGTTTTTTTCTTCCTGTTATTAACCCCTTAACGACAGATGACGTGCCAGGCACGTCACGGCAAATCGAGGACTTGCCGACAGCTGACGTGCCTGGCACGTCATGCACTAAACTGAGTAAAGAAAGCGACCAGCGGTCGCTTTCTTTACTCTAACGGTGTTGCTACAATGCCTCTAGGTAGAGGCATTGTGCAACACCCCCCAAAAGTGCAGGGGCGCGCTACGATCACTCCACGGAGTGATCGTAGCAGCCATTTAAAAATGGCTGCGCCCGCTGCACACATGTGCTTAGAAAGCGAACGATCGTTCGCTTTCTAAGCATCTCCGGTGTTGTTAAAGTGCCTCGCCAGCGAGGCACTTAACAACACCGTTCTGCTCCCCAGAGCCGATGGTGGTCGCTCTCCTGAGCGACCCCATCGGCTCAGTAGAAGAGAACGCTGCCTATACAGGCAGCGCTTCCCTTCTAATGGCAAGAGCATCGGAAGTGAAAGTATTTCACTTCCGATGCTCTAGGGGGAGCCAATCGATGCCGGCACAACAGATCTATGTGATCTGTGTGCAGGCATGTATGATAAGTGCTCTGATGAGCACTTATCATACTGTCAAAGGCAATATTAGCAAATATTGCCTTTGACAAGTATTGATCTGCCTCCCTCACCTTACTAGTTATAGTAAGGGAGAGAGACAGATCAGATAAAGTAAAAAAATAAAATAAAATAATAAAACAAATATTTAATAAAATTTTAAACACCAAGGGCTTTTATAAAAGCCATTTAACCCCTTCCCTGCCATTGATCGCTGTGTACGCAGTGATCATACACAGCAGCACATTTTTTGCTGTCTGTGCATTTTTTAGGGGTTAATTTTTTTTACTGTAATTCATTACAGTATAAAAAAAAGCTCTTTTAAGAGAGATTAACCCCTTTCTTGCTGTAGATCACTGCCTAAGCAGAGATCTGACGCAAATGCAGCAATCTTGCTGCAGAAGCATTTTTAATTTTTTTAAAACTTTTTTATTACACCCGTCACGTGTTAATTATACCCGCTAGGGGACTACGTTTAACGTAATTTTTTTTTTAAATAAGAGCTATTAACCCCTTCCTTGCCGTATATCACTTCCTAAGCAGCACATATGGTCACTGCCTAAGCAGTGCATATGGTCACTGCCTAAGCAGCGCATATGGAGCAATCTAGTCGCAGAAGGATTTTTTTTTTGCTATCAGCATTTTTTTTGTCAGACTCGCTAGGGGTTAATTATACCCACTAGGGGATTACCTGTATTCCTTTTGAAGCTGTCTGAACACGTGTATAGCGATCAGTAACAGCCGATCAGTGGCAAAGGTGGTTTGGTGATTTCTCAGATGAGCATCACCATTCGTCTGGTTCGATCAATATTGGTAAATATTGTTCTGACCCATATGGATCTGCCTCCCTCTCCTCACTTGAGTTTTAGTGAGGGAAAGAGACAGATCTGTATAACATAATTTTTTAATTGTAATAAATTAAATAAAATGTTAAAAAAATTGTGAGTCCCAAGGGCTTTTATAAAAGCCATACCCTTTGTATAGTGTAGTGTATTAACCCCTTCCCTGCCACTGATCACTGCACAGCAGAAATTTTTTTCTTGTCTGTGCATTTTTAGGGGTTAATTTTTTTGTACAGTACTACAAAGGCTCTTATAAGAGCTATTAACCCCTTCCTTGCTCTACATGTTCAAATTCCAAGTTTGAAAATCAAAAAGCGCACCTCTCAAATGTAGCCTTTCAACACCCAACAAAGCTGACAAAGCTATGCATGGGTGGTATCCCTGTGCTCGGGAGATGTTGCTGAACATATATTGTGGTATTGTTTGTCAGTGACACATACCGAAATATGTGAATTTGTGTCTAAAGTACAATGTATGTGGGAAAAAATACACAATAAAATGACTACCACAAACTTTGACAAAGGCTGGTGGTAGAATTGGTGCATGGAAAGTGTTAAAATAACACCATTTAAAATAGCCTAGGGTGTCTACTTTTACAAAATATATACTTTTTGGGGTAAAATACACTGTCCTACTTTAAAAAAAAGTCCCAAATGAAAGATGGGCTCAGGCTGGCTACACGTCAATATTCCAAGTTGAAAATGCGCACCTTCACAATGTGGCCCTTTTAGCCCCCAAACAACCCAACAAACCTATGCATGGGTGGTATCCCTGTACTCAAGAGATGTTGCTGAACACTTATTGGGGTGTTATTTGGCAGTGACACATACCAAAATCTGTAAATTCATGTCTGAAGTACAAGGTTTGTGAAAAAAAAACACAAAAAAATGACTACCACAAACTTTGACAAAGGCTGGTGGTAGAATTAGTGCATGGAAAGTGTAAAAATACCACCATTTGAGATAGCCTAGGGTGTCTACTTTAAAAAAATATATGGGTTGATGTGGTAAAATACACTGGCTGGTTTCAAATATGTCCCAAATGGGACATGGGTGCAGGCTGTCTGCATGTCAAAATTTCAAATTGGAAAACCAAAAACTTCACCTCCCAAATTTGGCCTTTTACCCCCCAAACAATCCAACAAACCTATGCATGGGGGGTATCCCTGTACTCAAGAGATGTTTCTGAACACTTATTGGGGTGTTATTTGGCAGTGACACATACCAAAATCTGTAAATTTATGTCTGAAGTACAAGGTTTGTGAAAAAAAAACACAAAAAAATTACTACCACAAACTTTGACAAAGGCTGGTGGTAGAAATAGTGCATGGAAAGTGTTAAAATACCACCATTTGAGATAGCCTAGGGTGTCTACTTTTAAAAAATATATGGGTTGATGGGGTAAAATACACTGGCTGGTTTCAAATATGTCCCAAATGGGACATGGGTGCAGGCTGTCTGCATGTAAAAATTTCAAGTTGGAAAACAAAAAACTGCACCTCACAAATTTGGCATTTTAGCCCCCAAACAACCCAACAAACCTATGCATGGGTGGTATCCCTGTACTCAGGAGAAATAGTAGAATCTATTTAGCATGTTTTTTCGTTCGCTATTGTCGATGAGGAGAAGTTGTTTCAAATAAAAACAAAGAAATTTGTGTATTTCTTTTTTTTTTACCATATTTTTTTTTTTTTTTTTAATAATATGATAAGATATGATCAAAAATATGGCATCCATAGAAAGCCCTTTTTGTCCCGATAAAAACAATATATAATATGTGTGGGTACAGCAAATGACGAAGAAGAAAATTACTGCTAAACACAAACAGCACAGAAATGTTAAAATAGCCATTGTCCAGAAAGGACAAAAATGTTTCAAAGGCTCTGTCCTTAAGGGGTTAATATTAAGTTATATATCTGATATCATATATCTTGTGACTAATTCTGATAAATTCGATCATCTGTTAAACAATTTGCTAGACACATTGACACAATGTAATATATAAAAGATAAGTTATAACCTAATAAATCAAAATAAAAATATATAGTATAAAATAAATGTGTGACTGTGTATGTAATAATGGCTGTGTGTGACTGTACTTTTGTTTGTGTGAATCTGTGTATGTGTGTGTACATATTTCTACTAATTAACAGATCTGGATGTATCCATAAATTACATGTACTTCCCCTAGTTTAAAATCAGTTTATTTTCATATCATGAGCAGGTTGTCATGGCAAAAAAATACTGGTTGGGAAACAATTGTGCACATAAGTTCTCATTTCTATCTGTTCTGCACACAAAATAAATTGCATAAAAAGTTGTAGCAAAGGAAATCAGCTACACCTGTAATGGAGAACTTCTCAAATACTCCCCAAACAGTCACCAAATACAAAATAAAAGTGAATGACACTTTGGCAATGATACTATTAAATAATACTTATATGTCCTTCCATGTGTATACAAAAAATAGAAATACAATATGGTGTAGTATTTCCAATACATCTTTGGTAATGCTCAATCAAAATAGATTAATACCTCCAAAATAAGAATAATAATGTATTTATATAGTAGTAAATGTGTATAGTAGTTTGCCTATATAGTGTATCGACAGTGTGCCCTGTAGTGTGTATAACATAATAATGATGTGAGCAAAGCTTATATAAAGTACTTACATAAAGTGTGTCCATGATATGGGGTTTGTATATTGTACACAAACCTCCACATAAGTAGTGCTTATAAAGTTCATAGAGGGCACTTAGAAAATATAATAAAATTGCATATACTACACAGGACAAGAAAAATATATATAATATTAAAGAAAGTGTATGTATTCTAAAAAAAAATTAAAGCGATCAAAAATCAATGTTGAGTCCTTCTGGATGGAAGGTACTATGGATGAAAGGCCATTTCATTTTTCTAGTACCAATATGTTTAATGTTATCACCGCCTCTCCATATATTCACCTTGTGGATGGCAATGAATTTAAGACTGCACGATTTTTGGACAGAATATTTAAAAATACTATTTTTAATGTTTCCTATACAGTCCTCAAGTACTTTTTTGGAGTTCTGATGGTTCTACCCACATGCTGGAGACAGCATGGGCACTTAAGTAGATAGATAATAGTCATGGAGGCATGTCAAAAACTATTTAATGGGAAATACCTTCTTACTGATAATGGGCTTAAACTCATTAATTTTGTCTTTTGCGTGTGTGGTATGTCTACATACAAAACAATAGTTGCAAGGAACAAAACTTGGGAATCTGAAACTGGACACTGTGAGTAGGTTTCTCTCAAATAATGTCATTGACCAGTTTGCTCTTCAGCTTAGGGGCACATTGTAATACCACTTTGGGTACTTCCAGAAAGAGGGTCTTCAAAACATCCTTTTTATGGTATCTCAATGTTTTTTTTAAATCATTTTCTTAATTTTGAAGCTTTGGTTGTTATAATTGTAAATTATAGGTAGACTTAGATCTTTCCTTTCCATTTCTCCAATTTGTATATTAACTTGGTCTATACTAATGCCTTTATATTCTTTTTTCACCAACCTAGTTTTAAAGTGGCTGTTTGTTATTTAAATGCATCGCTGTCTGTGCAGTATCTTTTAATACGTAATTACTGGCTTTTGGGATGGATCCAGGCATGGAGCATAGCGACAGCTGTTTCTATTGATAAAGCTAAACTTTCATATCTTGATACTGAGATCCAGAAAGTTGACTGCAGCATTACTGAAATCTGAAGTGAGTATAATTCCATCTGTATTGGAATTCAGATGCGCAGACATCCACCGGCTGCTTGCGAGGGGAATCCAGGTCCCCAGCAACTTTTAGGGGGACCTGGATCCCAGTCTTATAGTCAGACCTCGATTTGATGCCATTCCCCTCGACACATGCACCTCATTGGGTAGTTTTATTTATTCTCATATGCCTTTTTTGTGAGGTCCGGTACACTTAGATCTTACTATAGAGAACTTCTCCGATTCAGCAATTGTCGCCACCACTTGGAAGTATTTGCAATGGACCTTTTCAGCATATAAGGATGGATGCACAATGGAGAATACACCTGAGGAAGCCACTATTCATAGGAAAACGTGGTATTTGGAATACATTTATCAGGACAATTTCATTACTCTTTGTACCTATATTGTATTACTTGGATATCTATTTCTGCTGCATCCATTTTTATTCTCTGCTGATGCTGCTATTTTGGTTGCGTATGGAAGTGTTTTTAATGTAAAATTACATCCGTACATTAAACTCTGAGCTTATTGTTTCTTTTTGATTCTATACCCACAGATTCTCTACCCAGAGGGGATTGTTCTGCACCTTGAGTGCTTATATACTATGAGTGAATCTTTTATACCCAGAGCAGGTTTATAGCTCTATTAAAAGTTAGCTAGATACCTTAATTTGTATATCTGCCATCAACATATTGTTTTTTTTTTATTTTTTATTTTATTTTTTTCCTTTATGTATTGTATTGTACTACACCATTGTAATACATCTATTTGTCTTTTTTTATGTACAATATTTGAGGATTTACGCAAGGAAGACCATTTACATATTATTTAATACTATTTTTATACTTTTATTTTTAGTGTCGCTAAGTGTGAACATAGCACACTTGTTTATTTTTTTAGAATACAAAGATGTGAAACTAAACACGTTATAATAAATGTTTGATGTAAAGTGTCCTTTTACACAGTCCAGAATTAATACTTATGGCATCTTGGCACAAAAGGAATTATTTAAGATTACAATATTTTGCATGTGTTTATTTGTAGCTCTTAAAGGACAACTGTAGAAAAAAAATGAACTAATGTTTACTCAAAAGAGGGCATCAAGTGTAGACACTCTGCATAGAAATGCTTTAATGAAACCATATAAATAATGCAACTTTATGAGCCCTCTTTGCTCTGTTTAGCTCTAACAGGGGGCAGACATTTTTAGAATCTTGGGTCAGATCTTCCTTCGTCTAAACCAAGGCGAATGAAGAACTGCCCTAAATTTCTAAGCAACATGTCCGCCCCTTATTAGAGCTATACAGACCAAAGGGGGTTTAATAAGGCAGGGCTCGGCAAACCCCGGGCGCCAGGTCGCCATGGCGACTAGGAAATTGTACCTGGCGCCCGGGTAGGATCAGCAGCACATGGCGCTCCATCGTCCTGAGGTTAGTTTAAAAAAAAAAGTATTATTATTTCGCAGCGCGAGGGTAAGCGTTTTTGGATTGGTGGGTGTCACGTGACATCCCACCGATCAGCAGTAGCATGCAGACGGTCTGTGCCTGTGTGACAGGCATGGACCAAGCTGCAGTAGTAATCCCCCTCCCGTGCAATAAGGTTAAACAGCAGGGAGGGGAAGTCACTTTTTTTTTTTCTATTAAAAAAAATAACAACCTGATGGCTTGTGTGTGTGTGTGTCTGGCTAAGTGTGGATGTGAGTGAGTGAGTGACTGACTGTCTCTGGATGTGTGGATCTGACTGACTGACTGTCTCTGGATGTGTGTGGATCTGACTGTCTCTGGATGTGTGTGGATCTGACTGACTGTCTCTGGATGTGTATGGATCTGACTAACTGTCTCTGGATGTGTGTGAATGTGACTGACTGTCTTTGTATGAATGTGACTGACTGTCTTTGAATGAATGTGACTGACTGTCTCTGTATGAATGTGAATGTCTGTCTCTGGTGTGTGTGCGTGTATGTATGGTTTCGTGAATGTGCCTAGATTTTTTTTCTGGCTCCTAAAAGTAAATTAAATAAGGTATATAATGTATGCAATCTTTCAATTAAACAGTAGTTGGCTTTTGCCACAGTTGCCCTTTAATTTCACTACAGAAGGTTTGTCTGTACTTACACTGTAAACCAAACATTTGTGTATAGTGATCTCACAGCTCTCATTTGGTAGAATTTCCTAAAAAACTAATAATGTGCAACATACAACCAGGATCCAAACAAAAAGGCTGCCCATAGATTCTCGTGCGATATTACTAACTGCGATGTATATGTTTTACACCTATGTTTGACAGTCTGTTTATTGTTTTCTCTTTACCACAACTAGTATTCAGGTTTATATATTTGCTGCGATCAGTTTTGATTCTTAAATAATCACACATTATTTGGAATACGGAGTAGCCTTGGCTGACTGAGCATTATGGGTGGAATAACAAGAGCGTTGTATTTGGTCTTCGCTTTTCAGCCAGTGGATAACAAGATTTCTCCCCCTTCACTCGGACGACTTTCACTGTGTATTGGTTGGCTTTTTTTTTTTTTTTGCTTCCGCCACTTGATCCAGGTTTCCTCTGCTTGTGTGTGGGGCATTAACAGACACTCCACTACTACACTGTTCAGCAAGTTTAGAGGATCTTTATTTTAACCCTTTTAGTTCCAGATGTGACCTTAGAATTCTATCATTTGTCTGTCCATCATTTGACAGACATACATGTGTATGCTGTTAGAAGCAATTACATAATAGAGTGGTGGTAATGTTTGATTAGTATAATGTGGTGCATTGTGTGCACTCTGTCAAAAGGGGTCCAATAATACATTGGGGTGAGGACCTTTATTGTAGTGCACACATTGGAAGGGAGCTTTTTCTTCTGCACCTTTGGTTGCAGAGTTCAGTGCAAAAAGGTGGCAAGGAGGACACCAGGCTACTAAACGGTGTGTGTAGCTGGGGTTGAGAAAAAAAGAGTTGCAAGGTATCTGGAAATAGTAATAGGTGGGTTTGTGACACAATATACTGAGGTGTCAAGTGTTTTAATAACACATTGCACACAGGAGAACATTTTGGTAGAACGCAGGTCACAGGGAAATATTTGTGTGGCAGTTGAGTGAGGTGAATTTCAGTAGCACCTTGTTGCAGGAAGTGGTCATTGGTATGTGAAAGACTGAGGTTTGACTGAGACTAGGTTTCCAACAGTTTTGTTTTAGTAGAGTCCTTTACTTATCCACAAGCAAGCAGTGGCGGATCCAGGGTGGGGGGCGGCAAACCTCTGTGCTGCGTGACAGGGAAGTGACGACAGGTCTCGTGACCGGCGTTCTGACGTCAGACGAGCACCAGATCACGTGGCCTCTCTGCACAACCGCTGGGGAGCCGAACAGGCAGCGTGGTTTCACTAGCCACCATGGGAAAAAAGGTAAGTGCAGGGGGGCAGATTAAAAGGCAAATACACGCATATTATTGGGCAAATTGGGTGGGGAATATTAAATGGCAAATAATACTGGCATAATATTGGGCAAATTGGCAGGGGCATATTTAATTGCAAATACTGGCATATTAGGCAAATTGGCTGGGGCATATTAATGGCAAAATACTGGCATATTATTGGCAAAAACTGGCATATTATTGGGCAAATTGGCTGGGGCATATTAATGGCAAAAACTGGCATATTATTGGGCAAATTGGCTGGGGCATATTAAAATGCAAATACTGGCATATTGGCTGGGGCATATTAATGGCAAAATAATACTGGCATAATATTGGGCAAATGGGCTGGGGTATATTGATGGCAAATAATACTGGCATATTATTGGGCAAATTGGCTGGGGCATATTAATGGCAAATAATACTGGCATAATATTGGGCAAATTGGCTGGGGAATTTTAATGGCAAATAATACTGGCATATTAGGCAAATTGGCTGGGGCATATTAATGGCAAAATAATACTGGCATATTAATGGCAAAAACGGGCATATGAAAATGCAAATACTGGCATATTGGGCAAATTAGCTGGGGCATATTAAATGGCAAATACTGACATATTGGGCAAATTGGCTGGGGCATATTAATAGCAAAAACTGGCATATTGGGCAAATTGGCTGGGGCATATTAAAATGCAAATAATACTGGCAAATAAGTCAAATTGACTGGGGCATATTAATGGCAAATAATACTGGCATATTATTGGCAAATTGGCTGGGGCATATTAATGGCAAAATAATACTGGCATAATATTGGGCAAATTGGCTGGGACATATTGATGGCAAATAATACTGGCGTATTATTGGGCAAATTGGCTGGGGCATATTAAAATTCAAATACTGACATATTATTGGGCAAATTGGCTGGGGCATATTAATGGCAAATACAGGCGTATTATTGGGCAAATTGGCTGGGGCATATTAAATGGCAAATACTGACATATTGGGCAAATTGGCTGGGGCATATTAATGGCAAAAACTGGCATATTGGGCAAATTGGCTGGGGCATATTAAAATGCAAATAATACTGGCAAATAAGTCAAATTGACTGGGGCATATTAATGGCAAATAATACTGGCATATTATTGGGCAAATTGTCTGGGGCATATTAATGGCAAAATAATACTGGCATAATATTGGGCAAATTGTCTGGGGCATATTAATGGCAAAATAATACTGGCATAATATTGGGCAAATTGGCTGGGGCATATTAAAATGCAAATAATACTGGCATAATATTGGGCAAATGTGCTGGGGCATATTAAATGGCAAATAGTGGCATATTATTGGGCAAATTGACGGGTATATTAAGTGGCAAATACTGGCATATTATTGGGCAAATTGGCTGGGAAATATTAATGGCAAATACTATTGGCAATGTATGTAATGGGGGCATGTAAATTTGGTGATGGGCATGTCCTTGGTGTGCAACATGGGTTATGGGTCATGTTGTGGGTGTGCATTGTGGGTAGGGGGGTACCCAAGTTTTGTCTGCCTATGGCAGTACAAAACCAAGTTACACCACTGGGGGGGGAGAAAGATAAGAGAACATGAGGGAGAAGAGAGAACACTGATGGGTGGGGGAGAGGAGAGAACACAGACGGGGAGAGGAGGAAAAAAGAAGAGGAGAGACACATACATGGGTAGAGGGACAAAGACAGTCATAGGAGGTAGAGAAGAGAGACAGACATGGGATGGCAGAGGAGAGACAGACATGGGATGGCAGAGGAGAGACAGACATGGGATGGCAGAGGAGAGACAGACATGGGATGGCAGAGGAGAGACAGACATGGGATGGCAGAGGAGAGACAGACAGACATGGGAAGGGAGAGGATACAAAGACGGGCGTGGGAAGGGAGAGGATACAAAGACGGGCGTGGGAAGGGAGACAGATGGACACGGGGAGTGAGAGGAGTGCGACAGACATGGGAAGGGAGAGGATACAAAGACGGGCGTGGGAAGGGAGACAGATGGACACGGGGAGTGAGAGGAGTGCGACATGGGAAGGGTGAGGAGCATGACAGAAGGACATGAGAGAGAGGAAAAGACAGGCGGACATGGGATATAGCATATAATGCTATAAAACCAAATTCAAAACACTTATCAGTAGCAGAACATTTTAACTGCAGTGGGTACTCCCCAACATGAGTCATGGCCATGGAAAATTCACATGCCCTTTGGCATTGTGTTAAACATGTATTCAGTAAAAAAAATTATGTATATTATATAGAATATATTATGTTCCAAAAAGTATCTACCCCCAGAATGAAGGATTTCTCCTAATTTGGATGGATGAGTTAGTTTCTCCCTGGATGAGTTAATGTAAATACAGTTTCTTGCAGTTTGAATAATCATATTACTTGCTATAAACGGGCAATTAAGTGTGCATTAACCTACATAAATCTCTTGGTTTTCTTACCGGTGGGTTTTCAGCACAATGTCCATGTATAAATTTGTATTGACATGGCCCCTTTAGGAATATGCACATTGCGATGGAGCTCCATTAATGCTTGTAGTAAGCATGAGATGTTACCACTTTCTGAGCCAGCTTGTGAAAATAGGATGTATGGGCCAACCTGCTAAACTGCAAGTGTCAGCTAAAAGCAAGACATAGGAATAGTTATGTTGGGACCTCTAAAATAGTTAATGTGATGTTGTGTTCTTTTCGGATTCCAGCACCAGCTCTCATGTTTCTTTGTGTGTTGTGTTATGACACTGCTGGCCAACATTACATTCATATTTATTAATATAGCACCATCAATCCTTTAGAAAATCTGTAAAAAAAAAAATCATCATGTACTGTGAATCCAAATCTAAAATAGAGGGAAATTATGGACACTGCAGCATTACAGCCTTTATGGTAGGGTCGCAAATTCTAATAACATCTGAATATTTAAATGCCAACACTCTAAAACCCATAAAATTATAGTTTAGTTTGTTTGTTAAATACTTATATTGTTTTTCTTCTTTCCTTTCATACATTTTTCCTAAGTAAATTTATTATAATTGTTTATGGTTAAGTCTGTAAAACTTCTCGGGTTTATTTTGCAAATATTTTTCTCAAATACTAATATTTCTATGTAAAAGAAACCATGTGTTGCCAAAGTTTAGTTCTACAAATGCCAGAAAGATATACCCTTAAATGTGTATGAAATGAAATGTGGGGGATGATACTACCTCAAAAGAGGTAGTGATATATAAATAAAGTAGTACTTATTGCTGCAAACTGTTCTACATTTTGTATGGTAGTATTTGTGTATTACTATATTTAAAAGGAAGATAAATAGTTTTTGCACTACCAAATAAGTCAAGTTTCATTGTAGATGGATATTAGTTATACATGGGAAATGTAACCCACATAGCAGGAATCAAAGACCAGCCATCACTGTGATGGACACTGCCTGTAAAAAGATTCCAAGTTTGTTCAAGCAATAAAGCGCTCGAAGAGTTACATGCAGATTGCCTGGTTTACTATTTTGCATTCTGTACACTGCATCATCCAGGTCTGCAAGACTCTCAGTCTCTGTTCTCTACAGTGCATAGCGCAGTGTTTGGAAAGCTCGGCACAGCATAAAAAAGGAAGCCTCTGAAATGTAGGTCACAGTAGCCATTTGAGCATTGGTTTCCTAGCAAATAAAGCCAGCTAACCCAAAAACATGCTGGTAAGAATGTATCTAGGCAACAGCAAGGCAGCAGGACATAACACACCATTAATGAAGTATCTCACTCGTAATTGCAGTTAAAAGTTTGTTTTTTTCTTTGCTTTCTTGAACAAAGGAAGATAAAACATGGAGTCAGTCCACAAAAGCAAAAACTGCTTCTCACCTCAAGCTGCATTTTGTGCTAAATAACCTTAATTGAGACTACATAGAACAAATTATATGCAAGTATTTCCAACATGAAATGAAGGAGCAGGGATTGAACTAAATATACTCCACTGGTCACAAATAATTCACCCCCCCCCCCCACCCCCGTCTAGCCCTTATCTAATTAAATTCATATAGAGGTACAGATCTTCCAAGATGAATTTTGTATACAGTATTTACTTTTTATACATTGTATTTGTGAAACGCAACAACATACTTTATTTATAATTTTGCTAATGATCGATTAATTTAGTACCTAAAAATTTTTGTGGCGTAACTGAACCTGAACATTTAAAAGTCTGCTTTTCTGTAAAAAAACAAAACAAGTTGAAGTTACACCAATTTCCAATAGTGAGGGAAGAAGTTAATCCTCACAAAAAAAAGTGCTTACATAGATTTCCAAGGAGAATACATTTCACCCCCTTAATTAAATTGGAGAAAGAAATAACTTTTTTTTTATGGCTGCTGGGGAAAAGAAATCAAATATTTTGGTGGGTTCACAGATATAACCGCCATCACAATCCTGGTCTCTTCTAGAGGGTTAGTCCAAAGGATTTCATTTCCCACATTACATACGTACCGAATTGAGATCTTTGAAAAGCTTTTCTGATACTAAACATTTGGCCATTTTAAATATATTTAACAAACATGAACTTTTTTCGATAAATACCCAAAGCCAAATGAATAGTACAAATAACGTTAGCCTTTCACAAAAGTAGGTTGCTAATTCCAGTTCGTCAAACTCGTTTGGTACTACCGATGGAAAAATGAAAATATCCATAATGATGCAGTGCAAACATATGACAATTCTTTAGTCTTCAAGGTGCTGAGAGGGGAGATTCCCGAGATGGTGAACAACTGTTGTCCTCTGGTGGAAAAACCGTAAGAGTGCAAGCTCTAATGCCCCCAAGTGATTCGGGAAGGTCAAACACTTTGTGCCATTCATCTTTTTCAGGATCATATTTCTGAACTATTTCAACCATACACCTATTATTCCATGAATATCCTCCAACCACATAAATTTTGTTTTCAAAGACTGCTACCCCAACGTCACTTTGTCCACGCAACATTGCTGCGATTGGTGTCCACTGATCCAAAGACGGAGAGTAGTACTCGCAGCTGAGAACATCATCGTAATCACTAGTTCCCCTGAAATGATTGCCGCCAATGACATAAAGTTTGTCTCCAACTGTACACATGCAGTGTAGTCCTCGGACTGTAGTCATGGGTGCTTTCTGAGTCCATTTGTCCGTGTCTGGATCAAAACACATTAATTCTTTCTGGAAGGTATCATGGGTAATTCCGCCTGAAGGAACAAAGAAAAAACAGAACTTAGACGTGTCACCATCAATTGAGGTTTTCCAAGTTACGTTAAAAATGCAGTCAATCATGTGAGAAATGTGATCTTTTCCAAGGAATAGTCAATTAAAATTATTATTTTTACAGTACAAAAAACAGAGAAACATGGTACACACCAGAGCTGTGTTGGGTAGAAATAAAGGTGGCCTTGTCAGTGATAACCAGCATTTTGCAATATTGCAAACATGGAAGTTGTGTTCCTATGCTGCTAGCTATGCAAGTCTGTCTTCCCCTTTCTACTCCATTCTATTGCTGAAAATATTAAATTACTGCATTTTTAGAGGACTTCTTGCAACTGTTCTTCTTGGAAGTACCAGGAAAAGGCAGCATTAAAATAAATGAATGGGGAGAAATAGTCATTGATATCAGGTCAAGGTGGATGGCCTAAACAAACTGAGGATTTAGGAACATGGAAACTATCAAAGCCTACAGTGGTTTTATTTCAATTCAAATATTCTCCGTTTACAGAATTCATGCTGGAAATAGGATTGATAATCAGTCAAACAACAAGCTAAAATATAAATTGTCTGTCACCTGGCATGCTGCAATTGAAGGTGCATGTTTCTTTTGTAACATACAACAAACAGGAAAGCAATTCTCCCAGGTACCTACACTTTCTAATCACTACATAATCACGTAGAACTGGAGGAAAGCAGGGAGTAAATGTATGTATTCACCAATATGTGAATCTAAGATTTATCCCTCGACAGCCAGTAAGTTCAGTATACGCAAAGAAAGAATGCAGTTGTTACTGGCAGAAGAGTTTGTGTCTGAGAAATATGCTCAATATTACAATTCCTAGTTAGCTTTCTATTTTTATACCAGATTTGTTGAAGCATTCAAAAAGGTATGCACCATAGTAAACAATGTTTATTCTATCTGTTAAATGTTATTTAAAAACATGCTGAAGGAATAATTTACATATAAAAAATATATATATACATACATACATATATATATTGTATTACCTGGTCTGTGTTTTTTTTTACACTTTGTGTCTTACTCTGAGGCACTTGTGGATAATCTACATTTTTAATGGTGTATTAATGTCTTAGGGACCATATGAAAAAAACATTGTTGAAGTATAGGTGACGAACAAGGAAAATGCAATAAAAAAAAATGATGCTGTATTTTAACATATACTGTGGCTGAATGCAGTAAGTCATTTAACATGATATTTTTCATGGCTTAAACTATTAAATCAAAAGAAATTCTGCAATATACTAAAAACTTAAAACAGGAATTCCGTTCACTCACATCCAGGAAAGGAATTCTGATCACAGGAAGGGCATCCATCTCATTGCAATTAGGCCACTCTAAACAGAGCAATGCAGCTGCGGTCTATTGACTTTACGATTGTCAGATGAATATTCTTCCTGCAGTGAGTATCTCAGCTTGACATAGACAAGGACCACTTACACATCCTTTGTTAATGCATGTCTGGGAGTAACACAGGATTGTCTCAGGCAAACACAGAAAGAAAACAGCTATTGATTAAATGTAATTTATGATTACATACTGCTCACCACTACAGGACTGTTTTTTTTTTTTTTTTTTTTTAACCTGAGTATAAATCCTGCCAAACTAACACCAACCACTTGCTGAAAAAAAATTCATGCAAAAATGAATTTAGGCAATTCCAGTCAGGGTGGATTTGATTTAAATCAAGTTGATTTAAAGCATTAGTCAGTAAGACTCAATTGAAATCATGATTTTTAAATATAAAGAATTATTCTTGCTGGTTGTTCTATTCTTTAGCATTTGCAACCAGATGAAGATTTCATATTTAGAATAACCTGTCAGATTAGTAAAACGGCTATGTCAGAACAGATTTTCAGTTAACTCCTTAGTGACATGACCCTTTGACCTTGTCTTCCCCTGTTTTGACTTTTCGTACGTTTCTATACGTTTGTGTATAGCTGTAATTGCATGGTAATTGCAGTGGTAATGTGTGAAGGTAATTGTGTTCTTTGTTAGTACATATATTTATAGAACAACGATGGAATTACTGGTTAACTTGGATTAATTGTATTAGTTTCCCAAAAATGTAAATATTGCATAAATATTTTGCCTCATGCTACATAACTAAGCTCCATTTCACGGTGAATAACCTTTGAACTATGATGATGCTTAAATAGAAAACTATTTTTAGATTTTAATCCACTCCTATTCCAGTATATGTTTTTAAGCACTTGGTAAAACATAAAAACAAACTTTCTGCGCTTCTCACCCTAATAAAGTTGGCAACAAATATATCAATATAATATAAATGAGAGGTTTTGGTTACATGAATTGGACAAAACATAATTAAGCTCACCCGCCACGTCAAGGCACACTCTCAATAGGGTGAGAACCTACTCTCACCTATCTAGTGGGCACACAAAGCAGTTTATACTGCTACCAAATTATTTTAATGTGTTGGAAGAGATGCAATTAAACCTCCTACCAATTAACCCTTTAACAGCAAGCTGCAACCAGACAATGAGGAGCCAACAACCTCAAATATGTGCATGCAGGGAAAAGAAAAATGTCAGTGCACTAACCTACCAAACAGGTGTGAGCATGTTGCAAATACAGTGTGATTGGCATTGAGAGTGTGCCTTGACGTGGCGGGTGAGTTTAATAATGCTTTGGCCAATTCATATAACTAAAAACCTCTCATTTATATTATATTGCTATATTTGTTACCAAATTTTTTTTAGGGTGAGAAGTGCAGGTAGATTTTTTTTTTTTATACATTGTACAGCCAATCACATTGTATTTGCAGCATGCTCACACCTGTTTTGGTAAGCATCATTTTATAAAGAAAATGTATTTGAGCCTGTGACCTGCTTAGCGCCCCAACATTTTTCTTTTCCCTACTTGGTAAAATATGTTGCATGAAGCACATCCTATGAATATGCAAATTATCTTTTGGATAATTGTGCCTAACAAAATTTTACATTCGACCTAAGTGTTTTAAACATAGTTTGTTTTAATGCACATTTAGAACCTTTTTCTCTTCAATCTGTAATGATCCTGAAATTGTTTTTATACATTGTCATAAGTCAGCAGTTGGGAACCTGCGGCCTTCCAGATGGACTACATTTCCCATACTCTTTCAGCTAAGAGGCTGGCAGAGGAGTATTATGGGAGATGTAGTTCATAGGCAGTTGGAGGGCTGAAGGTTCCCCACCCCTGTTCTAAGTAATCTAAGTTCAAACGGTATTCGGATTCTTTTTGCTAGATTTCGAAATTCCCACTGAAAATGGGGCTTGCTTATTGCACTGACTAAATGCAATGTGCACCCTGTTACCAAGAAGCATAACACTTCAAACTAACTTGTTAATCTAGTGCAAACAAATTCACCATAACATTACATATAAAGGTAAAGGTTGAGTATCCCTTATCCAAAATGCTTGAGACCGGCACTTTCGATAATGTATACTTTCGGTTAACAGATCATGTTGGCAGTCAAAAATTATCTACATTACCTAAATTCAGAGTGAGCAGCTTGCTCACATTATATTAAGGCAGGGCTTGACAAATTTAATTTGATTTTAGGAGCCAGACATTTTTTTTAGGAGCCAGACAATCACGCAAACAAACACAATTCATAAACACACACGCCTACTTCACATATATACAAACACACCTACTTTACATATACCCATATATACAAACACCTCACACACACCTACTTTACACATTCACAAATATCCAAACACCTCACACACAAACCTACTTTATACACATATATCCAAACACCTCACACACACCTACTTTACATATACACATATATCCAAACACCTCACACACACCTACTTTACATATACACATATATCCAAACACCTCACACACACCTACTTTACATATACACATATATCCAAACACCTCACACACACACCTACTTTACATATACACATATATACAAACACCTCACACACACCTACTTTACAATACATACAAACACACACCCACCTCAAACAGTCTTTTCTTGGGGGTTTCTTCTTGATGTGTCCCCCTCCCTGCTGCTTTACCTCACTGCAGGGGAGGGGGACATTCGTGCTGCAGCTGATGATCGTTGGTCGGCGTGCTGAGTGCCAGGATGTCACGTGACAACACCCGGCACTCAGACACGCGTCGCGCGAGGGGGCGGAGCTTGCAGTCTGTGCCATCGGCCATCGGCACAGACTTAACCCCCTCGCGCTGCGGAAAAATCGGATGGCAGCGGCAGGTCTAATTTCCTGGTCGACATGGCGCCTGGGGTTTGTCGAGCCCTGTATTAAGGCAATTTAAATCATGTCCGGGTTGCTGCCGAAATGATCTGTTGTCACGCTGTAGTCCCTCCCTTCGCAGCACTCTGGTAACTACATTTCCCATGAGCCAAAAGCACCCCCCCCCCCCCCCCAATAAATAAATGTGATTTTGGGTCATTTTGGTTTTTGAATCTTCGGATAAGGGATACTCAACCTGTAATCGCAATGATAGTTCCAAGATCTCACTATACTTCCAAACTACTTTGGAAGTTTATAGTGAGATTTCACTATGCTTCTGCTTTACTGCAGAGGTTTTAATGACATTGAATGCCGCGTTATAACAGATAATGATATATAAGTGGGTTTAGCTATATTTGATTCCCTTTCTGTATTGTCATTCACCTATGACATGCTCCCTGTAATTACAATAAAAGCCTTTGAGTATGGTCACAGAATTAAAACCACTAGCAGATGGAAACAAGAAAAAAAAAACGCCTCCTACAATCACTTTTTGATTTTTTTAACAGAAAATTTGTTAAATAAGTTTAACACAATGTTAACTACACAGATATTACATTTATCTAAGCAAGCTTAACCACTTTGCGACCTTATGACGAGGTAACTTGTCATAAGAGCTGCAGCGTTAGCGACCTTATGACGAGTTAACTCGTCATGCAGTCTAGTCGGCGCGCACCGCCAGCAAGTCTGCAACGGGTCCAGGACTAAGCCTCGCACCCGAGGCAAAGCTCCTGGACTGATTGATTTTAATAAATAAATGTTATTGTTATATGTTTATTTAATTAAATTTAACCCTGCATGCCTGTTCAGTGATTTTTATGGACCCGACATCGCACTCTTCAGTCTTTTTTGTTTAAGGGGGTTTGGGAACCAATATTTTTATTTTTTATTAGTTAATTAGGTGGGATAAGTGGATTAGTGTTGCACTAGTTGTGTAGCTTATTGGGAAAATAATGGGGGGGAAAAAAAAAATGTATTTTCCAAAAATTTCCTCTTTCATATGTATTTTTTAATACTAAAATATAAATAATTTTTATGTATAGGGTATCAAAAGAAAGCTCTGTCCTTTAAAAAACAATATATAACTTATATGGGTGCGTTAAATGAGAGAGAGGAAAATTATGTTTCAACAAAAAGCATATTAAAAATTGAAAAACGCTCTGGTCCTTGGCCCAGGAAAAAGCCTGGTCCTGAAAGGGTTAATGAAACGTTATCAGCAATTACCATGTGTAGATAGATATACACGGACTTCACTGTAAATATGACCGCTTTGGAACTGCATCATGCTTTTAACTCCTTAATGAAATTACTTTATTGGCTTGTCTGATGCTTGGTGACATGGGCTCATTTAGTGTCCCAACACAAACAATATATGGTTTTTACCAGCATAAGAAAGGCTTTCTTTTGATACCATTATTTTGCCAATAACAACTTTATATATATATAAAAAAAGAAAAATAAATAAAAAATATGGCACAACTAAAAAACAATGCTAAAAATAGTTTCTAGTATTTGTCCCGAGTTCAGAAATCGCTCATGTTTTATGCTTATTTTTCAAGTTACAGGTCACAAACTATAAGTAGTGCAATGCTATTTCAAAATCCTTTTTTTCCCCCAAAAAATAAGCGATGGTGATATTTTTACACTGATATCTGTATTAAATCCGTAAATGACCCCCCAACCCCCACACACATTTTTTTAGAACTAGACAACTGGCATTTTGACACTTTTCATGTAGCCATTTTACCACAAACCACAGTTTGTAGCAATACAAAAATGGTGATTTGACACAAACTGCAATACAGGTAAACATTTCCCGAAAATATGAAGGGGTACTGACAAATAAGACCTCAGTATGTGTTCACAAATATCTCCTGAGTACAGGGATACCACCTATGGATAGGCTGGTTAGGTTATTTGGGGGCTAAAAGGCCACATATGAAAGGTGCACATTTTGGATTTTAGACTTGGAATGTTGACATGCACTCCACCATTTGGGACATTTTGGAAGCTGGCCAGTGTATTTTGCCCCACAAAACCCTATATTTTCATAAAACTAGACATCCTTGGGAATTTCAGATGGTGGTATTTCCAGTCGATTTGTAGCCAACACGCAAGCTGTACATGGATGTACCAGGTGTCTGCTTATTCGAAATTTTCACCATTACTTTTTTTTTTCTTTTTATTTGTTTTTTCTTCAATAACATACCAAAAAAATAAACTTACATTGTCTGAGCCGTACACTGCGCTCAGTCAGTAAGTTACATAAACACTACATTAAATTACATACATTAGGGTGCCAAAGGAAAGAGAGGAACATTTAAGCACTAGAGCGAAGTAATCCACTTTTCCATCTCCATTTGTTCTTTTACATCGACATAGGCACCTTATACAAACAGTTGATAGAGGATTTTGGGGACCCCGTGAAGGGGTGGTGTTTAAACGAACAGGCATTTCGGCTTTTCGGACGAAGGCCACGTTTGGCCTGAACTTCGTATCTACTACAGCCTGTCACGAATGCACCCTACTCCAAGAGTGCTTGTGACTGGGTTATGGTGGGTTAGGGTTAAAATGAACTCTGTCTGCCCTAGACGAGAAATAATGATAAAAACCTCCTTTAACACCACCCACACTTAATTATACTGATATAACCAATGTGCTAACACTGCCACCACCAAGACAATTTATAAATGGGGTGCCTTGGTCCCCCAAGCAAATTAGACTTAACCCACAAAATATGCTTTAACACAATATCTATGCGATTGGTCTAATCAGGTAACGTGTGTCTCTATACCAGACAAAGGCAGAACTTAGTAAGGGAATATTTATTATGAACAAAAGAGGTCACAGTGCATACAAAAAATAAAAGGGATGACAAATTATTTACACCAAAACAGATAAAAATAAAAAGGAGAAATTAACAGAAAACCTAACTCAGATAGAGAAGTACCAGTATTTTCTGTCCGAGGGACTGCGGCAAGGAAATGACAGCAACTTACACAAAATTAGATCTTGGCCCCTAGTAAGCACACTGGATATTATTCCATCATTAGATTTATACCTTGTCAGGTCAACTCAGGTTTCCAAGCCGGCCCAGAGGTGGGAAGGTGTACCTTAAAGTGTCCTCCCCCATGTGTGGTGGAACTACCCCAGTCAAAATACGGAATGTTGCTAATTTGCCTCCCATGCATGTCACATACATAATTCTTGCCTCTATTAATTTGGTGCAATTTATGAAGTCCATAGATATGTCACACTTGCTACCCATGACTATCTCAGACTTCACAATAACTTCCAAATGGCTCAAGTTGCACCAGCCATATTTGTACTCATTTTGTAGGGTGTACTATTCCCTGTCTAAATATTCACAAAATGAGGCATGATTAATAATCTGGGAGTTATTAATGCATGTTTGGGATATGACTTTTGCAGGACAAGACTTCTAACTGGTAAGGGCCACTTAGCATATCAAAAGAACCTACTATCTATGAGGGGATACAGACCTTATGCTAGGCAGACTTGCTGGCAACTAACTCAGTGTAACATTTCACACCTTGTACCATCAGTTCCAGCTTCAAAGGAAACACTCAAGTTGTAAAGTTTTTCAGATAACAATGGTCATACCATCTCTACCGGATAGTAGATGCAGGTATGCACTACACCAATTGTTGTGACACAGCCCATTTGAGATTCTCACTTGCTGCCTCTTGCTAAAACCGAAATATTCAAATAGACTAATCTTTAGTTGAATTTCAACCAATACGTGATCTGTGAATGGACTTGGACGAACTAGGGGTCTACCCATTCTAAACATTCATCATTCATCAAAACAGACATTTCGGCCTTTCGGATACACAACATATTTGGCTTGATTTAGTTTCTCCTATAGCCCATCTGGGATTCTCATCTGCTGATCAACGAATTGCTGTGCTGCAGGCTGAGGCTTTCATTAAGGGAATCAGGAGCTGGTATCTTGTATCCTTTATGATATGGTGCCACGGGGTTAGCCGCCTTGCGGGTATAAAATGCCTGTGTGGGGGCTACCTTTGAACACCAACACTTGCTGATACCCCAGACTCCTGAAAGACTTCCATGATAATGGCTGCAACAGTCATGGGCAATATCAACAGTGAGGCGAGACGCACGTATTACGTGGAGAACTCTACAACCTATTTTGTATCGCGCAATTAAGTCTTAGACTGTGCTTCTCATTGTCTTTCTGCTATACTTTCTACAGACTGGTTCATTTGGTTTAGAACAGTACGGTACCAGTCGCACATTGGAGATCAGGACTGAACTGTGCCTTCGTCGCTTGACATATCTGCCAAACCAGCTACGTTCTGACATTCATTTTAGCCATCCTGCGCCTTCCTGGTGGCCACATATTACCTGTCATGTCTGTCTAACCCATGTTCTCTTACAGAATGGTATACAAGGCAATATTTTTCTAACCCTGCACTTGTTTTATAATTACCTTGAGTTAAATCCTACCATTGAAGATCTCCTCCTGAGACCCAACAGTACACAATCTAAGGGTACTGTATAGTTGGTTACCCAGACTCGAACATCATTTTAGGGGGCGATTTTAATGCATTACAAGACCCTTCTCCTTAGACAGACAGGGGCCCGCGCTCCAGTATCCAGGTCGACCTCAGGAAGGACTGCTCTTACTTATTGAAAAATTACGTTTAATAGAGCCATGGAGAGTTTTGAACCCATCAGTAAAAGACTACACGTTTCTGTCTAGTGTCCACAATACCATGTCAAGAATTGATTTTTTCCTAATAGCCCCTCATTTACTACACACAGTTAAACATGCCAAGATTCATAATATTAAAATTTTGGATCACACCCCCGATGAAATGTAAATTTATCTACACCCCCTCCCCGCTGCAGAAATCACGCAGATGGTCATTTCCTTTATACTATCTTACTAGCCCTGATTTTAAATCTTTTATGGAAACCACGTGGGGAAATTTCCTAGATGACAATCTAGAACATGTAGATGAGCATTTGCTGTACTGGGAAACTTCCAAAGCGGTCCTCATGGGTCATATTATTTCATATATCTCCAAAAAGAGGAAAGATTGGCAGACCAAATTTGAATCCCTCAATACTCAAGTATCTAATGCCCTGAGACAGTTTATAACTGACCCATCAGATTCTAATAGGGAAGCCTACATTCAAAATAGAGAGCTCTTAGAAACATTTATGTTAGAAAGGGCCCAACACCAACTAGAGCATACAAAAAAACAAGTTTTTACAGAAGGGGGAATAGGGCGGGTAAACTTCTGGCTCTACTGGCAAAAAACAAGAGTCCTAGACATAATTTTAGTCACATTGTGTGTCCCATTGGTAAACTGGAGACAGACCCTAAATCACTTTGCAGACTAATCCAACTTTATTATCAAGAAATGTACTCCGCAGCCCCAGATAATAGACAGGCAAAATCTCCCAGACTCTCCAATGAACAGAGGGCACTCCTTAACGCCCCTATTACAGAAAGGGAAGTATCTCTAACCATCAAAAACCTAAAAAATGGCAAGACCCCCGGACCGGATGGGTACACCAGTGAGTTTTACAAGTTGTTAAAACCTCACATACTTAGCCCCCTCACGCGACTATATAATGACATTTACCTTTGAGACACACAGCTCCAAAATTTTACCGAAGCTCGTACCATATTGTTACCTAAACCCAAGATCCCACTGATAGGTCTTTGTATAGACCCATCAGCCTGATGAATCAAGACTGTAAAATTCGGAAAAATTCTAAAATATTGGCTGATAGATTACAAAGAATATTACCACATCTCCTTCTTCCCGTACAGAGCGGCTTCGTTAAGGGGCGCCACCCGGTCGTGGCATCAGATTCTCCTTGGCGGTGGTATGTAAGGTGACAAAGACTCGGGACGTTCCCCCCGCAGCTTTAGTGATTTTGGATGCGGTAAAGGAACTGGACGGTTCATATCCAAGGTCTGGACTTTGAGGAAATCCACACAGCTACGGTTGCTCTGATAAGTTATACCATCTGCATTGTATAAAGATATGGCACTAAAAATTGCCCACTACACATACTATTCTCCTTCTAGGTTGTTTAAAATGGGCCTCTCTGAATCTACTGTCTGAAATGTGGAGACACTGATGCCACGCTATACCATTGTTTCTTGAAATATCCAGTTATTTTGTCTTTCTGGTCCCAGGTACACACATTGTAAAAACCTTGGTATTTCTATATCTAATTTTAAACCAGAATTGACTATTTTAGGAGTCATAGATGACCAATATCGTGGAAACAAAAGTATCTTGCAAGTTATTTTAGAAGCAGGCAAAAAGACGATCCTTCATCAATGGATTCAGACGTCCCCCCCCAACCATAACTCTTTCAAAACCAAACTTTATTATATAATGCGAATGGATTGGCTGGAGACCAGTTTACACAAAGATAAGAAAACAAAAACCTTTTTTAAAAACACTGGATGGCGTATATCAACCGGTTAGATACAGATATCAAGACCAAGATATATAACACTTGTCACACAGATTGGTATTTTAATGAACGCCTTAAACAAAACTCACCAATCAAAATTCTCTACTTAGGAAGTACTTTATAGAAAACTGCCATCGGGGGGGGGGGGGGGGGGGGGCGGGGGAGAAAGGCGGACAGGTCAGGTTAGGTGATTTCTCCTTGGTTTTTGGTTTTGTTTTCACCCCGTTGAAAAGTTAAAAGGTTATCAGATTTAAAGGTTGCAGAAACGCTATTTTGGCATTGTCATAATGAATGAGTTCGTTTCCAAGACACAGGTGTAGTGGATACTTATGGTTTGTGTTTTGGTACATCGTCTCCAGTGGCACAGTGGAAATGAACATAGACTGCGATGTGAACGAATTTATAAGATCTAGCTATGACATATCAGATTTATTGTATCAAACTCTAGGATGTTCGTTTTTGTTTTATCCGTGTTGATGACTTACAGTTTTATTGGAAATAGGGATGGTGACAATTTTAAATTACCAATGTTATTATGCTGGGTTCCAGAAGCACTTATATATGTACACTCTTCAAGAACCATTGTTCTTAATGTTATGTTTCCGGGGCACAGACGTGAGATTTATTCAAGGTTTAGATATTTCATGTTGGTAACCCTAGAAAATGTGAAAAAGAGGTATGTTTCATCATGGACATAATTATAGGGTATCAACTTTCCATTTCTATGACTTCTATATTGTATTGTATGATGCCTGTCTTTATACTTGCAATCCTCAAATAAAAAGATTTAAAATAAATAAATATTGATCTGACCAGGCGAATGGTCATGTTCATCTGAGCAATCACCAAACTGCCTTTGCCACTAATTTGCTGTAACTGATCGCTATACATGCGCTCAGACAGCTTAAAAAAAAAAAAAAAAAAACACTATCGGCTGTAATTAACACCTGCGGGTGTAAAAAAAAAAAAAAAAAATTCAGACAGCTAAAAATTCCTTTGGCATCAATATCATTGCGTAAGCAGTGATCTACAGCAAGGAAGGGGATAATAGCTCTTAGAAGAGCCTTTGTTGTACTGTAATAATTTACATTACAAAAATATTAACCACTAAAAAGATGCACAAACGTGCTGACGTGCAAGGTCATTGCTGACACACTATCACTGGCAGGGAAGGGGTTAAACACATGGAATGGCCTTTATAAAAGACACTGGCTTTCAATTTCTTATTTTTATTACAGTCTTTCTCCCTCACTAAAAAAATGTGAGGAGAGGGAGGCAGATGCAAAGGGGTCAGATCAATATTTGTAAAATATTGACCTGACCAGGCATTGGGGATGACTGCTTGACAGTCTGCCGGGAAGTCACAGATTGCCTCTGTGATTAGGCAATCATGTGATAGCCTTTCGGAGCACAAGAAGCAGCTACTTCATGCGCTCTTGCCCTTAAAAGGGCAGCACCATCTTGGTCACACGGTGACCAAGATCATACTTTTTTTTTAGTGTTGCTGACTGTCTCGACTTGAGAGGTAGGTTAGCAACACTTGCAGAGACATAGGAAGTGATTAAACTCTGTTCCTATGCTCATTTAAACCACCGGAGCAATTGAAATGCCATTGGCGGGTTTTTTTCATAATACTGGTGGAGCACTGAAAGCAAAATGTTTGTTCCAGATTGTTGACTCATGAACAGATTTTAACATGGACATCAAGTGAAGCAATCTTTTAGTGCTATATGATGGCACAAAGAAAATATTTGATTTCATTTAATATAATTATAAAACTGTGCTTTCTATATTTCCAGTATTGGGTTGATTAGCACTTTATTTGGTCCAATATATGCATAAATCAGGGCTCGACAAACACCAGGCTCCAGGTCGCCATGGCGACTAGAAAATTAGACCTGGTGCCCCTCGACCAGTTAAAAAAAAAAAAAAAAAATAATGGCTTGTGACAGGAATGGACCAGGCTGGACCAGAATCCCCCCCTCATATGTGGCTGACTGGGTGTATTTATGCGTGTGTGTGTGTGTGTTTATGCGTGTGTGTGTGTGTGTGTTTATGCGTGTGTGTGTGTGTGTGTTTATGCGTGTGTGTGTGTGTGTGTTTATGCGTGTGTGTGTGTGTGTGTTTATGCGTGTGTGTGTGTTTATGCGTGTATGTATGTATGTATGTATGTATGTGACTGACTGACTGTATGGTTGCATGAATGTGCCATTGTGTGGCTTCTAGATTTTTTGCTGGCTCCTAAAACTGAATGAAATTTGTCAAGTGAAAAAATTCACTGTGATGGATTTAATTATTACTGAGATTTCCAGTAAATGTCCTGCCTAATTGTAATCCTTTCAAGAATATCTTTTTTATTCAGCCCTCTAAAAAAAAAAAAAAAACTAATATGTAGTCATTAAAGAAGAAAAAAAAGCCTCTCCGTGTAGAAAATGACCAAACCTTACAGTGACTGCAGTTTTACAGATCCAAGCAAAATGAAATTGAGCAAACACCAAGTTAACATGCTCCCAAGCAACAGCATTGACGTCCATTTTATTGAGTCATAAAAAAAAAATTTTTTTTTAAAGGTAAATCTTATGACTAATACTATAATAATGGCATTAAACATTTGTTGGGAAGGGAAATGTTATATTTCACTTACCTGAAATGTACATGAGTCCACCAAAAACAGTACCAGCATGGCCATAGTGCGGTTCATTCATTTTTGCAACATAGTTCCATTCGTTTGTTCTTGGATTATAACATTCAACGGTGGCTACAGAGAATAACAACAATATAAATTAAAATTTAACATCTATAGCACAGGTCTGGGAGACAAATACTTGAATAGTCATATAGAGCAACACAGTCATATTGACTACTATTTAGACCAGGTGGACAATGCAAGTTGTATAAATTATTTCATTGTAGGTCATAATTTTTGTTTATTGCTCCACCGTGACTAAAGCACTGAGGTGGAGCAGGAAGTCTTAGTGCTCCCTCATGGTGCAATGGAAAAAAAAAAAAAATATTAAAAAAAAAAAACTGATCCCAGAGAGACGGGCAACATGAGGGGACGACCTTGCCCGGGCGTCAGGTCCAGTTTTCTAGTCGTCATGGAGACCTGACGCTCAGGATTTGTGGAGCCCTGTGCTAATGCTTCAAGAGGGAACCCTAGCTAATGATTATATTTTAACAATGTAAAGTTCTGGACTGCTGAGCAGGCACATAGGAGTTTCCTGGCGAATGGTTTATTTCAAGAATGGAATATCAGTATATAATCACGGCAACATAGTGTGATGCAACAAACCGCTTCCAAAAACCAGATTAACGCGTTTCATGCACAAGGATTAAATTGGACATATGCACACATATAGGTATAGTGTTGCCTTCAACACAGAGAACTGTTAATTTATAATAAGGATCATGTTTGTCCAAGTAGTTGCCATCAGGCTACCGTCTGAAAGAAATGTCAAGTTTGACCATGAGACTGCATTAATCACCCACTGGCAGAAATTCTGTAAGACTAATTTTATTTATTCATATTTCTTTCCCAAGAACATTATAAAAGTTTAACTAGCCTTTCTAAAAGATAAAAATCAGTCTGTTATAGCATAGATCCAGATTGTGCACATTGAATTTTCACTCAAAAAAAATACACACACACACACACACACAGAATATTTAGTCAATATTCTCATTCCAGTGGGCTGAAACAGATGTAAATTGGGTGTCAACATAACAGCTAGGATAGAAAATATATATTATGCCAATTACCCTACTATAATAAAAACTAAATAAAACACTTGGTCAATATAGTCTATTTCATGGATATGAAGAATAAACTCTAGGACTAGAGCAGGACTAACAACCTTCTGGACTCCAGATGCTGTGGGCTACATTTACCAATCACGTGGTGTAAGACAGGGCTTGACAAATTTAATTAAGTTTTAGGAGCCAGCTAAAAAATGTAGGAGCCAGACAACGGCACATCACAAAATCGTAAAAGCACGGAGACAGTTACCTTGACACACACACACACACCACATACACAGCCAGTTACATTCACCCACACACACACACCACATACACAGCCAGTTACAATCACCCACACACACACACCACATACACAGCCAGTTACATTCACACACACACACACACACACCACATACACAGCCAGTAACATTCACCCACACACACACCACATACACAGCCAGTTACATTCACCCACCCACACACACACACACCACATACACAGCCAGTTACATTCACCCACACACCACATACACAGCCAGTTACATTCACCCACACACCACATACACAGCCAGTTACATTCACCCACACACACACACACCACATACACAGCCAGTTACATTCACCCACACACACCACATACACAGCCAGTTACATTCACCCACACACACCACATACACAGCCAGTTACATTCACCCACACACACCACATACACAGCCAGTTACATTCACCCACACACACCACATACACAGCCAGTTACATTCACACACACCACATACACAGCCAGTTACATTCACACACACCACATACACAGCCAGTTACATTCACACACATCACATACACAGCCAGTTACATTCACACACATCACATACACAGCCAGTTACATTCACACACATCACATACACAGCCAGTTACATTCACACACATCACATCCACAGCCAGTTACATTCACACACATCACATCCACAGCCAGTTACATTCACACACATCACATCCACAGCCAGTTACATTCACACAGACACCCCACATCCACAGCCAGTTACATTCACACACACACCCCACATCCACAGCCAGTTACATTCACACACACACCCCACATCCACAGCCAGTTACATTCACACACACACCCCACATCCACAGCCAGTTACATTCACACACACACCCCACATCCACAGCCAGTTACATTCACACACACACCCCACATCCACAGCCAGTTACATTCACACACACACCCCACATCCACAGCCAGTTACATTCACACACACACCCCACATCCACAGCCAGTTACATTCACACACACACACCACATCCACAGCCAGTTACATTCACACACACACACCACATCCACAGCCAGTTACATTCACACACACACACCACATCCACAGCCAGTTACATTCACACACACACACACACACCACATCCACAGCCAGTTACATTCACACACACACACACACACACCACATCCACAGCCAGTTACATTCACACACACACACACCACATCCACAGCCAGTTACATTCACACAGACCACATCCACAGCCAGTTACATACACACACACATTTTTGTTCTTTAAAAAAAAAAGAAAAAAAAAAAACACAAAAATGATATTTCTTACGGTGTCCTCCATCCCTGCTGCTTACCTCATTGCGGGGGAGGGGGACATTTATGCTGGAACCCGATCCTCTTTCGGTTCCTGCTAAGTGCCGTGTTGTCACGTGACACTCGGCACTACAGCGTGTTGCGCGAGGGGGCGGAGCTTACAGTCTGTGTGATCCGCACAGACTTTCCCACCACGCACTCTGCTGAAAGTGAAAGAAAAATGGATGACAAACAGCCCCCCGGGCGCCAGGTCTGATTTCCTGGTATCCCATGATGACCGGGGTTTGTCGAGCCCTGGTGTAAGAGCATAATGGGAAATGTAGTCCACAACATCTGGCATGCCAAAGGTTGCCTACCCCTGGTCTAGGGCAATCAAATGAGCAGGAAAAAGGGCCCAGAATCTAGGGCTTGCAATTACAAATAGCAGTTCTTGCAACTTATTATGAGGTCATCACATTGCTGTTATAGATGCACTATTTACAGAGCAAATACCAATATGACTGTAAATGAACAACCCCAGGTTACCTGATGAAAATCTGTTCTTATGTAGGGACGGATAGGACAGAACAGTGGGGTTATCGAACCCCAAGAACACACACATACATATACATCCATACATATATACACACTAGTCATAATGTCCAGCCTCAAAATGAGCTAAAACATAACTTAATATTCTTATATAGTAAAACTGGGTTATGTCCTAAAGTAGCGCAAAAATAAACGAAAAAAAAGTAATCGCAAATTTTAAATTACACACCATCATATTTATTAATGTGTTTTCTGATCATTCATAAATTACCGTTCACAAAATAATACCTAAATACATTACTTGACATACATTACCTGAAGAAACATTTTAACAGCTTTCATATCTTAAGAGCCCCCGCTAAAATCAATAGCAAAAAAATTTACGTTATTTCAATTAATGTGTGTCAAATCGTAAAAAATGGCGCGGTTGTAAAGATAATCGCAATAGCAAAACTGGTGACTTATGGACGTTGAGCATTAGCAGGCCTTGGCGTTCCAAATTTGAAGTTATATTATCCAGCTGCACAACTTACCCAAACCAAAACATTTGGGTCAACAAAAATCATAGACCTCTGTGGGAAGACCTGGAGGAGAATGTTTTAGCTATTAGGAATCTACCATTACTTGTGGATAAGAAGACATGGCGCTTCAGATAAAGTGGTTTCATCAATTAAACAAACATGTAAAATATGTTATCAACTAAGGCGGGGCTTGACAAATTTAATTAGATTTTAGGAGCCTGCAAAAAAATTTTAGGAGCCAGACAATCACGCAAGCATACACGCAATTGATAAACACACACGCCTACTTTACATATACCCATATATACACAAACACCTCACACACACCTACTTTACATTACACATATAAACAAACATCTCACACACACCTATTTGATATATTCCCATATATCCAAACACCTCACACACACCTACTTTACATATACACATATATACAAACACCTCACACACACCTACTTTACATATACCCATATATCCAAACACCTCACACACACCTACTTTACATATACACATATATACAAACACACACCCACCTCACACAGTCTGTTCTTGTTTTCTTCTTAAAGTGTCCCCCCTCCCTGCTACTTTACCTCACTGCAGGGGAGGGGGACATTCATGCTGCAGCCGATCTGCCTGCTGAGTGCCAGGATGTCACGTGACGACACCCGGCACTCAGACACGCGTTGCGAGTGGGGGCGGAGCTTGCAGTCTGTGCGGATGGCACAGACTTTACCCCCTTGCGCTCCACAAAAATAATTTTAAAAAACCGGATGGCAGCGGCGAGGGGACCATCAAAACCATCACCTCTATTTAACAATCCACTGTTGTAACTCCCAGTGATATTAAATGGTTGAAAGACAGATATTTTTATAAATAATGGAAAGATACAGAACCACATGACTGAAAATTATGGTATTTCAGCAGACCAAGAAAATAGGTTTTGAAAAAAATATTCTTAATGAAGTTGCTACTTGCACAAGTATACTCTATTTTAAGAGACTGATAGATTGAGATATGACAAAATACAACATTAGAATATATGTAGCATCATTATGGATGAATGTATACTGGTCAGATGCTTAAAAAGAATTACAATAACATATGAATTTGAAGGTCTGCGTTGTAGAAAATAAAAGATTTTATTTTCAAACATTTTGAATCCATGGCTTAACAGCAGTGAAGACGGCGACGACATCAGGGAAATACTCTTATAAGTACATCTAGCGTTGCCCCATTTTCTTCAAAAAAATAATGGCCTTGGTACTGTCTCCATAGATTTATTTTTTACTGGCCTTCCCGTAAAATACCGGCCTGGTGGTAACCCTAATCTAGAGACTATTCATTATAATTCAAAGAACTATTTAATATATTTATGTTAAATGTATTGTTTGTAATATATTTTAAAACTTTAATCTTTGTACAGCATTTAGCTTTTAATAAAGACTATTTAAAATGAAAAAACACATGCATAAACAACTAAAATACTTTAAAATTAACAATTAAAATTACTTGAAAAAATTAACAAATCAACGCAGAACAGGACTTTGGTTCAAAAGGTCTTCATGGAGCCTACTTGGCCTCTATGCGAGCACACTCTGATGCAGTATGCTTGTGCCTAAAGGCAAGTGTAAACCCACATCTATCTCTGCAGATTAATAGCATGTTTACAAAGGACACTGGTATATTTTGACATAATCAAGAAGCAAAAGTTTGAAAGAAAAAGAACCGTAGAACCACTTTAAAAGAAATATGGCACATTTAAACCATTTGAGAATTCAAAACTTTTGTCAATGCCTATTTCCAAATTAACAGAATAATGTGTGCTAAATTTCAGAAAATAGCAACATTCCAGAAAGCATTGTCATTTTACAAAATAGAGAAACAGCAGCCAAGTTGCAAATAAAATGGAAAATATTGATGTTTATTTCATTGATTCTTTCTTCACGCTTGTCAACCTACATAATTAAAGCCAATTTGAAGACAGTATTAAAAAATGACGAGCAAAGATCACTAAAGAAGCATGGCAAACTGTGAAATAAATAAGCAATCGCCTAAGATCAGCAATAACAGGATATGTAAATATCTAGATGTGTTATCTAAAGCTGCTAAAAATGTATTGCAACATAAAGAAAGTTTTAACACCTTCGCGACAAAGGACGTGCCAGGCACGTCCTGGGAAAAACTCCCTTAACGACAAAGGACGTGCCTGGCACGTCCTGCGGTGAATCCAGCGGTTTTCGCGATCAACCGAAATTACTGCTCTGGGGCACCCACGATCGCATGCTAAGCCCTCTGCCGGTCTGAGCTTCGGAAGTGAAAGTAACTTCACTTCCGTCGCTCTGAATATGCTACTTGACTGCCCCTAGTGGTAGTTAAGTAGCATTGCAATGGAAAATATTTAAAATAAATATTTAATTAATTAAAGAACAGGTTATATAGATAGATTAGCCTATAGGGTTAAAATTAAATAATTTTTAGCATAAGGGATAGGGTTAAAATTAAATTAAAAAATATTAAAGGACATAAGGATTATTGTTGGGGTTAAATTTAGTGTTAGGGTTAAATTTTGGGTTGGGGTCAAAAGGTCAATCTAGGAAAAAAACAAAACACTATTTTTGTTTTTTGCCCCATACCTCGCAAAAAAAATACCGAAAAATATGGAAACATGCATCATGTTTAGAAACTATTTAGACAAGGTCTTTTTTTTAATGATTTTATTTGTGTAAATCATATTTTAGGTCAAAGTTAGAAAAAGTGTTTTTTTTATTTTTCATCATATTTTATGATTTTTTTGTAGTAAATTATAAGATATGATGAACATAATGGCATCTAATGAAAGCCCTTCTTATGACAATAAAAACAACATAATTTGTGTGGGTACTGTATGTGAGAAAGAAAAAAATTACAGCTAAACACAAACACCCTAGAAATGTCAAAACGGCCATTGTCATCAAGGGAAAGTCAAGGTGAAAATGTCTTGTCACTAAGGAGTTAACAACAATGATTAAACTGTTGTGTTAATCTAAAAAAAACTATTACTACTATGGCACACGCGAAATATCAAATAATTTAGAGCTACAACCATGCTGCAAAAATAGAAAAGTACAAATTTATCAGCTCAAAAAGAAAGCTGTGGGATCATATCCAATAAGCACAGAAAAACAAAATCATAAAAAAAAAATCCTAATCCTGCAACTCTCCAAGTCCCGCAGGAGAAGGTGTTGTTCGTGTTCTCTTGTGCAGTTCGGTGATTGGCTCAAGCCAACTCTCATTACACGATAGTGGAAGCGGCACTCACGGAGCAGACCCTTTGGGTGGAGGTGTTTTAAACTCTGCAGTCTATGGGAGACAGGGCTTGCATGATTTATCTTCCAGTCTATTTCCATGACCAGAGTTTATTTCCTTGAGTGAATATGGAAACTTTTTAACCCTGATGCATCTGCAGGAGCAGAGCTAATAGCGGAGTCAGATGACATCACACTGCTAGTCAACAACTTCGATGCACAGAAATCCATGATTTGTTCTGCGTTTAAGAAGGACATTTGGACGGTATTGTAAAGTGGAAAGTGTCCAGCACCATTATGCTACTGTTGTAGCTTTGGTTAACTGGCTAATGCTTCTGCTTGCAACAGATGTTTAATACCTCCTTTTTTGTCATATCCCCCATGTGCTTTATTTTTGACAGGTGTTATTTACAGTCTTGTAGCAAACACGGCTTGCTATATATGCATATTTGGTTACACCTGGTTGGCATATGGGCTTCGTTTGTACATCATGTGTCATCCATGTGTATATTTCTAACATCTTCACTTGCAAAATTTGGATGTTTTATTTATCATACGAATAAATTTGTTTGTGCAAAATGGTTGTAGCTCTTAATTATTTGATGTTTTATGTGTGCCAATTTTAGTAACCTTCTTTTGCGTTTTCTTTAAATATCACAATTTATTTTATGTAGCTGTATTTCTAGGTCTACAGGCACCAACTCTCCTGTTCTAGGTGTAGCAGGACAGTGTGTAAACTAGAGAGCCTTCTTACATTTAGCTGTTAATGATGGTAGACTTATTAGTGTTTGTGAAAACGTTTTAAGAGCATATATTCCTTTAACGTAAGCTTCCAATATTTAATAAAATTATTATTGAAAAATGCATTTCTTGTTTTAGTTCCCTCCAGTTCTTCAGCTCACCTTTCATTATTGCCCTACAGCAAAATATTGCAGACCCCGAACTTGCAAAAGCACCCACAGGATAGTCCAGGGTGTCTAGCTAGGCAACTGAAGGAAGTCTGTGCACTGCTTGGTGCACACTGGTCTAGCATTCTGACTCAGAACACCCAGTGGTACCTTGCTGCCTGCAAGGTGTATCCAGGACCCCTGCAGGTCTTCTAGTGAGACCTCTATTTGGGTCTGATTATAGGTCAACCCTCAAATTGCTCTGAGGAAACAAACAAGGTCTTATATTTGAACAAATACAGTATTCAGTCCTTTGCTGGTGAATTAAGCTTTGTAACAAAATTAACAGGAGGGAGAAGCACTCAGTAGCATGTGCATCTTACAGAAGCTTGCTGCAATAATGCAGAATTATAGCAACAATTACTCTACTGCATTGTTGTCTTATAAAGGTAAGTGTCTTTTAAATAGTTTACTAGAATTTATATATATATTTTTTTTAGTAATGAGACACTTATTGAATCTTAATGTTCTTTCGCACCAAGACACTGACATTATATAACAGAATATTCACATGCACAGCTATTTGGCATCAGGGGAATGGAAGTGGCTTTGTTGACAACACTGTGCATTTCAAAAATGGAAAAGTGCTTATTCTATATATCCCCTTCAGGACAATGGTTTTCTTTGTTTTTATGTCTGTTCGGGAGAAAAGTGTAAGCTTGCTATTTTAATGAATCCCCACATTTAATATATGGTTGTTTTTTTTAAGGAAAGATAGGACAACAAAATAAACTTTTTTTTTAATGACTTTCTGGGACTGTATATTTCTCTCCTCTCTCTGACACCAGACGAAAAAAATGGTTCAGGGAGAGAGAGGTAAGATGTCGATAATCACTGTTCATACAGTACGGATTGTCATTTAATGTATTTTTTGCATTACATATGATCAATGTGATTGATTTTCACAGTGATCCCATAAATAAGTGCAAAAAATAATGGTTGATCCTGGTCTTCCTGTTAAGGCAACCAGGATCAACGTTTCCCATATCTCCTCCAAAATTTGGGGGAGGATGGCAATGGATTGTGATTAGCCTTTAGCACTGCTTGAATTAAAGCTTGCAATACACGCATCTAAAATCAGGCAAATGTTCAGGCCTCAACAGGCTCCCACTGTAATACTACAAGAAATTTCAGGACACACTTGCGCCCCACCTGATACAATAATTTATCTTTGATGGTGGAGTGATAAAGGAACACACACTAGCAGCCACCATCTCCTTGATCCCAAGGGAGGGGAGAGATGTGGAACAGTGCAGTATCTACAGACCCATCTCTCTATTGAACACAGACTTCAAACTTTTTTCAAAAATACTATCCTCCGGAATCCATCCTCTTAGGCCATTATTTATACACCCAGACCAGTCAGCATTAAATATCTCCATGGACTAACACCATATGTGCCATGGACTTTATTCAATTCAATAGAACCACCACACAGTACTAAATTGCTAACAACTGACGCAGAAAAGGCATTCAATCTTCTTGATTGGCCTCATCTTTTTGAAGTCCTGCGTTGGCTTTGGACCCAAAATGCTTCGACGGGTGGCGTCCCTATGCTCCCGGGTGAAAAGTGCCTTCTCTGATCCCTTTATCAGTTTTAATGCGGGAATTCCAAACCTATGAACACTTAACAAACCTAGGTAAACACAGTGAAGGAATTTAAGCATGTGTGGGATAGGCACAAGGCTATCCTAGATATAAGATAAGGACAGGCACTAAAGAAAGTAAGCATTTAGAAAATTGGATAGTCAAGATGGGCTAAATTGTTCTCATCTGCCGACACATTCTATGTTTCTAAAGAGTAATAACACAAAATCGGAAATTCTTAATAAAAACCTCTTCATAACAATTAGAGATCTGACCTCTGCTTTCCCATTCAAATTATGTAGAGATTGGTCAACCATATCCCTAGGTATTTCAGCTAGAGACCTTGATTAGCTATACCAACAGATCACCCCCCAGCCCCCTTAGTGACCAAGTTGCAGAGACCTCACCACATTGAGACAACACAACACATCTCAAGTAGCTTGAACGCATTAAAAATTTATATTCTCCCAATCTGCTCTACCTCATTCAAACAACCCCCATAGCAATCCCCAAGGCCTTTTTCGCATCAGTCTGCACAATGTTCTTGACATTTTATGGGCACAGGATAAACCCAGACTCTTGCGATTTGCTCACGAGGCGTAAAAAACGGGAGAGGGCTTGGCATCCATGCCAATATACTTACCATGTGTCCTGCCACCACTGAGAATACAGAAATGGACGTTTCAGCCTAAACACAAAATCGGTGACAATAGAGAGCAAGGAAGAAAATATACCTGTGAATCTACTCCCCTGGCTACAACCACATAAGGTTCATCCTCGCATTAAAAACCACCCATTATCAGTCACCCTATCATTCATTCACAAGACATACCGAAAATAACTAATAATGTACCCCCTGACCTACAAACCACAGATTTCCCCCCAGCCAAACCATAATTCCTCCACACAACACTAATTATGAGGCTACACTGGGGTTACAAATCACAGACAATTCACTTAAACTTTTGACGCATATTTTGTCACATTGGGTGCTCACAGCCCTCAACCAATTCCAGTACACACAATTGAGCCATTCAGTAAATATGGTTGAAGTGTCTTGGTATTGCCAAATATCAGCCGTCCCCCGGAACTGCGTGTTGCACATCCCCGTCGTATTACTTCTGGCCTCATACTTACTCCACCACGCTTCAATGTCAATCTCTAGCTATAAAACAAAATTCTGTGATTAAACACCTTTTAAACGCTGCTAAAGTTCTGATCCTTTTACACTGGAGAGATCCTATACTCCCCCCACTCCCACAGTGAGTGGAACAAAAAATACATAGGGAGGAGCTCACCACAAAAGGAACTCAAATGTTCTTTTGGCTACAACTCCTCAAGGAATCACAAACCCAGATAATAATTGCCCAACTGCAAACTTATAGACCCCCCCCCCCCCCTTAGACTAAGACATATTGAGTTATTCACCCACATGCCTGACGCCGCCTTCCTTATCACATGGAAAACAAAATATTCAAACTTTATCATCAATATGTATATTACAGGGCTCAACATTTTATTACCTGGCGCCAGGGTAGGATCACCAAAACAAAAGTGATTTACCATCGACTGTCAGTGTGTGTGTGTGTGTGTGTGTGTGTGTGTGTGTGTGTGAGAATGTGCAATTGTCTGGCGCCTAGATTTTTTTTTTTTTTGCTGGCTCCTAAAACTAAATAAAATGTGTCAAGCCCTGGTTTATTATGTCCACAGCTGGTATATTATGTATTTAAACAAGTATTACTCTGCCTGCTGCATCAGAGATGTTTGCCGTTCCCTTCCTCTAACCTATCCCTCGCTTCCCATCTTTCTTTATTTGGAACTCCTCTTCACTCCCATCATTCTTTCTCCTATAATTCCCCAATAACTGTTTAAACTATTTGACTTCTGAAAACAAAAAATAAAAATCTGCTTTACAAAAAAAAACAAAAAACAGTTCAGTTTCCCCATTTAGTTAAAGAATATTTTTTTTACTTTACTTTGCCTTTAACAATGGGACAGGTCAGTTCATGAATTTGAAAGTTAAATTAAATACATTAAGAACGTTTCTAAAGATGTAACCGACTTTCAGATTTACTTAGTTAAACTAATATCATAAATCAGAGATCTTCAAACACTGATAAGTTAAATTCA
Organism: Pelodytes ibericus; assembly: GCA_036172795.1. Classification (NCBI taxonomy): domain Eukaryota; kingdom Metazoa; phylum Chordata; class Amphibia; order Anura; family Pelodytidae; genus Pelodytes; species Pelodytes ibericus. Next base: position 49,308,709 of record CM069861.1, on the reverse strand, counting down.
TAGCTTTTTTTTCTAGATCTCTGCATTATTTACTTTATACTACACTTATAAGTACTTGCATTAACTCCTTAGTGGCCGACTTTCATTTTCCTCGCTTAGTGTACCCACACAATATATACCGTTTATCGCCACAAGAAGGGATTTTTTTAAGATACCATTAATTCATCCAATCTTATAATTTAAACAAAAAAATCGTAAAATGTTTAAACAAAAATGAAGAAAAAACAACTCCACTTTTTTATACTTTAACCTGAAAAATCTTACACAAGCAGTAAAAATGCATGGAGCCATCATGGCAACACTGCTGAGAGTCAGAGACGATTTGTCTTAAATACTGTACTGTTGTCATTAATGGGTTATGTAAATCAGTGAAATCGGTTTACCATAAAATTCAAACACAGAGGGCATTTGTAAATCAGTGGGTTGTTCATCTGAATTCTTCAGCTGCATTGTGCATATTAGAATACTCCCTCATAGCAGATGTATAAGACATTTAATGGGTGACTAAATATACTCCCACAAATATAAATAAAACATGAAAGCTATCTTTGAAAGCACTGCCAATACTCCTAAAATGATTTGCAACAATAAAAAGATACAACTACATAGTTAACCCCTTAACGACAACATGACGTACATGTACATCATGCACATATAAGGCCGCTGGGGGCGAGCAAACTGTGTTGCCTTTATACCTCCCTGAGGAGGCATCAGGCAACACCGAAATTCCACTCCAGCACACATACAACCGCGAAAGTATGCTCTCCACCGGAAGAGCAGCACCATACCGAAAATGGCGCTTCCCTGTTGTGGGCAAGAGCTTCGGAAGTGGAATCATTAATTTTGTTGCTCTGTTGTAGTTGCTACAAAACTAATATGGGGAATAGAAGGTTTGAGTTATGAAGAAAAGCTGTAAAAGTTAAATTCTTTTGGATCAAAAGTGAAAAGGGTTGAACTTTATGGACGCAAGTTTTTTTTAACCTTAACTACTATGTAACTATATAATTAGGTCATGGTAAAGGAAAATTGTTTTGGGGGAAAAAAAATGCTACTTTAGGTTATTGCCCTGTAACATGGAAAAAACACAAACACATGTAAACATGGCATATTTAAAAAAAAAAAAAAATATATATATATATATATATATATATATATATATATATATATATATAATATATATATATATATATATATATATATATATATAAAATGCACCAATACCAATATTTCCCCAACCCCTCTCTCTCTCTGCTGGACCTTTTTTTACATCTCTCAGAAACATTACACACTGCTGGGACACATGTTGAACTAAGGAATAATACTAATACTACTACTGCTACTGCTAGTAATAAGGCTATACACAAATATGAATGCTAAAAATACTTACCAAGTTCACCCGCTGCATTTCGGCCACCAACTGCATAGAGATGACCTTTGAGGGCACTTAGGTGGAAAAAGGTACGCTTTTCATTCAAAGAGGCCACCTGCATCCACTTATTGTAGCGTGGGTCAAATCTGAACACTGTGTCTACAGCAGTTTTTCCTTTTGTGTCATAATTGCTTTGGCCACCAACAACATATAGGAAATTTCCAATTACTGCTATCCCATGCTGATATCTTGGTGCATCCATAGGAGCTAAGGCTTTCCATTCATGCCCCTTCTCATCATACATGCGCAGTTCTTTACTAACAACCAATTGCTGTCTTAATACTCCCCCCAAAGTAACTAAGTGGGTGTTGTCTGAGCGAATGGCAGTTCTTTCAGACTGCATAACTGGTTGCATATATGGCATCATTTGGTAGTTGCTAGCTTCCAAAAGCAAATTTACACAAGTATTATCAGTTCTCATGAAATCCACAGTCTGAACATGATTTATAAGATCTTGAGGTGTCATAAGCGGGAATCTGATGTTCTTCATTATTTTTGCAGCACATTCCATCCGAGTGTCTTCATAACGTAGCCATCGGCAGGCAGCCTTGAAAAGTTCGAGCTCAGAACATTGCTTAAGGCTATTACTGGAAAGCACAAAGGCAAGACGATCGAACGGGAGTTTCACAAACTCTCCAGTAGTTAATAATGGTGGGAAATTTTTCAAGATAAAGTTATTTACATATTTATCAACTTCAGTAAGATTGTAGGTGTTTGCAATCCGTCCAACTTCAACACAATTTTCCAAAGTAACCTAAAAAATAAAAAAAAATGATATATATATATATATTTATATATGAAGACTGACATTTGTATCACATTATGCACCCCCCACACACTACTGAAATAGTTCACTTTTAAAAGTATCATATAAAGTAATAGGGGGAAGAAAAATCTAAACTAAATTATGGATCACCAGGGTAGATTTGATTTAAATAACAATTTAAATCACTAGTCAGTAAAAGTCAATTTAAATCATTATTTAGAAATGTAAATACTCCTTTTGTTGCCGATAGAGATTATTTTTAATATTTGCAACCAGGTGACTTTCATATTTAAATAAATTGCATGAATATCCAGCCTCATTATACATAACTAAGCTGTATTTGATGATGAAATAACCGCTGAACTGTAATGCATCTTCAATTGAAAACTCTTTGGATAGATTTTTCCTCCAAAAGCATTTCATTAAAATAAATTTGAATCAAATAAAAAAAAAAAAAAAAAAAACAGATTTAAATAATTAAAAATATAAAAATCATTGGTTTCTGTAGATCTATATATCATTCACACAGACAATATATCTGCATCCATCTATACCAGTTTCAAGTATCAGCAAATCCAAATAAGCATACCCAACAATAGGTATGTGTATTAATAATTATATAGACAACGTATTAAATAAAAAATTGACGCAAATAGTCATATTTAAAAGTAATTAGCTTCCTAGATTAAAAGTGGTTTTCATATTGGATTAAAGTTAATTTGAAGTGTCCTGAACCTATCCAAATATGTTTATTGAATCAATCTCTTAAAAATAAAAAAAAAAACCTCAAATATATTTAAAAATATAGGTTATGGAATAAAGACCACAGCCTTATTTGCCAAACATTTTCAAACTCACTCTGCAAAACCAGTGCTATAAAATTAAACTGCAAAATCCCTCGAAGACAGTGATGGCAAACCTGTGGCACTCAAACATTTTAGGTGGCACTTAGCATGTGCCTACAACAGGGCTCGACAAACCCCAGGCGCCAGGTCGCCATGGCGACCAGGAAATTAGACCTGGCGCCTGGGTGCTGTCAGCCTCTTGATCTCCTTGCCGCTGCCATCCGATTTTTCCGCAGCGCGAGGGGGTAAAGTCTGTGCCGATGGCCGATGGCACAGACTGCAAGGTCCGCCCCCTCGCGCAACGCGTGTCTGAGTGCCGGGTGTCGTCACGTGACATCCTGGCACTCAGCACGCCGACCAACGGAGTTAAGCTGCAGCGTGAATGTCCCCCTCCTCTGCAATGAGGTAAAGCAGCTGGGAGGGGGACACATCAAGAAGAAACCCCAAGAAAAGACTGTGTTAGGTGGGTGTGTGTTTGTATGTATTGTAAAGTAGGTGTGTGTGAGGGGTTTGTATATATGGGTGTGTGAGGTGTTTATATATATATATATGTGTGTGTGAGGTGTTTGTATATATATGTGTGTGAGGTGTTTGTATATATATATGTGTGTGTGAGGTGTTTGTATATATATATGTGTGTGTGAGGTGTTTATATATATATGTGTGTGTGAGGTGTTTGTATATATATGTGTGTGTGAGGTGTTTGTATATATATATGTGTGTGAGGTGTTTGTATATATGTGTGTGTGAGGTGTTTGTATATATGTGTGTGTGAGGTGTTTGTATATATGTGTGTGTGAGGTGTTTGTATATATGTGTGTGTGAGGTGTTTGTATATATGTGTGTGTGAGGTGTTTGTATATATGTGTGTGTGAGGTGTTTGTATATATATGTGTGTGAGGTGTTTGTATATATATGGGTGTGTGAGGTGTTTGTATATATGTGTGTGTGAGGTGTTTGTAAATATGTGTATATGTAAAGTATGTGTGTTTGTATATATGTGTATGTGTGTTTGTATATATGTGTATGTGTGAGGTGTTTGTATATATATGGGTGTGTGAGGTGTTTGTATATATGTGTGTGTGAGGTGTTTGTATATATGTGTGTGTGAGGTGTTTGTAAATATGTGTATATGTAAAGTATGTGTGTTTGTATATATGTGTATGTGTGTTTGTATATATGTGTATGTGTGAGGTGTTTGTATATATGTGTGTGTGTGAGGTGTTTGTATATATGTGTGTGAGGTGTTTGTATATATGTGTATATGTAAAGTATGTGTGTTTGTATATATGTGTGTGTGAGGTGTTTGTGTATATGTGTATATGTAAAGTATGTGTGTTTGTATATATGTGAAGTAGGCGTGTGTGTTTATGAATTGTGTTTATGTTTGCGTGATTGTCTGGCTCCTAAAAAAAATGTCTGGCTCCTAAAATCAAAATAAATTTGTCAAGCCCTGGCCTACAATATCATCATCAATTATGGAGAACCCAGTAATTGTTATGAATTAAGACTGATCCCGTCTTCCTACAGAATATTGGGCACTCAAGTCCTAAAAGGTTCACCAGCAGTGGTTTTAGAATAGATAAGACCGCAAATTATTATAATTTCTGATTGCAACATTAAAGGAACCATATCACCATAACATTGTTTATACCGTGAATGTAGAGCATAATAAATGAATGAAAATGAGCTATACATTGTGTTCACATACTTGCAAGAAAATGTCTAAATTAGGAGAAAAAAATATTTTAAATGTGTCTGGGGAGTCTCCTGCTTATGATTTCACCTGTGGCATGGTATGCAAATTACACATTTCACATTGAAAAGCATTTCACATACCATGCCACTGATGATTTCACTCCCCAGACACATTTTAAACAATTTTTTCTCCGAATTTAGGCATTTGCTTGCAATTCTGTTAACACAATGTACAACCTTCTCAATAATGTTGTATGCTCTAAATGCACAGTAAAAACAATGTTTAGGTGATACAGTCCCTTTAGGTGTTAAAAAATAAATGGTTTGCTCAAAAGCCTTTTTTGTAAACAGATTACCACACACATTTTGCCCAAACAAGAATTTTAAATCAAAGTTTCTGTTCCAGAATCATGTAAATAATTACAGAATAAAGGCAAAGCTAACATGTTCAGCTTTCACAAGCAAAAGGCTCCTTGCTACATGGTAATCAAATCATGTAAAATGACATTAGAAAGCAGACCTACTTCAAGCACTCTAAATATTTTGTCAATTATGACCCATTTGTTGTCCATGTAAATAAATACATTTTATATACTCATCTAAAAGAAAATGTCAAGCATGAAAGAAATTACACGTACACAATTTACACACCAGCATTTATGTGCATGTATTTGCCATGATCTCCTTTTCAAAATAACACTCACCCAAACATCAAGAAAACTTGTTTGTTTAGCTGTATTTTTTGTTTCTTGCTTAATGACGACATGACCTACAGATCAGTAATCACCTCCGGGAAGAAAAAAAAAATCCACTCAGACGATCACTCTCAGGAGCTAAAGTTTGTGCTATACTGGATATGGTGATGCCTTGTTGTGGGCAAGAACTTCAGAAGAGGTAAATCACTGCTTCCGTAGCTCTGTCGTCAAGACAGAATTGAGTAAACAATGGTACCATTTACAGAAGGGACATCACCAGAAAGGGAGTAATGATGTGCTGACAATTACTACCTAGGCAGTGCACGTAATAGTGAGTAATTTCACAACAGTTCCGAAATAACACAATAACATTATAAAAATAGCATTCACTCCAATACAGTCACTGAAAAGTAGCAAGTGCTGAGATTAGCATAAAGTAGATGCAGCAATGCAGTTAATTCAAATAAATAGAACAAAATAAAATATAATAAAATCTTATATGAAAAATTGAAAAGCAAATGTGAGCTGTAAGAGACGAAGTTGTGACGGAAATGCTCACTGTTAGTAGAACAAAGTGCTTAAAAGCAAACTTTCTAACTGTGTAAAAAGATTTTTCAGGTCAATCTGTAAAAAAAAAAAAAAAAGACCCATTGTCCTGAGTTTAGAAACCTATCATGTTTGTCTTTTTTGCAATAGAGAAATAATCTAAAGTAGCAGGGTTTTTTCCACTAGCAATTTTCTCCTACCATGACCTTTTAACCCCAAAAATCAATTTAACCTTAGCCATAAGCCTTACTCTAGATCTCATCCCATTTGGAACATTTTGGACCAATGCATTTTACCCCATCAAACCATATATTTTTGGAAACTAGACATCCTAAGGCATTTCAAATGGTGGTATTATAATACTTTACATGTAATAATTCTACCACCAGCCTGTCAGTTTTGGTTAGTCATTTTGACTCCTTGTGGCAAGGGCTCAGCAGCCACTGATACATCATTAGCTGATTTATCAGAAAGCTGACCAGTCTCAGAATCAATGCCAAAGCAGTGATCTATGGCAAAGAAGTGCTTAATAGCGCTTAGAAGAGCCTATGTAGTACTGTAATACATTACAGTACAAAGAAATCAATCCCTAAAAAAATGCAGACAGCAAAAAAGTGTTGCTGTCCAAAATTACTGCTTATACAGTGATCAATGGCAGGGAAGGGGTTACTACACAGGGAATTCATAAAACCATTTTATTTTAACACTAATACGGATTGGTCAGATCAATATTCACAAATATTGATCTGACCAGGCGAATGGTGATGCTCTAATTCACTGTTACTGATCGCTTTACATGCGCTTAGACAGCTTTAAAAAATTAAAAATAAAATAAAAATATTTTTACTTAACACGTAACCCCCAAGCGGATGTAAAAAAATAAATATGCAGACAGATAAAAATTGCTTTGGCATCAATATCATTGCGTAAGCAGTGATCTCCGGAAAGGAAGGGGTTAATAGTTCTTAGAAGAGTCTTTGTATAATAAATTACCAAATAAATTGAGACGATTGGGTCCATCAGACCTGGAAATGTATTATAGATAGTACACATGACCAGATTAATAAATCAGACAAATCAGAAAAATGGGAAAGCAGGGAAGACATTAGAACAGAAAGGTGGTCCAGGTGGTCCCGACTACATTGGAAACAAAAAAACCTTATTAGAGAAGACTCATCCCTCAATTAAAAATACAATTAAAATCACTAAAAGCCAGTAAACAATTGGCATGAGGTCAATGATAAGTTAATGGTGGCAATAGCATGGCTGGAACGTTTGGAAGAAAAGATGGCAACCCAAGCACAGGGTATACCAATTGTGATGCGATTCCAAGGTGGCAGCCTATATACTGAAAATCATTAACGTCCAGCTAAAACTGATGTAGCTTGGGTAGATTAAAATATCAGTCATTTTTAACTGATTCATGTAAAGCAGGGCTTGGTAAATATATACTTTAGGACAAACCTTGGGCGCCAGGTCACCATGGCAAGTAGTAAATCAGACCCGGGGCTGGGTATACTGCATGGTGCATTCACAGCTGGGATATTTTTTTTCTTTTTACATTTTTAAACAGCGGCATGCAAGGGAGTAAATTGTGCTTCAAAAGGTGCACAGACTTCCTGCTCTGCCCCCTCACGCACGGCACTATAGTGCCCGAGTGCTGGCTGTGGTCAGCAGGGCTAGAAACAA